>CM035142.1:103885818-105085818 GCA_020205605.1 Panax ginseng | reverse complement strand
ATATATATATATACAGTCCACTTCAGGTGCGGGTGGTCCGCATGCGGACCACCTTTAGCGATGGTTGACGGACAAAACCGTCGTTAAACCCGTCGCCATAGGATCCGAACCAGGCTATAGCGACGGTTCTAGGCTATATCGCCACAGTTCACTCTATGACGACGAGTTTAGCGAGAATTTTGTCCGTCGCTAAAGGTGGTTCGCATGCAGACCACCTGCATAAAATTATATATATATATATATATATATATATATATATATATATATATATATATATATATATATATATATATATAGTCCTATTTCTCCAACAAACCTGGATGGATGAACCGTATTATAACGATGGTTTTTCCGTCATTTATAGCATAAATAACGGCTTATACTATAGTGATTTTAAAAAAAATCGTCGTTATAAATTGGTTTCGTTCTTAGTTTGCTCCTTTCGGTTATTTGAAAAAGCGAATTTGTATATATATATATAATTCACAAAACCATCATTCAAATAAAAAAAATATTTTCTGCATTAACACCATACAAATGGCTACAAGAAATATATAAGTAGGAATCTTTAAAGAAATGTATATACACATAGATATACATACAGAAGAATCAAATTCATATATGCATATCGAGACTTTTCGTGTAGATATTAATGGACTACAAGATAAGTTCTTAATGGTGGTAGTATTAGGAGAGCAGATCCTCTCTCACTAAATTTTTTATCCTCTTGTGTATTTTTCCGTTTAAATTTTGACATCTAATCTCTTACTTAACACTAATTAATTCTAAAATTAAATAAGAGAATATGTATCAAAATTTAAATAGAGTGACATAAAGAAGACATAGAATTTGGAAACAGATGATCTACTCTATACTCTATAGTATTAGTCTCTAGTATTAGTACTTGAGAATGTCCAAAGTAATTTTGTAGCAACATATATATTCTTAATGGAATTTCATTCACTAGTCTAATATTTCTTGGAACTTGAGAATTGGTTAATCTATAACTATATCTATATAAATATATAATTAAATAAAAATTGATTTTTTGATTTTTTGGTCTGTCTTTAATATTTGATCTTTAGTCTTTGGTATAGGCCTAAAATTTAACCAAAAATAAAACATATTTTATACTCGATTAATTTAACTAGAATTAAAATTCTCTTTACGGGCCTACAAAGTTTAATATTAACTTATTAATTTGCATTAATTTTATTTTTTTACGATTTTAGTTTAATTTTCTACTCAACTTTAGTCTATAAATGACTATATATTAAAAATATTATGAGTACTACATATAATAATTAATTTCAAAACTATATCATATATATATATATATATACATGAAATATATTAATGATTACTTTAGTTACCGATTTTATTACGTATAGGAGACCTTTAGTTAATTAATGTTACAAAACAATTCCAAGTTATATATTAATTATAAAAAATTTAGTTAGCTAGCTTTTTAAAACTAAAATCATAATGACAACTCATTATTCTAAAATAATTATATTCCTAAATAACTATATATTAAAAATATAAGAAAAATATTATTAGTAAATAATAATGAATATATATTACAAAATATATTAATGATTAAAATTTAGTAAACAAATGTATTTCATAAAGAAGACCTGAAGTTAATTAATATTAAAAAATCATGACTTATAAATAATTAATTAAAATTTAATTACCTTTTAAAACTAAAATTTATTTAGCTCTAATATTGTATAAAGTCCTTTACCGGGTTTTTAAGCAAGTAGGCCGGCCGCCCACCTGGGAGTGTGACTTTGAGAGTGGGTTCAAGTGCAAAATTGGTCATCAATTTTTAAGGAATCACCAAATGTGGGCTGCAACCTCCTCCTCCTCCTCCATTCACCCAACCAAACGAGATGCAATTAAGTTATCTATTCTATTAGTAATATTATATATATATATATGGGCCTAACATTCCTAATATTAACCAACCATAGGCCTTAGAAGAGCTAGCCTACTAATATAGTATGTATGTTTATGTCAATATATCTAGGCTTAAGCACAAGCCCATAGGAAGGTTTTTATTTTATTTTTTAAAATAAAAAGAAAACCAAAAGCCTATCTATCACACATACATATCAGACACAAATTAAACATAGTAGTAGTTCCATAGGAGGAGGAGTTATTGTAACTAGCTCATTTTAGCTTTCCCACGTTGTACTAATCAGTTGCAAAGTCGAACTAAATACATCTTCAATTCCTAAGGAAAGAAGAAAATGAGATCCTAATGAGGCAGGCAGCCTATTTGATTAATGCTTGAAGAATTCAAATGCAAATTAGTGGAGTACTACTTAGGAGTAGTAGTATAAGAGAATTAGCTAGGCAGTTAGCTAGCTTACGTACTACGATGTCCCCCCTATGTGCTTACATCCCTCGAGTCTCTAGCTGACGTTATTTGTGCGTGTGTGAGAGAGAGAGAGAGAGAGAGGGAGAGAGGGAGGGAGAGTGACTGTGTGATTAGCTTAAAATTAGTGCATGTTATAGTAATAAGTACTACTACTACTTAATAGTCCTGCACAGAAAAGCAAGTGAGTCATTAATTAAGATCTAACAGACACAGATTCACACAAAAGTATCAAACAGACACACACACACACACACATATATATATATATATATATATATATATATATATATATATATATATATATATAAACTTTTCTTTCTAATCCATCCGTCTATTCAGACTGATCTTATTTAGAAAATACTACTAGTTCATGCACATCTATAAAATTTAAACACTGGAATACAAATAATAATGCGTGATCAAGGAGGAAATGATAATTACTCCAAACCTGTATGGAGTATTAATTAGTACTAGTGCCAGTATATATTTGTAAGTACGTAGTAGTAGCAAGTTTAATTATCTGCACTTCAACGCACCTAGTTATAATACTAGCTACCAACCTTCTTCTTCTTCATTTCAGACAAACCCATGTTGTAAATTGTAATGAATGCATTATATTTAAATTCAAAAAACTATACATATATATAGGCACTTAAATTAATTTCTAATTAAAATTCAAAAACTATATATATATATATATATATATATATATATATATATATATATATATATATATATATTCTTCAGCTGGCTATTTAGAGTTGGTCACTTGTACATACAAAAATAAAACTCAACGAAGGAAGCAAAGATAAACAAAACACAAAAGATTATGTTCGTCAGTGGTATATATATATAGTTCAATTAACTTTGATATTCTTCAAACGTTAACAACTACATTACTAAAATAAGAGCAAATAAAATCAATAAAGTGATTGATATTTACATTATGCTTGACAGTACGTAAACCCAAAGATCATGAGTTCATGACGCTTGATATATATTACGGTTTCATATACACAATAATATTGTCATATAAATGGAGGCCTCTCTCTCTCTCTCTCTCTCTCTCTCTCTCTCTCTCTCTCACACACACACAAGCACAAATCAACAGACCAACTGAGCAAGTTAGTACTTGACAAGTAAGAATATTACAACAATAAAAAACACCGACGCCTTTGAATAATGAATATAAAATTAAGAATCAAATTATATAGAGACAATGCAGCAAAACCTGCAACCAAAAAATAAGAACTATATATATTTTAGGGGTATCTTTCGTTTTAAACCCAATGCATTGATAAAGCTCCATCTCTTCACATAGCTATAGCTAGTATTCAAAGTATAGGATTTTGTAGATTCTGAAAACAAAGAGGTAATTAAAAGTATTAGAATACATACACATATAGGCGCAGAGTGAGGGTAGTGGAGGCTGGTGGTATATAATTAATACTCCATAATATATATTATATAGCAGAATAACAATGTGCGAGTGAGTGAGTTAACTTAATCGATGGGAGAAATTAAATCTTCATCAAACCCATCAACCAAATAAAGAATGAACTTTTTTACGGAAGAAAACCAGGACAATCTAACTACATAGAAATTAAATTGACTTTTGCTAAATAAAGTTCCATGAAAGGTGAAAACCCCTATAAAGAAAGAGAGAGATATGAATAGTATCATCAGAGATAGAGAAAGATTCCAGCTTTATATACAGAATGTAGTAATTAGAAAAGCAGATCTGGAGATGCAAAGAATGAAGAAAGAGAAAGAGGGGTGTGGGTGTGGGTGTGGGGAATCAATCTTTAAACTTCCAAATGGATGCTAAGGTAAAAGGCATGCTGCTTCTTTCAATACTGACAAAAAGAAAAGAAGAAGACATAATGATAACCTGATGATGAAGAAATTAATTAAAGAAGATGCAGGTAGTTGCTAGCTAGTAAGTCAGGAGTAGTAATGATGACTACCTTTCTGATGATCTGATTACTTTTTAATGATCACACTACTCATCCACCCCACTCCAGTCCACCCCAACAGAGCTAGTCAAGATCCTTCATCATAACACCAATCTGCATATACTACCACTACCACTAAACAAAATTAATAAGCAGAGTATCATGTACTAAATAATACTCCTCCATCTCTAATTAATTAAAAACAAAAACACAACACAACCCAACCCAACCCATCTTCAAGATAGATATTTAGATATATAAATATATATATATATATATATAAAATTAATTAAGTAATTGGTTACAAAGGGCTCACCTGTGTAGATCCAGTAATGGATGATGATTAAGAAGAGAGAGAAGTAGTAATTGGGGGGAATGAAGCCTGGTCCGACAACACTTTACTCATGACCAAAACCCATCCATCCATAGATCGGGATCGAGATCGAGAGATGTATAACTATATAGATCTGGATGGATGGTTGAGAGATGAAATGATCAAAAATGAAAAAAAGGGTCCTCGAGCCAGACAACATTCCCCTCAAATAACCCATGCCTTCTCCCTCCCTCCCTTTCCTTTTGTTAAGGATGGATGGATCCATCCATTCTTATATGTGTTTGTATATATATATATTCTCAGTTAAATTAATTTGTATCAACTCTGTCTTTCTCTCTGACCCCCTCTCACTCTCTCTCTTTCTTATAACTTTGTATAGAATTCCCCCAAAAGTCTCGCCTTTCTTCAAGGGGGGCAGAAAGAGAATGAAAGACATCCACAAAGCTAGTAGGTGAAAATGGGGAGGGGAGAAGCTAGAGAGGGATCCATTTTAACATGGGATTGGGAGGAGAGAGAGAGAGAGAGAGAGAGAGAGAGAGAGGGAGAGGAGGGTAAAAACTTTGGAAGGCCCAACGTTACAAGAACGACAAAAACCCCCTTGGCCCACATCCTGACCCTACCCGCTGGCTTCCGGATATGACCACCACACCCTGACCCCCTCACGCTCACTCTATAGGCCTATACACATACATTATACAATACATATTTGTATGTGTACTCACAAAACTTCCTCTCTATCCTCCTCTCTCCATTCAATGCAATCTTAATAAACAACTAGTATACACCGTCCGATGCAAATACTCTCATCACCCCGTACAACCATTGACTGCAAAAATTACAATATCATTATTTAATATATAGTACTCTACACATAAATACTGCCTCCGCTCAAAAATATACTCCCTTTGTTTCTTTTTAATCGTCTTTTTAAATAATAAAATTTATTTATTTTATCCGTCATTTATAAATTTTAAAGAAACATTGACGACTTAATTTTTAATATTATCTCTATATTTAATACTAAAGTTTTTTTTTCTTTCAATGAATTTTAGAAAAGAAATAATATTAAAATTTTACAACCATTTCTTATTTTTTATATTTTCTACCAAAACGTCAATTATAAAAGAATAGAGAGAGTAATATCATAGTGACTAATTAATGAAATTAAGTTAAGACATTTAATTTTAAACTCAAAAATGATATGGATTATATATATGTGTTACTTTTAGTAAATACAATGATGACCATCGTAAGCTACTATCAATCTAAAAAGTAGTATTAATTTGTTATTTCTTAAATTTGAATAATTAAATTGTCTTAATTTTGAGTTTAAACAATGATATTATATATAGTTTAGAACATATTAAGTATTATTGTAAGTTATGAGTTATGAGCAACACAAAATGAATAGACAAAGAAATTAATTAAATCTAAAAAATTAGCACTATAAATTTGTGGATACACATCTTAATTTTCTACTAAAATCAAGAAGTTTAGCAAATTTAAATATAGCTAGCTAGCTAGACTGGCATTTGTGAGTGTGAGTGGAGAGCAGATCCTCTGTCTCTAAATTCTCTGTCTCATTTGTGTCCCTCCACTTAAATCTTGACATGTGTCCTTTTATTTTATTTTAAAATTAATTAGTGTTAAGTAAGAGACTAGATGTCAAGATTTGAGTAAAAGAACACAAAGGAACAGAAAATTTGAAGACAGAAAATCTGTTCTCGTGTGAGTGGCCTCAGTTGGAGTTGGCATGCAAGATTTGATTAATTATTTAGCTAGCGACTACTACTAACATATAATTGACTATAGAGTAGTAGTAGTAATTAATATATAGATGTATAGATTTTATGAATGAATGATCGATCATAGTAGGAGTAATTCATACTCCTAGTCCTAGCTATATGGTGATGGTGTGTGTTATGAATTGAATTCATCACCAAATAAAAACATGACTAAACAGTACTCCGGGGTATCAAATGATGAACGTATGATTTGAATAATCAGTCGTACTACTTATCACAATATAACTAATTAATACTACTAGTAGTGTATAAGACATTAATTAATTAATTAATTACTACTAGTAACACGTACTATAAAAATAAATACGGGACATGAAGGAATTCAGATTTATATAACTCCGATCCAGCCAGCCGGCCTGTCTCATGATCTTCCATATTTCATGCATCAGCTGTGTGACACAATTATACTATTCATTGGGAAAAAGTATTTATAAATAATTTACATACAGTCAAAAAAAAATGAAGAATATTAAATGAGAGAGAGAGAGAGAGAGAAATAAATAAGGACATACGAGTGAGTCATAGGAGTTGTTGAGTTGTGCTGCCCCATAAGCATAAATAAAGGCCATAAACAAATACTACTACTACAAATTTTACTTATTTAATTACTACTCTTACTCTTACTCCTACTCCTACTCCTACTCATTTTTATAGTTGTAGTAAAAATTGAATACTAGTGATAGTTAAGCTGGTAAAATAAATAAACAATTTGTGTTAACTCCATTAAAAGTTTAATTCGAGTTTGATTAGAAATATAAATAATTTAAATATGAGTAATTTTTAAAGTTTGATAAATTATTTAAATTATAATTTTTATTAATACCCGGCCGGAATCATATTTATCCGAAAAGTTCAAACGATTTGAGTCGATTCCAAAACGTGTCCGACTCATCTTAATTAAAATATATTTTATACTGAATAAATTTTATGTAACAAATTTAAACCTTTAGCGACCGTGGAGGAGGAGTTGTTTGATTTTTGATGAAATTAGAAAGAGAGAAGAAGAGCAGATAAGAAAAGTGGGTCCCTCCTCGTTTGCCGCGTCCTCCTTTACACCCACTGGCGCTAATTTCCAGACGACGACCGACAGATGGGGTCAAATTATAAGATTTGTTTACGTAGGAGTAAGCGTACTGACTACTGAGTAAGTAGTTTTATACTACTCCACTCCACTCCTCTGTGCGATGGAAATTCAAATTATAAGATTAGATTTGTTTATAAACATACTACTGCTACTAATTATATTGAAAACTACTAGTATTTGATGTGATGGAATCAAATCCAATTGCGAAATATTAGTTTACACATTACTAAATCTTCTCTTGCTTGTTATAATATTTATTTATAAATACTACACTTTTTTCAACCTATTTTTATTTTTAATGTTTTTTTGTATTACTCCTATTTAGAAATAAAAACAATTGTTTTTAAGGCAACAACATCGATAATGATTACGATTAAATTAGTATTACCATACGGCATACAGCAAAGAGGGTTGGGTGTATGTATTCATGAGACTACCATTTTGAGACCAAAAAATAAAAGCTTTTAAATTTCTTTTACGAGACCGGCTAGCGACGAGTACTAAATTTAGATTATGCTCGACGGCTCTCTTCTTCGACGAGTACTAAATACAAAATGTAATCATAGTACAACCCAACATCTAGTTAAATACATAAAAGTAAATAATCATTAATACGTACACAACCATCACATAAACCGTAAATAATAACTAGATATAAAATGTAATCGTTGTATATCCCAAATTAGCTACTTACATACATTAATATAAAAATATAAACATTAACTATATCTCCCGTCATTATCAACATCAACAAACAAACAAACATCATCCCACCGTCGATCCTTCCACCGTCATCAACATCGGCTCTGAGGTTCTCACCATCTCCTCTGGGGTCCTCTTCATCTCCTCTGCGATCCTTATCGTTGTTGCTGGCTCAACCCATGCCACGAGACTCGTCAACAAAAACCTACATTATTAAAATATTAATTATAAAGACACAAATGTAATCATAGTTAAATAATTTTTCAAGTGTTATTTATGTAAGTTAGACAAACGAGCTTCTAACTCAGCCACCAAAACTCCAACTCGAGTTCCGTAAGTTGTCACGTGTTTGCAATATGTACGAGGTGTTTTGTAAGACCCCAACTTATTATTAATGAAATTTAATTTTCTCTATTTATTATTTTGAAATAGTAAGGGTTGATTTGATTAATGTGGATAGTTATGGGTAAAATATGCAAATATTTCAAAAAAAGCAAGTGGTTATAAAATATTCATTGTTGTCGGGGAATATTCGTTTGGTGCGTGGAATATTAAATGCTTGTCGAGGAATATTAAATGACAAATGCACGCAATACCATGTGTGGGCCCCCATGAAAGCGATTGGATGAAGAAAAGCGACAAATATAAGTTGTTTAAAAATAATTGGCGTAGTTATTATCAATTAATCTTGTTAAAATAACTAAATTGGTTTAAAAACACGTAGATAGACTGTACGGTATTGCACCGATTATTGATTAACTTACGTGAAGGCCTTACTTTCGATAATAAGTTACGATAATTCTTTATTCGGTATTTTATTTTATTGATTTAATAATTCTTTGCGTTGATATTTTATATTCTTTGTTGTTTGATAATTGTCATTACACGATTATTTTTCATTATCAAAGCAATAATTCATATTATACGAATAATATTATTAGATAACATTATTGGCGATGTCTAGAAAGTTACATCTAAGGAGAGGTTTGGTCACCTAATTGCTTGGCAGATGTAAGGAGAAATTCTTATTGAAAAGCCCCTCTTTCACAGGAAGCTATGCAGTTATCGATATTGTGATTCTGTAATATTATTTATGAATAATTAATTATTGATTCATATGATGAGAAAATATTGATTTTATGTGGATATAGATGGAGAAAATTTTTTAATGCCAATTGTTGAAAATTAAAATTTTATCTTTTTCCGATAAAATAATTCATTTAAATATAGTTGTCACATTAATTATATTCTATAAATGAATTATTTTACGAGTAAAAAGATAAAATATTAATTTTCAATAGTTGTCACATTAAAAATTTTTCCATCTATATCCACAATAAATATTTTCTTTATCATAATAATCAATAATTAATTATTCACAAATAATATTATGCACTCACAAGATCGACATAAACCGGCAGGTTCTGTGAAGAGGGGCATTCCAATAAGAATTTCTCCTTACGCGCGCAAGTAATTAAAGTGACCAAACCTCTCCTCGATGTAACTTTCTAGTACATCGCCAATAATGCTATCTAATAATATTATTCAAATAATACTAATTATCGATCCGATAATGAGAAATATTGTGCAGTTGATAATTATGAAATAACAATAATATAAAATATCAACGCGTTAAGAATTATTGAATCAATAAAATAAAATATCGAATAAAGAATTACCGTAATAATTATCGAGTAAAGGCCTTCACGTAAGAATCAATAATTAAAAAAATACTCGGTAATACCGCGTGCCATGTGCGGCAACAACGCGTATTACTTTTTTATTTTACCAAACCGTATTCCAACGGTGTTAATTCGGTAAAAACTCAAACTTGTCGTTTTTTTCATCCGATGCTTATTCCGTTATGGGGCCCATACAAACGATCACAGCGTGCATTGCATTTAATATTCCCGACGAGAAAGAATATTCCACAACCAAACGAATATTCTCCAACAACAATGAATATTTTATACCACTGCGTGATTTTGTAAAATTTGCATAATTCACCCATAACTTTAAACTTTTATCAATTTAACCATTTACTAAATAATAATTATAAGAAAAAATTGAATAATTTTATTTCATAAAATTCGGGTCTTCTAATCTCCCTCCTTATGAAATTTCGTCCCCAAATTTACGCATTCGGTATTTCAAAGAGTTGAGAATACCTTGCTTTCATTTTGATTCCATCTTCCCTGTCATCATAATTTCTCCAATGTTCATCTCTTGTATTTCAGATATCATTCTAGAATACAACTTCAAAACAAGGGTTAATTGAACAAATTAACATATCACATAATATCCCGATATTATGACTGACCAACAAATAAGCTTAGGTAGGACACACTAAGCGAAAGATTTACTCATCTCTCCCTCCTAGTCTATTCCCACGATCTCCGCCAGAGATCATATCCCAAGATCGATACCAAATGTAAACGACCCCAAAATAGGTCCATTCAATCCAACCCATTCTGAGTCGCCAAATACATGGTACAGAATACAACTACAACTTTATTACAAGAATTGTCGTGCAAAATACAACAACACATATACTGTGAGTTTGGATACAAATATATACCAAATGTGACACATGTCCCACTGTGGACAACACCTCACAAATGACACCTTACATAAAGGTATAGTCAAAGACCTGCTTTTAGAAACTAAAATCTTTGGA
Source organism: Panax ginseng (assembly GCA_020205605.1). Classification (NCBI taxonomy): domain Eukaryota; kingdom Viridiplantae; phylum Streptophyta; class Magnoliopsida; order Apiales; family Araliaceae; genus Panax; species Panax ginseng. The sequence continues at coordinate 105,074,875 of CM035142.1, read as the reverse complement.
AAGTGCTCGAGAGAAACCTTCGTACATGGGAGGCCGTGCGTCAGGTTATGATAGATATCATATGTCCGGAGAATTATCCTTGGTTTACCTAATAGACCCCTAAAAGAAAAACGAGAAGATTACTATCATATTCTTCTCAATGGTAAGTCTTCTCTCGACATATCATTATCTCCACTATCTCTAATTGAGAATTATACTTCAAACAAACACCAAGATTATATAGGTAGTGCTCAGATATATACTCAGCAAAGTGGATGAGCACATCCTCGTCTTATGATGATACGTGGTTGTATGTCATTAGACATCTTGTATGATAGTGACAAAACACCCTTCCAACGTTGTTCGCGCCTCACCCTATTAGATTCACCAAATATAACTACTAAACGATGACCACCGCTCTATTCCCTGTTACTCCCCACTCAACCCAAATTTACACTCTTATTACCCGAAAGGAATTGTAAAGCAAAAAAGGGTGAAAGACAACTAGCTCAAGAAAGAATATCATGACTAAAGATAATTAAATTATCAATAGCCTCCATCAATAATAAATCGTAGATTTAGAACATATGGTAGATGATAAAAATTTCAACCATAGTTGCAAATGAACGAAAGCAATCCATTAGAAGAGTCAAATAGACTATAAAGTCTATTATCTTCTCCATGTTAAAAATCCACCAACAATGTTTTATCCCTGTAACATCAATCAACAATTCTGGTCCACAATCATATGAATAACTCATAATCATAATTGTAGTTCTAAATTCCTCTTCTCATCCGGGACGAAGATAATTTTCATCACCTATCTTTACCTGAAACATCAAAGATCATGGTTACACCAAATCACATTTCTTGTTCATAATCATACTAATAATTTCATCTTTGCACTACGGCCAAAGATATTCATCAACAGTTCACCAGTTGGTCATGTTCATCTCAACACATGTTCATCTTTGCACTCTTGGCCAAAGATATTCAACAACATGTCATCTTTTGACTACTACCAAAGATATTCATCAATAATTCATCTTTGCACCACAGCCAAAGATATTCATCAATAATTCATCTTTGCACTCTGTGCCAAAGATATTCCTCAACAGATTTATATTTGCACTATAGGCCAAATATATTATTATCTCAAAGAAATATATAATCATTTCGTAATTTATATAAACAATAAGTATAACCATGTTGATCATTTCACCTTTGCACTTAAGCTAAAGATATTCGAGTTATATATTAATGGTCATGATTATACTACCAACAATTCAACTTTGCACCATCGCCAAAAGAGAACCCATAGTCATGATCATACCAAAAATCTACCTATTTTTACACTCAAGTCAAAGAGAAATATCATCATTAGGGTTATAAAAATGTTATATATGATAGTAAAATCAATATAATCAAAACATCTAGATTTAATCTCAAGAGTAATATTCATAAATCAACTATAATTTGGTTAAAAAGAAACCAATTTTGTCATGAATAGTACCCGTGAATAAGAACTCGTGAATAAGAACTCATGAATAGTAACTCGTGAATAGTAACCCCGACATGAAAAAGGTAGAAATTCCACAATAAAATCCATACCAATATTTCTGTATAATGATATTGAAAGAATAATATTTCTTAAGCTTATAAACAATTTATTTTAATTGTTTACACTTTACTAAATAATGCATTTAATCATTCTAAAATGCCAAACTCATAAGATTTCATCACCAATAACCAAAACCCTCACCAAAAATCTGCATATACCTCATATAGGATTCTCAAGCCATAAAATCTTATTTTTCAATTTTCTTACTTCACACGACATATTTAATTCATTTACTCATAACTAGTCCATTTTCATGAAAAATATCAAATCAGTTCCAAAAATATTTCTTTTCTGAGATTTAGCAGAATATAGTCTCATATTGAACATATATTTTTCTCAGAATTTTTAAAATTCATTTACTATTTTTCATATGGCCAAAACCGCTTGAATATTAAAACATTTATCATAAATTGTACTTTTATCCAAAAATTCTGAAATTTATAGAATATACCCATGTTATATATATGTACTCCCAATAAAAATTTCATCAATTTTGGAGTTAACCACAAGGAGTTATAAGCGGTTACTTTTAAAATAGTCTTTTCCCGTAAAATTCATAACTCTTAATCTATACATCCAAAAATCACCATTTTGGACGCAATCAACAAAACTCGTCAAATTATCATTTCAAATTTTTCCAGAATTTTGAAGGTCTAAAAGTTACGAAACCTGAAAACACAACAACCCTTAAAATCCCTTTACCTCGAAAAAAAGCAAGATTTCATTTGGAATAATTATCGAATCGAACTTGCAATCAGATAGCAACACTCGAGATACAAGAATACACTTGATAATATAGAGAGAGAAATAGAGAGAAAACTTCAGTTTCTGGTGTGATTTTCAATTCTAACTTAAGCTTCTATTTATAAGAAAATGCTAGAACGCCAAAGGAGACTAAAATAATAAAATATTATTTTTCTTTTCTACACACCAACCATCCAAGACCAGCCATCCAAGCATGCCAATTTACGAAAAAATATAGCAGCCACATGTTATTAACACCAACCAAAGTGGGTCCCACCATATAATTTAATAAAAATCATTTTATTTTCTGAAACTTCAATAATTCATAGAAAATAGCCCGTTTATTAGAAAAATTCGAAACTCACGAATTTCCATGGGAAATTCCATTCTCTACAACTTTGCAGAAGAAAATTTTTCCAAATTCCAAATGTAAATTTACATCAAATCAACAAACGAAGCGATTTTCACGCCTATAATCCATTTTCATTAATAATTGTGTCCACCAACACCCAAAACATATGTTAAATATTTAATGCCACAAAAACACTCTTCCTCCTCATATACTCATATATCCCACATTCATTGTAAAAATATTACCGTTAATATATTATTAAAATTATATATTTAAATGAATTATTTTATCAGAAAAAGATAAAATATTAATTTTCAATAGTTGTCACATTAAAATTTTCTCCATCTATATCCACAATAAATATTTTCTTTATCATAATAATCAATAATTAATTATTCACAAATAATATTACAGACTCACAAGATCGACAACCGTGCAGGCGGTTCAGGAAAGAGGGGCTTTCCAATAAGAATTTCTCCTTCTTTGGCGCCAAGTAATTAGGTGACCAAACTTCTCATTGATGTAACTTTCTAGACATTGCCAATAATGCTATCTAATAATATTATTCAAATAATACTGAATTATTGATCCGATAATGAGAAATATCATGCGATGATAATTATGAAATAACAATAATATAAAATATCAACGCAAAGAATTATTGAATCAATAAAATAAAATATTGAAGCAAGAATTATCGTAACAATTATCGAGTAAGTGCCTTCTTACGTAAGAATCAATAATTCAAAAAAATCTTTGTAATACCTGGTGCCATCGCATGCAACAACGCGTATTACTTTATTTTACCAACCGTATTCCAACAAAGGTGTTAGCGGTAAAAACTCAAACTTGTCATTTTCTTCATCATCCGGTTATTAGGTTATGGGGCCCACAAATGATCAATTGCTACGGTCAGCATTTAATATTATTCTGACGGAAAGAATATTCCACAACCAAACGTAATATTCTAAAACAACAATGAATATTTTATACCACTTTGCATATTTTGTAAAATTTGCATAATTCACCCATAACTTTAAACTTTTATCAATTTAACCATTTCTTGAATAATAATTATAAGAAAAAAATTGAATAATTTTATTTCATAAAATTCGGGGTCTTACACAGGTTATTCCAATGAGAATAATAAAGAATGGAATAACATAAGTTTCTCTTCATGAATATAAAAGAATAACACCCCTTACGAGTACAACAAATAATATTTTCTACCTTAAGAAGAAGAAATCTTTGGATATATAAGTATTGAAGTAAAGAATACTTTCTTCTTTCTCTCTATAGTTTATCTCTACAGAGTTTCAAATTGAATTCGTAAGAAAATAATGAAGGAAAGAACTTCTATTTATAGAAAAATAATTTGCATAGTAACTAACTCATAAGCGGTCCAGATTGATTTACTTTAATCGATGGTCCATATTTAAAGCAAAATATTTTAAATAAAATATAATATATTCTATTTATAATCTAATAAAACGAATAACTTTATAAAAGATTTTACTATGCAAACACTATGCGAGTAATTTATGCAAATACTATGCATAATAAAATATAATATATTCTAATTATTGTCTAATAAAGCAGATAACTTTATAAAAGTATACATTTTATATAAAAAGATTTTACTATGCAAAACACTATGCAAAACACTATGCAACACTATGCATAATAGAATATAATATATTCTATTTATAGAATAACTTTATAAAAGTATTCTGCATTTTTATATAAAAAGATTTTTCGTATTATTACATTAATAATACCAACAAAACCGAGTGACTTATCACGTAAGCATCAATAATTAATATCGTATGCTACTACGCTACTTCATGCACGATATTATTATGTACTTTTAACACCGGTGTTTCAACGAGTTAACGGTAAAACTTTCGCCGTTATTTTCATAAAGTATTTTTGTCATTTTCTCAATCCGACAATAATTCCGTTGTGGGGTCCACCAATGATTGTGTCGTTGTACGAATATTTCATGTTAAAACAAATATTTCCCGACCAATCGAATATTATATAACATCTTGCGTACTTTGCAAAATTTATAAATATTACCCACAACTATAACATTATATCAATTTCACTCCATAATATTCAAAAATAATATTTATAGAAAATTCATCTTTATTCAAAAAGTTGGGGTTTTACATCCAAGATCATTTTTGGTCTAGTTTTTCTAAATTTGTTTAACTCTTTTTATATAAGTTACGCAACCGAGCAGATAACTCGCCCATCAGAATTCCAAATCTAGTACCGTAAGTTGTCAGGTGTTTGAAATATATAAGAGATGTTTCGCCTATGGTTTCACATCATTTAGTCGCCAAGGACCCGTTTTGGTATAGTTTTCCTAAGTTTATTTAACTCTTTTTTATATAAGTTAGGCAAACGAGCAGATAACTCAGTCACCGGAACTCTAAATCGAGTCTCGTAAGTTGTCATGTGTTTGAAATATATAAGAGATGTTTCGCCTATGGTTTTGCGTTATTTCGACACTCGGGATGCATTTTGGTCTAGTTTTCTTAAATTTGTTTACGTCTTTTTAATACTCCCTCCGTCTCAGGATAAAAGTCATGGTTGACTTTTTACGCATATTAAGAAAAAAAATAAAATGACAAAATTGTCCATATTTAAATTCTCATTTAATTGCATAGTTTTTTACACATTACAAGTGATGCTCCGTAAATATGCATAGAGAATAGAAATACAACAATTAATTATAGGCAAATTATTGTAAAAAATAGATCATTTAAGGTAAGTAGACATTTAGCTTGTGACTACCTAAAATAGTAATAAAGACTTTTATTCGGGGACGGAGGGAGTATAAGTTAGGCAAACGAGCAGATAACTCTGTCACCGAAACTCCGTATTGAGTCCCATAAGTTGTCACGTGTTTGAAATACGTAAGAGGAGTTTTGCCTACAATTTCACATCGTTTAGACGCCCAGGACCCATTTTGATCTATTTTTTTCTAAATTTGTTAGTCTTTTTTATATAAGTTAGGCAAACCAGATTCTAACTCGGCCCACCGGAACTACAAATCGAGTCCTGTAAGCTGTCACGTGTTTGGTCTAGCTTTATTAAATTTTTGAAATTTAATATTTGGAAATCAATAAGCAGGAAAATATTTGAAATTTCTCAAAAATTTGTTTTAAATATTTGTTAATTTCAATTTTCAACATTACAAGAAATATGTTAAAGTTTATCTCTATATAACAAGGAAGAGCAATCTTCTTAAGCCAAACTGAAAGCCAAAGGACATACTGATGGATTTAGAGGCAGTAAAATTAGAACTTTTAGTTTCGGAATTGTGTTGCTGGACCAACAAATCCAAAGTTAGCTGCTTGTTTTTCATAGGAAGAAAACTAGTAGATTGTAATAGCGATGGTAGCTAGTAAACTAGTAACCTGTGACACTACTCCATCAAAATTAAAACAACTTGTGATGAAGTTACGCCAGAAACCACACAAGTAATTCAATTTAGACCAATAATTGTTGATGAGCATTCCATATTTTAAATTATTAAAAAGACTAAAATTTTAAATGACCCATCTAATTCCACTGACGCATGCACAAAATCTAAACTCACAAAAACAGCTTACAAATCTAGCATAAGAAATAATCAAATCAAAATGTACGTACAATGGATCAGTTAACAATCAAATTCCACTATAGTTTTTAAATTAATCGGATATGATCTTCAATGGAGTACACCTCGGCGAAATAATTAAGCAGCAAATTGAAGGGAGAGGAAGAGGGAGAGGGAGAGGGGCCGCGCACCAGTCAGGGTCGTGCATCCGCGAGGGTGCGCCGGGGGCTGAAAGTTGAGTGGTGAGAGGTGAGAATTGAGATTTGGTATACGGGACCGTGAAGATTTCAGAAAGGGGGAAACTTAATAGTGAGTTCCGTCCCGACTAGCTAGATGATGCGAATTTTATACTAGACCGTAAGGAATAATCTCACATCGGTTATAAATGCAACTTGATGTGGGTTCTTTATAGCGCTTATAAGCTCTCTCTTGTTAACCAAACTTTTGAGGTGGGTGCAAAAGGGACTAAAGTTTGCATTATTGGTGTTTTCATTGAGAACGTCGGCTTTGCATTAGGTGGGGTGTATTGATGCAACTTGATGTGGGTTGATATAGGTCGGCTAAGGTTTGTATCACTAGAACATATGACTCATTATTGATGGCAAGTCCATCACTTTTGGCATTTCCCCCCACTATGATTTTTTTGCGCCAAATCCTACTACATTGCCGATGATAGTATCCTCTTTATCGATGGACGCACGTCGACCACCGAACTCAGAAATGGGGGGAGAAAGACATTAGCGAGGCCGTCATTATTGAGCTTATTCTCAACGGAGTATAACCATTTTTTGTAGTAAGAATAAGGTTAATTATCCTTCTAAGAGATTTCAATCATACATTCACATATTGAATATTGAATGGTGTAATGGGACTTAATCTATACTTTAATATTGGGGAACTCGTAATTTAATTCTGCGGACGGAAGACCACTATGTCAATCTACAAAAAATCATCTTTTTAAAAGTAATTCTCGTTTGCACAATTAAACTTTGGATTAAAAATATTTTTTTTTACGTCAAATTGACAGAAATCCATATTTAGTTTCCAACAAAGTAATTTTTCTCTTTTTAAAAGTAATCCTCCTCCACATAATTAAACTGCGGATTGAAAAGAAAATTTTTTTTAACATCAAATTGGTTGAAATCATTGTTTTTCTGTTTTCAACAAAAATGGTCGTCAAATCTCCATTATTAGACTATGCATTGAATTGCCCGTATTTTGCTTAATTTACTGAACTTTTATCTGGATTCAATAATATTTACAAAGGAACGAGAAAGGAAGTGGGACAGAGAGAGGACGAAGGAGATTTAGAGAGTTAATTTTATATAATTTAATAATGAAGTACCAAATTTATCACAGTCATGAACATACATGTGATATTATGTGAAGATTAATCAGTACCCTAATTAAGAGCATGAGATCTTCTTATAAGTATATTCTTTTTTTATTACTTTGTTAGAAACAGAGAAAGAATGATTCAGGCTAATTTGACTTGAAAAAAATATCAATAATCGTCAGTTTAATTATGTGAACGAAAATTATTTTTAAAATGAAAATATTTTTGTACATTGATATAGTTGGTCTACGTTCGTAGAACTAAATTGTTGATTCTTCCATATTAAAATATAGATTGGAATAATATCTATCATAAGAATAATAATTATATATATATATATATATATATATGAGTATAAAGAAGCTCTGTTAGATAACCACAATTTCAATAGTGGCAAGACAGGGACTGGGCATAGACTATCATTTTTCGATGGGTCCAATGTCTTTCAATTCCATTGTCTTTGCTTTTCAGCAGTCCATTCTCACGGGGTCTCTGCTGAATCATAATATACATATACATATACATATATGTATATGAATATATGTGTGTGGTCTATATCTCCTCATTTGTGTACGCAGTTCAAGTTTATTTTAAAATTTTTGATTAGGTAATAACAAGTTCTTAATACCTCATAGATAATACCTCATCCATCCTATTTTTAATAATTTGTTTATATTTTCCCTCAATTATCTATCTAGATATTAATGCTAAGGTCTTAAGCCTCCATACAAAACAATTTTAATTATGTACGAAATTATTTGACAAATTATTTCTATTAATCCCATATATTCCTTCTAGCTATCAGCTTTTCATCAAGTTATCATTGCAAAAACTAAATGTACATTCGTAATAAATAATAATTATCATTATCATTAATAATAATGCACAACTTTGATGGTATATTTGGGGAACAACACAAGTACTTTTGGTATATGGGTTAACAATTTGACATTTTAAAGGTCCCCGCAATTAGGAAAAAAGAATGATAAAGTATTTGTTACTAGAGCTTAACAAGTAATCACTCCTTTCCGTTAAGGGAAAAAAATTCATAATATAAGAAATTTTAGATATACTTAAGACTTTACCCTTAAAAAATCTATTAAGATAACGTAATTGAAAGAGAGAGGAGAATGAATAATTAATTAGTGCATGATAGTAATACAAATTTAAATCAACATTAATATTAATTAGATTTTTTAATTAATTAATGTAGGTTTGAATGTCAATTAATTAATTAATGTTTGTGTAAAAATTATACTTTTCATTTTTTTTGGATTGTGTACTTGTAGTTCTCCCTCGCTGCGTTGACCACTAAATTAGCATCTTCCTTCTCATTCTTATAGAGAACTTTTAAAATAATAGAGTAATAAATAAATCTCTACGACAATTCAAAATGCATGGGAAAAAAGAAAAGGGAGAATTAGGTAAAGAAAAAATTGTGTGAATTTTATGTAGTACTGTGGGTTTAGAGCTTTGTTATTATAACCCCACAGGCACAGCCACAGCCACAGTAAGCCTAGCTTAGGTAAATTAAGGAAAAGCGAATGAGAAGGAAATTATGAAGATGGAATAAATTGTAGTTCGAGAGTGGCCGAAAGAAAACAAGTGCTCCCAATGAGCCAATGTCAACACAAAACCCACTGTGGAGAACTGGAGGAGTAGTACGTAGCTGAGGTAAGACGAGGCAAGTAGTGTAGTAGATTAATTAGATTAGAGTGACAAACGGAGCCCACCATACATACATACATACATACATACATACATACATACTAGTGGCTCCAGATTTCAACGCTACCTTGCTAGCTTTTTTACTGACTGACTGACTACCTGCCACATGGAAAATTGTGCATTGACAATTGAAAGAGAAAATTAAAAGAGCAAGTGGACGGACATACATGGAGTAATATATAGTCAGTCATATACTATAAGCAACAAGATGTAAATGTCAAATCCCTCCCTCCATCCATCCATCCATCCATCCATACATCTACAAAGGCATGCACGCACCTTCTTCTTCACACTCCAATAATCCATACTCTATTGCTATTCTTATATATATCTTATTTGAATCTCAATCATAAATACTATATATAAGCAGAAGATTTATCTCAAATTTTGAACGACTCAAATAATTTATTGAGTAAACGGAAAATTCAAAATCATTTGCATTTTTTTAAATAGATATATATGAGAACTGATTCATAGTTAGAATAATATTACTTTTATAATACATCTCAATTGTTTATTTGTCCATCGAACTGCAAGGAGAAAATTACTTCATTCTCAGTTTAATATGAAAGAGCTCACAATTTAATTATGCGAACAAAAAATTGTCCAAAATACCCCTCCCTCATCCTTAGAATTAAACTGCAGACGCTATGTATGTCGTCAATAATATTAACACGACGACATTTTACTCATATCATTCGTCCGCAAAACTAAATCGCGAACGCTGAATATATTCACAATTAATCTTCATTAACACGGCGACGTTTTGCTCATATCACTCGTTCGCAAAATTAAATTGCGGACGCTAAATATATTTTCAAATGGTGACGTTTTAAGGTAAATCACCGTCCGCAGAACTAAACTGTGGACGATGAGTACTTTATAAAATAAAGTCAAACGACGCGTTATAAATATAATGTTATGATACTTAGCGTCTGCAGAACAAAACTGTGGATGTTGTGTGAATTTAAAATAAAGTCAAACGACGTCGTATATTAATTTTTCTATTTCTTCTATTCCTATTGAATATTCTTGTTGCATATTCTTATTGGTTCTTAGTTTAGTTTTGCGGGATTCGGTTAGCATGAAGTGAACTCACGATAAATTTCTTCGATGATAATTACAGTCTTTGACGCGTGAGCGGAGAGATCACCCTCTCTTATGCGTGTGTCAAGACCTTTGCGATAAGCGTGAAGTGAACTTACCATGAAGTTCCAATTTTGCGGATGTGGCCTAACTACATAAAAGTTAAATTTAAACTTATTAATTCTTTCATTAATTTCACTTGCATATTCTTAATATATATATATATATATATATATATATATATATATATATATATATATATATATATATATATATATACCATCACGTGCTCTCTCTTTATCTCTCTTTGTCACATAAGAAATCGATTTTTAAGTTATAAACTATTCTCTTAAAAAATAATTATATATATAGCACTAAATATAATACCAAAAACACTTTTCAAATGACTTATATTAAGTGACAAAAATATTTATTTAAAATAATTTATATTAAAGAAAGAAGGGAGTATTAAGTTGTGTACATACTAGTAAGTAATAATTATAACTTTTGAAGAGTAAATTAAATGAAAGAAAAAGAAAAAAAAGGGAGATCGATGAAAAAGGAAACCGGGTTCAATGCCTCGATCACACACAAGAGTAGTTGAAAAAGGAAAAGCTAAGCTATCAATTAAGCAGCAAAAACTTTTCAAATGCTTGCTTTTTGGCACTCAAGTCAAAATGGTGTCCTTCCTTGATGGAGAAATTAAGAAGCAGGTAATTAAAGAAAGACCGGACCACCAAAAAGAAAAAGAAAAGCTTTTATTGGACGGGATAGAATTTTAGAGGAAATGGTTAGTATAAAGTTTGTTTTGAGGTAAGTTGGTTGTCTAATAGAATATTGACACGCAGACGAAGTTGTATGTGTAGTAATATTCTATTAATCAATTGACCAACTTACTAAAAAAATAACTTCATGCTAACCGGATCCAATTTTAGATACCTGGCTAATAATTTGCTAGCAGTTAATTCGATCTACTACTCCTAGTAGTTACCTACCTACTGGCTACTAGTACATGACATGAATACATACAGACCTCCTTCCTACTGATTAACTTTTGATCGACACCTTAAATTCGTTTATCATTACAATAAGTTTAGGAGGACATTGAAGTAACCATATTTCTATTAATATTCTTATATATATCTAAATTATATGTAAAATATTATTTTTTATAAAAATTTTAATTAAAATAAATATTATATATTTTTTGAGAAGTACTATAAAAAAATTTAAAAAATAAAAAAAAATATCACTACAATGTCGCTACTTCATTGTCGCTGTAGAAAGACTCCTATCTGCCTTCTTTTTAGAGCCCAATTAAAAAACTTGTAGGAATTGTTTTATTAGCAATCATTGACATCTCATCATGCCCTCTCCATCTAATTAATGTAGTAACACTACCTTTAACCTATATACATACATACATACATATATATACTAACTAACTAGTAATTAATTAATGTTGTTACGGTGACAAAATAAAAATAATAATAATAATAATAATAATTATAAAAAAATTGGATATAAAATAATATCTTAAATTATACTACTAATTAGTATATCTTCCTCCATACATGATACATTGGTGGTTATCATTTTGTGTCCTCTTTTTGTATCCGAACACAAACATTATTATTGGTTAGATATTAATCCATACTTAGGTTGTTGAGATAAGTAGTTAGTAGTAGTTTAAGTTACTAATTTAGCGTGCATGATTTGTGAAATAACTAACTTGCCCTATGCTGGAATGGGTTGTCATTTCATTAATTGATCTGTTACTGTACATAACATAAGCTTGACCCGTTCCATAGACAATGAACCAGGCCCATCTCGTTTAAAATGAGTATTTCGTGGGTTGGCCCAAATCATTTCTGGGATTAATTAAGGAATCTCACATGATGCTTTACTTTCACTATAAAGAATTAGTTGGACCAAAGTTTCAGTTGGAATAATTTCTTTGTCATATTCAGTTGTACGTAGTATTCTCTTCAAGTAAATCTGATTAGAAGAATAAGAATTTGTTAGTTAGGAATATGGGGTGGGGCTGGGGCTGGAGTCTTAATTATTATGATTATGGGAGGAGGTATAGTAATTAAGATGAAAGAATAAATTGAGAGCGCGTTGAATTAATTTCGCTTACAAACTTAAAAGAATTTATTATTTGAAATGTTTTGGAGGGTACTGAAATATTATTATGCCGGAGTTGGCAATCTGTTTGCTGGGAATTAATTAAACATTTATTAATTGGTTCTTCATACACATTTTTAGACTGATGATCACTCGCCCAAACGCAAGAAGAAATGTATGCATCCATCCATGGCAGATCAGGCCGGGCGCGGCTAGGCTGATAAGAACAAAATAAATACTAGTAGTACTTACCAAGTAAAGTGATGAAGTGAAGGCCGAAGGGTCAACTTCACTATCCTTTACTAATTAATATAATCCCTCCCCAGTCCCCACTACCCATTCCAATATAGTACATGCATGCATATTAAATATACATTTCCCTCTCTCTTTCTCGCTCCTTAATAATTTATGAATTTATGGGGTGTTTGTTTAGAGCTGAATTTGAATAGTTGACTTACCAAATCGGTGCGTTTGTTTTGGATGCGAAAAATTTGAATCGGTAAGATAAATGAAATTTGAATGACTAAGTCAAATTTTTTTGAATTTGAATAATTTGAATGAAATAAAAAAAATTAAAAAATTAAAAAATATATATTAACTATTATATTAAATAAATTTACAACAATTTTGAATTTTTTTAGAGGGAGTAAAATATTAAAGTTTTGTCATTCAGATGTTTCAGACATGTCAATTATCAAACAGCTTTTTTCATTCATATTCAGCTCATTCAGATTTAGATTCAGATTTATTCAGTTTTTATCAAACACCTCCTTACTCTATATAAACTAACAACAAAAACATTCACATATATATTTTAACAAAATTAAAATATAATGTTTAACCATTACCAATAATAATACGTATAATGTTTGTAAAGTCGTTTTAACAAAAATTTTAATTCTATTTTGTTTGTTTTATTTAATTAGGTACTTGTCCTCTTTTAATTACTTGATTAGTTAATTCTATTTCTCGATTAATAAATTATGTAATATTTTTATTTCATTAAGGCTATATTATATATATATTTATCTTAAAAATTAAAACTAGGTCGTTTATAATAATAAGATATATATCAATATCTATGAAAATATCACCAAATTATACTCTCACCGTCTCATAGTTATAGGCTGATTTTTTATTTTGAGATGTCCCAATATATAGGCTACTTACTATTTATAAAATTTAGTTGGTTCATTGTTTAACTTTTATGCCCTTATAATAAATATTCAACCATTGCTCTTTTTTTGAAGAAATAACATACAATGTCATTATTTTTGTCATCACATTTAATGTTGTTGTATTCTCTTTGGTTAAAGTTTTTGAATTTTAACGGTCAATACACGTCAATCAATGAAGTTGAGAGTTCCAGTGTGATAAATAACTTATTCATTAATTCCATATTAAGGGGTATATATGGAAAATTTATATTAAAAATTATTATTTAATTAATTTTTTTTAAACTATGTGTCAAAAGAAATTAGCTAATAATTATGGGAAGGAGGGAGTATCATTCTTAAATCTAAAAAGTAGCATGTCATTTTTGTTATAAAAAATAATATTTGTGGTGATTTGATATACTCCTATAATTGTTGTGTTGAAGTAAAGACATGAATCTACGTGGCAGGGATGAAGCACTAGGAAAACGTGTCCCACACGACTCTTGCTTGAGGTATCGAAAGTAGTAAAGTTTAAAGTAAATAGGCGGCCACGTGTCCAATGAAATTCCGACACACCTTCTCTAATTTTACGTTGAACCACCAATTGGTTGCCACCTAATCCTAATGGATGTAGTAGCCCAAACGAAAACGACAACAGGATGGGTTGCCAAATCCACCTGTCAAAGTTTAACTGGCTTACGTGTGAACACTGATGGATACTTGTTATTTTTTAAATAATATTTTATCTTCTACCATTTTATCTCTCCATTAATATATTTTTGTCTCCCTCGGTCTTTTTGAATGTTATGATAAAATTATATATAATTTATACATTATTATGTAATAATAATATACTACATAATATACGAATAATTATTTGATCTGCTTAATCACAACAAAAGTTGAGAGTAGTGCATCTTTAATGCGTTAAAAATTTAAAGACTCGTATAATTATATGAGTAATATTGAGTCCAAAGCTTTCTGAGTATAAAATTTATTTTAAATATACATTTCAATATTATAGATTAAACGGAAAGGTTTAGAAGAGTATCAAATTTATTTTAAATATATATACATATTTGTCAATATTATAGATTAAATAAAATAATGCTACTATCACATAAAAAAATTCACACACATGTACATTTGTGAGCCTCACATGTCAGGCGAAGGCCCTGCATATGTGTGTATGTGAGCATTATGTGAACGTATTTTATGTGATAGTAGCATTGTTGGATTAAATATAAGTTTGCACTAGGGAAAGGTTTAGAATTTATGTCAGATCATGCCGAGACTCTTGGCTTCATCTAACTAAGCCTGTACTTGGATTTGGCGGCTTAGCTGATAGGAGTATACTACTACTACTCAAGCCATTTAATAATGGTGCGTAACAAAGAAAATACTAGCTGCTCCTGCTCCTGCCAGATATGCCGATGACAAGGACAAAATCCCTCTCTTTCTTATGGAAAAACGTAAATCACCACCACCTATGCTAGGCCGACCGACACCCATTCATCATTCGGACTAAGATCCTCTCCATTTTAAATAAATAAAAAAAATTTATTTCATGATTCAGATTTAAAATCATCTCTCTCCTGTCAGCACAAAATAAAGAGTCTCCATTTATTTCAAACCTCTTCATTTGGCCACTTACAATAAAAATACCCCGACCAGACCAGATCAGACCAATTAAATACCCATAAGATACTCTTTCCCAGCCGTCAGCAAGTCCGGCCGTGAACATCTTCCAAACACGATATCCCAAAACATATATACTTCTATTCCGTTGTCCCAAAACTAGTTCAGTGATTTATATAGTGGTTAGGCAGCAGATTGTTGTTTGAATCACAACATGATGTACGACGAGGCAGAGAGTTACAGCAGCACCTTGGACACACTCTCAAGGAAGAAAAACAATAACAAGAGGAGGTTCACCGATGATCAGATCAAATCATTAGACACCATTTTCGAGACTGACACGAAGCTTGAGCCACGAAAGAAGTTGCAGGTGGCAAGGGAACTTGGATTACAGCCTCGGCAGGTTGCAATATGGTTCCAGAATAAGAGAGCTCGATGGAAGTCAAAGCAGCTCGAGAGAGACTACATCATACTACGATCCAATTACAACAATCTTGCTTCCAAATTCGACACCCTGAAGAAAGAGAAGCAATCTTTAGTGATACAGGTAAGCAATTGTTCTTCGTTCGTGACAGACAGAATTCATGTAACCTGATCAGAGGCTAATTATTTATTTTTTTGTTTTCAAATTGCACAGTTGCATAGGCTACGTGATATGATGGAAAAGACCACTGATCGCAAATCAGGCAACAACAGTGAGTTTGAAATCAAGTCTGGCTTCTCAGAATATGGCGTTGGCATCCTTTCAGATGATGATGATGATGATAGCAGAATAAAGGCAGAGTATTTTGGTCTGAATGACGAATCTGACCTTCTGAACATGGTGGAAGTGGAGCTTGGGGATGGTTCTTTGACATCAACTGATGATTGGGACAATCTTGAATCAAATGATCTCTTGGATCAGTCTAGTAGTAGTTATCAGTGGTGGGATTTCTGGTCTTGAATGAATAAATCACTCAACAGTGCGGAGGAAATGTATGCAATGCAAATAATCTTCCTTCTGTTGGTAGGACATGCAGGGTCAAAGAATGGTGGAATAATACCTCAGTACATCTAAAGAATCAATTCATGCTAACTAGTGTAGCTTGAAGTTGAGGATATATATAAAATAACTGCAAATGAGGCAATTCTGTTTTTCACTGCAACAACATTGAGCTCACATGCTAACCGGATCCAAATATAACTACACACAATAAACACAATTTTGTATTTCCAAGCCGAAGGTCTCCAAATTAAACATGCCAAATACTTCTTCCTGACATATACAGTGTCCCAAATCAGTCTAGCTAGAAAGCCTCTGCTACAATTTTGAAGATGTGCATTTTTTTCCCCTTGCATATCTTCCCCACCCTTGACCCTATGTACAACCTTTGCAGTAATCTGTGTTTCTATCCAAATAAATATGTTAAAAGCAATTTAGATTCTTACCAATGAGTCATATGTCTCTGGAGCTGATAAGCAATCTCACTCTCCTGTAATCTCTCAACAAGGAATCTGAATCACAACTTTCTTCTTCTTATTTTTTAAACCTAGCTCTTGGCATCTTTGGATACTACTATGATTGCATATATATTCAGTCGTAAGAAGTTAAAGAGCTTGGTACATTCTATAAGCGGTGAAACAAGAAACATGCTCATTGAATATAATGTTACTCCATTTTCAAAGACAGAGAGCAGGAGACCAAAATGTAAAAAACATACGAGTAGTATTTCCAAAGTACTTATGAGAGGAGATTAATAGAATTGGGGGGGCGTCCGGTAAGCTTATTGACCGGTAATGACCGGTGCCTTTTTTTTTTTTTTTTTGGTTTTTTAACTACAATAATGAGAAAAATAAATAAAAAATAATAGAGCAAGTTTGAACAAAAAACTGTAAAAAAATATATATTTTTTATTAAAAAAACACTATAAACAGTTTACAGTGTTTTTTTAATAAAAAATATATTTTCTTTTACAGTTTTTTGTTCAAACTTGCTCTATTATTTTTTATTTATTTTTCTCATTATTGTGGTTAAAAAGCAAAAAAAAAAACAAAAAACAAAATTGAAATCAAAGTGCACCGGTCATTACCGGTTATTAAGACACCGGACCGCCCCTTGATCCAGATTAATATGTTAAAAGAATCGCTGAATTGTATGTATGTATGTACTCCCTCCGTTTCTTAATATAAGTCGTTTTAGATAAATATTTTTGTTCCTAAATATAAGTCGTTTGAGAATTTCAAGTAAGCATTAATTGCTTAGTTTCCAATATTACTCCATGTAATAAATATAACTTTGGTTTTCTCACTAATTTTTGTCCAATAAATAACACTATTTTTTTTTTCAATACAAGGGCAATATAGACAATTGATAGTATATTTAATGCTTTATAATCATTACCGTAATACTTATGCACAACTCTAAAACGACATATATTAAAAAACAGAGGGAGTATCTAAGATACACACTCTTTTTCCCTTAATAACTTTCACATAAAAACAAAAAAACACACTAAACATAAAAATTGAAGAAGCGCTTACATCAATTCCCTAAAATACATTGTTGTTCTTGTATTAAACCAAAAAAACAATAGTGAAAGAGGAAAAGAAAGAGATAAAAGTGAGCTACTTGGAAAGAAATGAAAATTACACAAGTATAGTAGGAATGAGCAAAATACGGATAAAACCGAATAATCGAATTATTTTAATTAAATTATTTGAGATGTCCCAATATATAGGCTACTTATTATTTATAAAATTTAGTTGGTTCATTGTTTTACTTTTATGCCCTTATAATAAATATTCAACCATTACTCTTTTTTTGAAGAAACAACATACAATGTCATTATTTTTGTCATCACATTTAATGTTGTTGTATTCTCTTTGATTAAAGTTCTATGATTATGGACTTTAATGGTCAGTACACGTCAATCAATGAAGTTGAGAGTTCCAATGTGATAAGTTATGAATAATTAACTTATTTATTAATTCTATATTAAGGGGTATATATGGAAAATTTATGTTAAAATTGCCACTTAAACTGATTTTCTTAAAATATGTGCCAAAAAAAATCAGCCTATAACTATGGGACGGAGAGAATAATAATTATGCAAGTCTTACCGACACATGCAAATGTGACAAAAATATACTCTTTATGTTTAAAATTAGAGAGATTATTTATCTTATACGACCACATATTAAATTTATATGACTCTTAAAAGTTTAAAATGAAATAAATTTTCTGATTACTAATTTTTGTTATAATAAATGTATGAATTAAAATTAAATAAATTTATTTTAATTTAAAATTTAATATGACTTGTTTCACTTTAAAAGTAAATTTGAACATTTAGGGATGGACAGGAGTTATATTTACCATCCATAATATTATAATTATGCTTGTGAGACTGAACTTCTACGTCATAATATTAAATTTTAGGACCATAAATTATTAACCTTCTAATAAGGGGGGGAAAAGAGAAGTAAAATGGTGAATACTGGTCAGAAAAGTAGTCAAGTTGTGGCTTTACAAAAGAAGTTGTCACAATCTTTCTCTCTTCAAAGCAAAGAGTTGAGAGAGAGAGAGAGAGAGAGTGATGAACAATTTGTCGAATGCAACCTTAACAGAGCATCAAAAGCAGCGCCATTGTTGTTCCGTTTACAGCTCCAAGCCAATCCCAAGGGTAGCTTTATTGGTCCTGGTGCCACTCTTCTTAATAGGCCTGGGTGTCTCCATTTTCATCCTGGTTGTGGTTCACAATGCCCTTTTCTTCATCTTTCTTCTTTTTCTCTCTGCTCTTGTTGCTGCATTTCTCCTCTGGAACTCCCGAAACGCCTCCCTTCACTTTTACCTCCGCTCCTTCCCCGATTCCGACCTCCGCTTCGCTCGTGACGGCGACATTGTCAAGATCACCGGGGTATCTCTCTCATCATTTCTAGGGTTTCTTATTACTACTTATTTCCCCGTTTTTGTTTGTTTCTATATCATTGAAAACCCATTACAGTGCTGAAAGTTTCAATTTTTAATGCGTTCTTCCTATTTCTCTCTGATTAAAATTTGATATGACTGAGCAAAATTACAAGATGCCTTTTATTATTAGCATTTTAGTAAATTTGAGGTTTCTGTTTGTGTATGCATTCATTTGCCTGTAAAAAAACAAATGCAAAATCCAAGCTTGATTAATTCTTAGAAAAATTGTTGGTCACTGTCATTTACCTTCTGCATTATAAGCTGATTACTTCATATGAATTTCTCAAGTAAATTATCCATGAAATTTTGTTGTTGCAGTTTCTTTAGGAGTTTGGTGGTGTGGATGATTAATATCTGAAAAAAATGTTTGGCTTGTTCAAATGATTTTTTTTTGGAAATTACATAAAAGATGCAGTGCAGTGCTCTTGTTTGATTGCAAGTTGAAAGTTATTTTTTCCTTTGTTTTGCACCTGTCCCCAGTGAAACGAAAGTAATGGGCTTACTCTTTTTGTTCCTCATAATATGTATCTGTACTGAGAGTTGGGCGTCTCAGACTTTTGCTGTTTTATTTTGGTACACTGAGAGTTAGGCTTCCCACTATAAAAGATGCATTACACCTGCTTAATGACTAATGTTTCCTCTTAAGTGATGCAAGCTGATCCCAGTTGTCCATTTTCGGATATTTCAGCTTGTCTCATGCGGGAATGTCTCCTTGGAATCCTCGTATGAGAAGGTCACCCCATGTATTTATACATCTACTCTGTTGTACGAGTATGGAGAGCTTGGCTTAAAGCCCGCAGATGTTAATTCTTCATACTTCCAGTGGAGATTAGTGTATACGGAGGTATGTGAATAGAGTATTCTACTTTTTTATTCTTATTTTTTATATACAAGTAAATTGTACCAGTATAAATTTAAGTTTGTTCTTGAATCTGTTTGAAGTTGATCACTGATGTAGTTTTGTTTCCTTGTATTCTCTTTGTTTTGTTGTGATTTACGTGTATTTCTATTATGACTGACATGTTTAAATGGTTTCTTCTTAAAGATATAACTCTATTCAATACAACACCACCGATGTACTATAGACTTTGTTATATTTCTAGTCTAATCTGCCAGATTTTTGTCTCTAATTAGGAATCCTATGCTTTGTTATCCTCCCCAATACTATTCATGTGTAATGTACTAATATTTCTAGTTTCCCTTGTCAGTGTAACACTTTAAATATCAAGTCGTCAACCAACTTACTCCGTTTGTATTCTGGCCATTGCTCTGTGTTGTACTTGCCTAAGTCATACTAGTAAACTTTCTGGTTAATCATGTTCCATGAGAACTCTCCACATATCCCAAAACATATTTTTCTATGACAAGTGCATGCCCTTTGTTCAGATTAGCAGTCTTCTTCCTATCAAGCAAGTACCACAGCAAAGTGAAGCACTTCAACCAAGGTCCTGATGTTCACACAATTATTCAATTCCATTTCCTTATTTCTTCATTTTGTCGTTAGATTGTATAGTATATAAGCCAACATGAAGTTTTTCTTGGTTATGATCAGTGTCTGTAGTGATAAAACTTTTAGGGAATCAAGCAAAGTAAGAGTTAACTATACCATTAGGCTAAGGCTTTACTTCATTGTAAAAGCTTATGATATGAAAGTTCACAATCTCTTCAATTTTAAATTATAGCATTCACATGATCAACCCTATTATGGAAGATAGATTTAGAACAGGATAGTAGGATTGTCGATGTCGCTTGTCCTTGTTGATGCACGAATGAGGATTTAAGGAATACTTTAAAAGTATTATGGAGGACCATAAGTTAAGTTACTACTATAGATTTTGGATTTCTAACTAGGTTGTCTGTACAAAAATTGATAGGAGCACTTTACATGGAATATCAACTTCTAATTTTTCTTTGTGAAAGGAAGATGAAGGCTTTTGTTTTAGAAAGTTGCTTGGACCCAAGGTCCACTGTTCCAACCTGTCCACCTTTGTCTATGCTAGTTCTCTTTCTAGTTAGGTTCCACTATTACATGTGGTAAGCAGAAGTACAATGATCATTCACTGACTTGAGAGAACATGATAATAACTTGTCTTCTTTAGCTTGACTATTACGTTCATACGATATCGTTACAAGGTACTGCAAACCATGTGTTGAATAATGTTCAGACACGGCTAAAGTCTTTGAGTTAGGACATGGTTGTCAAATCTTATACGTAAAAAGAATACATACAAAAAGTTTCATACCCTGATATGTCGTGGATACACTATGTAACCTCGTGCACTAATCTACGTGCTAACCACAGTGCCCTCTAAGTTTTGCTTCCGGGGCATGTGGATAGAGATACACAAGGACTCTGTCTCTTTTGGCCTTGAAGCAAAGAACATGTACGGTTGTACATTGGTAATTATGTAAATGGAAACTTGTTATAATTGTTGTCGTGAACCTACTATGTTCGAATTTGGAGAAAGTCAATGGAAAGAAACCGACTAAAGAAGAATCCTCATGCTAAGGTTTTCCAAAGGTTAAACTTAGACATAATTCTTTTGACATTTTCTAAATCAATATTAAATTTAGGCTGAATGACACTTTTAACCCTCCAAGTTATCACCCCTTTTAAAGTCGTCCCTAAAGTTTATTTTTTCGTCAATTAGATTCTTAAAGTGATATTTTTGTTAAATTTTTTTTTTAACCTTATTTGACCCCAATCTGACCTATTTTGACCAAATTATGATCCAATCTACCCAATTTGAGACACCAATTTAATCAATTAGTTTTTTTTAAAAATTTAAAAGTTTTAAAATTGTTTTAAAAATTAGTATTATTTTAAAAATAATATTTTATTTAAAATATTTAAAATAATTATTATTTTATATATTTTTAAAAATTATTATTATTTTAGGAAAAATTACAGAAAATGAGTAAAGTTTCATAAAATAATTGATTCAAAAAATTAAATAAGAAAATAAAACTTTATTTTTTTTAAAAAAAAGTAGATTTTTTTTCATTATTTCTGTAAAAAATTATTTTTAGAATTTGGGATCAAATCGGGTAAAAGGAACAAAATTGACAAAAAATGTCATTTTAAGGACCTAATTGACGAAAAATAAACTTTAGGAACGACTTTAAAAGTGGGTGGCAATTTTAAAAGGTCAAAAGTGTCATTCAACTATTAAATTTATGACAAAAATTTGTTGTTGAACAAGAAAACATCAAAGAAAATCATGTCTAGACACATGTCACCTTAAACTTTAACATGAGCAAAGATATTAAAGAGATTACTTTTGGGATGTACTTTCTCAAAGATCCATTCTGCTTGATTTTAGCTCAATGGCCCTTAAAAAGGGGAGTTCAAATTATTGGAAATTGCCACACTTTATTTTTGGACTGGCCTAGTGAATGGCCTTGTGTGTCAAAGGATTAGTCAGATGCTCTAAAAGGTTTGAATATCCTCAACTTCCAAAAGCAGCAATGTAGAAAGAAAAATGAGTATACTGGATTTTCAGATTTTTAAAAGTTTATGTAGCTGGATTTGTGTTCAGTTAGGGAGTTTTTTAATTTATATTTCATTTGTAGGAAGCTCCATCCTACTCTTTTTCCAATTTCCTTTCCTTTCCTCATCAGTCTCTTACTCTTTCAAGTTTCAATTGTTTTACTGTATTGCGATGAGGATTCTTGTAACTAATATCTCTGAGGAAATAATGATGTTGTATAGGACTTTCTTTCTGACAGAGGTTCTCGACAGATTTTTACGTAAGTGATATGAAATCTGGTATTAGAGCTCTTGTGAAAGCTGGTCCTGATTGTAAAGTTATTCCCTTGATCGTTGAAAGCAGACTTGTGAACACTACTGGAAAATGCAAAGCACTATCTTCCAACTTGAGGAAGTGGTTAAGAGATAGAAACCTTCCGGATGAAGCTCGATTTCTGCGCCTGGAAGAAGGGTAATGCATGTACTTGGTGTATTTTGTTTTCAACTGTTTCTGACCCTTGCTTTTCTGATGAAGTTGATAAGATGCGTTTTGCATGAATTCTGATAGGTATGTGAAGGAAGGCAGTTATGTAAGTGTAATCGGAAGGTTCCTTAGGAATAGTGATGCAATGATGATTGTGCAACCGTCAGAGCTACTCACTACAGGATGTCTATGTCGAAAGTTTCTCCTTCCAGTTGATATCGATGGTTTGATCCTTGGGGTTCCAAAGACAGCTGGTACTTTAACCCACTCAAATTCTGCGCAATGTGTGGATCAGTAGTATCTAACCTATAAGAGAAGAATATTTTTAGTTTTTGTTTTGAGAATTTCAAACTAAACCTAGAGGAGAACAATAAATTTTTAGTTTTTCTTTTGAGAATTTGAGTTTGAAACTTAACAGTGTTGTTATTCCTTTCTACATTTACCTTTTCCAATTTACCCTTCAGCTGTAGTATAGCCTTCTCTACACAAAAGATTTTGTTTTGGCTTCATATGAGTATGGAAGATGGAAGTAGCTAAAACCATACGACATGAATTCATGATTTGAGAAATTATCACAAGGCACTTGGCCCTATCAAGCTAGCTCCATAATCATATGAGATATTTTTAGCAGCATATATCAGTTTGGTTCTGCCAGCGGAGAGCTGCTTTGTCATTTCTACGTTTACCATTTGGCAAGAATGCATGATACAGCTATTATAGGGCTTAATTTTTATTTTTTATTTTTGGATTAGTGATTTCTTCTGGCTTGTTCGTGGTGATGAATCTGTTCAACGCAAGATCATATGATAGTTAAGGCTTGTTATATATATATATATATATATATATATATATATATATATATATATAGAGTCCAGTTCCCGTCCGAACGCCCGGATTTTATTCCGTCCGGTTTTTTTTTTTTTTTTTTAAAACAACTAAAAAAATATTTAATATTTTATAGAATTGAAATTTTTTCATAATAAAGTGTTTTGGGGGTGATTTGGGTACGTATAACAAAACATGGTGAGTACGATGCTGCAAGCATCGTACTCACTATTTTTTAGTATATGTATTCAAATCACTCCAAAACATTGTATTATGGAAAAATTTCAGTTCCATAAAATATTAATTATTTTTTTTAGTTGTTTTTTTTTAAAAAAAAGCAAAAAATCAAAAAAAAAATTTGATCCGTCTTTTACTCCAGTTCGGACGTTCGGACTGGATTATATATATATATATATATATATATATATATATATATATATATATCCGTCGCCCAATAGTTACATTGGCTTACTTCTAGCTTACTATATGGATGGCCAATATAGCCTTGGAGATCTAAAATAAACAACTCACCTATTTTTTGAGTTTCATACTCTTTAGCAGGGCAGTAACCTTACTCTTCAGTACGAAATCATTCACCTAATAAATACTCCCTCCGTCTGTTCTCCATAGTTATAAATGATTTTTCGTTTTGGGATGTCCCAATATATAAATGCTTACTTACTATTTATAAAATTTAGTTGATTCATTGTTTTACTTTTATGCCCTTATAATAAATATTCAACCACTACTCTTTTTTTGAAAAAACAATATTCAATGTCATTATTTTTATCACCATATTTAATGTTGTTGTATTCTCAATAAAACTTGAAAGTTCCAATGTAATAAGACTTCATCTTTGGTTAAAGTTCTATGGTCAATCAATGAAGTTGAGAGTTCCAATTAGATAAGTAAGGAGTAATTAATTTATTCATTAATTCCATATTGAGGGGTATATGTGGAAATTTTTATTAAAAATTGTCATTAACTAATTTTCTTAAACTATGTGCCAAAAGAAATCAGCCTATAACTATGGGACGGAAGGAGTAATAAATTCAAACTCTTGGTACAAATATCCAAAAAATACCATTTATTAAGTTTATAACTTTAGATTTAACAAGAATTACTATCCTATGTGAACCATTAGTTTGCCTTGTTACAAGTCCTTGATAATTTTCTTGGGGCAAAATTTATTTCTCTTTTTTTTCAAATAAATTTGTACGCAGAAAGAATTTTACACAATTTGTCAAAATTTTAATTTCTCCCTTACTAATGCCCACGTATATTATTAAAATAAATGCTGGCATATTTTTTTTGGTAAACAAAGTCGCATCATTATTTAAGTTTAAAAAAAGACTAAATTATTCATCTATTTTATAGTACAAGGAGTATCATGAAAAAAAAAATTATACATGAAATTAAAACCAACTATGGACTACATTGACCAAAATGGTTGTTTAGCCCTAACAACTTGATATATGTAGTTGTAATGTATGTACCAAGTCTGTGACCCTTAACTTATATGATTTTCTTGTGTCTGGACTCACTGTTGTAATTTACTATTCGACAAATATATATATAGTCCTCTTAATTTTTATAATCAAGACATTAAATTCTTAATTTTTTTGACATCATCAATTTCTGACGTGACATTTTAATTGAACTAAAGTAAAAAAAATTAAGAGTTTAATGTCTTGATTGCAAAAATTAAAAGGAAAAACCACTGAAGTGAAAAAACCTAAAGAGTTCAAGGTATATTTTATATTTAAGCCATTTTTGCAACATAAATTTATTTCTGTTAGTCTCAGGTTAAATGTCTACTTTTTTTTTAATAACCAAATTTTTACACAATTTTTCCTATTATACCATTAGCATTAAATATCTCATATTTTTCTTATTCTAATTTTCTCTCCATATATAATAAGTATAATTAATTATGTGATGAAAATATTTTGAATTGAAAAGCAATAAAGTTACTCTCACACTTACATTGAAAATGATTAATAATATATTATTATGGACAATTTTATCATTTCATTATTCTTCTTAATATGCGTGAAAAGTTCACCAAAACTTTTATCGGGACGGAGGGAATATATACTATGGAAGTTGGACAACATTTTATTTATTTATTATTCTTTTAAGAATAAAAAAAAGACATACGGAAAGGAGTTTCTAGGGTAAATACCAGGCGAGGTTATGATTATAACCTGGTTATATATGTAATAGTCCGTCATACGGCATGGCCATATTACACGGATGAAAAGAATTCCTGCCTTTATATATCTGGAATATACTTGGGTTGAAGCCAAGCTATCCCGGGTAAAATTAGAGGGAGAGCATAAAGACAGCATCAGTTCTTATAAATCAAAGTCAGAATCAAGACAGAGACATCTACTAAAGTGAGTACCGTTAACCTATTTTGTGAACTAAAATAATTTAGGAATTTCCATAAAAAGTTTATTTCGTTATGCTTTCTGGTAATTAAGACAGAGAATCAGACTAGCTATATATATATATATATATATATATATATATATATATATGCAACGACCAGCCGCAATTTGCACACTAAGTCACACGTGTGTGCATGTGTGAGAGAGTAGAAAATTAAGTAATGGAGAATGCTTTAAGAAATACATGCAAGACCGTTAACTCATGACCCGAAAGAATGCCAACTCCTTTACCTTTTGTATGGGTGACCCCAGCTGAGAGTTGATACGAACCTTAATTAGTGAAATTTTGTTAGCTGTATAAGTGCTTTTTGAATCCGATGCTTCCCTCTCTGTGAGATTAATATCGCATGTTTCATGCTTACTTGAAACTCATTAAACTATATATATATAAGAGCTTCGTCGGCCTTTTATTTTATGTTCATTGAGTTATTTGTTTCTGGAGTACTGGACATTTACAAAAGGAACTTTCTTTTCAAAGTTTTATGATACAATGTCGACCCAACAACCTCCGGCCCGACAATGGTTCCGGTTAGCTTCTATGGCTCCTCGGACAGCCCCTGCCCCTTCCCAAACACCACAGCCCGATCCAGTTTCCCTGCCAAGGACAGCTTTTCTTCGACCTGCAGTTAGGACCCCATCCCTGCCAGCTCAACCTGAAGAACCCGCACCACCACCACCTGCTGTTGCTCCAGCCCCCGTTGCCACTGCTCCAATGCCACTGGCTTTTGTTGCACCAGTATCTACTACTGTAGCTCCTGCACCAGCCCCAGCTATACCAAGATCACCACCTACTACTGCAGTAGTTTCAGCAACACCAAGATCATCACCAATTACTGCTGTAGCTCCAGCATTAGCCCCATCACGAACACCACCCCCACCAACACCTCCTTCTCCAGCTGTACCAAAACTTCCTACCAAAACTACTAGTTTATCAGTTTTAACGTCTCCAGTCATCCGAACATCATCTCCATCTTTGTTTCCGTCCTCTCCAGTTCCAAAAGCATTACCAACTCTTACAGTCCAACAGTCTCCCAAGCCAAAAGTTTCATCCCCTTCCTCTCCATTACAAAATTCTCTATTAGCCACAAAAACAGTATCCCCAGCCCCAGCCCCCAACCAAACAACCAGTACTGCTGGCACTATGGCTGCTCCTGCAACAAATTCAGCATATTCTCCAAAACCTGTCAATCTTCACCCCAATACTCCATCACCATCTCCTAAAATTAGGTCCATTGTTCGTCCTACATCCCCGCTAACCCTACCTCCTGCACAAATTAAGTCCGACGAGGAAGAGGAATGCAAGATTCCTCATGAAGTCGAACAAAAAACAGTGCTTGTGCAGGAAACAAAAGAAAAACCAAAGATGTCGCCTAAGAATTCAAACAATAATCACCTTCCAAGGTATCTTAGTGAGCCCCATAACACTAGCAATCCCCATAATGGAGATCAGAGAGAAGCGAGTAAAAATGGTCATTCAAAAAACAAAGGTAACCATAAGAAATATCAGGATTCTGAAGATTTGGGGATGAGGGTTTTGACACTTGCAGGTGAAAACAAAGGAGCTATCATGGAGTTGAGCCCTTCCATGAAGAAATATGATCAATTTGGTAACAACCCTCAAAGCCTTCACAAGAGTGGTGCTTATCGAACTTGGGGCGAGGGGGAGAAATCGGCAAGCGACAGTAGTAGCAGTAATGAAGAAGGAAATTCGAAAAGGAAGGACAAAAGTCTCAGGGCAATAGCAAAGCCATCACCACCCATGACGGCATTCCTGAACAGCAATGTACAGGGTGTGAATAATTCCATTCTCTACAATGTTACTTGCACTCACCACGATCCTGGAATCCACCTTTCTCTCTCCAGAAAGCCCGACAGTGGTGACCGAGGCTCTGGATTCCGATAATGGAGAACCCATGATCAGAGATGATTAACAAATTACAAGAACTTGTATGTTTTCTATTATCTTTAAATAATTTTTAGTGATTATATTGCTGCGTCTATTATATATGTAAGGGAATAAAGATGGGTGATTGAAAATGACCAAAGAAAGGGTATGGATTCTGATTCCTCTTAGTTGCATTCCACATTCATTAATATTGTAACATAAGGATAAATGGTGAAATTCCATTTGTAACAACTCTTGAGCAATAGTTAGATATATTATTGATCTATTCTCCAAATCTATTTCTTCAAACTGCATTTCCACAAATAATATTTCTTGAATTTGGTCACCCACTCGTATCATTTGGTTGTGAGGTACAAGAATGTAATGACTACTCTTACTTGATCAATTAGCATGATTTAAATGAAACACAATAAATTATGGAAGATAGTTTAGCAATATTTATGATTGGATCAGTCATAGGTTAAGGGGTTGTAGCATAAAATGATTCTCTGACATAAATTTTTTATCAGACTATTATCACCCGTGATAAAGCATTCAACTCAAAATTAAGTAATGAAATTAGATTCACTAGATTATAAGTATGAATGATAAGCTTTAATTATATGTTAAATGTGATGTGAGGCTTTATATTTTCAACATATTGTACGTATTTTAAATGGATCCTGAGTGAAGAAAGGACGTTAGTTTCTTATAAAGACATGGTCCTTCATTTGTTTCCAAAAGAACAAACACTGAATAGCTTCACAATATAATTGTACCACCCAATTAACTTATTTTGAAGTTAGTTCTATTTTGTTAATTTTAGCCTTGTTAATAGCATTGGAAAGAGGGGAAGAGGCCCGAACTCCAGTGGACTGGCAAGCCAATGTTATGTGGGCTGTATTGGCATATATACATATATGGTCTACTATTTTGGATGACAGTATCGGTTGAACTATAGCTTTGGTTGGTCCAGCCAATTTCCCTATTAGGTGCATAGCTAGCTGTGGCCCATGGGAAATTTTTTGATAGATAGTTTATTCAATAATATTTAAATTCGAATTGGAATATTTAATTGTGTCCAAGGAAAACCTCAATGAGTAAGAAAGAACCTCAATATTTAGTTAGAATATTTAGATTGAGTGCTAATATATATATATATATATATATATATATATATATATAGGGGAAAATGGGTATGCACAACTGTGCTTCTTTTTTTTTACACACTATCCAAAACGACGTCGTTTTGGAGTTAAAAAAAAAACACGGCTTAAGACTTCTCTCCCTTCTTCACAGTCGTGTAAGGGCTTCTCCCAAATCGATCGGCATGAGAGCTTCATCCTCCCCTTTTCACCTGCTGTTTCCAGTCAAATCGATCGGCAAAAAGAATTTCCGGCCTAAGCTTCTCTATCTCCGGTTCGTAACCTTCTCTCTCTTCGAATGTATTAATTTTGTAAATTTAAGAAATTTAGGGTTTATTTGGAACCAGTTCTTCATCTCTCTTCGATGATTTTTTCATTGGTGAACCAATTTAATTAGTTTCATCCCCAAATTAGTCCCCTTTCTTTGTGATTTTTCCTAATTTTTTTTAATTACATCGATCTGTTTTTCCGCCCATGCTCTTCTCTTAGCTATTTTGTATTTTGATTTTGAAATTTTTGTAACTGGAACACCAATCGGATTTTGTATGTGGAAAATACATGCGGACTGACAGTTCCCATAATATTATGATTGTATATAGAAATATACTTTTTGCCTATTTACTCTGAGGAGTATAATATAAGCTACTGAGTTGAAAATTTATGTGATAAGCTTCATGTTTTACCCCTATGAGTGTATAAATTATGTAGGGGTTGGTATTTTTCACGACTAAAGAAAATTTGCATTTGTAAGTTTTAATATTGATCAGGAAGATATTTAATACATTTTCTTCATTGTTCAAGTCCGAGTTATACAACTTGATGTTAGTCCATGTAAATGGTAATCAATGGTCAAGCTAAAATGATCATTAGTACTTGATGCATCATGAAAGTCCGCTTTTTACAAGTCTCGAGTTCTTAATAATGCTCGATATTGCAATCAATACTCAATATTCCAACTTACTTGAGATAATGAGACCTAGTATTTTTAAATCATCTGTAAGTTTAAAGATTTTTATATATTTAAAATTGATGCAATTCATTTCTTATTTATAAACAATAAGTTTCTAATATGATTTAAGCTCATCATGTCTTAACTTGATTTAACGACAAAATAGCTAGCATATAAATATTAATCTAATAATTTTTGTGAATTCATTAATGGTTAATTACATTTTATGCTTTTGCTTTCTCGGGAGGGAGTTATGAAAGATAAACACCAATCGGATTACATTTACATTTCACATAATATCTTGTGTAGGTCCGCCTCGCCTCGCAAGAGAGCTTATCTTGAGAAACTTATTCAAAGACCAAGCCTCTGGATTTCAAGAAGCTTTGGTCGTCAAAACTCAAAAGTCATCAAGATCAGGACAAAGTAAATCCGGTGGCCACTTTGTGAACTCAGAGCATTCTATAGACTATAAACCAGAAATTCCAATGTGTTTTACCCATAGATGCTCCTCCTTCCTAGTCAAAACTTCTAGGATTAGTATGATATTTTTAATTAATGCATATTTGTGGTATTCTTTACTCCATTTTGTGCACTTAGAAAATGTAGAACATTATGCATTGGTGTTGTGATTCTGAACATTGATATGGATATGTTGTTCATTGATTACTTATTGTACATAATTTTTATTGTAAAATTATGGCGGAGGTGATATATTCTGACTACGATTGAGCATGAAGAAGAACATGGAACATTGAGAGAAACAGATGCAGATTTTCACTGTTGTGCAAAATTTATTTTGATTTTGCTTTGAGTTAAATGGAATTAATTTTTATCTCGGATGGCATTGTTAAGATATTATCTTAATTAGAAGGTTGTAATTGAGTACCAAGTTATAAGTTGGTATTGGCTAGTGCTTCCAATTTTTTGATTTCCTACCATTGATATATGAGGGAGGGAGCTTAAGGAGGATATAGTGAATTTTACCTAAATTTTGTTTCTTTCTTTGATGAATATAGATTTTAAAGTAAAATTGAGAAGATGTATTCATATAAACCTCATTTTTCTTGGTCCATTCTTCTTCATAGTGGTCAAATTAAAAAAAATGTGTAAGGAGGAGGAGTGTGAGCTAGCAAGAAAGACATTCCTGATTGATAAATCATGTATCATATCAAGAATAAATCAATATGATGGGCACAAGTTTGATAAATAAGCAATTCATGAAATTTGGTAAGTTTAAATTAAAGGACAAGTTCATGAGATACGGTGATGAGCTTTCTGACTAAATCTGGCGAATTTGCATTCACGCTTAACAAAATCACCGATAACCAAGCACAAGAAAGTGCAGAATAATCATCCTTCAAAAAAATCATCCTTGAAAAGAAAGTAGCAACTTCTGAGGAGGATCTATAGTCCTTTATACAAGAAATGACTAACATGAAACAAAAGATTATAGTGGACTAGGACTTAGTAGGGGAGCCTTGTGATGATGTCGTCGTGGAAATGTCTCCTCACCCCTTGATCAATCATCATCATGGCGGTCTTCATTGATTTCGTCCAGAATCACCACCCGCGTATGGCACTGAAAAAGACAAGAACTATATATTAGACACCATCCAGTTTTATAAAGAAATCAAGGAAACATCCAGTTTTATAAAGAATCAGTTATCTAACAATGTAATGTACTAATATAAAAAATCAGTAAAGTTCCCTTTTTTATTATCGTTGTCTTTGTTATGTTGATTTGCTATTAATACACAACAATAAAAATAAAAATTAAATATTTATAGAGTCCAAACAAATATATAAAAAATATAACAAAATGAACGATTTTGTTTGTACCTAGTTTTGGACAAGTAGTCCTATAATGGTTGGCTTCTCCACACTCTCCACAATAACGAGTTTGTTTACTCCTTACTTCTTGAGCTACCTCTCTACCCGATTGAAATCTCGAGGTTCCCCTTGGTCTACCTTTAGTACTAACTGGCCCATTGGGATCACACACTGTTATTTCTGGAATGTCAACAAAGGAAACAACTGGACTAGATGTTTGATTACTTGAATCCATCGACATATCACATCTTGCAATTTTTCTCCTTTATCTTTTTATCATATCATCCAACAAATATTCAACTTCATTAAAAATTGTCAGTGATGAAGTAGCATCTTGTAACACTTTGGACATTTTTGATTTAAGGGAAAACACCATCATAGGAGTTACATCAACCTCGCTTGATGAACATCTAACAATATTAGGTCGATACTTAGCATCCATAGTCCATCTTTTCAATATATATATTTCTAGAATGGAAACAAATTTTTTAAATCTCTCATAACACAAATGATATGTTTGCATATCATTCCTTCCATCTCGAACTTTGCACAAGAACAATTAAAAGTCATCCACCATCATACTGAGCGGTTCTCCATTAGCTTTAGGACTCGTGCTCTTTCCGACTTTGTATTCAATTATGTCTCCATCCTTCCTCACCTTCTCCTTCCAATAAGAATAACTAGCCTTTAATTGATGTGAAATATGTCAAACATTTTCTAGTGTAGAGTTGTCCATTTGTTTCTCAATCTCAACTCGGTCTCGTATATCGGGTGAGAATACAAGAGCATTTTCATATTAAATGAAATCACAAACTCATTCAATGGAGTTAACGCATGAACAAATCCATCAAAAATGAATTAATACTCTCACTACGTTGAGTAGATGTCATTCCAAATTGTAAAGATGTCTGTCTACGAAGTATCTGAGGAACCCATTGATGTCGCATTTCATACAAGTTCATCAACCAAATATTATTATTCAAATCATACTTCTTCTTCAAAATTTCCCAAGCGGCTCTACGATTCTAATATGGTTTCACTATAAAACCATGTTTTATACTCATCACAAAATGCTTGATTCTTTAGAGCGAAGGAGATGAAGTCTCTACGTGATATCTTCTCGATGTGCCATGAAACGAGAATCGATGTCGAGTATTAGGAAAGACTTTCTTTATAGCATTGAAAATAGCATGATCTTGATACATTATAATTACCCGGGATCTTTTCATACATGCATTTCTTCCACTCTTGAAACAACCATATAAAAGATTTCTCTTTCTCATTTGTAAGTAAAACATAACCAAACAAAATAGATTATGCGTGGTGATTAACTTAGTGAATGGAGCAAATGGTAATGAAAATTTATTGGTTCGATATGTAACATCAAAAGAAACTACATCACTAAATTGTAAATATGATGATATCGACCTCCATTGACCCAAAAAACATTTTTTAAGGATGTGATCCTTCTTGAATCTATGGCAAAAAAAAATGACGAGGCACTAACTCTTTTTGCTAGAAAATGATGAACTCTGAAATGCATTCGCGACCAACCATATTCTTTCTCTGTGACGCGTGAAATGGTCTACACATTGTTGTGTTGTTATCATCTCATCCTCACCATTTCCATGAGCATTAACCACTTTTGCAATTGTTGATGGGTATGATCCGATTTCATGCATCTTCTCCATCAAATTTTTATTTGTTTGACTACGATGATATGTCTTATGAGAAGCGATGTTTTCATCTTGATGAAGGGCTAGTAAACTTCGTGATTATGCTCATCACAAAAACTAGTAACACGCCATGTCTTCGTTTTTGGTTTAAATGGATCCACATCCTTCCTGACGATCGAGATCTTACTTGTCTTCGTCGTTTCTTGGTTTCTCTTCAAGTGTTTGATCTTTATCTTTTGCAATTCCACCTTTACTACAAATAATTAATCGACTATTGCCTCCCCGAAGTTTTAGATTTGTCAAGATTAACAAAGCGGAGTCCAAATCCTTTATGCCTTGCGTATGCATTATACATCGCGTATCGTCGTCGTCGACTAGAAGCGATAATCCAACATATGGAACTTCTATCGAAGTTTTTGTATTGTCGTCCTCTACATTAACACTGGAACGAAAAAAAGAACATATAATTCAATTGATAATATAATTCAAAATTCAAAATGTTAGGTGAATTTTTTACTCTGTGTCATGAAGGTTTAACGCCGACTCTGAGTGTTGTAATGGTAAGGTCGTCTCAGATTGTCGTGATATAGCATTATCCGCTTGAGAAGAAGCAATAGGAGATGACTGTTGAAGAGACATGATTTTTCAGAGAATTTACAAACAAAATTAAATGACATAACATATTTACCCATGACATAGCGATTTTTGAACTATAATGACATAGTTACTTAAAATTATTCACAAATAATTTAAAGGAAACATAAACAGGTTAAAAGGACAAATTCCATATAACATCAACTCTAGAAAAATTATTCACGAACGTACTGTTTTAAAAACCAGTCCAAGTCTCTATTCAAGTGTGTGTACTGTCTGAAAGCAAAAACAACACCAATGCATTAAGAACCACATTCAAATTATCTTAATTTTTCGAGAAGTCTTAAAGCAACCACATTATATATTACCAAAGACAAAATATAAAAAAAAAATTCTATTTTCCATTCATGATTCCACATTTCATTATAAATGACTCTATCTCAGAAACTTGAAACGATTTCTACACTTATGCTACATTATAAGATTTAAAAATTCATACAAACCCACGATTGTTGCAGAAGAGCAGAGGAACAATCGTGGTGAAAAACCCCATTAAAAACTCACCAAATCGTTTTAAAGGGGTCATGTAAACCCTAGAAATCATCATACGTTCAAACCCTTACCGAATTGAGGTGTGAATCAACAAGGTCTGAAATAGAAGTTGAGATCGAATCGATGAAGCAGTGGTAATTGCGGCATTAGTGCGAAGTCGCGATGGTAATTCTGATGGTGGTGTGGCGTGATGGGATTTCTATATACGGAAGAGGATTTGGGAGAAGCCTTATCACATTATGGAGGAGGTATCTTGCGATTGAGGAGGAGAAGGGAGAGAAGGTTACGAACCGGAGAGAGAGAAACTTAGGTCGGAAATTCTTTTTGCCGATCGATTTGGCTGGAAACAACTGGTGAAAAGGGGAGGATGAAGCTCTCATGCCGATCGATTTGGGAGAAGCCCTTACTGTATTTGTGGAGAAGGAGAGAAGTCTTAAGCCGTGTTTTTTTAACTCCAAAAGCAGCGTCGTTTTGGATCTGTAAAAAAAAAAAAAACATTTGTCATGCATACCTATTTTCCCCATATATATATATATATATATATATATATATATATATATATAGGTGGTGAAGAGATAGAATTTATGTAACAAAACAGTTCCAGAATTAGAATTCTCCTGTAATTTGCTTCTTTTGTTTTCCTTGATGTTAACTAAGCACAAAAGAAAGGATCCAATAAGAAAGATAAATCTCTAGCTATCATGATCAGATCAAACAGGGTGTAAAGCTAGCTAGGGACTAGGGCTGATGACTTTTGTCATGCCAATATTGTTGGAATATTTAAGTGAATGTACGTACGTATATATGACGAATGAATTGTGGCTGACATTTCTTCTTGTACCCACCACCTATCTGCATTGTAGGCATTGTCGCAGTCCCATATATACAAAAGGAAAACGGCCGGTCTTGCGTATTATTGATGGGGAGGGAGGGAGGGAGGGAGGGGGCACATTCCACTTATTTCTCACAAATTATTAAATAAAATCTTTTTATACATGATGATGATCGATAAAAAGCTGGCCAACTTCTTTCATGATGAAAAATTGGGACGACATATCTATTGCGATATCAAAAGAATGAACATATATGTCTCAAAAATCATTTTATGTATATGCATATAATTAATATATTTAGTCTACCTACTAGCTAGCCAATTATATATTTTACAATAATATATAATTAATTCATCCAGAGTATGTGTATTAGCTACCAAATTAATGGATATATTTTGGATGCATGCATTCATACATACACCTAATTCACTTATTTCTGGCTGGCTGTGTTACTTAATTATGAGCATGCATATTGCAGTTATGTAGTGATCTTGCATGACGACGAATGCATGGCGATGGCCGATGGGGCTGGCCGTGGATGTGTTGTGGTACGGTGAATTTGTGATGCTCAAGATGTGGAAGAGCATTTCATTTCACAGATTGTTTACTAGCTATATTTGGAAAACAATCATATTTAGTACTAGTAAATAATGTAAAAACTTGGTGCGGGCCTAGTTGCTTAGTATATAATTGAAGCCTAGCTAGACAAGATGAGATATGTACAGCTAATGGTTCATAAACGTACTTTAATTCCTAACATTTAAGAAATTAAAGTTGGAAGCTATACATATGCGTCTAAATTTTTTGAGCTAAATTAATTTCCATAATGTATCAACCACATGAGAATGCCCAAAAGGCAAAAGGTTAGTTGGTGACATGACTGTGAAGTCTGTGATTGAGAGGTAGCTAATAGGGACCTGCAGAGAGAACAAAGGTGAGACATCACTCCAATCTGCCAGAGATGATCACATTAATTTAATTTAAATTAATCATTTGGGATATTATATATGGAGTTCCATCCACAGTAACCGGTTGCGGTGGAGCAACGTTTTTTTTGACTTGTTATAATGTTTATTATTTTTTATTTTTGCTTCGGCCGTGTGGGCAAGGAAATAAATCTTCTGCTAGGTTAGGGTTTCGTGTTACACGAGGAGAGAGAAATCCACGAAGAGCACAGAATTGATTGATTGATTGAAGAGGGGAGAACGACAGGTGGACGATTACTCCAACGACGCGTGGCAGAACCCCTAGAATCCGGAAACCGGGTTAGGGTTATTGTGATTCCAAGAGCCTTCTTGTTGAGTCCCTTGAGTTGAGAGCGAGTGTCCCAAACCCTTTAGTGCTTTTAGGTGGAATATCCAAGCCTTAAGTCACCAAAAGAGTCTGAGTCCTGTGTCTGGAGAGAGGTCCAAACCCTTTAGTGCTTTTAGGTGGAAAATCCAAGCCTTTAAGTTACCAAAAGGGTCCAAGTCTTGTGTCTCTAGAGAGATCCCTTTCCCAATGGAATGGAAGGGGTATTTATAGGGTTCTCTGGAAAGTAGTCATGTGCAAGGCACATACTTTCAGGGAAATTTCAGAAATACCCTTTAGTCATTAGAATAATGCCTATATTGCCATCCTTCTTCACCACCAATCCAATCCTCAAACAATTCCCCAAACGAGTCAGCTCCACGAGTATTACGCCTCGGGACAAGTGGAGGCTTCTCCGGATCTAGCACATTTATTTTCGACTTTTCCATCTTCATTCCATTAGGTTATCGCGAACCCTAATTTGCACATTTAATGAGGTCGTGAAACCCTAATTGTGCATTTAATTCAATTAGGTCGTATGAACCCTAATTTTGCACTTGGGCCCACATTTGCCCCCTGTGAGAGTCGCATTCCCAAATAGGCGATCGTGCAAGAAAATTATAAGCCTTTAAATGATTTTGCGAGGCTCTTTCTTGGACAAATTGGGAACTTCTCAAAAAATCTTTCCATAGCTTTTGATATTTGTTTCTTTTTTTTACCGCAATGGAAACAAGGAAAATATAATCAAATATAAATAAATTTCAATCTAATAAAATCCTTGTTTTGGTAAATCAGGACCTTAATTAATTTTATTTTTTTTCGAAAATAAAATCAAATCTTAATCTTATGTTGGAAAATACAATCAAAGCTTTCTTTGTTTTGGAAATAAATCAAATCTTAATCTTATTTTGGAAATAAAATCAAAACTTTCTTTGTTTTGGAAATAAATCAAATCTTTCTATATTTTGGAAATAAACCAAATCTTTCTTTATTTGAAAGCAAAAGATTTTTCTTATTTATATATATATATAAATATACATACATATATATATATGCATATATAAATAATCTATTTTCGAAAATTACCCCTTGTTGGGAATAAAACTAAATCTTCTTTATATTTAGCAAATAATATCTTTATATATTTTTATTTAGAAATGAATTCAAAGATACTTATTGTGACGCCCCCAAAACAGGTATACAACACCCATTCTGAGTCGCCAAAATACATGGTATAGAAAGCAAACTACAACTTCAATAATACAAGTGTCGTGTGAAATACGACAATACATCTTGTGAGTTTAAATACAATATCCACACGCGAATAAGTCCTCATTACAATTATTCAAACACTATTTTATAGAAATAGTGAGGATCGCTAAAACATCTTCCTAGAACCATCACTCCATACCCCAACTCGATCTCTGTATGTTCTCACCTCCGAGAAGAAAATGGAACAAAAAGGAAAGGTGAGCTCAACTAGCCCAGATAAAGAATATTATGACTAAGATAATATACAACAAATTATCGTTAGTCTTCAACGAGGAAAAATCTAATAGAATACAATAGACAACAAGTTTTAGATCAACAAATGCGTTGAAGCAAACAATCCATTAAAAAAGTCACGTAGAGAAAGAATTCTACCGTCTTAAGGTTTAAAAGTCCATCATCAATATTTTATCTCTGTAATAACAATCAATATTCATCTTTGCACTACTGGGCCAAAGATATTCATTTAAATCACCGAGTTGGTTATGTTCATCTCAACACTGTTCATCTTTACTTCTGGCCAAAGATATTCATTTATATCATCATTTAAGACCGAGGATGATGAAAAATATTTTAAAGAAAGCGAATCCGGTGAAACAAAATGACAAGGATTAAGGATTACATACTTTGTTTTACCCGTGTCCAAAAATAACTCGAAAATAATCATAGTGGTGTAAAATTCAAGAATGATCAAAACATGGATACAATCAAAGCTAGTATCCCGAATAGATATTTTGGACAAAAAGAAAATTTTTTATTTTTCGGTGAATAGTGCCGTATTCGTGAATTGTATCAGATATCGTGAATAGTGTCGTATCGTAAATAGTAACTCCGACACAACAAGTTCCAAATTTGATAAAAAATTCACCAATACTTGACATAATGATATTGAAGAAAAAAATATCATTTAAGAAGAAAATAATACCCCTTACCTCAAAATAACCGCATCTTACATTTGAATTTGGTATAGTCTTGTGAACTTCATTAGATATAGCAACACTCAAAGTATACTCACAAGAATACGTTCGATAATATAGAGAGAGAAAGAGAAAACTTTGTTTACGGTGTGATTTTCAATTCTAACTTAACCTCTATTTATAGGAAAATGCTTTAGAGCGCCAAAGGAGACTAAAATAATAAAATAATATTATAATTTATATCTTCTACGCATGCCTTTGAACCAAATCAGCCACCACCAACCTTGACCCAATTTCAATGAATTTACATGTTCAAACAAGAGTGGGTCCCACCCATTATTTAATAAAAATTATTTTATCTTCCGAAACTTCAATAATTAAGTAGAAAATAGCTCGTTTATCGAAAAATTGAAACTCGAGACTTTCCATGGGAAATTCCATTCTCTACAACTTTGCGAGAAGAAAATTTTTCCAAATTCCAAGCGAAATTGATCGAAATCTAAAGCAGGCGATTTTACGATACTATAATCAATTTTGGTCAAGAATTGTGTCCACAAACACACAAAACATATGTTAAACATTTAATGTCACAAAATAATCTACCTCCTCATATACTCATATATCCCACATTCATTATAAAAATATCAACATTAATATATTATTAAAATAATATATTTAAATGAATTATTTTATCGAGAAAAAGATAAAATATTAATTTTCAACAATTGTCACATTAAAAATTTTCTCCATCTATATCCACATAAAATAAATATTTTCTTTATCATAATAATCAATATTTAATTATTCAAAAATAATATTACAGAATCACGAAGATTGGCAACAGTAGTTTCAGGAAAGAGGGCTTTCAATAAGGATTTCTCCTTCTTGGCGCCTGATTAGGTGACCAAACCTCTCCTTGAGACAGAACTTTCTAGACATTGCCAATAATGTTATATCGATAATATTATTCAAATAATATGAATTATTGATTTGATAATGGAAAATCTTGTGTAATGACAATTATTGAAACAAACAACAATACAAAATATCAACGCAAAGAATTATTGAATCAATAAAATATAAAATTGAGCGATAACTTCTTTGTAATAATTATTGAGTAGTGCCTTCTTACATAAGGATCAATAATTCAATAATCTTGTATGCAATCTGGTAGTGCTTCTTTGTGCGACCGCGCGTATTCATCGTATTTTAACCACGGAGTAACCCAACAAAGTGTTAAGCGGTAACAATTTACGTCATTATTTATAAAACTCAACCTTTGTCATTTTCCTTCATCCAACTGTTTTTCCGTTATGGGCCCACTAATAGCTGCAACGGCGTCGTCACGGAGATTCCGAAACAAAAGAATATTCCACGACCAAACGAATATTCCCAAACAATAATGAATATTTTATAACCACTTGCTTTATTTTGTAAACTTTGCACATTTCACCCATAACCAAAGAATTATATCAAATTAACCCTTATTAATTTAGAATAATGAATAAAGGAAAATTCAATTTTATTTATAATAAGTTGGGGTCTTCTACAACCTCCCTCCTTATGAAATTTTGTCCTCGAAATTGGCGTCGACGCACGGTATATCGAAAAGGTGAGGTTACCTCGCTTTCATCTCCGATTCCAACTCCCATGTCATTTCCTCAATTGCATGGTTTCTCCACAAAACCTTAACTTGTGGTATAACCTTCG
Organism: Panax ginseng; assembly: GCA_020205605.1. Classification (NCBI taxonomy): domain Eukaryota; kingdom Viridiplantae; phylum Streptophyta; class Magnoliopsida; order Apiales; family Araliaceae; genus Panax; species Panax ginseng. The sequence goes on along the minus strand of CM035142.1, from coordinate 105,033,667 downwards.
TGCGTAAGGACATGCTCTTTCCTATCCAAAATCTCAACAGTATCTCCTCGTAGGTTAAATCTTGACTATCTCTGGTCTGGTTCTAATGCAATAATGTGGTTCGGGTCTTTCACATATTTGAAGCATAGATATGTGGAATACATTGTGAACACGAGACATACTTGGAATGTAGCGCGAGTCTATAGGCTACGTTTCCTATTCGGTCAAGAATCTCAAATGGACCAACAAACCTTGGATTGAGCTTTCCTCTTTTCCCAAATCTTGTAACTCCTTTCCGTGGAGCAATACGTAACAATACATGATCTCAATATTAAACTCACGTCCTTTTACATGATGATGATCAAGATAACTCTTTGTTGATCTTGTGAAGTTTGAATCGTTGTCGAATCATTTGGATCTTTTACGTAGTCATGCGTACTAATTACGGTCCCAACAATGTTGCTTCTCCCACCTCATCCCAAAGATAATCTTTGAGAAGCGACATTTTGTCCATACAACGCCTCAAATGGAGCCATGCCTATACTTGCGATAAGCTGTTGTTGTAGGAGAATTCCACCAGTGGTAGGTACTTATCCCAACTTCCTTTGAAATCTAGGACACAGAGTCTTAATAGATCTTCAAGGGTTTGAATAGTCCTCTCTGATTGTCCTCTTAATAGATCAACAGGTAATGTGATAGTGCCAACTTGGATCATGCAAGATTTATAAACTGTAGATGTAACGAAGGTTTCACCCAACGGAGTTTCAACAGATAAATCAAAATATAATTTCTCCGGAGTCAAGTTTAAACGTTGAGCACAAGCAGGAGAGATAAAATAATGGGTAAAACCGGTATCTAGCAAGGTATGTCCCGGATAAGTCGAAATCAGCGGTTCCTGGAAGAGCTTTTGTCGTGACTGGCCAAAACATGAGGAACCCGAACGAGGTGATCACGGGTATTCGGACAATCAGAGAGGACTATTCAAACCCTTGAAGATCTATTAAGACTCTGTGTCCTAGATTTCAAAGGAAGTTGGGATAAGTACCTACCACTGGTGGAATTCTCCTACAACAACAGTTATCAAGCAAGTATAGGCATGGCTCCATTTGAGGCGTTGTATGGACGAAAATGTCGCTCTCAAAGATATCTTTGGGATGAGGTGGGAGAAGAACATTGTTGGGACCGTAATTAGTACGCATGACTACGTAAAAGATCCAAATGATTCGACAACGATTCAAACTTCACAAGATCGACAAAAGAGTTATCCGATCATCATAGAAAGGACGTGGAGTTTAATATTGGAGATCATGTATTGTTACGTATTGCTCCATGGAAAGGAGTTACAAGATTTGGGAAAAGAGGAAAGCTCAATCCAAGGTTTGTTGTTCCATTTGAGATTCTTGACCGAATAGGAAACATAGCCTATAGACTCGCTGCTACCTCCAAGTATGTCTCGTGTTCACAATGTATTCCACATATCTATGCTTCAGAAAATGTGAAAGACCCGAACCACATTATTGCATTAGAACCAGACGAGATATTTGAAGATTTAACTTACGAGGAGATACTGTTGAGATTTTGGATAGAAAAAGATGTCTTACGCACGTAAGGTTATACCACAAGTTAAGGTTTTTGTGGAGAAACCATGCAATTGAGGAAATGACATGGGAGTTGAATCGGAGATGAAAGCGAGGTACCCTCACCTTTCGATATACCAGTATCGACGTCAATTTCGAGGACTTAAATTTCATAAGGAGGGAGGTCAGTAAGACCCCAACTTATTATAAATAAAATTAAATTTTCCTTTATTCATTATTCTAAATTAATAAGGGTTAATTTGATATAATTCTTTGGTTATGGGTGAAATGTGCAAAGTTTACAAAATAAGCAAGTGGTTATAAAATATTCATTATTGTTTGGGAATATTCGTTTGGTCGTGGGAGTATTCTTTTTGTCGGGAATCTCCGTGACGATTTACGCTAGCTCATTGGTGGGCCCCATAACGAAAAACGGTTGGATGAAGGAAAACGACAAAGATTGAGTTTTATAAATAACGACGTAAATTGTTACCGATTAACACCATTGGGTTACTCGGTGGTTAAAATACGATGAATACGCGTGGTTGCATAAAGAAGACATTACCAGATTGCGCAAAGATTATTGAATTATTGATCCTTACGTAAGAAGGCCTTTACTCAATAATTATTACAAAGAGTTATCGCTCAATTTTATATTTTATCGATTCAATAATTGTTGCGTTGATATTTTTGTATTGTTGTTGTTTCAATAATTGTCATTACACAAGATTTTCCATTATCAAATCAATAATTCATATTATTTGAATAATATTATCGATAACATTATCGGCAATGTCTAGAAAGTTCATCTAAGGAGAGGTTTGGTCACCTAATCGCGCAGCCAAGAAGTGAGAAATCCTTATTGGAAAGCCCTCTTCCCGAGGAACTACCGTCACAAGATCTTGTGATTCTGTAATATTATTTTGAATAATTAATTATTGATTATTATGATAAAGAAAATATTTATTTTATGTGGATATAGATGGAAAAAATTTTAATGTGACAATTGTTGAAAATTAATATTTTATCTTTTTCTCGATAAAATAATTCATTTAAATATATTATTTTAATAATATATTAACTATATATATTTTATAATGAATGTGGGATATATGAGTATATGAGGAGGTAGAGTATTTTGTGACATTAAATGTTTAACATATGTTTTGTGTGTTTGTGTGGACACAATTTGAATTAGAAAATTGATTATAGATTGTAAAATCGCCTGCTTGTAGAGATTTTGGTCAATTTACATTTGGAATTTGGAAAAGTTTCTTCCGCAAAGTTGTAGAGAATGGAATTTCCCATGGAAAGTCGTGAGTTTCAATTTTTCTGATAAACGAGCTATTTTCTACTTAATTATTGAAGTTTTGGAAGATAAAATAATTTTTATTAAATAATGGGTGGGACCCACTTGTTTGAACATGTGGGTCATGGAAATTGGGTCAAGGTTGGTGGTGGCTGATTTGGTTCAAAGGCATGCGAGAAGATATAAATTATAATATTATTTTATTATTTTAGTCTCCTTTCATGCTTCTAAAGCATTTTCCTATAAATAGAGGTTAAGTTAGAATTGAAAATCACACCGTAAAACAAAGTTTTCTCTCTCTCTCTCTATATTATCGAACGATTCTTGTGAGTATACTTTGAGTGTTGCTATACTACAAGTAAGTCATTCGCACTATACCTAAATTCACCAAGTATTTACGGTTATTTTGAGGTAAGGGTATTATTTTCTTCTTAAATGATATTTTTTTCTTCAATATCATTATGCCAAGTATTGGTAAATTTTTTATCAAATTTGGAACTTGTTGTGTTTGGGTTACTATTCACGATATCTGGCACTATTCACGATAATCTATTAATTATTCACTTATCACTAAGACTATTCATTTAAAAATAAAATTTTTTTTTTTGTTCAAAATATCTATTCGTGATACTAACTTTGATTGTATCCATGTTTTGATCATTCTTGAATTTTATACCACTATGATTATTTTCGAGGTATTTTGGACATGGGTAAAACAAAGTACTAATCCTTAATCCTTAATCCTCTTGTCATTTTGTTTCAATCGATTCGTTTCTTTAAAAATATTTTTCATCATCCTCGCCTTAAATGATGATATAAATGAATATCTTTGGCCCAGTAGAAAAAGATGAACGATTAATCGATGAATATCTTTGGCCTCAGAAAGAAAAAGATGAACATGTGTTGAGATGAACATAACCAATGGTGATTTAAATGAATATCTTTGGCCCGTAGTGCAAAGATGAATATTGATTGTTGTTCTTTGGGATAAAATATTGATGATGGACTTTTAAACCTTGAAGACGGTAGAATTCTTTCTACGTGACTCTTCTAATGGATTGTCAAGCTTCGTGCATTTGTTGATCTAAAACTTGTTGTCTATTGTATTCTATTAGATTTTTCCTGTTGAAGACTAACGATAATTTGTTGTATATTATCTTAGTCATAATATTTTTTTATCGGCTAGTTAAGCTCACCCTTTCCTTTTTGTTCCATTTTCTTCTCGTGGAGTGAGTAAGTAATAGCAGGATCGAAGCCTGGGGTATGGAGTGATGGTTCTAGGAAGATGTTTTAGCAAATTCTCACTAATTCTATAAAATAGTGTTTGAATAATTGTAATGAGGACTTATTCGCGTGTGGATATTGTATTTAAACTCACAGTATGTATTGTCGTATTTCACACGACACTTGTATTATTGAAGTTGTAGTTTGCTTTCTATACCATGTATTTTGGCGACTCAGAATGGGTGTTGTATACCTGTTTTGGGGGCGTCACAACATGGCAGTCCCCTAGGTGGCCTAAGGCAACATGGTCGCGCCCTAGGTGGCCTAAGGCAACATGGCATAGGGGATCAATGAAGTTTTGGAGGAGCAATTACTATTTTGATCATAAATTTTGACTCGTTTGGAGTTTCGGGGGCCATAATATATCAAAACGAAGATATCGACGAGCCCTACGAAGCCAATATGGCCGAACCCTAGGTGGCCTAAGGTAACATGGCCGAATCCTATGGGGAAAATGAAGTTTTTGAAAGAGCAGTTACTATTTTGATCATAACTTTTTACTCGTTTGGGCTTTCGGGGCCCATAATATATCAAAACGAAGATATCGACAAGCCCTACAAAGCCAACATGACCGAACCCTAGGTGGCCTAAGGCAACATGACCGAACCCTATGGGAAAAATGAAGTTTTAATGAAAAAAATGAAGTTTTTGGAGGAGCAACTATTTTGATCATAACTTTTGACTCGTTTGGAGTTTCGGAGCCCATAATATATCAAAACGAAGCTAGCGAGGAGCCCTACAAAGACAACATGGTCGAACCCTAGGAGGGTGAATCCTAACTCTTTCTGATATTGTTTCATCTTCTTTTCAGGTGTTTTGAAGCTTTACTCTCAAATATTCCTCTTTGGCATGGTGTGCACTTCGAGCTCAAACACTTTATTTAACGTTCCTTCCTTGCTTCTTTAGATCCCTTATGTTGAACTCTTTTATTCTTTTTTTTTGCAGGCCCTCCCTGTTGAACATTCTGCAGACTTGGGAACAACTAAGGAGGCCCCGTTTCTCAATGATTGGGAAAGGGTTCCCCTCCTTTGGTCTTTTTCGTCGTCTTTTGGAAGCAAGTCCAAACTTATTCGCATAACTTTTCCTCCACCATAGAGGAAGGCTTGTTTCTATATCCAACGGCTTGTGGAAGTTGGGATGACTTCTTATCTCGATTCATCTAACCACCTTGAGAATAGCAACATTGGATCGACTAGTTACTTAGGAATCTTGATTATGTGGATAGCTTTGCATCCAATTTATGTAGGAACATTCAGTATCCAATAGGACCATGGTGTTCTTCATCTACATATTCATCATTTGCTTGGGGTGAATGCGCCTTTACTACGGAGGATGTCTATGCCATCTTTCTAGTAAGTATTTGCCCTATGCATGAGTCACGCCTTTGGTGAGATGATCGCGCAAAATATTGTAAGTGTTGAAGTCTTGATTCTAGTGTCTGAACACTTCGCGGGGCTTGATGTTTTGCAATCCTCGAAAATTAAAGTCCTAGGAGAGGGAACCTCTAGGGAGCAAACCCTAGAAGGGCGAGCCTTAGAGGAGCTCTCCTGGGATATTTTGAAAATCTTCGATCTAATCTTTTTTACCATCTCTTAAAATTTCTCTTTCTTTTGGAATCAAGAAGTCATTGAGAACCAAACATTTCGTGAAGGCCTGATAACTTCGAAGGCCTGATAGCCTCGAAGTCCTGTTGATAGTGTTGAAGACCTGCTGATAGCATCGAAGGCCTGATAATAGCCTTGAAGATCTACTGATAGCCTCGAGGACCTGCTGAGGGCCTCGAAGACCTGCTGATGGCCTCGAAGACCAAGCTTTAGGTATTCCTCTATCTTGATTCGGACAGTCATGACCTTTGGATCATGAATCGTCAGTAGTTTTTTCATTTCATGTATCAGAAAATCATGTACATTTATTTCATACAAACTAACACTTGAATCTATACTTTTATTTTCTTTTCCTTTTTTTTTCTCTTTTTTTTCCTTTTTTTAAGAAATTTAAAAAAAAACGTTCAAGTATAAGTGAAAGTTTGTCAATTAATTGATAATAAAATTGCTTTTAACAAAAAGCATAACGTTTCATATATAATAAATTTTGCTTTTATCGGTGAAAGCATAACGTTCACCACTTTTAGAGAGAAAGTGTAACTTTTTCGGGTCTGAGGGTTTATAGTCCGGTGCCTCATTCACTTTTGATGATAAAGTGTAACACTCGGGTGCCTCGTCACTTGGGTCATCCAATTTTTTGGCAAGTCAGTACGATCTACGAGGACTTGAAAATGGGTCTTCCGTCACTTTGGGTAAATCAATATTTTTGCAAGTGTAGTCTACGAGGACTTGAAATCGGTGCCCTCGTCACTTGAGTCGCCCAATTTCTTGGCAAGTGCAATCTATGAGGACTTGAAATCGGGTGCCTCGTCACTGGATCGTCAATTTCTTGGCAAGAAGTCACGATCTGAGAGACTTGACCACCGTTTAGATTGGACCACCATCTTGGGTGGTTTTTTTTTCATCAATTCTTGTGCCTCCTCCCTTGGTCATCCAATTTACTTGGCAAAGGATATTCCTGAGGACTTAAACCACCATTTTTGGTGGACCACCATCTTGGGTGGATTTTTAATTCATCGTAGTTCAAAGTTTGTTCGATGGTACGTAGAGCCAATATTTGAGTTCTTGACTTCCGGGACTGCACCATGGGTGATGGTGTTGCACGCTTTCTTCTCCTAGTTCAATCTCCCCGGATGACCCGATTTCTCATGGTATATCCTCCGTAGACCGTATGTGATCCATAGTGGAATGCCCTGCGTATTGGTGGTATACATGTAAATCGATCTTCTTTTCATTTCTTGCCATAATGGCCGGAGCCTTAGAGGTTTCACCACTCCGCTTTCGACCCATTGTTTTCAGACAGTGCTCTCAACGCCTTCTTCTCATTGCATGTGATAGCCTCCGAATCGGCATTGTGGTATACTTGTCCCCATGCTTTTTCTCGCTTCGTTCAAATTTCTCATTCTTCTCCCTCTTGCCCCGTGATTTCGATCGAGAATCCACCAAAGCCACAGTTGATGTCCTCTTGCTCTTCCATGTATCCATCGCATGGCTGGTGGGAAATGTCATGATTCCCCCCAAGTCTTGTGCAAAAGATGAGAGGGTCGCAAATGAATCGCACGCCTTGGTAATGAGGTGGGGCTTGAAGGCGTCTAAAGCACCATTGTTGCATATGCTAACCAAGTTCTTTTCTTCAATTGGTTCTACACACTTCTATGCTTGGGCCCTGAACCTCTCAACATAATCTGACAGCTCCTCATTCGGCTTCTGCTTAAACCGCATGAGCTCTACAATGGTTACCTGTTTCTGCACATAGAAAAACTTCTTAAAAAATTATAATTTTAGGTCATCCCAATCATGGACTGACCCCTTCTCCAAATTATAGTACCAACTGAAGGCACTATCCGTCAAAGTCTTGTTGAATTGTCGCATCAACAAGTTGTGGTTATTCACTTCATCATATTCTAGCCACGGAGACATCGACTCTACAAACCTGGCAATATGTTCCCTGGCATTTCCTTTCTCTCCGTTGTATTTTGGAAATTGTGGCGGATGCTCAATATACCCTGTTGGGTCAGGTTGCCTCCGAATGTGTGCCGGGTAAGGTGGAATAAAGTCTAACTCCGAGGGTCGGGATGTCTGCCTGCGAAGTTGATTGATCACATCGATCATATCATCCTTCGTCACGCATCTTGGCTCGTGGTATGAACTCTCCCGTGAATACGTAAATTGGGCGATGTACATCGACATCATGTAAATTTCAGATCGGTTGTGCTTGTGGGCCAGTTCGTTGAATGAGGTTTGGGATGGTTGGCATCTGCACTTGTGAAAATATGGGGATAACAGTTGGAATGATGTTTGTCTTAGGCTAACTGACTTCCAATCTGGGTTGTGGCGCGTCACCACTGCTTTTGAGGTTCCAAGTGGATGATTGGGATGGGTGATTCTCCATCAATGGAGGTGTCATTCGATTCTCTTATTATTGTTGCTATCGTTGTTGTTGTCCTCCACTTCACGGTTCTCCTTGTGAATTATGCGGGAACATAGCCTTGAAAGCGGAATGCATCAATCTTTGGCGAAAATTTCTCATTTCCTCTTGCTTTCTCTCGCGATCTCCAAAGATCATAGCCATTATCATCCTTGTTCTTCTCGTGCTTCCTTCAACGCCTTGAGCATCTCCAGTTGCACAAAGATTTTTCCGCTTCTTCTCTTTCTTCCTCGATTTGCCTTCCCGCGCTTTTGTCTGCGCTCGACATTCTTCTCGGTTGTTGCTCAGCCATGTATGGTGATGTTGAACTTCCTTCTGATGCTTCTTCAAGGATGGGTTGATTGAGATTTAGATTCACGCCTTGGAAAGCTTGACTTGCTTGCCTTGGAACTGGACCCGGTGAAGTAATGCTGTTTGTTGGTGAAGCTCTTCCTGTTGTTATCCCACTTCGAGTTGTGGGCATACCCTTCACGAATTCTACACCTCCCCAGCAGAGTCGCCAAAAGAATGTGGGCAAGGAAATCGTACCTTGCTAGGGTTAGGGTTTCGTGTTGGCTGAGGAGGAGAGAAATCCACGAAGAGCACGGAATTGATTGATTGATTGAAGAGGGGAGAACGATAGGTGGGCGATTACTCCAACGACGCGTGGCAGAACCCCTAGAATCCGAAAACCGGGTTAGGGTTATTGGGATTCCAAGAGCCTTCTTGTTGAGTCCCTTGAGTTGAGAGCGAGTGTCCCAAACCCTTTAGTGCTTTTAGGTGGAATATCCAAGCCTTAAGTCACCAAAAGAGTCTCGAGTCACGTGGTTCAGAGAGAGGTCCAAACCCTTTAGTGCTTTTAGGTGGAAAATCCAAGCCTTTAAGTCACCAAAAGGGTCCAAGTCTTGTGTCTCTAGAGAGATCCCCTTTCCCAATGGAATGGAAGGGGTATTTATAGGGTTCTCTGGAAAGTAGTCATGTGCAAGGCACATACTTTCAGGGAAATTTCAGAAATACCCTTTAGTCATTAGAATAATGCCTATATTGTCATGTCCTTCTAGCCACCAATCCAATCCCTCAATCAATTCCCAAAACGAGCCGCCTCCACGAGTCTTCTGCCTCGGAACAAGTGGAGGCTTCTCCCGGATCTAGCACATTTATTTCTGACTTTTCCATCTTCATTTCATTAGGTTATGCGAACCCTAATTTGCACATTTAATGAGGTCGTAGAACCCTAATTGTGCATTTAATTCAATTAGGTCATGTGAACCCTAATTTTGCACTTGGGCCCACATGCCGCTACATCAATAAGCTAAAAAAGGGATTGCTCTTCAGCAACCGGTTGCTCTTTGAGTAGAGGTCTAATCCTTCAATAAAAAAAAAATTCACCCTAATCAAATGAACAATTATTTGGAACCTTTAATTGTGCAATCAATAATTTTTAACATGCTTGAGTTCATTACAGGCATACATTAGAGACATCAAGATCAACATCTGAGTATCCCAAAAGGTCAACCCATATTTTTATTTTTTTCATTCTAAAGGGGGACAATATATATATTGTCTACATAATAGGCTCCTATATCCACCATTTATACAAAGAGTCAGAAACATTATAAGCTACTCTACTAAACATGGTGCGATTTTGATTTATGCGTACGGTTTTTTAACTAGTAATCAAACCGAAACCGTAAATTTGATTTTTTTAACCAACCTAAAATCGCCATATACGCCGAAATCATTGGTGTGATTTGTATAGTTTTTTGTACGATTTTAATTTTAATTTGGTTTCTTACTTAACCCTAAGTAATTAACATGAAAAAATAACTGAATCGAAAGATAAGAAGTAATATGGGTAATCTTTGTTTTTAAGGTATTTATTAATTGTCCCATATCAAAGTAAATTTTATTAAGAATTTAGACAATATACCTCCAAAATATTGATCTGAATCGAAAGATAATAATTGGCAACGATAATTTCTATCTTTGTTAAAGGTTAAGATAATATACCTCCAGAAGAATATATGTATAGTCTACAAAGTTTGGATATCTTATATATGATAGCAATTTCACAAAGAATCGAATTAATACTACTTTGCAAGAGTTTTCTGATAATAAAAAGTGAAGTAGGTAAATTGCATAGACTATTACCATGTCCTTATATCAGATTTCAACAATCTAAAATTGATATGAAATTCATTATTCATTCATAATAATTACTGTAAAAGTCATATAAGTAAGCCATTAAGATTTGTTTAATTATCTTTAACAACCGAAAGAAATTCAAACAGTACTCTTATTTGAATTTTAGGTGCACTCAACTAGACTCGTCCTAAAAGATAGAATTATATGGCTCGAGCGAGGCTTTTAGTCATGACGATGTGCACATGTGAAGTGTGTCTAAAACGGCAATACGACTTTGCAACGAAAACCCGCACCCGACCCTGACGAGGGTCACGATCGTGGACGGATGGTACTTTGCACGACGTCTTTGGGACCATTTCTAAGTATTCCCTTTAATTAGTACCACAAGTAAAAAATAGTATTACTGATCATATACTTATACAATATTCCTAATTTTATGCTTAATTAAAGAATATCATATGATTCCTACTTGAATTAAATAATATTGTCTCTTGTTCTTCACATGAAAAAATAAAAACTATAAGATTACTTTATTAATTCACTTAAATTATGCACGCTATTGGATTTAAATTAAGCCTAAAAACGACAAAGTTAATAGTTAAAAGTGCTATATATATATATTTAAAAATCCCCTATTTGTTTGAAAAAAATTCTTTTCTTTCCAAACAATTCCCAGTCAAACTACTCCAAGGTTTGTATGCCAAAAAAAAAGGTGTCACGAAGATAAAACATCCTTATAGTGTAAACAATTCAAAGTGATATCGAATTTATAGGTGTCCATAGGATTAAACCTCTATTTCTATATGATATAACTGGAATTAATTAGCACACGCACAATTCCTCCTTTTACTGTGAGTATTTTTATCACTTAGCACTATTAAAGTCATGTGTTATATCCTGTTTTTTAAACCTCTAAGAGAGTAAATCATAACTCTCTATAAGAAGTGGCTTCACGTACTTATAGTTCATAAAGGCAGAATGTTCGTATGTGTTTCTATTGCTAAAACACAACTCTGTTAAGAGTACAACTCACCTTCGATTGTGCAATGAGCGTTATTATATACTTCCTCCGTCCCAAATTAATTGTTCAGTTTTGATTTTTTTAAAATCAAATTGACCATTTTTAAAACTAATATTTTACTATTTTTGCTAATATATAGGTGAAGAGATTATAACCAAAAGAAAGTATATACAATTTATTACTAATCCCAATTTTTATAATTTTAGAAATATATTTATATATGCTTAATTATTAATTCTAAAAATAGTTAATTTGACTTAAAAAAGTCAAAACTGAGCAATTAATTTAGGACGGAGGGAATATTTCATACTACATATGAAGCTATTTTGATAGTAACACAATCAACAAATGTGGCTTGTTTACCCATTAAACCTATCTTAGGGATCACCTAGGAATAAGATGGGTTTCTATCACCCCTGACTCAATATGATTTCAGCCCCATATCGCATGTAAGTAGAACAACCAAGTTTTTACTTGAATTAACATAGACAATAAAAATGATACTTTCACTTATCAAATGTTTGACATAATCATGTTTAAGACTAATATGTCTAAATTTACCATTATAGATACTACTGAACGCTCTTCTCAACGTTGTTTTTCATTATCACAAAATAGTGAAATAGGATACATTAGATTTGGCCAGAGCTTTATGTCTAATAGCATGATCTTATCCACTTATCCCTCTTTGCCTAGTTGCACTAGAGCAATAAACTTATATTTGATCGTAAAATGGGAAATACATGTGTGTTTTTTGCTAGTCTAAGAAATAACACCATCAACAAGAGTGAAAATTCATCTACTTGTAGATTTATTATCTCTCACAGTATTAATTTAACTCGTATCACAATATCTCTCAAAAATACTAGGAAATTTATTATAGGCCAATCCTAAGCCACTAGTTCTCTTGAGATAACCAAGAATCCTACCAATGACTTTCCAATGATCATCACCAGGACTGCTAGTAAATTTACTAATTAAGTTTACAAACTAATTAATCAAATGACATCATATGATTCCTACTTGAATCAAATAACATTATCTCTTATTCTTCACATTAAACATTATAAGATTACATTATTAACTCATTTAAATTATATACAATAATATTAGATTTAAATAAAGCCCAAAAGTCATAAAATTAATTAATAGTTAAGCGTGCTATATATATATATATATATATATATATATATATATATATATATATATATATATATATATGTACAAAGTTGAAAATACACCTCAAGGATCCTAACTAGTAGATATATTTAATGTGAGACCTAACATGAATGTTACTATCAGAAAGAACCGTAAAGTATAAAAGATTATGTAAACAACATTAATAAACAAATGTAATTAATTAGTCTATCTATGAATTTTCAAAAAGACTTTCAAGTGCCTAAAATAGAGACTTGAAAGAAAACGTTTAAACTTAAAAGTTAAAACTGTGGCCCCGTCCCCTTGGCCAACTTATGAAATTGGATAAAGCTTATTAGTTAATTATAAGGTTGAGGATGATGCCTAACTCTGATCATTCTGTTTGTATTGAGAAACTGACAACAAATATAAAACATAAGGAGTATATATATAGGGATATGATCCATAGCAAATATTTGTTATGGTTTAAAATTGGGTAAATACCATTATATCCGTTCATTTCATACATTAACGACGCAGATTGAAAATTAATTTTAGCCCTACGCTATTTCGTCTAGCGTATGCTCAAAATATATAAGACCCATACGCTAGTTCTAGTAGCGTAGCTGAGAAAAAGGAATTTTGTGACACAATTGCCCCCATCTTTGCAACAGTCAACGCAGCAGGGTTTAGATGTATGCCAACTGGCGTAACAACAGTCCAAATTTGTCTCAATATTCTAAATCAACTTGCCAGTTCCATATCAACTTGCCAGACAATTGTATTTAGCGATAAGGTAATATCGCTACGCATAAAATCTTAGCAACAGTCCAATTTTCTTAAAATTCCATATCAGAGAAGGAAATAACATATGGAATAGCTTTCAAGTTAAAATAAAAAAAAAATAAAAAACACGAAATATCAATAGTAAAAAAATACAAACTTTATATTATTATCATATTTATTCCTTATAATTTCTTTTAGATATTCCCAAAAAAATAACTCGTGAAGAAAACAACGTAATTTATCAAGCAAGGTTTTGCATCTGAAAATCATCCTGGTAAGTTTTCAATTATGACTGACGATATGTTTAATTCAAGTTCTTCAAATTCTTTTGATGATAATATTGGCATGGATAATATTGGTGTTCATAATACGAACCAATCGCATATTAACGTTTCAAAAAATCCATATGAAGGTCAGATTTTTTCTACTATCCAAGAGGCGGAAGAATTTTATAGAACATATGCACGTAGTTGTGGATTTGAAATAAAAATTGGGGCAACTCATAAATATGCTCACTCCAACAATTTGTCCAATCGACTTTTTACATGTAAGAAAGCTAGAAAACCAATTGAAAGAAAGAAACAAGATGTGGATGAAGTTGATAGTAGTAAGGTCAAAAGAAAAAGGGATTCTATAGGTAGTCCAATATTAGTCGCACCTGCAAAACAACCATTCGGACAACATTAGTTAACTAATCAATACCTTGTCAGCAATTCTAGTTAACCAATCACGTACGCTGGTCATTGGACCAACATCTTAGTTAACCAACAACATCAATGAGAGATCATTACAGGAAATCTGGTATGACTGCTTGAAAGAAGAAGCTTATTAATTGTGATTTACCAAAAAAGTCAACAACAGGGCACTTCATTCCTAACCAGTTTTTAAGTAAGCAACCTTTGTGTGTCATGCGAACATTCATATGTATACATAACAACCATCTCCTTTTTATTTATCTATGAATTTAAACATATATCTATAAGAATGTATGTGTGTGTTAGTTTGCTTTTCAATTGTCCCAGCACCTGTTCCATAATACCATCAGAATAACATAATCATGAGAGCAAACCCAAAATGTCCAAAGCATCCCTGACTTCTTTGTCTGGTTTGAAGAATATACACCATGTTCAGCACTCCCAATACCTGTAATCCATTTCCGGACATAGAAGTTCAAAGTCTATTCTCAATAGCTTGTAATGAACAAAAAAACTCGTACGGGAAAAAATAAAAAAATTTGCACATATTTCAAAGAAGATATTATCCGATAATCTGAAGTGGGATCAAAAGTCTCATAATAATTTCATAAGCAGCTAATCAAAGATGCACAATGTTGAATAAATGAGATTTAGTTTACCTTGCAACAATATTGATGCCTGAATCAATTAGAATTGACAGTCTTTTTTCGATTTTCATGAACGTGCTGCAACTGGCTCCATATATTTGTAACTTGTAACAATTTACAATATAGGCACAGATATCGCAGCAGAAATCGCATATGAGAAGCTCGGGAGAATCGGGATATTTGACCAGAAATCACAGATATCACAACAGAAATCACAGATTTCACAGATATTTGACAAATGAATCGGGAGAATAACATATGAGAAGCTCGCGGTCTGTCAGAAATCGCTTGATTTTAAGGGTTTGCATAAAAAGTGTTTGCTCGAAATCGAAATCGCAGCAGGGTTTAGGGTTCGAAATCGCAGCAGTTTATAGGTTTAGGAACTGAAATCCTATTAGTCGCAGGGGGATAACGCACGCAGGGAAGTCGCAGCGTCTAGCGGATCTGAAATTGTTGCTCATTCGATCGCAGTTGAAATGGGTTTGAAGAAGAATCTCAGTTGCTATGGGTGTGAAGAAGGTTGGTAATTGAAATGGGTTTGACTGTTGCTACGTATCAACTGTTGTAAAGATGGGGGCAATTTTGTCACAAAATTCCTTTTTCTCAGCTACGCTACTAGAACTAGCGTATGGGCCTTATATATTTTGAGCATACGCTAGACGAAATAGCGTAAGGCTATAATTCATTTTTAATCTGCGCCGTTAATGTATGGAATGGACGGATATGATGATATTTACCCAATTTTGAACCATAACAAATACTTACTATGGATCATATTCCATATATATATATATATATATATATATATATATATATATATATATATATATATACTTATCCAAAATTAATGTGACCTCTTGAATGTGAAATTGCAGTGTCATATCAGCTTCGTGGCTGAACTTGATTAAGAGACAGAATTAAGACCCAGACTCATAATTAACACAATCGTGTCAGCTTAATTAAAAGTCTTGTATGTGACAATTTATTTTATTTAAGTCATAGTTCCTAACATAAGTGGCGTGACTTAGTATTAGATGAAGTTGAGTCCAATCATAGTTACATTTTTTTTCTAAATTAAAAATATAAATTTATACATGTGTAGTCCTATTTGGATTTTAACATTATCTTTTCATCAGAATTTCATCATTATACCACCAAATTAGAAAGAAAAAAAAAAAACTTAAAACACAAATACAATTATTTGCAAATTATTGAAAATTTTATAAATAAGACTTGTTGAAATGTGAGGTAATATTTTATATTTCTTAATGACGGCATGGAAATGCGTAAAATTGTTAGTAATGCATGTGGATCCGGTTATGGTGAAATTGACGCTAACTTAATCCTAATAAGTTGTATAGCTTATTAATGCATTAGTTATATAAAATGTTGCATTGATAAGTTTTATAACTTTTATTACATTATTTAATACACCATTTTGTTATATAATTCATGGTGTTAACTTCACCATAACGGAATTCCGAAAATTCATGTCTATCAAACAAATATATATATATATATATATATATATATATATATATATATATATATATATAGAAATGGAGTACTGTAAAGATTTATAATAATGTACATGAAGCACTATTGAATAATGCAATCGTGGGACCTATATATACATGTGTAATAAACTAGACTCGCGACTAGTTAGTGGCCACATCTAAATTATGTTCCATGATCTTGATATCTATATCTATATATAAATATACACAGATACTACACCTTCTTTTCATCAATTAATTAAATTCGCTCTCTTGCTTGTTATCAGCTCTCGTATCACTTAACTAAGCAAACAGAAGATCATGAAGGTAAACACACACTAGCTATTTCATGGATCAAATCAAATATTCACATTTCGGTCTCATTAATTCTCTCTTAATTCTTCGATCTCTAGCTAGCTACTATATATTCGTTCATATTTTTGTTTTAATTTGTAAACATTATCATTTCTTCTTAATTAATTTTTATGACTCATCATATTATATAATTTGTGACCTTTGATCTATATATCCACAGATCTTCAACTGGGTGCACCGTAAATTTAATAGCAAAGGTGCATGATATTATTAATTTGTTGATCTGTAATTTAATTTTCAGTAGAATTAATATATATGAAAGATTGATCTCACACATTTTTTTGGGTGTGGATGTACGCATGAATTACGTAGCTGCATGCGCTTAAATTTTTATTTAAATAAAAATATATACTTATGCTGTGTAGATGGGCCAAATATTGGGGACGTCAAGAAGAAGGCTGAGCAGCATGACACGCAAGCGCTACTTGAAACAGCCGCTCTTGCTGATGTTATTCATACTTGGAAACAAGGAATTCTCACTATTGGTACTTTTGGTTTTGATCCACTCAAAGATTTTACTGCTCAACAAAAAGAAATTCAATTAATAATTACCAATCAAGAAGAAGAAGATGGAGAACATGACCCATTGGTGCTTAACGCGTTTAAACATGGTTTCAATAACGGCATTTGTTCTGATATTCATGCTCAATCCGAAATCACATTGGCTTCTGACGATGATCATGAGTACAAGAAAAAAGAGAGAATTACGCTTGCAGATTTGTTTTCAGCTGATTCTGATCATCACATGGACACAAAGCCAACCCATCATGAACATCACAAACTACTCCAGCCGGAATTAGGTGTATCAATCAAGATCAAGCCCGAGGAGGAACCTGCAGCTCATGCAAAGCCCAAACTCCCCTTTGCCAAGAAGCTCATTCCACCTCTACTCAAAGATTTTGATCCGCATCCGCATCCGCGTCCAATAAAGAAAATGCATCGAGTGAGTAATTAATTAAAGTCGGTTGTTAATTCGTACAAATACAAATGTTAATTACATGCACAGTTAGTTTCTGAAAATAGAGTACTGACGACGGTTGTGATTTGGATGTACAATTAATTCCATTACTTGCTAGCTAGCTATATAGTAGTTAATTTTGAAGAATAATGGAGTATATTCTATTTTAATTATATATAGATGATGACAAGGATATTGAAGAGGAAGATCCATCCAGAACTTGAAGGCAAAAAACAAAACAAGGAAAATCATTGTGAAAATATTGGAGCCAATGAAACACTTTCTCTTCTTCAAAGTCAAGGTACGTATATATATATATATATATATCGTAAAGTTTTAATTACCATGTATATTTGTACAATTGTACAAAGTGTTACCATTTCAAAGCTTATGGTAAATCATATATAATCAAGCTAATATACAATTATTGCATGTGTTTCCTGCAGATTGGGTACTACTATTTGAACTATTTACGAGATTTATGAGATTTTTACATCATATTATTATTATTATTATTATTATTATTATTATTATTCATTACATACTTTTTCTCTTGCAGATGCCATTGCTTGCGCGTGATCAGCACCTGTTTCATCATTAGTATATAGAAATGTTTAATATTTTCATCATCTTCTCTCACTGTCTCTCTTTGTCCGGTGAATGTCACAATAGTTTTCATGTGTATTATTGACAGAGCTACGTATGTGGATTTGTTTAATTTGTAACATTCTTGTTTGTCTTATTGTTTGGGCAGTATATACATGTTTATTGAGAGAATGAAGTTCGTTGTAGATGGTAACATTTGTGTTGAATTAAATTATCACGTTAATTGGGTATATATCTATTTAATAAAATACAATTGATTTTGAATTTCTCGCGCGCTCACCTTAATAAATTATTTGGACAGTCCAAAGTTTGAGATAAATGTAAGACCCCGAATTTTATGAAATAAAAATATTCAATTTTCTTATAATAACTACTCAGTAAATGGTTAAATTGATAAAAGGTTAAAGTTAAGGGTGATATATGAATTTTTTTAAAATACACAAGTGGTTATAAAATATTCATTGTTGTCGGAGAATATTCGTTTGGTCGTGGAATATTCTTTACGTAGGGAATATTAAATGACTGACCAGTAGCGATCATTCATGAGCCCCATAACGAATAACTGTCGGATAAAGAAAACGACAAAAATTGAGTTTTTATAAATAACGGCGTAGTCGTTACCGTTAACACTGTTGGAATACCCGGTGGTTAAAATACAGTAATACCCGTTATTGAACAGTAGCACACGATATTGCACAGTATTTTTAAATTATTGATTCTTACGTAATAAGGCACTACTCAATAATTGTTACAATAATTACTGCTCAATATTTTATTTTATTGATTCAATAATTCTTTGCGTTGATATTTTATATTATTGTTGTTCAATAATTGTCACTTGCACAAAGATCTCCATTATCGGATCAATAATTCATATTATTTGAATAATATTATTAGATAGCATTATTGGCAATGTCTAGAAAGTTACATCGAGGAGAGGTTTGGTTACCTAATTGCTTGGCCAAGAAGGAGAAATCTTTATCTGAAAGCCCCTCTTTCCTAGAACCGCCACGTGGTTGTCATTATTGTGATTCGTAATATTATTTGTGAATAATTAATTATTGATTTATATGATAAGAAAATATTTATTTGATGTGGATATAAATGATGGATTTATTTATGTGGTTATAAGGAATTAATGTTCGTGTATTTTATCAAGATTTTATCTCGATTTGAGGTATTAAAAGATCAAGTTTGTTCTTACAATTTCTATTGTGTGAGTTATAATTTTTAATCAAAATAGTTGAATCGTTTTGATTTTTGGATATGTTATATATATATCGTTGAGTATATGTTCACAAATTTTGAACCGTTAAAATGAGCGAATAATTTGTTATGAATTTTTAAGAGGTAATCGATTCGGAAATTAGGTTTTGGTGGAAAATTCTAGAAATGGGTGGGCCCCACTTTTGGTTGTTGGGGAGATGGGTGATTTTGGTGGGTGGAATAGTAGCGGTAAAGCCATCGCAGTGGCAGTCAAGTCTGCTTTTGCGTGTCTTAATATTTTCCTATAAATAGAGGCTAAGTTAGAATTGAAAATCACACCGAAACAAGTTTTCTCTTTCTCTCTAGATTCTCGAGTGTATTTTGTGAGTATTTAGATACTTGGTGAGTTGATATTCATCGGTGCAAGTTTCCTTCATGTCATCATATCAGATATCCGTCGGAAGTAAGTCATTTCTTTTGAGGTAGGGGATTTTAAGGGATTGTAAGGAATGTTATTTTCTTCATAATGATGTTATTCTTTCAATATCATTATACTGAAATATTGGTAAGGATTTTATTGTGGAATTTTTACCTTTTTTGTGTCTGAATTCTTATTCACGATACGGTACTTATTCACGATACGATTTATTAATTATTTATGTATGTGGCACTATTTATGTATATGACATTATTTACGTATACGTTACTATGTACAAATACGGAGTACTATTCATAAGTTACTATTCACGAGTTACTATTCACGAGTTACTATTCACGGGTACTATTCACAATAAAATTGGTTTCTTTTTCTGACCAAATTATCGTTGATTTATGAATCTTACTCTTGAAATTAAATCCATGTTTTGATGTTATTGTTTTTATTATCATATATAATATTTTTATAATCTTGGTGAAGAAATTTGTCTTTGACTTGAGTGTAAAGATGGGTAGATTATTGGTATGATCATGACTATGGGTTCTCTTTGGCCAGTAGTACAAAGATGAATTGTGACTAGTATGATCATGACCATTGAATTTACAATTGAATATTTTTAGCTTAAGTGCAAAGGTGAATTGATCAACATGGTTATAATTATGGTTTATATAGATTTTGAAATGATTATATATTTCTTTGAGATATGAATATCTTTTGGCAGTAGTCAAAGATGATCTCATTGTTGAATATCTCTTTGGCCCGTAAGCAAAGATGATGAACTGTTGATGACGAATATCTTTGGCCCGTAGTGCAAAGATGAATTTATTAGTATGATTATGAGCAGAGGGCGTGATTTGGTATAACCATGATCTTTGATGTTTCAGGTAAAGACATGTGATGAAAATTATCTTCGTCTTGGATGCGAAGAGGAATTTAGAATTATAATTATGATTATGAGTTATTCATATAATTGTGGAAAGGAACTGTTGATTAATGTTACAAGGATAAAACATTGTTGGTGGACTTTTAATGTGGAGAAGATAATAGACTTTATGGTCTATTTGACTCTTCTAATAGATTGCTCGTTCCGCTGCAACTATGGTTGAAAAGTTTTATCATCTACCATATGTTCTAAATCTCTGATTTATTACTGATGAAGGCTATTGATAATTTAATTATCTTTAGTCATGATATTCTTTACTAGGCTAGTTGTGCTCACCTTTTTGCTTCACAATTCCTTTCAGGTAATAAAAGTGTAGCTGGGTCGAGCGGGGGTAACAAGGGAATAGAACTGTGGTCTCTAGCTGTGGAGTTCTCCCTAAACATTATAGACAAGTGTGTTGTATACATCTTTTAGTAGTTATATTTGTTGAATCATATAGGGTGAGGCGAACCTAACGTTGGAAGGGTGTTTTACCACTATCATACAAGATGTCTAATGACATACAACCTCGTGGCATCATAAGACAGGGTCGTGCTCATCCACTTACTGAGTATATTTACGAGCACTACCTATATAATCTTTGTATTTGTTTGAAATATAATTCTCAATAAGAGACAGTGGAGACAATGATAAGTCAAGAGAAGAATATGATAGTAATCTTCTCATTTTTCTTTGGGGTCTATTGGGTCAACCAAGGATAATTCTATGGCCATATGATATCTATCATAACCTAGACGCATGGCCTCCCATGTACGAAGGTTTTCTTGAGCACTTCCCAAAGATTTTAATTTCTAAAACAATTTTTGACTATACCTTTATGTAAGATGTCATGGTAACGTGCTACTCAAGTTGGTGTCAAGAGTCAGTTGATATATATATTTGTATCAAAACTCACAACACATGAGTTGTTGTATTTTGCACGACAATTGTTGTAATAAAGTTGTAGTTGTTTTCTGTACCATGTATTTAGCGACTCAGAATGAGTTGGATGGAATGGACCTATTTTGGGGTCGTCGCAGTTGGTATCAGAGCTTAGGGATATGATCTCTGGCGAAGATCAGGGAATAGGACTAGGAGGGGAAAGATGAGTAAATCCTTCGCTAGTGTATCCTACCTAAGCTTATTTGTTGGTCAGTCATAATATCGTGATATTATGTGATATGTTAATTTGTTCAATTAACCCTTGTTTTGAAGCTGTATTCTAGAATGATATCTGAAATACAGGAGATGAGCAATGAAGAAATCATAAGGACATAGAAGATGGAAGCAATGTATTCTCAACTTTTCGAAATACCAAGTACGTAAATTTCGGGGACGAAATTTCATAAGGAGGGGAGATTGTAAGACCCCGAATTTTATGAAATAAAAATATTCAATTTTCTTATAATAACTATTCAGTAAATGGTTAAATTGATAAAAGGTTAAAGTTAAAGGTGATATATGAATTTTTTCAAAATACACAAGTGGTTATAAAATATTCATTG
The DNA here is from genome assembly GCA_020205605.1 of Panax ginseng. Classification (NCBI taxonomy): domain Eukaryota; kingdom Viridiplantae; phylum Streptophyta; class Magnoliopsida; order Apiales; family Araliaceae; genus Panax; species Panax ginseng. The sequence goes on along the minus strand of CM035142.1, from coordinate 105,011,572 downwards.
TTGTGGGGAATATTCGTTTGGTCGTGGAATATTCTTTCGCTTGGGAATATTCAAACGACGGTAGCAATGACCATTTCAGTAAGCCCCATAAACTAATAAGCTGCTCGGATGAAGAAAATGAAAAAAATTGAGTTTTTATAAATAACTTGGCGTAGTTATTACCGTTAACCTTCGTTAGAATATTTCGGTGGTTAAAATATCATGTAATATCGCGTTATTGAAGCAGTGACATACGGTATTGCACGGTATTTTTAAATTATTGATTCTTACGTAAGAAGGCACTACTCAATAATTATTTAAAGTAATTCTTTGTTCAATATTTTATTTTATTGATTCAATAATTGCTGCGTTGATATTTTATATTATTGTTGTTCAATAATTGTCACTGCATAGTATCTCCATTATCAGATCAATAATTCATATTATTCTCCATTATCAGATCAATAATTCATATTATTTGAATAATATTATTAGATAACATTATTGGCAATGTCTAGAAAGTTCTATCAAGGAGAGGTTTGGTCACCTAATTTAATTGCGCCAAGAAGGAGAAATCCTTATCGAAAAGCCCTCTCTTTCCTGGGAACTACCTGGTTGTCATTATTGTGATTCTGTAATATTATTTGTGAATAATTAATTATTGATTTATATGATAAGAAAATATTTATTTGATATGGATATAAATGATGAATTTATTTATGTGGTTATAAATGAAGGAATTAATGTTGAGGTATTTTATCAAGATTTTGTCGATTGGAGGTATTAAAAGATCAAAGTCTGATTGTTCTTACTGACTCTATTGTGTGACTTAAAATTTTTAATCCGACCGTTGGATCGTTTTGATTTTTAGATATGTTATACATATATACGTTGAGTATATGTTTACAAATTTTGAACCGTTAAAAATGAATGAATAATTTGTTATGAATTTTAAGAGGTAACTGATTCGGAAATTAGGTTTTGGTGGAAAATTCTAGAAATGGGTGGGCCCCACTTTTGGTTGTTGGGGGAGATGGCTGATTTTTGGTGGGTGGAATAGTAGCAGGTAAAGCCATTAGGTAGCAGGTCAAGTCTGCTTCGGCGTGCTAACATTTTTCTATAAATAGAGGGCTAAGTTAGAATTGAAAATCACACCAGAAACAAGTTTTCTCTCTTTCTCTCTCTAGATTATTGAGTGTATTTTGTGAGTATTTAGATACTTGGTGAGTTGATATTCATCAGTGTAAGTTTTCTTCAGCGTCATATCCGATATCTAGTAAGAAGTGCTGCTCTTTTGAGGTACGAGATTTTAAGGGATTGTGAGGGATTGTAAGGAATGTTATTTTCTTCATAATGATGTTATTCTTTCAATATCATTATACTGAAATATTGGTATGGATTTTATTGTGGAATTTCTACCTTTTTGTGTCGGAGTTACTTATTCACGTGATCTGGTGATCTTATTCACGCATTTATTTATGTATGTGGTATTTATTTATGTATATGATATTATTTACGTATACGGTACTATGTACAAATACGGAGTACTATTCATGAGTTACTATTCACGAGTTACTATTCATGAGTTACTATTCATGAGTTACTATTCACGGGTACTATTCATAATAAAATTGGTTTCTTTTTCTGACCAAATTATCGTTCATTTATGAATCTTACTCTTGAAATTAAATTCATGTTTTGATGTTATTGTTTTTATTATTATATATAATATTTTTATAATCTTGGTGAAGAAATTTATCTTTGACTTGAGTGTAAAGATGGGTAGATTATTGGTATGATCATGACTATGGGTTCTCTTTAGCCAGTAGTGCAAAGATGAATTGTGACTAGTATGATCATGACCATGGAATTTACAATTGAATATTTTTTGCTTAAGTGCAAAGGTGAATTGATCAACATGGTTATAATTATGGTTTATATAGATTTTGAAATGATTATATATTTCTTTGAGATATGAATATCTTTGGCCTGTAGTGAAAATATGATCTGTTGTTGAATATCTTTGGCCCGTAGTGCAAAGATGACCTGTTGTTGAATATCTTTGGCCTGTAGTGCAAAGATGAATTGTTGACGAATATCTTTGGCCCGTGAAAGTAAAAAGATGAATTTATTAGTATGATTATGAACATGAAGCGTGATTTGGTATAACCATGATCTTTGATGTTTTCGGTAAAGACAAAGTGATGAAAATTATCTTCGTCTTTGATGCGAATAGGAATTTAGAATTACAATTATGATTATGAGTTATTCATATAATTGTGGAAAGGAACTATTGATTAATGTTACAGGGATAAAACATTGTTGGTGGACTTTTAATGTGGAAAAGATAATAGACTTTATGGTCTATTTGACTCTTCTAATGGATTGCTTATTCTGCTGCAACTATGGTTGAAAAGTTTTATCATCTACCATATTTTCTAAATCTCTAATTTATTACTGATGAAGGCTATTGATAATTTAATTATCTTTAGTCATGAAGGCCATGATTACCACCGAAATGGTTACCATTCTTGGCATGATAATATCCCTCACGATGGTTATCGTTGTTCAGATGACCGTTGCCACCGGTATGATTATTATCGTGTTGTTGGTCGTTGCCTTTTGGTTGTGCTGAGTCATTATCGCGCCCAATAAGCGAGCCCTATTCATATAACATCGAATATAAACAAAGTTTGTGAGAAATGAGGTATTGGCGTATATCGGGTTTCAAACCGCAAAAAACATTCGCGTCATTCGCTCCTCATTATCGACCAAATGGGATGAACCGGGATAACTCGTAAGCGTAGCCTCGTCTTTGCGATTACGGTCATATTGTTTTGCTCGACTTGATGAATTCTACCTCCTTGTGAGCGAATACTTTCGGAAAGTACTTGTCGTAGAATAATTCTTGGAACTTCTCCCAAGACATCTTGAGTGCGGCCAGTCGTGAGTGCGCTTTTCTGATTCCCACCAATGATCTCTTTCTTCACGCAACATAAAGGTGGCTTAGATAATGCAGAATAAATCATTAGCCTCCAACAATGTTAAACTGATAAAATACAATAGACATCAAGTTTAACTGCAGCGGAACAAGCAATCCATTAAAAGAGTCAAGTTGAGAATAGAATCTACTATCTTTTATGATTTTAAATTTTTTTTATCACTTTTATCGCTGAGACTCAGCTCAATAAATAATCCACATCATTAAATCATCCCTGCACTACAGGCTAAGGATATTCTTTAGTATCACGACCACGAATTATCCATGTACTACGGGCCAAAGATAATCGTGTTTTCATCAACGGTCCTGATCATGCCATAAAACAATTCATCTTTGCACCCTTGGACGAAGAGAATTCATAGCTATAATCATACCAAAAGCGCCCATCAATGCCTTTCACGGCCAATGAGGACTTTTAATTTTCACATCATTTGTAACATTACGGTCATGATTATACCGAATAATCCTCGGTCATAATCATACCAAGTCCATCTATGCACTACAGGCCACATATGACTTTCAAAAAATATAAATATGAGGATGATGACAATGATATAAGAATTCAATTAAACAAGTTCAAGAATTAATTTGTCCAGGAACCAATAACGTCCAAATTGTCAACATGATACTTCTTTGTAGAATAAAATTCAAGAATGCTCAGAAGAATATTTCCATGAAAAATACTGGATGAAACACAAATATCAAGGATATTCCACTAATTTCATGGAGTATAGAAGTCAAAATTTTAATCAACTGAGTATAATACCGAAAGGAATAACAAAAGATATCACCATGCATGTGGTACTTCACATAGACGGTTATTCCAACTGAATAATAATAAACGGAACCGATTCAAGTGAAATTCACTGCAAGCGAGGATGCTCTAATGAGAATAATAAATGCAGAATAATAAATTATGGAACCAGTCCGGCGTATATAGACGCATGAGAATATTCCAATGTAATAATAAAAGCGGAATAATAAAAATGGAACCAGTCCAACGTATAAAGACAGACGAGGATATTAGATAGAATAATAAAGACAGAATAATAGAAGAATGTCACCAAGTATAGGTTACTTTCAGCATTATACAAAGTTATTCCAATGAACAATAAAGAAATAGAATAATGAAGTTCTCTTCTTGAATACAAAAGAATAATATCCCTACCGTAAAATAATACTTGATATAAGAGTAGAAGAAGTAGCAGAAAACTTTTCTTCTATCTCTCTATAGTCTCTCTATATAGTTTCTCTCTCTAGAGTTTAGTGAATTCGTAAGAAAATAATGAAGGAATGAGCTTCTATTTATAGGAAAATGGAATGCATAGTAACTAATCCATGAACGGTCCAGATTGATTTACTTTAATTTGACGGTCCATATTTAAAGAAAAATCTTTTAAATAAAATATAATATATTCTATTTATATAAAATACTATGCATAATAAAATATAATATATTCTATTTATAGAATAACTTTAATAAAGTATTACTTTTTTATATAAAAAGATTTTACTATGCAAAATACTATCATAATAGAATATAATATATTCTATTTATAGAATAACTTTAATAAAGTATTACATTTTATATAAAAAGATGTTTATTTTATTACGTGAATAAAACAAAACTTCTAAATCAACAATAATTGAATCAAATAATGTGAGATCTTGTCAACAACTATTGTAGCAATAATTGAACAAAAGCGAGTGACTTCTCACATAAATATCAATAATCAATACTGGTAGTGTGCTACTATGCAACAACGCCATTCATTGTACTTTTACTAAGAAGTAGTTCAACGAAGATCAATGGTAAAACTTCCGCCGTTATTTTCAATAAAATATTTTTGTCGTTTTCTCAATCCGAAACAATAATTCCGTTTATGGGCTCCACCAATGATTGTGTAGTCGCATTTGAAATATTTTCATTTAAAAGCGAATATTCCCAGAAATCGAATATAATATGACAACTTGCATACTTTGCAAAATTTATAAATATTACACACAACTATGACATTATCTCAAATTCACACCATAATATAAAAAATTATTTCGAGAAAATTAATTTTTTATTCATAAAATCTGGGGTTTTACAATCTCCCCTCCTTATGGAATTTCGCCCTCGAAATTTACATACGTACCTGGTATGCCGAACAGGTGAGAAAACCTTGACTTCATTTCAGATTCTAACTCTTGAGGTATAACCTTTAAGCGTAAAATATATTCCAGGATTTTAACAGGTACATCTTCATACGTTAAATTATCCGCTGTCTCGTCTGGTTCTAAATTAATAATGTGGTTCGGGTCGTCCACATATTTACGTAACATCGATACGTTAAAAACGTTATGAACACACAACATACTTGGCGGTAAAACGAGTCTATAAGCCACAGTTCCTATTTAATCGAGGATTTCAAATGGGCCAATTAAATCGAGGGTTGAGATTTTCTCTCTTCAGCAACTCTTGCTTTTGAAATAACGCCATCTTGAACCTTCTTCTTCACATTCATCAGCTCCAGGTGCGTAGTTTGAGCGGCTTTAACTTTATCGATTAAAGTCGATTCTACTCGTATATTCGTTATCTTCATGTGGGTCCGTATATTCGCACTCATAAACGCATACGATCTTCTACTCAACGCGTCAGCTACCATGTTTGCTCTTTCAGGATGATATTGAATAGTACGATCGTAATCTTCAACAGCTAGAGCCAACATCTTTGGCGCATGTTACGTTCGTTTTAAGTAAAGAAATATTTGAGGGTTTAAGAAATGGGTTTTTGTCTTTTGGGTCAATACAAAATTCGATTTCACGCCTAGGTAGGCTAGGAAGTCTTCAAGAATACGCCAAGAAATTTATTAATGATAGAAATATCATTCAAAATCATTACTCTCATCCAAGACTTGGATAAGACGTCACATTAATACCAAGCTGTGACTTTTATCCCTTAACACGGATAGCACCTCACAATGATACCTATCAACTTGCCATCTTCATTCACGACGTCGCTTTATAGAAAGTCCGGCGGTGCATTCCACACAAGGAAGTCAACAACGAAAGGATCGGGGCTCTTTACTTATAAGCGATATGACAATGATTGACTTTAGTGATTTGGTTACTTTGAATTCGCATAACAGGTTGGTTATGAGTATGAAAGCTAACAACCTTACAAAAATCATGATGAGTATTTAACCAATCGATTTCTAAAGTCATATCAAAGGCAAATATTTTCAAAGAGATAAGATCGACAGGTAACGTGAAAATGTTTATTTGAATCAAACAAGATTTAAAAACAGTAAAGGTAACGAAGGCTCCTACTAACGAAGTTTCAACCAATAAGTCAAAGTTTAACTTCTTCGAAGTCAAATTTAAACGTTGAACACAACTAGGTGAAATAAAAGAGTGGGTAGAACTGGTATCTAACACGGTATAGACTTCGCAAGAGCTTATGATTAACTTACCCATGATAATTTTATTCAGGTTCCACGTCACGACAAAAAAACACTCTCTCTTAAACTACCGGCTTTGACTTGTCTGGGACATCCTTTGGCATCACTATCCCAGCCTGACTTGACTTCTCCATACGACAAAATCGAGCTAGGTGACCTTCTCTTCCGCAATTAAAACACGCTTTGGATTGCTACGTACAGTTTGGACGGATATGTCCCTCCTGTCCGCATTTGAAACATACGACCGGTGGTCGTTCTTCTTCCTTTGAAATGGGTGCTGGTGCCGACGTCTTCACGTCATTGTTGAACCTTCTCTTCTTAAAATGTCCATTCTTATCATCTTGGCCATGATTACCACCGAAATGGTTACCATTCTTGGCATGATAATATCCCCACGATGGTTATCGTTGTTTAGATGATGAATTGCCTTGCCCATATGATTATTATTGTGTTGTTGGTGTCGTTGCCTTTTGGTTGTCTTTGACTCATTATCGCGCTTCCAATAATCGAGCCATATTCACAACATCCGAATATAAACAAAGTTTGTGAGAAATGAGGTATTGACATATATCGAGTTTCAAACCTCGCAAAAACATTCGCATCATTCGCTCCTCATTATCGACCAAATGGGATGCAAACCGGGATAACTCCGCAAACTTAGCCTCGTACTGCGACATGGTCATATTGTTTTGCTCCAGCTTGATGAATTCTACCTCCTTCATGTGACGAATACTTTCAGGAAAGTACTTGTCATTGAATAATTCTTGGAACTTCTCCCAAGACATCTTGAGTCGCGCCAGTCGGTGGATACGTTTTTCTGATTCCCACCAATGATCTCCTTCTTCACGCAACATAAAGGTGGAGAATGGAACCTTTGCTCCTCTCGAGCATTCCAAGACATCAAATATCTTGGTAATCTGCTTTATCCATGTCTCGCCTTTAAGTGGTTCGGCTTTCCCAAAAACTCCGGTGGTCCCGGCTCCTTGAAGCGCTTAAGCGGTGACCAATCGTGGGTTACCATTGTTTTCTCCTGCATTATGAACAGGAGCCGCCTTCGCCTGATGTTGCATGAATTCTAAAAAGCTCTTAAATGTACCGTCGTTCGTTAATTGATCAGTGTTGTTGTTTACAGGAGGATTATCGCCATCCTGTTGCACATTGTCCTGATTATTGATCTGTGGAGAATCAACAGTCTCCTGTGCTCCATTGCTTATCTCAACATTCTCGGATGCCATTTTCAAACACTACCACAAAACAAGGGTTAATTAACATATCAAATATTATCCCTATACTTTGACCGACCAATTAAATACCAAATAAACTTAGGTAGGTCATACTAGAGAAGGAATTCCCCATTTCTCCCCTCCTAGTTCTTATCTCACATCTTAGCCAGGGATCATATCCCTAAGCTTTGATACCAACTGTGACACCCCCAAAATTAGGTATACATCACCCATCTTGAGTAAATCGGATACATGGTATGTAATTCAAATACAACTTACTAATATAAGCGCTAGGTATGCAGTGTGACAAAACATATAAGCGTGAGTTTGAATACAAATATTGTCTACTAGAGATTATACAAACTCAAAAGGACTCCTCATTACAATTATTATCACACTATTTCACGAGAATAATGAGGACTACTAATGATATCCTCTGGACCATCACACCGTTCTCGACTCGTCCCAAATTATATTCTCATTTCAAGAAGAAATAAAGTGAAAGAAAGGGTGAGCTCAACTAGCCAAAGAAGAAATATTATGGCTAAGATAATGCGAATAAATTATCATTAGCCTCCAACAATGTTAAACTGATAAAATACAATAGACATCAAGTTTAACTGCAGCGGAACAAGCAATCCATTAAAAGAGTCAAGTAGAGAATAGAATCTATTATCTTTTATGATTTAAAAAAATTTTCATCACTTTTATCGCTGAGACTCAGCTCAATAAATAATCCACATCATTAAATCATCCCTGCACTACAGGCCAAGGATATTCTTTAGTATCCCGACCACGAATTATCCATACACTAAGGGTCAAAGATAATCGTGTTTTCATCAACGGTCCTGATCATGCCATAAAACAATTCATCTTTGCACCCTTGGCCGAAGAGAATCCATAGTCATAATCATACCAAAAACTGTCCATCAATGCACTACGGGTCAATGAGGACTTTTAATTTTCACATCATTTGTAACATTACGGTCATGATTATACCGAATAATCCCTGGTCATAATCATACCAAGTCCATCTATGCACTACAGGCCACATATGACTTTCAAAAAATATAAATATGAGGATGATGACAATGATATAAGAATTCAATTAAACAAGTTCAAGAATTAATTTGTCCAGGAACCAATAACGTCCAAATTGTCAACATGATACTTCTTTGTAGAATAAAATTCAAGAATGCTCAGAAGAATATTTCCATGAAAAATACTGGATGAAACACAAATATCAAGGATATTCCACTAATTTCATGTAGTATAGAAGTCAAAATTTTAATCAACTGAGTATAATACCGAATGGAATAACAAAAGATATCACCATGCATGTGGTACTTCACATAGACGGTTATTCCAACAGAATAATAATAACGGAACCAGTTCAAGTGAAATTCACACCGACAGGATGCTCTAACAGAATAATAAATGCAGAATAATAAATTATGGAACCAGGTCCGGCGTATAGCACAGACAGAATATTCCAACAGAATAATAAAAACGGAATAATAAAAATGGAACCAGGTCCAACGTATAAGACAGACGAGGATATTAAAACGTAATAATAAAGGCAGAATAATAGAAGAATGTCACCCAGTATAGGGTAGCTCGGCGATATCTGAGTTATTCAAACGAACAATAAAGAAATAGAATAATGAATTTCTCTTCTTGAATACAAAAGAATAATATCCTTACTAGTAAAATAATACTTGATATAATAGTAGTGAAGTAGCGAGTAAAACTTTTCTTCTATCTCTATAGTCTCTCTATAGTTTTTCTCTCTACAGAGTTCAATTGAATTCGTAAGAAAATAATGAAGGAATGAGCTTTATTTATAGGAAAATGGAATGCGCATAAGAATTAATCCATGAAGCGGTCAGATTGATTTACTTTAATCTGACGGTCCATATTTAAGGAAAAATCTTTTAAATAAAATATAATATATTCTATTTATATAAAAGATTTTATTATGCAAACACTATGCATAATAAAATATAATATATTCTATTTATAGAATAACTTTAATAAAGTATTCATTTTATATATAAAAGATTTTACTATGCAAAATACTATGCATAATAGAATATAATATATTCTATTTATAGAATAACTTTAATAAAGTATTACATTTTATATAAAAAGATGTTTCTATTTTATTACGTGAATAAAACAAAACTTCTAAATCAACAATAATTGAATCAAATAATGTGAGATACTATGCAACAACTATTATAGCAATAATTGAACAAAAGCGAGAGTGACTTCTCATATAAATATCAATAATCAATACCGTGGTATGCTACTTATGCAACAACGGCAGTATTCTTGTATTTCTTTTACTAATGGAGTAGTTCAAGCGATATCACCAGTAAAACTTCCGTAGAATTATTTTTAATAAAATATTTTTGTTATTTTCTCAATCCGACAATAATTCCGTTGTGGGGTCCACCGATGATTGTCTTGCAAACGAATATTTCCTGTTTAAAACGAATATTCCCCGACCAATCGAATATAATATGACAACTTGCATACTTTGCAAAATTTATAAATATTACCCACAACTATAACATTATCTCAAATTCACACCATAATATAAAAAATTATTTTGAGAAAATTAATTCTTTATTCATAAAATCTGGGGTTTCACAGTGGCACTATTTATGTATATGACATTATTTACGTATACGGTACTATGTATAAATACGGAGTACTATTCACGAATTACTATTCACGAGTTACTATTCACGAGTTACTATTCACGGGTACTATTCACAATAAAATTGGTTTCTTTTTCTGACCAAATTATCGTTGATTTATGAATCTTACTCTTGAAATTAAATCCATGTTTTGATGTTATTGTTTTTATTATCATATATAATATTTTTATAATCTTGGTGAAGAAATTTGTCTTTGACTTGAGTATAAAGATGGGTAGATTATTGGTATGATCATGACCATAGGTTCTCTTTGGCCAGTAGTACAAAGATGAATTGTGACTAGTATGATCATGACCATTTAATTTACAATTGAATATTTTTAGCTTAAGTGCAAAGGTGAATTGATCAACATGATTATAATTATGGTTTATATAAATTTTGAAATGATTATATATTTCTTTGAGATATGAATATCTTTGGCTTGTAGTGCAAATATGATCTGTTGTTGAATATCTTTGGCCCGTAGTGCAAAGATGACCTGTTGTTGAATATCTTTGGCCTGTAGTGCAAAGATGAACTGTTGACGAATATCTTTGGCCCGTAGTGAAAAGATGAATTTATTAGTATGATTATGAGCGAGGGCGTGATTTGGTATAACCATGATCTTTGATGTTTGGGTAAAGACAAGTGATGAAAATTATCTTCGTCTTGGATGCGAATAGAATTTAGAATTACAATTATGATTATGAGTTATTCATATAATTGTGGAAAGGGCTGTTGATTAATGTTACGAGGATAAAATATTGTTGGTGGACTTTTAATGTGGAGAAGATAATAGACTTTATGGTCTATTTGACTCTTCTAATGGATTGTTCGTTCCGCTGCAACTATGGTTGAAAAGTTTTATCATCTACCATATGTTCTAAATCTCTAATTTATTACTGATGAAGGCTATTGATAATTTAATTATTTTTAGTCATAATATTCTTTACTGGGCTAGTTGTGCTCACCCTTTTGCTTCACAATTCCTTTCAGGTAATAAAAGTGTAGCTGGGTCAAGCGGGGGTAACAAGGGAATAGAACGGTGGTCTCTAGCTGTGGAGTTCTCCCTAAATAGTATAGACACTTGCTGAGTATATTTACGAGCACTACCTATATAATCTTGGTATTTGTTTGAAATATAATTCCCAAATTATCCCAGTAAAGAATATTATGAGTAAGATAATGTACAACAAATTATCCTTAGTCTTCAACAGGAAAAAATCTGATAGAATACAATAGACAACAAGTTTTAGATCAACAACTGCAGCGAAAACAACAATTCATTAGAAGAGTTAAGTAGAGAATGAAATCTACTATCATCTATGAATTTAAAAGTCCATCATCGATATTTTAACCCTGTAACATCAATCAATATACATCATAACTCAAATAGTCATCTTTGCACTACAGGCCAAAGATATTCTTCATCTGTTGGTCATGTTCATCTCAACACCTGTTCATCTTTGCACTACGGGCCAAAGATATTCATCGATTAAGTCATGTTCATCTAAACACTGTTTATCTTTGACTACGGGCCAAAGATATTCATCGAAAAATCATTCATCTTTTTCTTCGGGACAAAGATATTCGATAATATCATCATTTAGACCGAGGATGATGAAAAATATTTTAAAGGAAAGCGAATCCGATTGAAACAAAAGAATAAATATTAAGGATTTGTATTTCAAATTTATTCCATGTCCAAAAATACCTCATAAATAATCATAGTGGAGTAAAATTCAAGAATGGTCAAAATATTGATACAATCAAAAGCTAGTATCCATAATAAATATTTTGGATGAAAAACGAAAATTTAATTTTTTTGTGAATAAGTCTTAGTATTAAAGTGAATAAGTAATAAATACACGTGAATAGTGCCGTATACGTGAATAGTGACTCCGATACTAAAAGATAGAAATTTCATAAAAAAAATCATCATGCTTCGTGAATAGTATTCGTGAATAGTAACTCATGAATAGTAACTCGTGAATAGTAACTCATGAATAGTAACCCCGACATGAAAAAGTTCTAAATTTGATAAAAAATTCCAATCAATATTTCGGCATAATGATATTGAAGAAATAATATCATTTTTAAAAAAATAATATCTCATACCTCAGAAAGAATAGTACTTCTGACTGGAATACTGGATATAGTGCTGAAAGAACTTGCACCGTATAGCAATACTCAAAGTACTAAAATACTCACAAGAATACGCTCGATAATATAGAGAGAGAAAGAGAGAAAAAACTTTTGTTTCTGGTGTGATTTTCAATTCTAACCTAAGCACCCTATTTATAGGAAATTGCTTAGAACACCAAAGCCAAAAATTAAATAAAAATATTAATATAATTAAAAAAAATTTCCTCATACTTTTACTAATTGAACTCAGCACTTTTTGCACATGTTAGTGTAGCACACAAAACAAAAAAACGTTTTCTTTAAAAAATAATTAAAACTTCCAAAAATCAATTATTACGGAACTTGAACTTCAATAATTCATAATAAATATTCCTTTTATCAGAAAATTCGAATCTCGCAATTTTTTATAGAAAATTCAATTCTCTACAACTTTACAGAAGAAAGTTTTTCCAAATTCCAAACAGAAATTGACCGAAATCTACATACGGACGATTTTACATGCTATAATCAAATTTCAGTCAAGAAATGGGATCCACCGACACACAAAACATGGGTTAATCATTTAATGCAACAAAAATACTCTTTCTCCTCATATACTCATATATCCCACATTCATTATAAAAATATCATCATTATTATATTATAATAATATAATAAAATATTATTTTATTAGAAAAGATAAAATATCAATTTTGAACAATTGTCACTTTAAAAATTTTCTCCATCTATATCCATATAAAATCAATATTTTCCTCATCATATAAATTAATAATTAATTATTCACAAATAATATTACAGAATCACAATCACGACAACGGTAGTTCCAGAAAGCAGGGGCTTTCCAATAAGAATTTCTCCTTCATCTGGCGCCATGATTAGGTGACCAAACCTCTCTTAGATGTAACTTTCTAGACATTGCCAATAATTTTATCTAATAATATTATTAGGATAATATGAATTATTGCTTCGATAATGGAAAATATTGTGTAGTGACAATTATTAAAACAATAAATAATATAAAATATCAACGAAAGAATTATTGAATGAATAAAATACTAAGCAGTAAAGAATTTGTAACAATTATTGAGTAAGTGCCTTCTTACGTAAGAATCAATAATTGGTGCAATACCGGTAATATCTTCTTGTCTGACAACAACGCGTATTCTTGCTTTTTTAACCACCGGGTATTCCAAGCGGTATTAATGGTAACAACTACGTTGTTATTTATAAACAACTTATACTTGTCGCTTTCTTCATCCAATCGCTTTCGTTATAGGGCCCCTTAAAAGCTACGGCAATTGCAATGCGAATATTCCCGGACGCAATGAGAATATTCCACCACCAAACGAATATTTCCCGACAACAATGAATATTTTATAACCACCTGCTTATTTAAAATATTTGTGCATTTTACCCATAACTAACCACATTAATCAAATCAACCCCTTACTATTTCAAAATAATAATTAGAGAAATTAAATCTTTATTTATAAAAAGTTGGGGTCTTACAACCTCCCCTCCTTATGAAATTTTGTCCTCGAAATTGACGTACGTAGGACGTCTCCTTCCTATCCAAGATCTTGGTGGTACCTCCTCGTCACGTTAAAATCTTACGATATCTCTTACGGTTCTAACTCAATCGTGTGGTTGAATTCGTCCACATATTTACGTAAAATCGATACGCGAAAAATGTTATGAACACGCGTCATACTTGGCTGTAAAGCGAGTCTATAGGCCATAGTTCCTATTCAATAGAGGATTTCAAATGGACTAATAAATCAAAGGTTGAGATTTCTTCTCTTCATCAACTCTTACTTCTAGAATAACGCCTTCTTTCACCTTCTTCTTTATATTCATCAGCTCCGGTGTGTAGCTTGAGTGGTTTTAACTTTATCGATTAAAGTCGATTCTAATCGTATATTCGTTATCTTCACGCAGATTCTTGGAATCTTTAACTCTATAACCATCTTCTGTAAGTCGTATGAAATGGGTATTTGTGTTAACAATATCGCACTCGTAAACGGATACGATCTTATACTCAACACGTCAGCTACCACGTTCGTTTTTTTTTTCAGGATGGTATTGAATGGTATGGTCATAATCTTTCAACAGCTCGAGCCAACGTCGTTGCCGCATGTTGAGTTCTTAGAAGCTCTTCTCACATTCCTTGCTCCATTCGAATTTTGTATCTTTGTCGAGTCAGCTAAGTTAATAGAGTATCGATTCGATAAAATCCTTCCACGAATCTTCGATAGTAACCAGCTAAGCCTAGAAAGCTACTTATTTAGATTACTGACTTAGGTTTCTCTCAACTGTGACTCATATCCCAATCTTGGATAGCACGTCACAATGGTACCTATCAGTTTACTATCACACAAATATGGCGTCCCCTACGAGAGTAAAGCGCGGTGCATTCCACAAAGAAAGTCACCAGATAAAGGCTAAGGTACCAACTCCTGTAGTTAGGTTTTTAACTCCTGAAGTTCAATAGGAGCCATTCGATATGAGATTTTAGAAATGGGTTTTGTACCGGGTTCAAAGTCTATACAAAATTCAATATCATGCTCTAGGAGTAGGCCAAGAAATTTTTCAGGAAATACGTCAGGAAATTTATTAACAACAAAAATATCATTCAAATCTGACGTATTTTTGTTCAAGTTCATAACATGGCTAAGAAAGCTTGACATCCGTTTTTCAATAAACGAATGACTTTACGGCTTGATATAAAAGAGTTTGACTTCAATGGTTTGGTTTCTTAAATTCGAATAACAGGTTGCTTAGGAATATGAAAACTAACAACCTTACAAAAGCAATCAATTTTAGCATGATGAGTAGTTGACCAATCAATCCCTAAGGTCACATCAAATGCAAGAATTTTTAAAGAAATAAGGTCAACAAGTAATGTGATGGTGCCAACTTGGATCAAACAAGATTTATAAACAGCGGATGTAACGAAAGTTTCTCATAATCTGAGTTTCAACAGATAAGTCAAAGTCTAATTTTCTCCCGAGTCAAGTTTAAACGTTGAGTATAAGAGAAGAGATAAAAAGAATGGGTAGAAGCAAAGTATCTAATAAGTATAAAATTCGCAATAATTTATAATTAACTAACCGTGCTAACCGTTTCGGGTTCTCGCATTCGAGAGGCCACGATAAACGCTTCTTCCGAGAACCGATTGACTTTGTCTTTTCCAGATCCGCCTTTGGTGCCACCGTTCCAGCTGGATTTGATTTCGCTATAGGATAAAATCGAGCTATGTGACTATCTTTTCCACAACTAAAACATATCTTGGAAGGCTGTGAACAGTTTGGACTTATATGTCCCTCCTCTCTGCATTTGTAGCATCTAACTGATGGTCGTTCTTTTCCCCTAGAATTTGTTGTTGGTGCTGGTGCTGCTGCCGACGTCTTCCCGTCATCGTTAAATCTTCTCTTCTTAGATCGGACATCTCTTTCCACAATATCAACGCGTCGTGCAGCTTTAACCCATACATCACTCATTCTCACTCGTTCAATTATTTCTTCTTTCAGCTCAGATTCCAGCTTTATCATCTTATACTCTGCCAAAGAGTGCTTCTGTTCAAGCATCACATATCGGGTAACACAAGCTTGAATCGTTTCATCCTTTTGCTCCACGACCGTCTGCCGTTCTTCAGCCTGCTCTTCTAACTTATGAATACAATTTTGCAATTCTACATTTTGATCATAAAATACCTCTAATAAATTCTCCTCAGGTACCTCTTCTTCCCCTTCTTCCTCACTTTCAGCTGTTACCTTTGCTACTATCTCGGGTGCAACTATCAATTCTGCACTCACCACATGGATATCTCTAATTTCTTCTTCGCCTGACATCACATTAGCCTGGTTGGTGACTAAAGGTGTCTCCACAATCTCATTCACTCTATTGTTAACGTTCTCAGTTGCCATTCTTAAATACTGCCATAAAACAAGGGTTAATTAAAAAAAAATTAACATACCACATAATATCCTTATACTCTGACCAACCAACAAATAAGCTTAGGTAGGACACACTAGCGAAGGATTTACTCGTCTCTCCCCTCCTAGTTCTGTTCCCCCATCTCCGCCAGAGATCATATCCCTAAGCTCTAATACCAACTGTGACGCCCCCAAAATAGGTATACATCACCCATTCTGAGTCGCCAAATACATGGTACAGAAACAACTACAACTTCATTAATACAATTGTCGTACAAAATATGACAACACATAAACTGTGAGTTTAAATACAAATATTATCTTCTAGACAATATATACACTCAAATAAGTCCTCATTACAATTATTGATATACTATTTTACAAAATAGTGAGGACTACTAAAACAACTGTCTTGAACCATTACTCCACACCTTGACTAGTTTCATTATATTCTCGTCTCACGAGAAGAAAAATGGAATAAAAAGGAAAAGAGTGAGCTCAACTAGCCCAGTAAAGAATATTATGAGTAAGATAATGTACAACAAATTATCCTTAGTCTTCAACAGGAAAAAATCTGATAGAATACAATAGACAACAAGTTTTAGATCAACAACAATGCAATGAAACAACAATTCATTAGAAGAGTTAAGTAGAGAATGAAATCTACTATCATCTATGAATTTAAAAGTCCATCATCGATATTTTAACCCTGTAACATCAATCAATATACATCATAACTCAAATAGTCATCTTTGCACTGTGCCAAAGATATTCTTCATCACATTGGTCATGTTCATCTCAACACCTGTTCATCTTTGCACTACGGGCCAAAGATATTTATCAGTTGGTCATGTTCATCTAAACACTGTTTGCTTATCTTTTGCACTACGGCCAAAGATATTCATCAGAAAATCATTCATCTTTGCACTACAGGCCAAAGATATTCAGTAATATCATTATTTAGGACTGAGGATGATGAAAAATATTTTAAAGGAAACGAATCCAGTGAAACAAAAGAATAAATATTAAGGATTTGTATTTCAGCTATTCCATGTCCAAAAATACCTCATAAATAATCATAGTGGAGTAAAATTCAAGAATGATCAAAATATTGATACAATCAAAGCTAGTATCCATAATAAATATTTTGAAAAACGAAAATTTAATTTTTTTGTGAATAGTGCCGTATTCGTGAATAGTGTCGTACACGTGAATAGTGCCGTATACGTGAATAGTGACTCCGATACTAAAAGATAGAAATTTCATAAAAAAAATCATCATGCTTCGTGAATAGTATTCGTGAATAGTAACTCATGAATAGTAACTCGTGAATAGTAACTCATGAATAGTAATCCCGACATGAAAAAGTTCTAAATTTGATAAAAAAATTCCAATCAATATTTTGGCATAATGATATTGAAGATTTAATATCATTTTAAAAAAAATAATATCCCTTACCTCAAAAAGAATAGTACTTCTGACTGGAATACTTGATATAGTGCTGAAAGAACTTGCACCATATAGCAATACTCAAAGTACTAAAATACTCACAAGAATGCGCTCGATAATATAGAGAGAGAAAGAGAGAAAAAACTTTTGTTTCTGGTGTGATTTTCAATTCTAACCTAAGCACCCTATTTATAGGAAATTGCTTAGAACACCAAAGCAGAAAATTTAATAAAAATATTAATATAATTAAAAAAATTTCCTACGCCCACTTTTACTAATTGAACTCAGCACTTTGCACATGTTAGTGTAGCCCACAAAACACAAAAAACTTTTTTCTTTAAAAAAATAATTAAAACTTCCAAAAACCAATTATTCTGGAACTTCAGAACTTCAATAATTCATAATAAATATCTCTTTTATCAGAAAATTCGAATCTCGCGAATTTTTATAGGAAATTCAATTCTCTACAACTTTGCAGAAGAAAATTTTTCCAAATTCCAAACAGAAATTGACCGAAATCTACATACGGGCGATTTTACATGCTATAATCAAATTTCAGTCAAGAAATGGGGTCCACCGACACACAAAACATGGGTTAATCATTTAATGCAACAAAAATACTCTTTCTCCTCATATACTCATATATCCCACATTCATTATAAAAATATCATCATTATTATATTATAATAATATAATAAAATATTATTTTATTAGAAAAGATAAAATATCAATTTTTAACAATTGTCACTTTAAAATTTTCTCCATCTATATCCACATAAAATCAATATTTTCCTCATCATATAAATTAATAATTAATTATTCATAAATAATATTACTGTAATCACAATCATCGACAACCGTGCCATTCCTGGAAAGAGGGGCTTTCCAATAAGAATTTCTCCTCATCGACGCCTTGATTAGGTGACCAAACCTCTCTTTAGACAGAACTTTCTAGACATTGCCAATAATGTTATCTAATAATATTATTCAGATAATATGAATTATTGCTCTGATAATGGAAAATACTGTGTAGTGACAATTATTAAAACAATAGTAATATAAAATATCAACGCATCAATTATTGAATCAATAAAACACTGAACCGTAATTACTATAACAATTATTGAGTAGTGCCTTCTTACGTAAGAATCAATAATTGGTGCAATACCGTGTGCTACTATACAACAACGCGTATTACTGTGTTTTAACCACCGGGTATTCCAACAGTATTAATGGTAACAACTACGTCGTTATTTATAAACAACTTATACTTGTCATTTTCTTCATCCAATCGCTTTCCGTTATGTGGCCCACAAAAAGATCTGCGCGTCAGCATGCGAATATTCTCCACAGCAGAAGAATATTCCACGACCAAACGAATATTCCCGACAACAATGAATATTTTATAACCACCGCTTATTTAAAATATTTTGCGATTTTACCCATAACTAACCACATTAATCAAATCAACCCCTTACTATTTTAAAATAATAATTAAAGAAATTAAATCTTTATTTATAAAAAGTTGGGGTCTTACATCAACCAAGGATAATTTCGTATGGATATATGATATCTATCATAACCTGTAGACGCATGGCCTCCCATGTATCACGAAGGTTTCTTGAAAGACTTCCCAAAGATTTTAATTTCTAAAATAGTTTTTGACTATACCTTTATGTAAGATGTCATGGTAACGTGCTACTCAAGTTGGTGTCAAGAGTCACAGTTGATATATATATTTGTATCAAAACTCACAACACATGAGTTGTTGTATTTTGCACGACAATTGTTGTAATTAAGTTGTAGTTGTTTTCTGTACCATGTATTTGGCGACTCAGAATGGGTTGGATGGAATGGACCTATTTTAGGGTCGTCACAATAAATCCCACCGTTCATATAGTGACGGAGGCGCGGGACATAGCTAGTATATATATATATATATATATATATATATATATATATATATATATACACGAGGAATGATTCATATCATTATTTGTTATAGATACTTGTAATACATATCATATATATCATTGAAAACAAGAAGTAATTATCAAAATTAGGAATTGATATCGACATCCGTTACTATTAGTAAAAAAAACACTTAGAATAAGTGTTTGACATTACCAATAAATGTTTAAGGTTTACTAATTAAGATTTAGGGTTTATAAATCAAGATTTACAGTTTATTAATCAGGGTTTAAGGTTTATTAACCTAGGTTAATAAACTCTAAATCCTTATTAATAAATCCTAAACCATAATTAATTAACCTCAAACATTGTTTAATAAACTCTAAACCCTGATTAATAAATGTTAAATCATAGTTAATAAACCATAAATCTTAGTTAATAAACCCTAAACATTTATTGGTGATCATGCCAAATCCTTATTTTGATTAACGTCCGCTACTAAACGCTAAGTGTTTTTTTATCGTCCGCTACTAATAATAGCGGATATCGATTTTTAGTTTCTAAGCATGGTCGTCGTTTTTTCTTGTTTTCAATAGTATAGATGATGTATGCCTTATAAAGATACATAACAAATACATATTATGGATTATTAGCCTATATATATATATATATATATATATATATATATATATATATATATATATATATAATTTTAGTTGTTACAATTATTATAATTATATAGTATATAACAAAATTATTAATCATAAATTTTATTTATTTTAATTATAAACTTGATGGGTGAAAAATATCAATGGCGATTAGGATTTTTATATATTTTATTATTTATGGAGTTTTAGTTTGTTTGATGAATTTTGATTTATTATTTAAAGAAATTTAGTAGATTTAGATTTAGTATTATTTTAATAGTTTTCAATTAACTACTTGTAAGAAAGTTAATTAGTAATTTTATTATCCTTTTCAAAATAAATTAAAAGAGTTATTTATTAATTATCCTTTTAAAGTAGAATGGGAGAGTTAATTATTATTCTTTTAATAATAAATGTAGGAAAGTATCTAGGCCTATAAATAGAGCTGACATGATACATGCAATTGACGCAGCGGGAACTTGGTTATTTTAACGTACTAACACAAATGTGTGGATTATATAACGCAGGTAAGAATAAACCTTAAGTAAGAAAGAGAATTTTTCAAGAGAAACAATAAGTGTATTATATGAGTTTTAAAATTTCCAAGTATTTATGTATATGTGCTTATAAATAGAAGTATTATTAAAAAAATGATAAACATACAAATACAACTACAACTTATATGAAATAAGAATGCTCTCTCTTTTTTCTTAATCATCATTGTTTTTAATATTTAGTATACTTTTATAATAAACTACTAATTAACTTTCCTACAAGTAGTTGAAAACTATTAAAATAATACTAAATTTAAATTGACTAGATTTCATTAAATAAGAAAAAAATATCAAATAAACTAAAACTCCATAAATAATAAAATATATTAAAATCCTAATTTTCATTGATATTTTTCACCCACCAAAACTTTTATTAGTATTGGTAAAATGGGTGGCAAGTGGCAACCCAATGGGTAGCCCATATTCGACCACATTAAATGAGTATGGATTGATAGTTAGTAATTGAAAGTTATAAGGGTCCTTTAAATGGGTCCGTCCACATAAATTTTCATAATAAGTGGGTGGATGTGGGCTGTCAATTGAGCCCCAATTATATAAGTTATATATGGATATAAGCTCTCAAACCGCACCGCACCGGTAATATGTATTGCACTTTCAGTCACAATTTAAATAAGAGTTAATATCAAATAAATAATTATTAGTATACTAGTTGAAAATCTTCATATTTATTATTTAGAAGATATTTCCTCACACTTTAGAGTTTCAAGTTTGTAAGTTAATTTATTTCATTATTTTTATTTATGTTTGAGAGAAAGAGAGAAATTAGAGATAAGAAGTGATATAAAATTCTAGAGGGAGAGAAGATTTTATAAAATTTTAAAGATATAAACTAAAAAAATGAATTTTTGTTATAGAGAATATGAGGAATCTATATATACATTAATCTATATTTATGTTCAAATTTAATATATGGATCAAGTTGATCCGATCAACCTATATCATCCACTTACAACCCACTAAATTTTCAACTCATTTGAACTCGGCCTATATAAATTCAAACCCATTTATGTCCGTACAAATCCACTCACACCCGTCCATTTATCGGGTCTAGTCATATCAATTTTAAATTTTAATATATCGTTGTTTGATATCAAAAATTAAATTATATCTCTAATTTTAGAACAGATACAGTTGCTTTTAACAAATTTTCCTTTTTGTTTAAACCAAGGAGGAAACTAACATATGTTACGGGGTGAACTTTCTTTTTCCATCTTTTTAGGCTGGCTGAATGTTGTATATATGCTACGGGGACGGGGTGAACTTTCTCTTTCCCTCTCTTTGGGCTGGCTGAGATTGATCAAACCCAATGATGGGCCTTTTCTTCTCGAAGGCAAAATAAAAGATTAAATGGGCCTCCTAAGAATTTTTGCTATTTCGATCTTGTGGTCCCCTAAAAACAGCATGCGAAATTAAGTTCCCATACTTTGTCAACCATTGAGGATTCTGGAAAACTTAATAGATTCCTGTTAGGATATACTTTCCTCATTTCAAAATCATACATACAATTTTATTTTTTGAGGTCAAACGAAACCGTATATTAAACTTTAAAATTGATAAAAATTTAGAATAAAATAAAAAAAGTTAAATTGTATCTCTAATTTTAAAACGAATTTAGTACCATAATATTAAGCCAAATGCATAAGAGCCATATATTTTATATGATTATGGCACAAGCCCAAGTGGGCCACCAAGACGGCCTAGTCTGTTTCTCACCCTTTCCTATTCCTTTGATGACCTTGATAGCTCTTCTCCTCCACCAGTACTTGATTCATTTTTATTTTGTCGTAGTACTATTTGATCAATTTGTTGTGTTAAGATTGAAAAAGATAAATAGCAGAACCATTATGTTCTATGTGAGGCATTGCATGTGTTTGTGTGATCGAAGTTATTAATCAATCCTTAGTTACTTATGCTCTCTTTTGGGAATTAGGATATTCTCCATTTCAAATGAATAATGATGACGAGAGAGATCAGAGAAAGAGATGATAACAGGGAATATACAAAGAAGACGAGAAGTAATTTGTGGTTAAGAATTTTTGGCATATATATGTGCCTTAATTGCAAGGGAGAACTGGGAGTGATATCTTCCCAAAGCACAGAATTAAGTGCAGCCTCAAAATTCTGGACAGCAATTGCTTTTTCTAGAAACACTAAACAAAAGGTCTTGTTTCTTTCAGCAACCATCGATCAAAACCCAAACATTTTACTAGTATTTTCTTAAAGATCATTTTCAGTTTTGCATATGCTGCAAACAAACAAACAAACATTTTCATATTTGCCGATTGAAAAGGTGTAAAATTAAAGTAAGAGTATATATTTGTGGTCATTAGCATATATAGCGTGTTTAGATTTTTGTTGTGATAAGAGCTACCAATTAAGTTTTGCTGGGAGGATAATTAAAGAAGCAAAAATTGACATAGCAATTAAAATATATCCTGATAACTTAGGAATGGATGAAGAAGAAGAAGAAGCGAGGCTTCCCTCTTCTTTAGAGCAAACACTCGATCAGTAAGATGACTTCAAATATATATATATATACCGCTGAATGTTGGACCAATGAATTTTAGGTTTTGTCGACTACTTTCCGCCATTGCAGGTAATGTTGACAGTAACCATTCAACTCTCATCCTGCAGGTTAGCGCGCGCACATTCAACTAATCATTTCTTCAATGACGTTTCCGTATGCGCATTAACTTTTTCTCTTTTGGAAATAATTCTCATAATAAATATCAGTACAACAACAAATTATTGATGAGCTATTTAATGGCCTGAAGATTTGTCGACACTATAGATCCTGTGATCTTCATGCGGCCCCTCTTTTTAAGCATATTCATGTATCTATTTGCAGTCAAGGTCAGAGAAAAAGTATAGACCTATAAATAAAGTTCGATCGAAGCATTTGACTTGGGGTTTATATATGAAGTTCCTGAGTTATCTTAAACCAAACTTTTGTCTCGTCACTTCCGGAGACAAAATCTTATTTAGAGTGCACATGCATGCATGTTGAAATAGCTAGTAGTATTAATTTCTCACTTTCCTTTAGTGCATTACAAAACTAATGCGTATCCTCGGTACCATAGCACTATATATCTGGTGAGAAAGATAAGAACAGTACATGTTAATCACCCCCGACACCTCATATTATACATGCATGGATATGTACTCCTTCAAGTCCTTCTCATAAACACAAAAAAAATGGATATTGTAACGACCCGAAACCTTGGGTCAAATTCCATGTTCAAATTGAATTAAATTCATCTATGCCTATTAGTATTTTTTGGGGTCATCTTAGTTCATCACAAACACACTCAAAAAGTCATGATTAAATGTACTATTATTAATAACTTAATTTTTTATATACAAATATTTTTTCCCCATATATATTTTGACGCAAGGCTGAGGGGTTACATCTATAAGTGAATCTGTGTTTGAAGGAATATTAATTGAAGGATAGTATGTTATACAATAAATAAATGATAGCATATAGATGTTGTCACTTGCTATGAAATGATGGTAGCGTGTGTTGTCTAGCAGAACTTGGCTACCCTCTTTTTCATTGGTGGAAGAATAATTACTATAACAAGAATGACCCATTGGTTGTTTGATGCATCGGTGGCTAATTTTTTATTTTCTATTCTAATGAAAGGATGTAATTTGCTAATGGGGCACATTGAAGAGCCTATGTATATATATATATATATATATTACCCTTTATGATTAGTATATCTCAAGCACGAAATTGGGGATATGCTGCATTCTTGAATTAAGAATGAAGGGTGATGGTTTAAAAATTATGAATGAACCAGTTTACCTACTAGACAGATAGTGAAGTTTATAAATGAGTAGGATTCATGAATATATAACAAATTCACTTGGCACCTAGATCTTTAAGTACTTAATAATACATCCTTATCTACTAAACCTATTAATTAGATCTGTTAGGTTAACGACATGATATGTCTAGCTCTTTCTTATAGAAATTCTATAACTGTTGAAACACCATCAAACCATAGTTTTTTTCTTTTGTTTTCCCTTTCGAATAAGTCACATCCCACTGTAGCCTGTGATGGAAACTATATTGCCTATCATAAACCATTAAACAAACGGTGATTAGGTATCTGTTCATGTATCTTACAACTCCTAGTTACTACCAACCAAAAGCACCTGACAAACCGAATACATGAGAGAAAAAAATGGTAAAATTTCTTTACTGATATAGATATACACACAACCGCTTGATTCAAAGTTAAGACCATTCATTCACATGCAAGTGGTCCTTCTCCTGTTGCATGTTTTAATTAATACTAGTTGTTGATTATGCAACAGATTACGACCATAATTCATTCGTTTTAAATTCGATTACTAGATCAAGTTGGTCTTTACTTCTAATTGTCCCGGTCGTCCCCTAGACTCCATTGTTCAAACAAAGACTAATATGACCGATCTAAACATAATTAGTTGCCATCCTTTTTTGTTGGGTTATGTTTAGATTTCTTATTTCGGTCACAATTGGTGTCCAGGTTTCCAAGACAAGTCCCAGAGGAAGGGTCTTGCTGCTTGCACAGACACTAAATACCATTAGCTATATGTTAACTATATATATTAGTAGTGCAGTTGGAGGGTCTTTTTCATGTCATTGAGAAAGAGAGAAAGAGGTCTTATTTTTCATTAGATGATATATTGTGCCTTGGTTATGTCTCTACATTGTCATGTTGTTGATCTTTCTGGCATTTTCCTTAAATTTTACGGACATTAATAGTGATCAACTTTCTTTGGCTAGCTTTTTAGTTCTATTTATTTTAAATTTTTTTGGTTGGGGGAGGGGAGGGGAGGGGGGTTGTCCTGGATCGAGTACTTGAAAGGTAGGCATATTATGCCTATCTATAATTCTATAATTTACATTTTGTCAAATAAGAGAAAGGAACACACAGAAACAAATTAAGCCTACACATGACCTTATAATCCAAACCACCACCAAATGTTAGATAATTTTGGATCATGCAGGTACTACTGTAGATATGTCTTTTATATTCCAGTCATCTCTCAAAATTGACCAACAGAGAATTGGAAATAATAATAATAATCAATTTACTTGTGTCTGAGAGTCATTGTTAGACATGTGGAGAACATAAATATTTTTAGACATGGTATATTAATTTTACATATATCTTTTGATATTATTGAAAGATATTATGTACTGTATTTTGGACGTCTTGAAATCTATACCGCATAAAGACAATTGAAAAGGGAACAAGTACTGAAAAGGAATGGTGACAATACGATGAAAAATAATGATACTATTACATAAATATAAACATAAAGATAATAACATAAAGATATACTGTTGACGTGACAATATGTAATTTGTTGTTGAGTTAAGTGAGTCAAGTTAACAATAAATCACATACTGTCACATCAATAGTATGTGAACCGTATGTGATTATTTTATGTAATAATAGCATTATTATATGATGAAAACAAAGAACAAACAAAATGACTTAAAATGAAAAGGGACCAGTTGTATCAAAGTGTTGACACGACAATTTCAGATAATTGTCAAAATTATACTAGTATTTACATATAATAAGGGCAATGAATTAATGAAGAAGTCACCAAGAAACACATGGCCATCAAATCTTATACTATTATCAAAAACGTCTACCTCAATTATGCTTCTAATCCCAAAAGGTTGGAACATCATACTTAAATCCCACTCTCTTATCCAACTAGTATTCCCTCCGTCTCTTTTTAATAATTATTTTTATCTCTTAATATTTTTCGTTTGATAATTTTAATTAAGCATTAATTATTTAGTTTTTAATATAATTTCAAGTATTAAATATAATTTTAATTTTCTCATTATTTTCTATTTAATAAGTAATAATATTCTCTTATTCAAATGTAAGGACAATATTAACGTTTAAAATTATTTTTAACTAAAAAATATATTATTAATTATTTTTCTTAATACGTGTGTACCTCTAAAAACACAAATAATAGGAGACCAGGTCCAGGAGTAGTATAAACCTTTGAAACTGTTAATGGGCCCATTTTACACACCAAAAAATGGTGTGTTCTTTAATGTGTAATTAATTATTAACTCAACTACATCATTAATCATTACATGGGAAATTACAACCCAATCATCCCTTTAACAACTCTCTAATCATCTTCACCAAAATTAGCAATACTCAATTCTTTGCATCCACCTCTTAATGGGGTTTACAAAAAATTAAATGCGACAGTTTAGCGGTAATAACTCTCTCAAGTTCTCTAATAGTGTAGGTTTTCCATTACTTCCTACGTCTCTAATTAAATGATGTTAATTACTTCCTCCGTCCCTAATTATTTGACGTTTTAGAGGTGGACACAAGAATTAAGATAATGATTGAAAAACATTAAATATAGTACTCAATTATCTATAATACCATTTTGAAAAAATTATAATTAATTCTCTTAGATTTGAACAAACGTGAAACAACCCGGGTCAAATTCCGATTCCGGAACAATTCTCGGGTCAAATTTCAAGTCCGAATCGAATCAAATCCATCAAAATAGCCCAATAATATCTTCTTGAGTCATTTTAGCCCACCACAGGCTCCCAAAAGGTCATGACTTGAAGATACTATTGGTAGTAACTTATTTCCTTATATGCGGATAAATTTTTCCCATATCTTTCGATGTGGGACTGGGGTGTTAGAAAACGTCAAATAATTAGGGACAAATAAAAAACTCTAAAACGTTAAATAATTAGGGACAGAGGGAGTAAAAGTCTTTACACATTTATTAAAGAAATAATTTAAAATATTTTAATTGTCTAAAATGTCCCTAATATGTGATTATTTTTTAAAAAAATAATACTCTCTCCGTCTCTTAATATAAGACGTTTTAGAGAAGTTTTTTTGTCCCTTAATATATGACGTTTTAGAATTTCAAGTAAACATTAATTACTTAGTTTCAAATATTAAAAATATTAAATATAAATTTGATTCTCTCACTATTTTTTACTCGATAAATAACAAACTCTTCATCCTTTTTTTTGTTTGTTAGAACTCTTTTGTCGCAAATGACGAGTACTCGACAACTCCTCATCTCAAGGATCTTCTCGCCCATGCAAAGATTGATTTGTGGTATTCTTGAACGGATAAACTTGATGTGTTATGAATGTAAAATATCCACAACACTCGCAACAATGACACCCACTCCCACTCTAAATATAAATTTTAGAGGACTCGCAACATTAATTATTATAATTCGTTTAATGTAAGTCTAAATCGTTTTAGAGATGTGTACAAAATTAAATATAATATTAATTGTTTGTATTGTTTTTGTATTGAAAAAGAGTGTGTTATTTATTATGCAAAAAATATTGAGAGAACCAAAGTTTATTTAATATTTGGGATAATATTGAAAACTAAGCAATTAATACTTAATTTAAATTCTCAAACGACAAATATTAAGAGACAAAAACACTCTTCTAAAAAGACATTTAAAAAGGGACGGAAGGAGTATTGTCCTTATATTGGAAAAAGAGTGTTATTTATTGAACAAAAAATAGTGAAAGAATTAAAGTTATATTTAATACTTAGAATAATATTAAAAATTAAACAATTAATGTTTATTTAAAATTCTCAAACAAAATATATTACTCCTTCCGTCCAATGATAAAAGTCTTTATTACTATTTTGAGTAGTTCCATGTTAAATATCCATTTTCCTTTAATAACCAAATTTTTACACATATTTTTCTATTATACCGTAGCATTAAATATCTCATACTTTTCTTATTCTAATTCTCTCTTCATATTTAATGATATTATTATGGACAATTTCATTATTTCATTCGTCTTTTTAATATGCGTAAAAAATAAATCAAAAATTTTATCTTGTGACAAAAGAAGTAATAAACAAAAATATTTCTCCAAAACAAATTATTAAGATACGGAATGAATGAGTACTAAATTACTTCGTCTCAGGACTCAGGGTGTCGTCCCCAAATATCTATTTCAATTATATTGGATGTAACAATAAGTACTCTTCAACTTTTAAGCTAAGGGAAAGTATTATACATTTAATCTATACTTCTTTGTAGTTCTTTGAACCAAAAATATCTTGTATCCATGCCTTCTTGCATGTGCAGTGTATTACTTTTTATATATATATATATATATATATATATATATATATATATATATATATATATATATATATAAAACAATTCATATAGGGTATTTTTATGAATTAAAAATGGATAAACACTATCATTAACGTCCGATACAAGAATTAAAGGTCGAGATTAAAATTGAAAATTTAATATCCGTTATTAATCTCGGTTGTTGGTTCCTATATTGAACGATAGAGATTGTGTTTATCTATTTTAAATGTATAACAAATACTCCCTCTGTCCCAAATTAATTGCTCAGTTTTGACTTTTTAAAGTCAAATTGACCATTTTTAAAACTAATCTTTTTATTATTTTTACTAAAATATAAGTGAAGAGATTATAACCAAAAGAAAGTATATACAATTTATTACTAATCCTAATTTTTATAATTTTAGAAATATATTTATATAGGCTTAATTATTAATTCTAAAAATAGTCAATTTGATTTTAAAAAGTTAAAACTGAACTAATTTGAAACGGAGGGAGTATTTGTTATGAATCATTTCTCATATATATCAAATGCAAATAAAAAGTAGAGGAAAAAAAACTGGCATGAAAAATTAACAAAAACAAAATAAGACATTTTATGAAAGCGGCTAAAAGGTTAATTAAAGATTATACAACCCCTGCACAACAGTACTATTCGTCATTCTAGCTTTTCTTTTCTTAATCCCAACACACTAAACTAAACTAAATTAAACTAGTTGACTGGCGTTTACGCCTTGGCTGCACCTTGGCTACTAGTGGATTGGCCATCTCACACGAAAGTTTTAGCACCTCCGACAAATCCACACCATTCTGACTCCCTGAGCCCCACTCGAACTCGTGCAAAAGTGAGGCCACCCAAAAGGTGACCGTGGTCAGCCCAAGTGCTTTGCCGGGGCACGTCCTCCTCCCAGACCCAAATGGCGCCAGCCTCAAGTCACCCCCCATCACCGAGAATTCGATCCCCTCGCCCTCGTTCACGAACCTCTCCGGCATAAATTCCAGTGAGTCAGCCCAAACATGTGGGTCCCGGGTGATGGCCCACATGTTCACCATCGCCGTGGTCCCCGCCGGAACATGATACCCATCCACGGTGGTGTCAGTTATCGCCAACCGGGCCCATGACAACAAGGGACCCGGCGGGTGTAGCCTCAGTACTTCCTTTATAACTGCAGGTAAGTACACCATTGTGGTGGTATCGGCCTCCGTCACAGCACGTGACCTACCGACTATTCTGTCCAATTCATCATGCACCCTTGATTGGACATCAGGATGAAGCACAATCCTGGCAAGCACCCACTCGATCAAAACAGCCACTGTATCAGTCCCTCTAAATATCATTTCCTGTAATTAAAACAAACAAAATTCATAAGTCTAGCTGTCTAGCTAGCTACGTACCACTGACATAACTAATTAGTAGTTTAAAACTAATTAATTCTCACATCCCACCGTTTCAAAATATAATAAAATATACTGAAAACATATATACAATATTGTTGACTTAACTTATTTTTAAAAATACTTGTACGTAAAAATATTCATCAACAAAATACATATATACTTACCCAAAGAACAGCAATCATGTCGGAGTCTGATAATTGTTCACGACCCTGAAGAGAAAGTAAAACGTCCACAAAATCACCGTTGAGCTTGCTGGTCTTAGCTCGATGCTCGGATATAATCTGGCAGACAAGCAGGTTCACCTTGGGGACCAGATTAGAGCACCTGAGCCGGATTTGCTGCGGGTCAAAATCGAATAACCAAGGAAGGTGGTCGGACAAGTTGAGTGTCCCCAATAGGTCATACCCTTCATCAACCAGCTTCCTTAGCTCTTCAGTTTCAGAATTACACGAATCTAGCCCGTACTTTCGTCCAAATACAGAGCACATCATGTTACTAAGGGACGCTCTATTTAATCCCTCTCGGACATTAACTGTTGTCCCTTTATCATTGTCGTGACTAAACATTGCCACCATCTGATGGGCAATTTCGAACCTCTGAAACTCGAAGGCTTTGATTTGCTTGGGACAGAACAAATGAGTGGCTGCGATTCTCCTAAGGGTTCGCCAGTAAACGCCATACGGAGCGAACCCAATCGCTCTGTTGAACATTAAACTGTAAGCTGACTCCTTCACGGGACGATCAGCAAACACGGAGTTGTTCAAAATCTCTTTGGCTACATCTGGGTTACACGTAATGATGACCCTTGTTTCACCCAGGCTAAAAGCCATTAGCCGGTTGGCTCCACAAGATTTTGCCATGGCTGCAATCTTGTGGTGGGCTAGACCAACCATAAGAGACATGCTCCCAATAATTGGAAGACCTTTTGGACCTGGTATCGGTCTAGTATTAGCGATGGAAGATGATGAACTTTTTCTCCATTTATTCTTGCCCCAGGCTGGACCACCCGGGTGAGACCAGTAAATTAAGTTCATGGCAAACCACACTAGACCAGAAATTAAGACGAAATATATGAAATTTATTGAAGTGTAAGATTTGCATTGAGAAGCTAAAGCAAAAATCCATAGGTTTTCTATGTCTGTTCTCATAGTAGTGAAGTGGGGAGTATTGATTTCGGAAGGAAAATGAAAACAGAGAGCGGGAGACAGAGCAAGCTAGCTAGATTGCTTTTGAGGCAAAACTGAAGAAGAGTTCGTTGGTTATTTATAGGGAGGGAGGGAGGGAGGGAGGGAGGGAGAAATAACCGTTAATACAGGAAATTTGACAGTATAATTAACTGACGTGTATATGTGCGTCTTTCAAATAATTACAGTAAAAATGATATCCCACCGAAGAAATATACATTTAATAACATTTTTATATTAACTTAATCTACTACTTTACACTAATTATTCTTATTGCATCATTTTTAGTTGGAGTATGTAACTTAAATTATACTCACTCCGTTAGTAAGAGATTCTCGTTTTATGAAGTAATTTTTGTTTCAAAAAAGATTGTGATTTTGAATTTATCAATATATATTTACTATTTTTTTTCTACTTTATCCTTATTTAAAACTTTTTTTTCGTCCCGATGATTCTTATTCAATTCAATGCTATAATCTAAGTAGTAATTTGTTGAATAAGAAGTAATTAGTTGAATTGAATAATAAACATTGGGAAGAGAATAATTTGTTGAGACAATTAACAAGAGTAGTATAGTATTTTTGCTAAATATTAATTATATTCCTTAATATGTGTGCATTAACTTTAAATGACAATCTTTTAGGAACGGGAGTACTCCCTTCATTCCTAAATAAATGTCGTTTAAGGTTTTTGCACATGGATTAAGAAAGTCATTTAATACTATCATTTAATAGTTAAAATATGTGTAAAATTTCATCACTATCCCTTTATGGGAAGTTGAAAACTATTAATACTAAGGGTGAGAATTTTTTGGGACAATAAGAGAAGGTAAGGGTGATATAAAAAAATAAATAATTTATTCTCTTAAAAAATTATAAACGACAGATAATTTAAAATAATTTTTTTTTTTAAAACGTTATTTATTTAGGAATGGAGGGAGTATTTATTTGTGTGAGTATTAATGCACCGAATATAAATTTGAGATGCGCCGCCGCGAATGCATTAAGAAAGTGGAAAAAAAGAAGAAAAGAGAAATGGGGGGAAATAAGGGCGCGTGAGATGCAAGCTCCAATTAGCGGAGGTTTCGTGCTGTCTTGTTGGGACTTGGGAGGACAAAATAAAACATACGGGGTTATGTTAAATTGTGTCGCAAGGTAAGGTTTTTAGGTAAATTTGTTATTAGTTGAGTAAAGTTGGTATTTGATAAAATTGAATAAGTAAGATTTGAATTATTAGAATATCTTAATAAGTTAGATCATTTGAATGAAATTATAAAGATGTTTGATAATTGAAATTGTTAAAACATCTAAATAATAAGAAGATTTATGAGAATTTTAACTT
Source organism: Panax ginseng (assembly GCA_020205605.1). Classification (NCBI taxonomy): domain Eukaryota; kingdom Viridiplantae; phylum Streptophyta; class Magnoliopsida; order Apiales; family Araliaceae; genus Panax; species Panax ginseng. The sequence goes on along the minus strand of CM035142.1, from coordinate 104,978,482 downwards.
TATAATATACACAATTAAATTATTAACTTTACATAAAAATTTAATTATATAATAAGTAATTATATTTACATATATGAAATAAATTATATTTTCAAAGGACTATATGAATATCTGGAATTTGCCATTACTACAAGAGTTATTATTATGACGGATTTTTTGAACTATGGCAATCAACCACCGTCGTTATAGCTTTTAGAATATTATAACGACGGTGAAAACCGTCGTTATAATTTCAAAAAAAATCATCGACATGGCCGACCGATCAGAATATACAATTTGCAGTATATACATTTTTTCTATTTTCAAATATGGTATATATATATATATATTGTATTAATTATATATAAAATATATATACCATACTATATATACAAAACCACTGTCTATCAAAAAAACCCAAATCAATTTCTAGTTTTTATAGTTTATATATCCGCATAAGCGGTGGATAACCAAATCGGTTTCTTCCATAACCAATTTTATGGAGGCTTTATATGATTTATTCTAAGCAAGCTTTATACTTAAAGAAGAGACATGAAGCAATCTAATCGAAGCTTTCATCGGAACGAAGGATCTAGACAGAGCTTTCACCGGAACAAATGATCTAGCAGCCTGAGCTTAATTTCACCGGAATGAAGGAAATCAGCCAGAGCTTTCATCAGAACGGAGGAGAGAATAAGAAAGACAAAGGAGATAATTTTTTTGAATTTGTGAGGGTACTCCTGTAATAAAGAGTTCAGATGTTCATCTCTCTGATCCAGACTTGATTACACTTTTACTAAAATAAAGGCTTACAGAGACAACCAATTTTTTACCAAACAAGCATTTGTGTTTAAGCGAAACAGAAAACAGAGGCAATGGTTTTCAGATACACTCATAGGTAATCAAACACTACCTAAGGCTTTAAACGAACTAAACAGTTTAGACTTGATTCGGGGTCGACTCGAAAAAATATGAGCGATATTCAGATTTGTTAATGATATGATCCAGATAATTAAATCAAAATATATACAATTATTAATGAAATTACGATAATATATACAAAATATATTCAAATAATTAAATCAAAATATATACAGTTACATTCTCTTATAATATATACAAAATTAAATCAAATTACGATAATTAATTATTATTATTTAGTTTTTAATTTTAATTTTAATTGTGATTTTATATTTTTAAAGTGTAATATTAAATATATTTTTTCATTTATAAGTAAAAAAATAAATTTAATTTATAAATATATTTATTATAAAATTAACTATTATGTAAATTTTAAAATCGGCGAGTAGTTTAAATGTAATATTGAGATAGCCGCATGAATATTGGCATAGTTTTGGTGATGTATATGCTGTTAAATCTTTTAAGTAAAACTCGACGTGTTTAACCTTAAAAATAAATTTAAACTTTCTCAAGTCAAAATCGATCCGATGGTTCACTTCATTTAGAGCTCTACTATGTTTACTACGCACACGGGACAAAGACAGTTAAAATATGGAGATCTTTAAGAGGTCAGTGACACGTGCTTGTTGTGTGGCGTGAAGTTGTCGGGTTATGGGATAGGGGGTGCACATGAAGACCATGCACGGTGCGCACCCACTCCTCAAGGGTTGGGCTCAATTTCTCAAACACTGTCTTTAGGCCCCGAATTGATTTCAGATCGTCAGAGTACATGGCTTTGCCGGTGGTAGCCGAATACTGAGCCCTCGTTGCTTGCACCGACACGTGTAAGTTGCATGCATTGGCTTTGGACACGATGGTGACTACTCCTATTACCCGCACACCCAAGCTCCTGGCAGTTATGAATACTCATACTTATATACACGTGGTGCCAACAGATATAAAACCAAACAAACACAAAACCCCTCCCCCCCCTTCTGAATTTTACTTGTTTTATTTTGGCAAGAAAGGGAGGTAAAAGAGACCCAAGTTACTATCTTGTTTTGACTTTTTACTGGATCAATAATATTTTAGTGACAAAAGATTAAATATAAAAAAAAATACAAAAAAATACTTCCATGTATAATACTCCCTCCGTCCCAGATAAAAATTTTGGTGGACTTTTCACGCATATTAAGAAGAAGAATAAAATGATAAAATTGTCCATAATAATGTCATTAAATATGGAGAGAGAATTAGAATAAGAAAAGTATGAGATATTTAATGCTACGAACATAATAGAAAAAAATGTGTAAAAGTTTGGTTATTAAAAGAAAGTGGACATTTAACATGGGACAACTTAAAATAGTAATAAGGACTTTTATCCTGGGACGGAGGGAGTAATTATTTGACTAAACTATGTATCTACTACTCCCTCCGTCCTAAATTAATTGCTCAGTTTTGACTTTTTAAAGTCAAATTGACCATTTTTAAAACTAATCTTTTTACTATTTTTGTTAAAATATAGGTGAAGAGATTATAACCAAAAGAAAGTATATACAATTTATTACTAATCCTAATTTTTATAATTTTAGAAATATATTTATATATACTTAATTATTAATTTTAAAAATAGTCAATTTAACTTAAAAAAATCAAAACTGAGCAGTTAATTTGGGACGGAGGGAGTAATTAATATTATACCTATTTTTTTATTATCATCTTTTATTATTACCGTAGCATCACTCAAATATAGCTAGCTATACTTCTATAATGTAAACAATTTTGGAGGGAAGCGACTTTAATTTAGGAGGCTAAAGCAGTCATTTACGAAAGCAATGGATGGCGTGAATAGATGGTGGGCCCGATCATGTGTGGCACCTTGTTTTAATAGCCGGATGCAAATTGTTGGTATATGATCTACGGCTTTGGTTGTGCGATGGATGGGAAGGTTGATCCCCGTCCGTTGGTATGCTGCTTAGTAAGTAACCACAGGTAGTCAAATGGGTACAAATTTAAGGATCTTCATTAATTGAGAATATTTATTGGAGAGATATGTCATCATCTGCCCTTTTAAATTTGGAAATAGACAACCCATGACCAAGACCCGACTCAGGTCAATGCCTACTTTTTTTTCTTTTTTCTTTTTTTTGGGTACATGGCTATTCTACTTTCCTTTGTCTATATATATTTAGGAAATTAATATTTTCACAATATTTTTTAATATTTTCACATAAAAAGTATAGTTATAGATATATAGCGATGGTGAAAACTTTCGTTGTAGAATCTATAACGACGATTTTCATGTAGAAATATCATTTTCTGTTATGAATTTATCCGTTTTCTATATTTATGCTTGTAGTAATGTTATATTTGTGTGAATGAGGATAAATATTGTATACTCCCTCTGTTCCTAAAAGATTCTCGTTTTAGAAGAAAAAATTTGTTTTAATTTATTTGTCGTTTACACTTTTCAAAGAGAATAAATTATTTACTTTTCTATATCACTCCTACCTTCTCTCATTGTCTCAATAAATTATCTCTCTTGTATTAATAGTTTTCAACTTCCCATAAAAGAGTAGTGATAGAATTTCAAATAAATTTTAATTGTCAAATGACTTTCTTAATTTATATGTAAAAATCTTAAACGTCAATCCTTTAGTAACGAAAGTAGTATAATCTTAAATACTCTTACACCTCCTTCAAAGAATGAAACATATATAATTAACAAAAGTGAAATCAAAAGATAGAGATGTAGAATTGTGTATTGGGCCATATAATAAGTTTGGTTTAAAGTTCAATCTCTGGGAATAGAGTTCAATTTTTAATACGTTTATGATAGAAAGCTTTGTGTAGAAAAATAGTTAAATTTTTTGTTAGTTTATTATTTAATTTCCACTCGTCTAAAATTAATTGTCAGAATTATTCAATGATAATACTTCATTCGTTGCTTAATAGGAGTATATGTCGTTTTAAGAGTTGTGTACAATTATCAATGAAAGAAAATAATTGTATAACATTAAATATAATATTAATTGTCTATATTGTCTTGTATTGTAAAAAGAGTGTTATTATTAGGCAGAAAAATGAGAACAAAAATTGTAATAATATTATTTAATATTTAAAATAATATTAAAAACTAAACAATTAATACTTAATTATAATTTTCAAACAACAACTATTAAGAAATAAAAATACTTTTTAAAACGAAACATAGTATTGGTCAAACAGACGTACTAATCATGAAGCTCATCTATAAGGGAGTCGTTACACTCCATTCATAAAACATAATAGTATAAAATAAAATAAAATATTTTTAGCGAATTGAGAGTCTTGTATGTATATATTGAGAAGAAGAGTCTATTTTACTTTTAAAATACTGTAGACAAACTCGAATGATATATATATATATATATAGTGCAATTAATTGTCTAAAATATTACTACTATCATACAGTATATCCCGAGTCTTATTCCTACATAAGTATGTCACTACAATGTTGATATATTATACAAATTATTGTGGATTGTCCAATAATCATCCGTACGCATTGAGTGAGTGGTTGAATGAGACAGCAAATTATTTTCAAAATACTGCAATCTAATTATTTGACTGCAAGTGCATGCATAGGTAAGTGTCTTGAAATTAAAGCAAGCTTTAATTTAGAGTAATTGACCCACTCATTGACTATTACTATATATATTTGATCAAGAGAAATTAAGAATTTGATCAACTATATATATTCTCCTTGTTTAACTAATTAATTATTAATTTGCGCGTGATCCATCGATCAGATTATATGTTAGGTGGTATCAACTTTTATTTGTATGCAATGCAATATCAATATAAATTCGTATTGTGCCACATGCATGCAATTGATAGATCTGATATTATAATGTAAAAACAAATATATATATATATATATATATATATATATATGCCCTACATTTATTTTCCTGGTTACTTCCCGAGAAAGGCCCTCAAACGCCAATGAAATTTCCCATGGTGTCGTCATTTGATCTTAGTTTAATCTTTTCTTGACGGGATAAATAACGTTTTTGGTCATTTGTCTTTGATTTGGATTTTTTTCATTACAGTTATCGAAACTTTTTTTAGATTCTATCGAATAAACATCTTTCATATATTACAAAATGGTCACTTTCGGTCTAATTTTCCGTCAGAAACCGTTAAGAATGCAATTGTCTTGAGTTGACTTGACTTTTTTGCTTACGTGGAGTACAGAAAAGACAAATATGCGGATTATTATAGCACAAATGACCAAAACTATTAACTACTTCACCTAAACAATTCCAAAACTAATAATAATAATAATAATAATAATAATAATAATTTCAAAATAATAATAATAATAATAATAATAATAATAAATACTATTAATAGTAATAATTTTAAAAATCTATTTTTAAAAAATCTGTTAATTTAAAAAAGCTGTTTTTAAAAAAATTCTGTTTTTAACATTCAATTTTTTTAAAACGTCTGTTTTTAAAAACGTAAATTTTTATAAAACAGATTTTTTTTAATTTTTAAAAAACGTTAATTTTTTTGAACTGAACTAATATTTTTATTAAAATTCTGTTTTTTAAAAAAGTTAATTTTTAAGAAATTTTTTTATAAAATCTGTTACTTTTAAAAAGTCTTTTTTAAAAAACTGTTTTTTAAAAATTCTGTTTTTAAAATTCTATTTTTAAAAAAGTCAGTTTTTTAAAATTCTTAAATTTAAAAAGCGTTAATTTTTTATAAAAACAGAATTTTTTAATTTTTAAAAATGTTAATTTTTTAAACCAAACTAATATTTTTTAAAAAGTCTGTTTTTAAAAAAATCTTAAATTTAAAAAGTGTTAATTTTTTAAAAAACAGAATTTTTAATTTTTAAAAACGTTAATTTTTTAAACTGAAATAATCTTTTTTTAAAATTCTTAAATTTAAAAACGTTTATTTTAAAAAGTGTTTATTTTTATTTTTTTTGAAAAATTCAATTTAGAAAACTTTAAACTTTTAGGTAATAATGTAAATTGAAATTATAAACAAGTAAAAGTAAAAGAACTTTAATTTAAAAATTAACGTTTTTAAAATTTATAGAAAAGTAACGTTTTTTAATTTTTAAAATTAACGTTTTTTAAATTTAAGAATTTTAAAAAAGATTATTTCAGTTTAAAAAATTCTGTTTTTTTAAAATTAACACTTTTAAATTTAAGATTTTTAAAAAAAAACAGACTTTTTAAAAAATATTAGTTTAGTTTAAAAAATTAACGTTTTTAAAAAATTAAAAATTCTGTTTTTATAAAAAATTAACGCTTTTTAAATTTAAAATTTTTAAAAAACTGACTTTTTTTAAAAATAGAATTTTAAAAACAGAATTTTTAAAAAACAGTTTTTTAAAAAAGACTTTTTAAAAGTAACAGATTTTATAAAAAAAATTCTTAAAAATTAACTTTTAAAAAAACAGACTTTTATAAAAAATATTAGTTCAGTTCAAAAAAAAATTAACGTTTTTAAAAATTAAAAAAAATCTGTTTTTATAAAAATTTACGTTTTAAAAACAGACTTTTTTAAAAATTGAATTTTAAAAACAGAACTTTTTTAAAAACAGCTTTTTAAAATTAACAGATTTTTTAAAAAATAGATTTTTAAAATTATTACTATTAATAGTATTTATTATTATTATTATTATTATTTTGAAATTATTATTATTATTATTATTATTATTATTATTATTATTACTATTAGTTTTGGAATTGTTTAGGTGAAGTAGTTAATAGTTTTGGTCATTTGTGCTATAATAATCCGCATGTTTGTCTTTTCTGTACTTCACGTAAGCAAAAAATTCAAGTCAACTTCAGACAACAAGATTCTTAACGGTTTCTCGGATTTTAAAATCGACGAGTGACCATTTTGTAATATATGAAAGATGCTTATTCGATCAGTAACAAAAAAAAATTTAGAACCAAAACGAAACCGAACCTCAAAGACAATAACCAAAACGTTATTTATCCCTTTTCTTGACTCTCCCAAGAACATCAAACAGCAACCATAACTATTTTATCGAAAATCATATACATATATGTCGTTCATCAATAAATATTTGATAAAATTAGATTACATTCAATATTATATGTTAAATTAAGTTATTAAATTATTGTGTAACGCTTGGATTATGTGTAGTGTAGTTGAGTATATTTTTCACTAAAAGTTAATGACAATAACTTCATATATCCTTAATTATACGTGCCTCCATTTTTGACATATAAAAACTTTGACAAAATACAGTAGTTAGCTAGCTAGCGTGTTTGATTATTTTCCACACATCTAGCTTAAATTAGTATGACTTTGCAAGCATGCGCACCCACATAAACACAAATTAAACACACGACAAAAAGAAAAAAAGGACTTAATTTGACCCTTATCCCATTCGGAAGAACCGAAGAAAGCACGGTGTTGCTCATAAAATTAATGCTTATTTTAATTTGTACATTGATTCTTATAAATTAAAGTTGATATATATTATAGGAGTAATTAAAATACAATATTAATCCTGGCAACAAATTGAGCAATATTAAGAAATCTTAGTATGGATTAGATTACCTTAATCTGAAAAAGTACTTGTAAAGCTAACTAATTGAAGTAGAAGAAATTAAATGCAATATATATATTTTGCAAGTGCGCAAGCTGTTGCCAAACCCACTTGTTATAAATAATATATGGGGAAGGATGATTGGATTCGATCCCATAATCTTCAAAAACCAAGCTGCTTTCTGACTGGTTTTTGGTGGGGAGTGGAGTGGAGGAATTGAAGGTCTAAATGATTAATCATGACTCTTCAAAGTGAACAAAATGAATCTTTGAATGATTTGTTGAATTAGAGCTAGAATATATATATATATATATATATATATATATATATATATATATATATATATATATATATATATATATCCGTGTTTCTTTAAGAAGAAGAAGTTCCTTTTTCAGGTTCTTTAATTTGGGTTTGCATGCACGCACAATTAAGTTGGTTTTGGATCGATCTCCCTTTTTTACTTGTCACTTATATATGCGCCTTTGACTAAAATAGTTGAGCTGGATTCTAGCTAAACTTACTTGTAAATGTACTTAGAATTCAAGATCTTTCTAATTTGTGATAAAAACTGTCATTAACCAATTTATAATTATATATATATATATATATATATATGTGTGTGTGTGGTGAATTATTTTGCCAATTTGGATTTGATCATCGATCACTTGGCTTTAACAGTACTTTTTCTGATATATCGAGACTTCAATTCGTTTTAAGAATTTAGCAAAAAACATTGTGGTAATATATATTAATTGTACTTTAGAAAATAAATACTAAGGATCGAATATATAACATGGCCAACTACTGCAACCATACATGCATGCATGCATATATAAAAACTTAAGAGTAAAAGCAATAAAATCTATGAGCTCATATGTAATATTCTTTAATTTCCTCTCGGCCAGCTATGCAAAGATTTGATTCTTTGTAGATTTGGATTTAGATTTAGCTTAGCTAGATTAATTTGTAATTTTCACTTGCCTGCCTTCCACAAGGTCCTTCTTAAAGCTCATAATAACCCTATCACCATTCACATATATATACGTACTTTAATTTCTTTTCTCTCTCATCAATTATATTTTCTTTTCCTATTTTTAATTAAAAATGATTGGTGCACGTCCAACGCCTAAATATTATGCTCTCTATCGCCTTTTAGCCATGATTTCTACTCTATATTAATAAGTAAATTTCATTAATTAATTAGTAAATTTCTGCTATATGTTAGACTGTTAGTTAATAAACCAATATGTATGCATGCATGTAGATCAGAATATTTAGAATGATGAAAACAAAGCCGTATTAGGCTTTGGCTGTTGCCAATCAGGTCTTCTGTTTTGATATTAACGAGAAATGAATAAAATTAATTATCCACACATTTTATCAGCTACTGGCCAACTGCATGCAAGCGATAGACCTGAGTAATAATATACTACTAGTCCTACTTGATAAAGAATTAAACATAGTTTTATCAATATGTACGTAATTTATTTGATGATGGAGACAGAATATTTATTCTTAATTAATGTTAGGAAATATATATTTGTAAATTAATTTTTTTTTAAAATCAGAAAAGAGGTTACGAAAGTATAGAGTATCTTAATGAGTATAAATCTCTGTATAAGTATAATTCTGAAAAATCTGATTAACACGTACGTACGTTTAATAGTAAAGAGTAGTGTACGTAATGAAAGGTTTATAAATCATGCTCAAATAAATCTTTTTATTTATTTTTCATTTTTCTAAAATTGCTCAACTTGAGTAAATTTTGTGTTTAAACCAGAAGTTAATCGGTGGAAATTGGCAATATTTGCAGTTGACTACTGCCCGAAGTCAATTAAGGGAATAATAAAACTATAAAGTACGTACAATTACATTTGATCAGGTGAACTAGGGAATTAAGTGGCTCATGAACTTGGGAAGTGGATTCGGCAGTGGCATCTTTTTCACATAATAATTATTTTGTTCGTCTCTTAATATAAAACTTTTTAGAATTGTGTATAAATATTAAAATAATAATTATATAGTATTAAATATAATATTAAATGTTTATATTGTCTTTGTATTAAAAAAATACTGTTATTTATTGAGCAAAAAATAGTAAGAAACCCAAAATTATATTAAATACTTAGGATAATATTAAAAATTAAGCAATTAATACTTACTTGAAATTCTAAAACATCCTGTATTAAAGGATGCATGGTAAAATGAGTGATATTTTATTTATTTAATAGTACTACTAATATACTACAAGCCTCAATAGTACAAGAGGTGCCTTGATATGTGTGAAGGGGCCGCTAAACGAGAATATAATTTCGGATCTTCCTATAGAAATTAAGAAAAAAATTCGTTCGTTATAATGAAAATTGTAAGACTTTCGTATCAATTTGGTGATATGAATTGTTCTCTCGATATCAACTACCAAAATATTTGATTAAGTTTGGTTTTTTATAATTAATTCTTCCAAGGTTTCAAGAGAAAAGTTTTATATAATTTTTTATGCATATTAAGAAAGAAGATAAAATGACAAAATTTTCAATATTTAAATTCTCATTTAACTGCATAGATTTCTACACATGACTAGTTATACTCTATAAATATGTATGGAGAATAAAAATATGACAATTAATATTAATGGTATTATATAAAAATTATTGTAAAAAAAATAGATTATTTAAGATAAGTTAACATTTTATTTGAGAATACCTAAAATAGTACTAATGACTTTTATCTTGGGACAAAGGGAGTATAAGATAATTTTAAATTCAAAATCAATATAATTCATTCGATATAAATCATGTACTAAATACAATTATGTATATAATTTATATTTTTATAATATATAACTTGTACATAAATGAACTATGATAAATATAGGATTGTTTAGCATATATAATGCTAAACATATACTTTTAAGTAAATGAAAACTCAAGCCATAGGCGCCCAACTTGAATGAAATTGTTCAAGCAAATTGGTTCCTTGCTTGTAGTTATTTTTTGTTTAGCTCAGAGTTTAACCTTTCCTATATTCCAATAGTTAATCAAGATGGTAATGATATTAATCAGTATATATATATATATATATATATAAAATAATAATAATAATAATAATAATAATAATAATGGGATACATTCATTTAAGGCATATTTGATGTTTCATAACACTACACATACGTATATACCCACAAAAGTAAGGTAGATTAAGATTAGTAAGAATCTGACTTGCATAGCACAATGAGAAGGGTTTAATTAAGTAAGTCATGCCTCGGACTGAACATTAAACTACTATTATTTCGAATTAATTAAAGCCAAACTACTCTCTTATGGGTTGGCAGGGACTAGGTCGAAGGAGAATGCTCATCAATCATTCATGCATGTCGTCACCCTAATTAAAAGAATTATGATGGTACACAATCATCAACTTACTTAATCTGACATTTCAAAATAAGGCGTGAGATATTTTTTAAGTTGTTCGCAGAGACAAAGCTACAGTTAGACTGAAATTTGAAAATTTTGTAAGGCCCATTTGTTCATTTATTATGTATTTTATTAATAATAATAATAATATTTAAAGCTATAGTTGAAATTACAGGGCGTAGCAAAAAAAAAGGAACATTTAAATTAATAAACTGATAGCTCAGCAGTCAGCTCCATTGGAATTAATGTTCAAAATCTATAGATGGTAAAGTTATTTATAAAATGGGCTTCTTGTGAAAATTTGCAGACAAAGATGGGCTCTAGAGGCCTGGATCATGGGCTTTTGAATATTTATTAAGAGGGTATTAATTCCAAATTGTTTTGTGTATGTATCATCGGCGTGTTAAATTTAAACTATATTTATACTTGAAAACTTATTAATAAATAAACTATCTTCACAAGGTGAATGTGCTCTTATAAATTAACTACGAAACTATATTTTACTAAATAATGATGCAATGTTCCGTATCTTAACCCATAAATTATGTATTCCACAGAAAAGACGATGCATAGTCCTTGAAAGGTTGATGTTAAGCTTCATTTAAATAGTATGTAATATCTCTCAAAAAAATAAAATAGTATGCAATAATTATATTTGGAATATGACTATTAATCTTAAATATTTTATTTGTTTTTAAATTTAGACTTGTGACTATCAGTTTAGAAATTATAAAATGATTTAATAGTTTTGAGATTGTAATCCTCACAAACAAACATAGTCTTAGGGAGTGTTTGATAAATGTATTAAATCTGAATCTGAATGAAAAAAATTATTTAATACTTGACATGTCTAAAACATCTGAATAACAATATATAATTATATTGAACAAGTATATAATTTTATCTTATTCATTAGTAGGAGTAGAATGAATCATATATATGTACATGCAATCCTTCTATATCTATCATCAATAAAACCCAAAATTAATACGACTGGAGCGGTACCAAATGAAATAGAAAGCATATTTCAAATTAAATCAAAAATAAAGTTAGATCTGCCGAATAGAAGAAGAAACTGTGGAACTAAGAACGATCGAAATTTGCAAAGAAGAGAGGAGCGAGGGTTATTTGGGTAAAAAATTGTACTCAGATCTATTCAGTCCAATTTTTTAAAAAAGAATCGATCAGATATATTCAGTACCATTCAGATTTTAAAATTTACAAACAAACAGTCTAAATGACTTAATCCCTCAGATCTTGACTCATTCAGACGCATTAAGTTTTAAACAAACACTCCCTTAGTCTTTTAATAAAATGAAGGTAAAAAGTAAATGGTACTTAATAATTTTCTCGTAGGCTATGTTTGTTTACAAGAATTATAATCTCAGAATTATAATCTATCTCGGGATTATATTATAATCTTAAGACTATTAAGCCCTTTTATAATTAGTCTAAATTTAAAAACAAACACGACACTTTAAATTAATAGTCATATCTCAAGTATAATTCTTGTAAATAAACATTGTCTTGTGTATAGGTTTAGGATCAACTACAAATGTTCTAATTTGTTTGTTTATGATGTTAGAGTATCTCCAACAATGTGGACTATGTCATAGACTATATTTAGTCCATATGACATCAATCTATGTGATAGTCTTTCAATCCTTCCGGCATATAGACTATCGCATTGACTATAATATTAAAAGATTATATTATATTTAATAAATTATAGTCCACCAATCAATCTTCCACACTCCGATTAAAATATATTAAAAATTATAGTCCACTAAAATCTGATTGTTATAATCTTTTGGATCCATTGAAAAATCTCTTAGACTATATTTAGTAGATTGAAGTTGAGGCCCGAACCCTTCCAACGAACCTTGGTATGTCATTTCTGGATGGAGGGATTAAAATTGAGGTCCAGTATTTAGGTCATAATATCAGCCCAATAAATCTATCAAAAGCCCATTTCACGAAAAACCCTAATCTCAACATGACTATTTAAACTCCGTTTCCGCTATGCGTAGAGAGAAAGAAGGAGAAAATGCAGATCTTCGTGAAAACCCTAACCGGGAAAACAATCACGCTCGAGGTCGAATCCAGTGATACCATCGATAATGTTAAGGCTAAGATTCAGGATAAGGAAGGTATGTTAATTAAGGTCTTTGGCTTATTGGAAAGTTGGGATTTTGATAATTTAGTGTTTATGATTCACAAAATCTTTGATTGTTGTTTAGGTATTCCTCCGGACCAGCAGCGATTGATCTTTGCCGGAAAACAGCTTGAAGATGGCCGTACCCTGGCTGACTACAATATCCAGAAGGGTAAATCCATTTGCCCCCGTTTGTGTATTTATGTATAAACATATGCATATGTGCTCATGAAACTAAGGTGTTATTATCAATTGTGTAGAGTCTACGTTGCATCTTGTTCTGAGGCTTCGTGGTGGAATTATTGAACCTTCATTGATGGCTTTGGCAAGAAAGTATAATCAGGAAAAGATGATTTGCCGCAAGTAAGTTAGTTCTGAATACACATTTTTTTGCTGCACTTTTCTCAGTAGTGTGCTTGTTAATATTTCCAAAAGATTGATTTTTTATGAGAGCTTTATTAGTTCAAGCTGTAATTTTGTAGAGGATTTTAGCCATTCATTTGTCTAGTTAGAAATGGTATTTGATATTCATAGAATTAGGCAATATTTGGCAACTACAACATATTAGGCTACCCTTTTGTTTTTCTTCATATGATTTGGAGTGCATCTCTCAAATATAATGCATTTCTTTTTCAGAAGGGTGTTTCACTAGTTTTAAGGGATGGTTGCTTTTTGTGCCTAAGCATGCCCCCTCCCCAATAGTGAAAACTCTGTCAAGCCTCGCCCAAACAAAGCCCCCACTATTGGTTTTATTTAATTTTTACGAGTTTGCTTTTTGTTAAGGCCCTGGATGTTATTGAACTTCTAATATATTTCTCTACATAACTATGTACTTCTGGTTATGCATCACATATAGCTATCTTTATATAATTACAGATGTCTACTACCAGTTGTCGTGTTGCTCATTGATGTGGTTGTTTTCAAAAGTTTAATTCACCACACATTACAAATTTCTTTACATACTTTCTATCCATAGAGGCAAAGACGTTTAGCTATTGACCAGAATTTTTGGTGTGCATTTTAAATTGACTATGATTGCCTTTTCAATTGATAGCACCCTCTGCTCGCTAAAATCCTATTAGAACTTTAATCAAATAGAACTCCATATTATGTCTATAGTTAATTAATACTATATTTGGGAATTTAGTTCTATTTAGGTTAACTAGTTATCTGCCTGATTCACTGCTCAAAATTGCTATTTCTATTTTCACACAGGTCTTAGATTATATAGGTGAATAATAAGTAATGCTGTATTTGTATGTAATTGCAATTGCAATTGCAATTGCTTTGGCCATTATTGCTGGTGATATATGCAACTCATGTTCTCATTTGCTTGTTTGAAGATGCTATGCTCGCCTGCACCCTCGAGCTGTCAACTGTAGGAAGAAAAAGTGTGGCCACAGCAACCAGGTGCTTCAATTAGACTTTTATCTTTACCTTGTGTTTATGCAACTGATTTTGCTTCTTTTCAGTACGGTTGATGAAAATTCAAAATTCTAGCACTAATCTCTTTTGCTTACATTTAATTGCAGTTGAGGCCAAAGAAGAAAATCAAGTAGACAAATTTCAAGTTTATATCGGGCAGTTGAAATGGGAAGGATGTATCAACTGCAGCTGATGATATTTTAGGTAGCTAAAATTTGAAAACTCTGTTTGTTGGTGATTATGTTTTTGTTTAAAGAAAAACTGAAATGGTAAAATTATGTTGTTTATTTGTTTTTTGTGACACTTGTAGTTGCATAACAATGTTTTCAAGTGAGGTATTGAAACAGTTATTTTATTTAGTATTTCTGTTTCTTTTTTTAAGCACATTTAATTAAATATTATTATGTTGGTGTATTATTTTGTAGTTTAGTGCATGCTTAGTTAGTATTGCAGCTCTTTTAAATCATTAACTTGTGTTTAAATTAGTTTTAAGATTTTAAAATTTGTTATAAGCTAACCTCTTGTAACTTTTGAAACTGCCATCATATTAATGAGTTGAAGTTTCATATATTGCGAGTGGTGTTATTGTAAGTTATTATTAAAATATAGAGTTAAGTTCAGATGACCACTTGGGGTTTGGGCGGTTTCTCACTTAATCACCTGTAGTCAGTAAAAGTTACATTTAAACACCCGACCTTTTGAGTTGAAGTGAAAAAGTCACATTTTTCGTCCAACTTAACCGTGCGTGTATGTCAGACGCCAAAAAGTGCGTGAGAAAGGATTATAACAGTCCAAAAAGACAGCTAAATGTCCAAAATACTCTTCATCTTCTTCAAATCACATTCCTCTCTCATTTCTCACTTCATGCGTCTGATTTTTCCTCTTCTTCTCCTTCTTTAATCACTGGAGCTCAGCTTCGGCCATAAAGAAAAAATGGCTTCCTCTTTATCTACTATTTCTTCTCCTTCTTTAATCTACTGCTGATTCTGCTTCAAAAGAAGAATGAAATCCCAAAACCAAAAAATCCAGTTGAAGAAATCCCAAAACAAGAAAACCCAGATGAAAAAATCCCAAAACAAGAAAATCCAGAAGAAAACATCCCAAAACCAGAAAATTTTCACCATCAGACTCTGAGCCGGAGAAATATCTCCGAAATTGCCCCTTTTAGGGGTTTTGTGGGGTTGTTCTTTTGTTAGTATTATGGTGAGCTGTTACTTAGCTAATGCTATTCATTTCTTCTATGACTACTTTATGCTCTGAAAGATTCACACTTTCTTGTCCCTGTGAAATACTTTTCCCACATCAGAATAGACTTGATCCTAGGGTTTTTGAAAGGAGGAGGTAGTAAGTAGCTGGTGTTGTGTAGATTTTAAGCCTGGTACAATGGATTTCCCCTTTTCCTTTGTCCATGGGATTCTACTTTGAGAGGTTTCTTTTGCTTTAACCTCCTCTCAGTTCTATAAAGCTTCCGAGATTATTTTGTTCCTTGTCTAGTCCTGCAAGATTATTTTTAAGTTTCATACATATCTTGAATTGCATTCTTATTGTGCAGCTTTCCGAGATCTCCATTCCACATGTATCACTTCAGGAATATGCAGGTTAAAATCTTGTATGGCCAAACTTTCCTTTCGTCTCTAGTGATCTAGCTAGTGCATCCCAGATCAACAGATCAATTTAGGAATAAACCATAAACCAGAAAATCCTCTCTGTTTTGGATGAAACAGAATCAGGAAGGGTGGATTTGGGCCTAATTTCTTTATTGTTTTTGTAATTTGAGTGTTATACGTGGATGGATGTGGGAATTCTTTGTTTGATTCAAATTCATATGCTTGATTATTTTGTGTACTTTAAAAGACGAAATTAAATTTAAAAGGCATGTGCAATGTTCTTCTAGTACTTCTGAATGTTTTTCTCTATATTCTTCCATCATTTCTTTTAGCTCGAATTGGATCAAGCGTAGAGAGAGGATGTAGGTGGAGAGAGAAAATGTGCTTATAGATTTCTGTAAGTGCAGTAAAATTGCTCAATTGCTCGCAGAGTAGATTAAACATGGAGGGTAATTAAGTCTTTAACCAAATCAAGTAACGGAGTTAAGACAGAAATCATTTTTTCATTTCAACTCAAAAGGTCGGGTGTTTAAATGTAGCTTTACTGACTACAGGTGGTTAAGTGGGAAACCGCTCAAACCCCACGTGGTCATCTGAACTTAATCCTAAAATATATAATGACACATTATTTGAGACTAAAAATGAACATTACTTGCTCCCTTGGAAATAGTGATAAGATTATGACAAATTACTATTGAAGTATTTTTATTAAATATAATAATTTTTATTTTAATTGACGATTAAATTTAAACTATATTTATTTATACTTGAAAGCTTGTTAAAAAATAAACTATCTTCACTGGGTGAAGGTGTTCTTCTTAATAGGAAACTGTATTAACTAAATAATGATGCAATGTTCCATATTGTGACCCATAAATTATGTAATAATACCAGAGTTTGGTTCTTGAAAATTATTTATTTCGGATTCATTTAATTTTAACAAGACGAAGGTAAAAAGTAAATGGTGGTAGTAGTTTTTCTTCTACTCAACCGATATTGGAATGGAATACCTTCCCCTTCCTTTGATCCCTTCCCTTTATGAGAGTTGATCAGAAGCTTCACTTTTATTAATTTCCAATGCTGAAAATTGATATAATTACATAGTTCCTCCCTCCATCACATTTCAACTGTCATCTTGAAAATTTTGTATTTGGTGTGAAACTATTCAAATGCATTTCCGATAATAATTCCTATCTCTATAAAATATTAAGACAAATGATCTTATATTTTGAAACAAAAGTAGTGTATGTATTTTGATTTCTTTCTTTTTAAATCATTTTTTAATTTATAAGTGTATTTTGAAAAAATATATGTTAATAAATAACTAATTTTTAATAAAGATGACTGAGTGTGACCTTTAGGTCTTACATGTTCGATTCTCATTTTATTATGGAAAGTTTGTTTTCTTTATTTTCTTTCTCTTTTAGTAAATTTGATTGATTGTTAAAATTATAATATTGATGATGTAGTTGATTATAAAATTATATTATGTTTTTTAAAAAGTGAGCCTTATATATATATATATATAATAAGTCTTGTCAGACTGGTTTATGAGACAGAAAAAATGGACAGGCGATTTTTATTTTATTTTTTTTTGCTTGACTCTAAAAAATATATAGTATTTATTCTAACAGAAATTTTTACAAAATATAGTGTTTTAGGTATAATTTAGATACACATACAAATACAGGGTTATACAGACTGTATAACCCTGTATTTGTATGTGTATTCAAATTACATCTAAAACACTATATTTTGTAAAAATTCCTGTTGGAATAAATACTATACATTTTTTGGAGTCACAAGCAAAAAAAAAAAAAAAAAAAAAAATTCCACCTGTCCAATAAACCGGTCCAATTGACCGGTCTGTGTAGAAGCACTCATATATATATATATATATATATATATATATATATATATACATAATGGATCAGGTCCGAGATCAAAAACGGACTTTTTTTTTTTTTAAAACAACTAAAAAAAATATTTAATATTTTATGGAACTGAAATTTTTCCATAATACAATGTTTTGGGTGTGTTTTGGATACTTATACCAAAAAATGATGGTACAAACTGTACATACATATTTTGTTATACGCACCCAAAACACTGTATTATGAAAAAAATTTCAATTCCATAATTATTTATTTATTTATTTTTAATTGTTTTAAAAAAAGAAAAACAAAAAAAAAAATTCCGAATTTTGGTCCGATCCGAAAGTCCGGACATGATCCGGCTTTATATATATATATATATATATATATAACTAACCATTTAGAGCGGCAGTCTGTCCATAATGTAGTGAAAAGAAAAACAATATGAGCCTTTGGATTTTCCCTTGAAAAATAGCCATTCATATGACATCTGGACTTGTAGGTATCCAATCAAAATCCCTTAGGTGAATATAGCTAGGTTTTCGATCCTTATCAAGCTTATATAGGACATAGTTTTGGTTGATCCACTTATAACCACAACTGCTATAGCCAATAGATATGATCGATATATATATATATAAGCTTTTGGACGTGCGGCACTTGTATTAATTTCCTATTTCTTGTTGATTCTTATTGAGGTCCGGACAAGAAAGAGAAATGAATGATCGTTATACATACATATATCTTTGATTCTTTGTCAAAGACGAATATATGCTGCTAGCCACCCATACATAAATTAAAGGGTTAAGTTCAGATGACCACCTAGAATTTAAGCAGTTTTCCACTTAATCACCTGTAGTCAGTAAAGCTACATTTAAACTTTCGATTTTTTGAGTTGAAGTGAAAACGTCACCTTTTCCATCCAACTTAACTGTGCGTGTATGTCAGACGCCAAAAACGCGTGAAAAGGGCTGTAACGGTCAAAAATTTTTCAGTATATGCCCAAAATACCCTCTTCTTCTTTCTCATTCTGTAGAAGAGAGAGAGAGACGAACAGAATAGCAAATATTGATGAACCCTCTTCTTCTTCCACAGTTTGGCGACGTCGTTCATCTACTCCCAATATCTATCCCCCTCTTGTTCGATTATTCTTCATCTTTGTTCGAAGGAATTTATCTCTAAGTTTCTCTCTCTAGAATGTCGAATGAAGTTTCGTCGGCCTCTGGATTGAGCTTAGAAGGGGTAGACGATGTACAAGACTTCGTATGGGTAATTTCTTTGAATTTCTTTTCTGTTGCTTGGTTTCTTGGAAAATGCAGTAAAAGTAAAGTCACCCAAATTTCTTGAATTTTGTAATTTTTGGGCTTAAAAGACTTGACGGCTACTAGAATTATTTATTGAGTTTGCAAATTTGTTGAAATTAGTGGGTGTGAGAGAGAAATTGAATTAAAATGCAGGCTAATAAAGAAGATACCATGTCATGGGAAAGATTTAGTCATCTGTATGATCTTATGTGGATTCTTATGCGAGATTTTGTTCTGATCTAGGGATTGCGAGACAACTGTTTGATGAAATGTCTGAGAGGAATGGTCACTGTTGAAGGCCAAGAAGTCTCAGCCATGGAATCTTTAAAAAGAGCTGGAATATCAGCTCCATTTGAGCTCCAAGCAAAGGAAGGGCTAGCTTTGGTAAACGGAACAGCAGTTGGCTCAGCAGTGACTGCTACAGTTTGTTTCGATGCCAAGATTTTTCCCTGAACGGAAAGCATGTTGGGTTTTTCGTCTGATGTGGATTGGGTATTCTGGAAGTTTGTGGGAAAGTTATTACTCTCATTCTTTATCTTATATTCACAACTTTGTTCTATAAAAGACTCGCCCCATCTCTCTCCAAATTTTCCCTATTCACATTTGCTCTGTTTTTGGACAAGGAATTGAGAGAAAAAAAAATTGGAGGATATGGCTTCTTTATGGGGTTATCAAGAGGTGGGTCACTCTTTCTTTTTTCTAGTTTTGTCGGTCTTTTCAGTTCATTTCTTGTGGGTACTACTTTTCTCAATGTGCTTGTTATGTTTTGGCATTTATAAAGACTTTTCTTTGGAGTGAATTCTTTTGGTGTAATTGGATTGAATGGAAAGATTTTCTTTTCATTTCTTATTTTCTTTTCTGGATTGGTTTTAAATCTTCATTTAGTTGGACTTTTTGAATGTTTTTATGAAGTTCATTGAATGAATTTTCATTCGTCTGTTTCTTTGGGCTAACTGGAGCCTGTTGTATGCTTCTTCAAAGTACTACTTTTAACTTTTCTTTCTTTATATCATATTCGTTGCTGTTTTGTTTGGCATTTAAAGACTTATATGTGGTGTAGATTCAATTGAAAGGATGTAATTGCATTACTACTATATAATTTTCTGGGTTAGTTCTAAATCTGCATTTAGTTGGATTTAGGATCCTTTCTATGAAGTTCATTGAATTTTATTATGTTTTAAGAATAATGCTCCTCCCTCTGTATTGTACTACATTTCTATAATTGATGAAAATTATATATACAATCTTATGATAATTGATATTGGTGAGTAGAATAAATTAAATATCGATTAAAATGTTGGTATTAGAAATTATTACTCAGTCGAGTCTTTTGCTTTAGAAATGAAATTATTTCAGTCGAGTCCAAGATTTGTAATTATGAAGGGTAATTAAGTCTTTAGTTTGATGTAATTATTTTAGTTTGATGACCAACAATTATTAGATTGAGCCTCAGATCGAGTACTATGGTGGATTGATTTTCTCTCACTTGCACTCTGTTAAATTCATGAAGGGTAATTAAGTTTTTAGCCAAATCATTTAACGGAGTTAAGATGGAAAGCATTTTTTCACTTCAACTCAAAAAATCAGGAGTTTAAATGTAGCTTTACTGACTACAGGTGATTAAGTGAAAAACCACTTAAACCCCAGGTGGTCATCTAAACTTAACCCTAAATTAAAATATGGCCAAGTTTTATGCATGTCAGCATGTGTATATAAACAATTTAGAAATTAAAACCCACCACAAGTAAAATTTAAATATACAACAAATCCAAACATTATTTGGAAATTGAAAGTCCTAAAAGAAATACACAAAATACTTAAACATGTATGTGCGTCTCTCTCTCTCTAAATAAAAGCAAATTAGCTTAGGAAATTGATATTTTCACAATAAAAAATGTCGTTATAAATATATAACGACAATGAAAACTATCGTTATAACGACAATTTTATTGTAAAAATATTATTTTTTGATGTGGATGTTCTCTGCACCCGCCTCGCCCTCCTCTTCAAAATCTCCTAGTTAAATTATAGGCTCACTTTTTCCCACCCCATCCACCTATATATTATTGCATTATTTACTAAATTCATAAATCAACTTTTGAATCACAACAACAAACTTTTGAATGTGAAATCAGTCAAATTCATCGTTTACATGAAAATGAAATTATTTCGATTCTAAAGTTTAAAGCATGATTACAATGAACGTGTGGGAAAATAGAATAGACGTACAAATAAATTGAACGTATATAATTACTGTTTTTGACATGGGCAAATATAGATTTGGAGGGAGAAATAAGGCTTAATGCTTTAGAAAATAGAATATTTTTTATTGTTTTTAGGTGCGGAAGTGACGGGGACAAATCAATTATTAGGACACTATTTTCTAAAGCATTACGCCAATAAAACACGGGATTGGGTGGTGACAGTCCTACCAACAAAATTAGAGACGGAAAGACGTCCACATTAACATATTTTTCTCAATTTTAGAACGGTTAGTAAAAAGTTAATTTTGGTCAATTGATCAATATAATATCGACACGCAGTTTAAAAAATCTTTTTATACGTATCAGTATTGTATTGGTCAATTGACCAATTTATCATTCATGGTAACCGAATTCTTCCGACTTATATCGCGAGAAAACACGTAAAAAGACTATTCATATATTTACAATTATTTACGTCGTGTTGTAAAACATAGCATGGCTCTATTCTTTTAAATAAAAAATAACATATTCTATTGATTTTTCCAAATGAAGGAGGAGAAATGATATTTTCAATTTGAAAAATAAAATCCAATTCAACAAAAATGATGCCACGAAATTTTAGTAAACGTTGTACATTTGCATTGGAAAGAATTTTTTTATTTTAGTTTCTTAAACAAAGAAAGGAAAGAATGTGAAAGAAAAGAAGAACAATGAGAAAACAATTAATTAAATGGACGGTAAGAATAAAGACTATGTACTGTATGTATGCATGCATGTATGTATAAAAGAAAAAGAAAAAAAAAAGTCACTCTCCTTGATTTGATTTAGTTTGACATTGAAAAGGAATAATTACTACACATGCATGCAACAGAATTTGGTAAACTATAAAACCGAGTGTTATGCGTGTTTGATCATCAAAGAAAGTAGAAACATGATGTTTGAAAATTAAAGGCTTTTCACTTGGTCTCATGACTAACTATAGTTTATATACACACTACTTACTATATGATATGACCAACCGCGAAATTAGAATATTTTTAGAGAGATCAAAATATATTAATAAAAAAATTATTTATTGATGTTTGGAGTTTAAGTTGCGAGTCTAACGACTTTAAATACATATACATATATATATTTTAATTTTCTTCGAACTATGAGACTATTAATCAGACTTTGAAATTTTTAGTCAACCGATTAGTTACTTTTATGGATAAATTATAAATTATAATATTATAGATTCAAAATCTTATATTGTGGTAATTCTGGTCATCTTTCTTGGAGACAACTGAGAGGAGCCACTCAAAACAAGAAAATAAATTAAGTTATTCTCATTTACAAAAAATTAATACCTTAAGTCAGTAAGATAAATGAATGTAATAATAATTAATTAATTATTAAACTTATTCAATATTATTTTATCCTATAGTAATACTGTTAATTTATTATAGGTGGAAGATTATGAATAAACAAATAAATTAATACTATCTCATAACAAAAATTAAATTTAACTAATATTATCATATTTTAGATTTCAGAATTGGGGTGATATGACCCCTAGCTCTCCCTAATTCCGCCAGTGTATATGACTAATTAACTCCAATTGGGCAGTTCAAACTTCAAACCCATGCAAATCACAATTAATTAATTTATTTCTTATGTTATGTTATGATCACACGGCTAATTAAATTTCTTTTAGTGGTGTGCCGTGGGCCTTAAGTTGTGGGGTAGCTGCTTTTTGGGTCAATTCGATCATCAGTAAAATAATTCAAATAGTATCAACTTCTAATAATTCTGAAAGTCGCATTATTCTATATATACGTATAGCCTATAGCCTATAGGTAAGGTAGGTGGTATGTATAGCAAAGAACTTGAAAGCGCAGGGCTTTTTGATTCGGACCGATTATCGAATTAAAAAAATTATCAGATTGATATCATGTGTTATTGGTCCAATTAATAGTTGAACTATTATTAACTCAGCAACCTCATTAATATATAAAAATATATTATATTATTAATAATTAATAAAATTTAAAAATTTTTATTATTTATAAATTAAAACATAATAAAATTGAGTTACAATATTACTAAAAATGGTTATTTTTAATATTTAAAAATAAAAAAGTCGGGTCACTGGATCAATCCACCGGTCGGACTAATGATTAAATCGAATATGACATTTTAAATGAATTGGTGAGTCTCTATCTTATCTTATGATTCAGATTTAAAATGTAGAATATCCTAGTGGACTAGAGTGTTTTAAAAACCAAGCTTAAAAGCATTCCAAGGTCAACAAGTTTAAAAAGAAAAACATTTATTTCACCAAAGAAAAGAGGAGAGGAGAGGAGGGACTGTTTCAACTTGTCTAGAATCACGCAAGTAAGTTTCATTAAAAAAATGATACCTTCCCCTCTTTTACTTAACATTGACTAGATTTTATTATTTTAAGATTAATCCTTAGTTGGATTAGGTAGGACATGTTTGGGAGAGATGAACAATAAATAAGAAATACAGCTGTTGCCACCGCCGAATACGTACTCAAACAAACTCTTATTAATAAATACTCCATAAAAATAGAATATTATCACATAAAAAAACTCAAGTTCTACTGTTCTAGGTAAGGTAAGATATGATTAAAAAAACAAACTATAAGGATTGGAATAATAACAATGATAATCACAACCATGGACTATTATATATATATATATATATATCCAAAGTATATAGAGAGAGAGAGACGGAGGATCAAAAGACAATCTTCATCATTTCCATCATCATCAGCAGCAAAAGCAACAATACACTTGCTACTACTCCTACCACTCATAATTAATAAAAAACCCCCAATAAACATCCTTTCATTCCCTCTGTTCCTCCCTCTTCAGCAAGAAAAAGAAAAATATGATCTTGGCTCCAAAAACAAACACCTTGGTTCTATAGCTATAGCTATAAAATTTCAGGATTATATACAAAACCCACCCAACCCAATGATTTCTGTACTTTTTTTGCTGCTCTTAATTACTTTCTTCTTATTCATCCTTGTTCGAATTTTTCTCTATCGGACTGCTTTGATTTACCTCCTCAAGAAATGGTGGCATTGGGTGGAAGATCGAATACACCTCCACCAATTCTACAAAGTTCCCCAATTCAATCAAAACCTTCAGGACAACCATTTTTACTCTAAAGTTTTAACATACCTCAATTCCTTAGCCTCCATTGAACACTCCGATTTCACCAATCTCTTCTCCGGCAACAAATCAAACGATATTATCCTCTGCCTCGATGATAACCAGCTCCTTCACGATACCTTTCTCGGAGCCAGAATTTCCTGGAAAAATCAAGTCTCTCAAGATAAAAGGACTCTTGTGTTGAAGATCAGAAAAAAAGATAAGCGTAGAGTTCTCCAGTCTTATCTCCAGCACATTCACACCGTTTCCGATGAAATCTATCAGACCCGGAGAGAGGTAAAGCTATACATCAACTCACAATCAAAATCCGGAAGATGGACATCTGTTCCCTTCGCCCATCCTTCCACTCTGGAGACGATGGTTATGGATCCAGATCTCAAAAACAGGGTCAAATCCGATCTCGAATTGTTTCTCAAATCCAAGCAGTATTATCACCGGCTAGGCCGTGTTTGGAAGCGAAGTTATCTTCTCTACGGACCATCCGGTACCGGAAAATCCAGTTTCGTCGCTGCGATGGCGAAATTCTTAAGCTACGACGTGTACGACGTTGATCTCTCGAGAGTTTCAGACGATTCCGATCTCAAAATGCTTTTATTGCAAACCAAAAGAAAGTCAGTAATCGCCGTTGAAGATCTCGATCGGTTTATGAATGAGAATTCAGCCACCGTGAGCTTCTCAGGCGTGTTGAATTTCATGGACGGGATTGTCAACTCCTGCTGTACTGATGAGAAAGTTATGGTTTTTACAATGAACTGCAAGGATTTAATCGATCAGGCGATGTTAAGACCTGGACGAATCGATGTTCATATATATTTTCCACTTTGTAATTTCAACTCGTTCAAGACCTTAGCAAATAGTTATTTAGGACTCAAAGATCACAAATTGTTTCCACAAGTGGAGGAGATTTTTCAGTCGGGCGCGACGATGAGCCCGGCCGAGATCGGCGAGATCATGATCATGAACCGGGGCTCGCCGAGCCGAGCGTTGAAGTCTGTGATCACAGCTTTGCAAACAAACAGTGATGCGAGGGCGGCGGCGAAAATCGGACGGAGACTGACTGAGAGCGCATCCCCGTCGTCTAGAATTTCGCCGGAGGAGGCGGGGGAAGGCGGTGGCGTTAGTTGGAAGGACGTTGGTTCGCCTGCTATGAATGAGATTAGGAAGCTATATGGTATATTGAGGTTGAGGAGCAGTAGAAAAACTGTACCGTTCGATCTAGATTCGGGAATGATCGAACGGTGAAAATATGATTGTTTTTTTATGTAGGAATTTTTTTTGGATTTGGATTTGCAGACTGTAGTTTTTTTAAAATTTATTTTCTTTACATTTTGTAAGTTGCTTGTAAATGTTATTTTTATTTTGGAACACCCACTTTGGGGGATACAAATGAATTTATAGGCTACAAGCAAGTTTCAATGCATCAGCCTCAGACTCCTCGGTCTGAGTGTTAATAAATTGATTAAAATTAACTTCACGTTAACTACTCCAGTCCCAGTAGTACACTAGGCATGAATGTTGTGGACATTTTTGCTGATGTTGTCAAAATGTTGTGCGTTATTGTGGACATTTTTGGTGAGGTTGCTACTCTCAGCTTCAGTGAAGTAAATTCTCTTCTTAACAAAGTTTGCATAAACCCAAAAAATCACATCTCTAACCACTATCTCTACGGGGCGGTGGCTGTTCTTGTCAGGCGGGGGCCTCTGAGAAGAAGAACCCTTTCTCTTTGAAGAAAGCCTCTTTCCCAGCCTCCAAATAATCCGGCCAAAGATGAGTTCTTTTCTTATGCATTCCAGCTGCTGGCTCAGCTTCCCTATTCCACCACACCACAGGCAGATTTTTGACATTCTCCTGTTGCCGAGTCCATGATTCTTGCAGTCAATTGCTTCTTACGAGAGTTTTATTACACTAGTATTTATTTTCAGGGTCTTATATTTGCTTGCAATGGAGTTGGGCTCTTTTAGTGACATTTCATTTTTAGTCTGGTTTACCTTTTGCTTGTTTGATTGTGTAGTGGCCTTGAAACATATTTTCGCTTGATCTCAACCGGTCTGTATTCCACACAGTATGTGCCTCATTTCTCATTGAAAATAAATAATTAAAGATTGAAATTGCAAGAGGTATATATATAAAACAGGTATTCCCTGAAACATGAATGATAAAATGGAAGGAGACCAAATATACATAATACATAATACTGTCCAAAGTAATGCCTCTGCTAATGCATCAAATTCAAATGACAACTTAACATGCAAAAGTTTCACTTGCAACAATCAACCTTGAAAATTGTTATGAGAAGCACACTCCTCTCAACAAGAGCATGTAGATAATTTCTTCATTTCACTAACTTCAAAATCCGACCCGGAGATAACATCAATCTTCGACCCTTTAAGATCACCACCATTGGATTTTCCACCATCACAATTCAAAGCTTTCTTAGACACCACATTGTATATTTCCTCTAGCAGCTTAAAAAATGCAGTTTCCACATTGTCACCATTAAGAGCTGATGTCTCAAAGAAGATTAGGCCTTGATCCTCTGCGAATTCAATTGCATCTTCTGTTGGGACAGCCCTAAGATCTACAAGATCAGCTTTATTTCCAATCAACATGATCACTATCGTGTTATCGGCATGGGCTCGGAGTTCTTCCACCCATCTTGCCACATGATCAAATGATTGTCTCTTGGTGATGTCGTATACTAGCATTGCCCCAAGTGCACCCCTATAGTATGCACTTGTCACTGCTCGATACCTGTTACTCATTATACAAGGAAGAATGAAAAATGAAACACACCAACACAGAGAGAGAGAGAGAGAGAGAGAGAGAGAGAGAGAAATCAATCTATTGTGTCCATTATTATGTATTAACACAAAAGAAGATGAAAACAAATTTAGTCCATATACATCAGTATCCCTAATCTTGAAATTTGTTTTTTTTTCTAACTAGTCTTTAGAAATTTAAATGAGGATGGTAACTCTTCTTCACAGTCTAAAGGGGGATTCTACCATCTTCTGACACAAAATAATATTTCTGAAATTTCTTCAAGTTTTTAGTCCGTCTTAATTTACTTGTGTCAATCTTAAGTATCAAGTCAAGCAAATGCTGTAATTTAACTGCCGAAATCTTTTCAAGTACTTACTAATGGCAGACAAAAAGTATAATATCATCAAATCATAACATTGATGGAAGCCCCAAGTAGCTAGCATAATAGAATTAGGACATTATGAAGATTCATGCATAGTGTTTCAAACTATAAAGACAATGAATGGTATATATACAATAAAATCAGTCTAATATGGGCAGTTGAGATATAACTGAAATAGTATACAAAACAGAGCACCATCATATCATATCATATCATTTAACACAGAATGAAATCATAATTAAAATTGAAAAAAAGTTGGCTACTTTACCTTTCTTGGCCAGCCGTGTCCCAGATCTGAGCCTTGATGAGTTTGGAACTGATGGAAATAGTCCTGGTCTGAAATTCAACACCAATAGTGGATTTAGAGTTAAAACAGAACTCATTCTTGGCAAACCTCGACAATATCTGAGTCTTTCCCACTGCAGAGTCACCAATCACCACCACCTTAAACACATAATCTATCTTTTCCAAATGCCCATTATAATTCTCTCCTGCTAATTTCATACCACCATTTTCATTAGTATTACCCACCACCACAACCTCACCCTCACCCTCACCGTCACCGGCGCCATTCATAATCATCTCAATCCTAGACAGCTAATAAACACCCAACAACAACAGAAGAAGAAGATCACAATGTTATTCCCAAAAAGTCCAATTTAACTGTTTAGACTCGAGACTAGTCAGTGACTCTTGATGTTTCTTTTTGTTGGATTAAGTAAATCTGATGGGAATATCGGACACATATATGTTGATTTGAAATTACACCTTAATTTAAAAATTAAGAAAATATTGTGAAAGAGACGGAAAGAAAAGATGACAAAACCAGCCTAGACTTGTTTCATTCAGTATGAAGAGAGAGAAATGTTATTACGTGTTGGATTTAAAAAGCCTTGTTCAAACCGGAGAACGATACATGTATAAATTTAGTGGAGTATTAAATTAAAGCACTGTATGAGTCAAAAGAAGCAGAGTTCTGATAACATAATTATATATTTCTTTATTGAAAAAACTCTTCTTACTTACTGATAACCGCAGTGCATATTTGATTTAGAGCCTTGAATTTTGGAGTGTAAATATATATATATATATTCAAGAATTTGAATCCCCCTCTAAACACATGCAGTTTATTTCAAGTAGTATAATTTATTTTGTAACATCTCAAACGCACCTAAATGAAAAAGGTAAAAGGGATTGTAGAAGTGGTAGTAACTACTACATTTAATAGAACAAAAAGTTGATACACCATTGTCCATTATTATTAAAGGCAGTAGTGTAACAAATACTATTACTGTAGTACTCAAGTGTTGGGTTGGTTGGTTACTCAACAACCTCATTGGATCCTTAATATCTTTAGTAGGGTCTATTTTTGTCTCTCTTTGGTTTAGGTGGGCCATTTTCACAACTAATTAGGGTTGGACAGTTAGGTTAAACAGTGCTTTGCCCTGATCTCATTATATATAACCTACCTTTGATTCTGTTTGCTTTTATCTCTTTTGAGAGAAAAAGGGAGTTTGATTTGAATTAAAAGCTGTAGTTGGTGCAATTGTATTAATTCTTTTGCTTCAAATAGTATATACATTTATTTAAAAACAAATCTCAAGGGCATTACCATTAAAATTATACTTGTCATATTGGTTTTTATACTCCATTAAGAACATAATTGTTGGAACCAAACAAAACCTGCCTTGGCCTGGCCTACTCATGATATCCCTCTCCTTCACAAGCACCAAAAACTCCCTCTCTTTCGCTAGCTCTTTATTTATTTGTCCATGGAAGCTCAGTTTCATCCTTGAAGCTAGTAGGGTCCCTAGCTATAGCTAGAATATCCATAGATTTCTCTCATTTCAAACCACCTCCCACTACTTCATATATATATTCCCATGCAAAACCAACTCGATCATGATCTCTAATTCCAATTCCATTAATAATTCAATATCTAATTCTTCCTTCAAACAACAAATTAGCCACCTCCTTTCCTCACCACAAACCTCCTAGCTCCTCATCACTCAGACAATCTCCACGTAGCCCAATCCAACAACGATCCCTCTCCAGGTCGTTGAAATTAATTAATGCAACGAGCAGCTCCGGGAATTCATGAGTCATGACCCTCGCGTGGAGGAGATATATAGAAAAAGGGCAAGTAATAGTGAAGGAGATTACGGAAAAGGGAAGGTTTCATGATAACCATTTGGTGGTGCTTTTGAACATGAATGTTGGTTGGCAAAACAAAGGTGGGAATTAATATTGTAATTGAGTGAAGTTTTGCCGGAGTTTGAGAGGATTCATCGGGAGTTGAGTGAAGGGGTTAATATCGATCCTAGATTCAATATCAAAGAATAAGAAGAACAAGGTAGTATACGAAAATCATAATTTGTTTGGGATTGCGCCAAAGGTGCATGGGTTCAAATTAAAATCTTAGTGGAGCTATATATATATATATATATATATATATATATATATATATATACTATATATGAGGCATGCATGCATTAATTCTTTTGATATCGATCGAGAGGTTACTTAATTTCCGATCCTTGGCTGTTTAATCAATTTAATTCCTGCAGGCCTAGCTTTTCAATTGTCCTTAATTCCCAGTGATCTATATATATCCAGATTATTTGAATTATGTCTTCCCACCAGCTAGCTAGCCTTCCGTTTATGAATGAACTCTCTCTCTCTCTATATATATATATATAAGTTAGTTTCAGCAACTTATTGCTTGTTTTTAGTGTTGGATATATATATATATATATATATATATATATATATATATATATATATATATATGGTGGTGTGTGTGTGTGTGTGTGAATAGTGTGATCAGTTGTTTTTGGACAAGAAGACGAGAATACTAGTACTTGAATGCATGATCATGATTGATTATATGGCCTGTAATTAATATTGACTGCTATTTATTAGTATTTGCTTAATTTTTAAGGAAATTAGAGATTGCATATATGCATTATAAATAAATGCAATGCAAAAATATTTTAGGACTAGAAAAAAACCAATAAATTACATATTAAAAATGCCAAAGTTTCATAGCATATAGAAACATATATATAATTTTATTATTTCTCATTATCTCAGTATATGGGTATATATTACATTAATTAAGTAATTAAGATAAACCCAAACACAACACAATGAATGAGATAATTAATATCTGTCTAATTTTAGCTTGCTACCATCTATATAATATTCTAACCGACTAGTAGATCTACTATGATAAGAGTTGTAATCATACATATATTGTAAGTGATATGATCATTCTGGGAAACACATGATTAGTTTGAAGTAGTTGGTTTTTGCATCTGTCAAAAATAAATCTAAATATCCATAATGCATGGTTTGAAGTAGTGAATGAAATGAAAAATAAAAGCTCAATGAACAATTCATTAATTAATGTAAGTTCAATTCAATGAATAATAATTTATTAACGTAGAGCATTTTCGAGAGTAGTAGCAAAAAAAACTTTTTAAATTAAATTTTGTTGACCTACGTGACAATTTGAAGAGTATTATTTGCTATTTTTATATTTTGTGTCTCATCAGTCTCTTCAATTCAATGAATTTTACATCAAACACATCAAGCATAATAAATATTTTTAGCCTTTAATTTTGAATTTAAAGAGTGAGAAGTATTGTTGCAGATTTGATGACTAAAATTGAAGATACTATTAGAGAGCTCACTTATTTAAATATCGATGTTGAAGTCTTGAAGATGCTCTTAGTTTGAGTTAACTCATTTGAGTTAAGTCACTCGACCAACCAAATTAATTTAAGGGTCATTTACATTAATATACAACATTTAGAAAGTAATTACAAAAATAAAACATACACAACATAATTACAAAAATAAAACAGATCAACGACGGAGAAGACAAAAATATGAAGCCGAAGCCTCCTGTCGCGACTAAACTCGTAATCGGAGAAGACGAAGCCGGTTGTCGCGACGCATCTCTAAGATCGAAAATAGCATACAAAATCAACAACGCCTTCAAGATCAAGAACAAACATCGCGTTGATTGTTGAATACAAGATCAACATCAACTTCGATCAAAAAATCTTTGAGATATGTGAGTTTAAAATTTATAATCATATAGTTACCTATTGTTATTTACTGTAATTACTATATTGGTTACCTTTCTTAAGTTTTTTGCACTTAAAATGGTCACACCTGCAGTAAGAATAATGAATGTTTTGATTGCAATATGAATGTTTTGATTGCAATTGCATGTAAAAATGCACTTGATTTACCGCTTAACATTACATTAGTTCTTTGTCTAACTATGTCTATGTTGTTGTTTAATCTTTGGATTGGTTAATGCATAATGGTACTAACTAATGTTGCATTGGTTCTTCGATTAATAATGATTTAGTTATTGTGTCCATTACATTAGTTCTTGACAAATAATGAATTGAATATTGTGTACCATTGCTTTGAGTTCTTGATTAATAATGACTTTGTTCTTATGTAACATTATAATGATTCTTGATTATTACTTGTTTCTTGTTAATCTTTGACTTGGTTACCGCTTAACATTACATTAGTTTCTTTGTCGACTATGTACATATTCTATGTTTAATCTTTGGATTGGTTAATGCATAATGGTACTAACTAATGTTGCATTGGTTACTGACTAATAATGATTTGGTTACTGTGTACCATTACATTGATTATTGACTAATAATGAATTGGTTACTGTGTACCATTGCATTGGTTACTGACTAATAATGACTTTGTTAATGTGTAACATTATAATGGTTACTAATGAAGACTTGGTTCTTGACTAATCCGACTTAATTATCGCTTAACATTACATTGGTTCTTGTCGACTATATCTACATATTCTTGACTAATCTTGATTTGGTTATCGTGTACCATTGCATTGTTTCTTGACTAATAATGACTTTATTCTTGTGTAACATTATAATGGTTCTTGATGAAGACTTGGTTCTTGATTAATGATGACTTGGTTCTTTGTTTAACATTATATTGGTTTACAAATTTAACATAGGTTATTGACTAATAATTAATTGGCTACTGTGTAACATTATAATGGTTACTAATAAAGACTTGATTACTGACTAATGCTGACTTAATTACTGCTTAACATTACATTGGTTAGTTCTTGTCGACTATGTATATATTCTTGACTAATAATTATTTGGTTATTGTGTTTCATTGCATTGGTTCTTAACTAATAATTACTTTATTCTTGTGTAACATTATAATAATTCTTGATGAAGACTGGTTATTGTTTAACATTATATGGTTCTTGGGATAACATTGATTTTGTTACTTACCATTACTTATTCGTTGATGACAATGGAGATGATTCCAGTTGTACATTATTTCAACGGCACATGGGCTGATAGTAACCAATACACCAAATTTGAAGTTACTGGCATATTAGTTCCATCAACAATTTCGTTCAAAGAAATGCTAACCAAAATATGCAATGCATTACGGCTAAACACAAACGCAACAACATTGTCAATCAAATTTCAGATTAGAAGCGACATTCCACCGATCAGTATATCAGATGAAGCAACCTTACAATTCTTTCTGGAAATGAGTAGAAAATCTGATGAACAAGGTAAATTCCCACTGATTGTGGATATTGAACACAGAATGGGACGCACAACGATCTTGCATAACTTGACTAATATAGAAGAATCTACAATTCACGATGTAATGCCAATCAGATCAAGACAAAGGAATTCAACACTAGTTCCACTAGCAAGCCAATCATGCCAATTTGGAACGCAATATATCTTGATCGACTTGCAATGGAAATTATTGAACAACAACGAGGCGAATAAACATGACAAATCATACGCAGAAGAACGATATGATGATATAATATCGGATCCGAATGAACGTGAAGTAAAATTACATCAAACCTACACAGACAAAAAAATCCTCTCACAAGCTATGAGGCTGCATTCAATCAGAAAAAACAGACAACACAAAGTCCAACGAACAAGTTATAGAGACTTTGTGCTAGTGTGTGTATGCGATGAAAATTGCAAATGGAAGATGAGAGCATCAAATTTTAGAAAAACCAGTATGTTCAAGGTTAGAGAATTCAATGATATCCACACTTGTTCGGTCAATGTATTGTTGGGAGACCACATGATGGGCAAATAGTGAGTTTGGTCGTTGAATGCATAATGCAAAAAATAACAAATTTGAAGAAAATATACACACCAAACGATATTGTGGAAGACATGATGTCAGAATATAATGTGTCTATCTCTTACCAAAAAGCATGGAGATCGAAGGAGAAAGCGTTGGAAAAGGTGAGAGGAAATCCACACGACTACTCACTCATCCCATCATGGTTACACATGCTGAAGAAAACAAATCTAGGTAATACCTTAAAAACATTTATTGGTTTTACAGCATTATACAGTAACCAATATGATGTTCCACAGTAACCAAGATATCATTACACGATAGATTATTTACCAATATAAATTGTTTACTGATTAATATTGTATTTGTTACCTTCATGCAACATGCTGGTTACTGAATAATGCATTGGTTACCAAACATGTGGTTACCAAGCATTAGTCAGTAATATTATTCAGTAACCAAAATAGCATTAGTCAGTAACCAATTAAGCATTATACAGTAAATAATAAACTATTACACAGTAACCAAAACACCTTTAGACAGTATGCATGTTTAGTTATTATTAGTATTAGACCATTTGTATGCGGTTATTATACATGTTTGGTTACCTTAATACGCATGTTTAGTTACTAAATGTAATATACAATTTGTATACCTTTAACCACATGAATGGTTACCGGTTACTAGTGATTTGGATACAGTATACTTCTTATAATTCTAATGATAGTGCTGATGTTTTATATCAGGTTCCGTCACAGCCCTTGAGTTGGAAACAAATGGTCGTTTCAAGTATCTATTCTTTGCCATTGAAGCATCCATTCAAGCATGACACCATTATTTTCCAATCATTGTAATCGATGGCACATTATTCATACAATTAACTTACGGGGACATTCTCGATAGCAAGAAGACACAAGATGCAAACCGAAACATTATTAGATTGCTTTTTGGGTTGTTGACAATGAAAATGAATTGTCTTGGAATTGGTTTTTCGTAGAATTTGAGAATTGCTTGTGGAGTTAAGGAAGGTCAATGTATTGTTTCGCATGGATACGAAGCCATTATACAAGGATCGAATTGTGTGTTTCGGATATCATGCATGGGTTCTGCACATATCATATCTTGAAAAATATAAAAAGCAGATTCAAAAAGAAAGGAGAAGAAGTTAAGCAGCTTCTGGCGGTGTTTGTAGAGCTTACACTGTTGAACAATTCAACAAACACATGGCTGAACTTGATGTCATTGATCCTCGAATAAGGACATATCTGGAGGAAGAGGTCAAGTTGGATAGGTGCACCAGACTCTATGGGACTGTAAGCAGGTACTCAACAATGACTTCAAACACTAACAATGCAATCAAGTTTATCAGGGATCTTCCAGTTGCGACAATGATTGAATGCCTACGTTGTCTGGTTCAAAGATGGTATTTCACAAACAAACAAGCAGTCATATCAACATTCATAACACTTTTCACAACAGCTGAGAGAAAGTTGCAATCTAATATCTTTAAATCAAAGATACTTAAGGTAATTAATAATCGATTTAAATTATTGCATCCTAATTTGCATTTGCAATCTACTGACTATTACTAACTTGGTTACTTACTAATGCTAACTTAGTTACTGTGCAACATTAAATTGATTCTTGATTATTCTTTGAATTAGTTATTTGTGTAACCATATAATGGTTGTTGGCTATTGCTGAGTTGGTTACTGTGTAACATTATACTGACTAAAAGTAACTTGGTTACTGGATAAAATTATAATCTTTACTGGTTACAGACTAATGCTAACTTACTTAATGTGCAACATTATATTGGTTACTAACTACTACTTAATTGCTTACTGTGTACTTATATACTAGTTACTATATAATGCTTATTTGGTTACTGTGTAACATTATATTGGTTACTGATCAATACTGACTTAGTTACTATATAACATTATAATGTTCTTTGAGATTTATAATTGTTTCTTTTATATTGGTGGTTACTTATTGACTAATATTGTGTACTAGTTAATTGGTTACTGTATATTTGGGATGCAACTCTTAATTATATAATGGTTATTGACTATTATTCACGACTTAGTTCTTTGTGTAACCATATATAATGGTCGTTGGCTATTCTTTGAGTTAGTTCTTTGTGTAACATTATCGACTACGAAACTTGGTTACTAGATAAAATTATAATCTTTATTGCATAATATTCTTGACTAATCTTGACTTTGGTTACATCTTATTGTTGACTTACTTAATTAATGACATTATATTGGTTACTAACTATTACTTAATTGCTTCATGTGTAATTATATAATGGTTATTTGTATAATGCTTATTTGGTTACTATGTAACATTATATTTGGTTATTGATCAATCTTGACTTAGTTACTTATGTAACATTATAATGTTCTTGAGATTTATAATTGTTTCTTTTATATTGGTGGTTACTTGTTGACTAACATTGTGTACTAGTTAATTGGTTCTTTGTATATTTGGCATGCAATGTTGTTAATCGATTGTATACATTGGGTGTTGTAGGTTGAGACATCAAACTTAGTGATTTTCACTGTTTACGATGTCTCTAAACTGTATATTATGGACATCGAACAAAAGACATGCACATGCCGTAAATTTCAGTACCATGAGATGCCTTGCCCACACGCTACTGCTGTTATGAGTAAGAGAAATTTGAGCTGTTATGATTTTTGCTCAAGAAATTACACTAAAGCAACTTTGGTCAAGACATATTCAGCTTCCATCATGCCATTAGATGACAAAGAAAAGCGGGATGTATCGGAAAAGTAAAAACATATGTATAAAACCACCCAACACAAGAAGGCCCGGTAGGAAGACCAAAAAAGGGAGGTACAAACACGGATCGAAATCAAAATTCAAAACAAATGCAAAGCGGTGCGAAAAAAAGGACACAACAGAAAAAATACGCAGTAATCCCGGTTTTAAGATCACCGAAAAGGTCTCGATATAGTGCAGTTAAATTAAGAGTGTAAATACATGAATGTATTATTGTTTACTTTGAGTAACCATTAAACGATTTGTGTGTAAAATTTTTGATTGTGTATAGTAAACAAAATTGTTATTCATTTATATATTGATTTTCGATTTCAATGAAACATTAACAATAATTGAGAATCAAATAAATACATAACAATTTTAATGGTAACCACATATTTACATAATAAAGAACTATAACGATTTACCATTAATAATATAACAAAGAACTATACGCTTTTTAACCAAATAATTACATAACAAATAACCATAACAATGTTTAATGATACCCAAATAATTACATAACAAGAACCATCACAAGAACCACCTAATTTCATAATAAAGAATAATACCATTTTATAATGGTAACCACAACATAAACAACTGTATATCCAAAGAACATATAATTAAAAGGGTATTAAAGTTTATGAAACCCATGTATACTCTCACATGTCCACTTAACATATGACATATGTCACGATACAATATTGTAACTCTCTCAGTTCTTATCAAATCATTATCTGGTTACCTATTTATACATGATTGGTTACCAAATCAGTATATTACAAAATTATAATTGGTTACCATTTTATACATGACAGTAACCATAATAGTAACCATACCAGTTTTTAATATAAACCAAATAATTACATAATAGTAACCATAACAATGTTTAATGGTACCCAAATAATTACATAACAGTAACCATCACAATAACCACCTAATTTCATAACAGTAACCAAACCAGTTTATAATGGTAACCACAACATAAACAACCTGTATATTCAGTAACCTGTAATTAAAAGGGTATTTAAGTTTATGAAACCCATGTATACATAACACATGTACACTTAACATATGATATATGTCCTGATACAATCTTGTAACTCTTGGTTACTATCAAATCATTATCTGGTTACCCCTTTATACATGATTGGTTACCAACTATATATTTTAAAAAAATTCAACAAACACAACTTAAAAAGAAACAAAATACCAACCAACAAACAATATCTCTTTCATTAATGCTAATATAATCAAATATGTAATCCCATCTACATAAGATCCAATGAACATCAAAAAATCATAAACCATACACAAATGTTGTGTATAACACCAAAACTTAAAAAAAATACACAACAAATTTAATAAAGACAAAACAACAAATCCGAACTAATCAAAATCGGAACAAATCTTCCTGAAAATTCTCTATCAGTATCATAGCCCTCCAACTGCTTGTTCCTAGCATGCATATATAGGTTTGTGCATAACTTTTTCTGATACTTCGCAATGGGGAAAGGAATAGGAATTTGATCAAACTTCTGATGAATGACATGCTCAGCAAAACAAATTGTGAACATCTCACAATCACTGTAACAACAAACAACATATAACAAAAATCAAAAATAAAATCAACCTATATGTAATAATTAAAAAAATATACACAATTTAACCCTTACCCCTCTACTTGTTCAGGAACCGTCTCAGCAAATTCCAACTCAATTATATCGTCTTTCGTCCTTGTTGCGATCACGGGTCCTTTCTTTGAAGTCAATGTCGGACCTATCCTTCCAAAAACCGGACTTCATGTAATAGTATGAGAAGAATGAAGATGTACTACCACAAACATCGGATATTTTAGTTTGCATGGATTTCCTTTTTGGTTGTAGAGAATTATAAAGCAGTTAGACACCTACGATGCACATCAAAAGACAAACAACAACCAATGGTCCGGTGATGACATATGAATTGGGAACAACACATAGTAAGCGTTCCTCCATGGTGTGTTGACATCCATAAATGCGACCTATGTATGTATTCAAAGAACATCACCTCCCAGATGAACAATTTTGTCACAATTTTTTTTGTATACTCCTCGAAAAGAGCGGTGATCTTGCTGTGAAACCAACAATCCGTGGTCATTACCCTTATAGGAACACTTTCGGAATGTCTTGCCATTTTACGGAAATAATACAAGGCAATATTGATGTGTTGAGCCAAAAAAAAATTAATAGGATATTAACAGTTGTTGGAAAATGCAAGTATGTGATTAATGTAACTAAATAATGTAAACATAACTACAAAAACATAATTTTTTAAAAAATACTCACATCGTCGTCTAACCACTGTCCAGGCGTCTTTAATTTATAGAACCACATCTTCGATGATATTGCAATGGATCCAAATACAAAAGAAGGCATGATAATATCGTTCTTTCCAAGAAATTTGTTCGTCCTTCAATATAATAACATAATATTAGTATACACACTAACATTAACAATTACCGTATTAATATACACACTACTACAAATCAAACTTTGCGTTCTATAATTAACATACTAATCAACCAACTTAATTTTAAAACAAGACCGCTAACCAACAAATATTAAAATCATAACCATAATCAAATAGTAACTAATACATAACTAATAGGTAACCAAAACATAAACTAATATTAACCAGAATATAAAGTAATAGTAACCATAACATTTATTTAATAGTAACCACACCATTTATTTAATATTAATATTTATTAAATATTTAATATTATGCAGTAACCAAAACAGCATTAGTCAGTAACCAATTAAGTATTATACAGTAACCAATGTAATGTTACACAGTAACCAATACAACATTCGACAGTAACCAATACATCATTAGACAGTAACCAAAACAGCATACCAAAATCAGTAAACTAATCAACAACTTAATTTTAAACATTAATCTGGTAACCAAACCATAATCACATAGTAACCGAAACATAACTACTAGGTAACCAAAACATAATCTAATAGTAACCAGAATATAAAATAATAGTAATCATAACATTTATTTAATACTAACCATATGTTACTACAATAATACAAACTTATTTGTTTCATAAAAAACTATAGCATTGTTAACAACAAAAAACAAACATTTTTCTGTTGTTTATTCTAATTTTGAACCATTCTTCAAACAATGCCTTTTCAAATTTTGAGGGCATCTCCATGAATGATTTGGGGAATGCACTTAAACGTGCAAGTGTTTGACTAGCAGCACCCACTGATAGAGATGATGAACCAGTGATCCGAACGGCTGCAGATAGGAGACCAAGTAAAATGGCACTCTTTTCTGAGGTTCACGCATGTGTCTACCACCGGCTTTGTGGACACTCTTCCCCAACTCATCACACTTAGCTATGTCCTGTGTGGTGAGAACCATAAAATCAAGAGCATACCTGCTTGCTGCCTCACCTTTCTTCCCCTTTTTCAGTTGACATAAAAAGGTAATATATACGATTAATAACCTGAAAATAACATACTAGTAACAAAACTGATGTGCACAACAGCCAACAAACTAAAATGAACATGTTATATTAGTAATCTGAATAACATAAACTAGTAACCAAATCATAATATAATAGTAGCCAAATCACAATATAATAGTAACCAAAACACAATATCATAGTAACCAATTCACTATATAATGGTAACCAAAACATAAATAACATTTAAATAAATGATGGCCCATAATTATAACACTAACCTTATCAGCATCATACACAAAAATCTCTTTCCCAAAGACATTGGCTTAATATGTCAAAAAGACGGCATGTCATTATTATCATCAATCTGCTGCAAAATAAAGAACCATTTAATAATTAAAACAAAAGACATATATCACATAACAAAATAAACAAATATGTCTAACATTGACATCTTCTTCATCATCATTATTTTTTTGTTCATCGGGTCCTTCAACCATAACAGCACGTTCAACTTCATTAGCAATCTCAATTACATTCACATCATTCTTCTCCACGAATATTGACACATCATCACCAATTTTGTAAGACCCCAACTTATATTTAATAAAATTTAATTTTCTCTATTTATTATTTTGAAATAGTAAGGGTTGATTTGATTAATGTGGATAGTTATGGGTAAAATACATAAATATTTCAAAATAAGCAGTGATTATAAAATATTCATTGTTATTCGGGAATATTCGTTTTGGTCGTGGAATATTCATCTTTGTCGGGGAATATTAAATGCGACGGTAGCGACCATGTGTGGCCCCATAACTGAAAAGCGATTGGATGAAGAAAATGACAAATATAAGTTATTTAAAAATAACGGCGTAGTTGTTCATCAAGAATTAATCTTGTTAAAATACTCGGTGGTTAAAACACAAGAAGACACAAGATTGCACCAATTATTGATTCTTACGTGAGTAAGGCACTACTCAATAATGGTTACTGATAATTCTTTATTCAAAGATTTTATTTTATTGATTTAATAATTCTTTGCGTTGATATTTTATATTCTTTGTTGTTTCAATAATTGTCATTATTACATTAGATTTTTATTATCGAAGCAATAATTCATATTATCTAAATAATATTATTAGATAACATTATTGGCAATGTCTAGAAAGTTACATCTAAGGAGAGGTTTGGTCACCTAATCAAGGCGCCGAGAAGGAGAAATTCTTATTGGAAAGCCCCTCTTTCCAGGAACCCACTGGTTATCAATATTGTGATTACGTAATATTATTTGTGAATAATTAATTATTGATTCATATGATGAGAAAAATATTGATTTTATGTGGATATAGATGGAGAAAATTTTAATGTGACAATTGTTGAAAATTAAAATTTTATCTTTTTCTGATAAAATAATTCATTTAAATATATTATTATATTTTAATAATATAATAATGATGATATTTTTACGATGAATGTGGGATATATGAGTATATGTGGAGGATGAGTATTTTTGTTATCAAAAATATTTAAAGCATGTTTTATGTGTCGGTGGACCCCATTTCTTGACTGAAATTTGATTATAGCCTGTAGAATCGCCCGTTTGTGGATTTCGGTCAATTTCTGTTTGGAATTTGGAAAAACTTTCTTCTGCAAAGTTGTAGAGAATTGAATTTCCTATAAAAAACGTGAGATTTGAATTTTCTAATAAAAGGGCTATTTATTAAGAATTATTGAAGTTCCGAAGCTCCGAAATAATTGATTTTTGGAAGTTTAAAATAATTTAAATAAGAAAAACGTTTTTTGTGTTTGGTGGGAATCTTTAACATGTGCTAGAGACTGAATTCAGATGCTTGGATGCGTAGGAAGATGTGAAAAATAAATAATATTAATTTATTAAATTTTTTACTTTGGTGTTGTTACAAGCATTTTCCTATAAATAGGGTGCTTAGGTTAGAATTAAAAATCACACCGTAAATCAAGTTTTCTCTCTATATTATCGAGTTTATTCTTGTGAGTATTTTGAGTATATTTTGAGTATTGCTATACGGTGCAAGTTCAAGTCATGCTTTATATCAGGTGTTCAATTTAGAAGTATTGATCTTTCGAGGTAAGGGATATTATTTTATTTTTTTTCGTAATGATATTATTTTTTCAATATCATTATGTCAAATATTGATCCAAGTTTTATCAAATTTGGAACTTTTGGTGTCTGAGATTCTTATTCACGATACTGACCAAGACTATTCACGATATCTGACACTATTCACGAATACGACACTATTCATCAAAAATGAAAATTTTCCCTTTTCGTCTAAAATATCTATTGTGGATACTAGCTTTGATTGTATCCATGTTTTGATCATTCTTGAATTTTACACCACTATGATTATTTTTGAGGTATGGATAAAACAAAGTACGGATCCTTAATCCTTAATCCTTGTCATTTTGTTTCACTGGATTCGTTTCTTTAAAAATATTTTTCATCATCCTCAGTCTTAAATGATGATATTATTGAATATCTTTGGCTTGTAGTGCAAAGATGAATGATTTCTGATGAATATCTTTGGCCCGTAGTGCAAAGATGAACAAGTGTTTAGATGAACATGACCAACTAATGAATATCTTTGGCTTGTAGTGCAAAGATGAATATTTGATTCTAGATATATATTGATTGATGTTACAAGGATAAAAGATAGACGATGAACTTTTAAATTCATACATAGAAGATAGTAGTTTGCATTCTCTACTTAACTCTTCTAATGAATTATTATTTCCGCCACGTAATATTGATTTAAAACTTGTTGTCTATTGTATTCTATTAGATTTTTTCCTGTTGAAGACTAATGATAATTTGTTGTATATTATCTTAGTCATAATATTCTTTATCGGGCTAGTTGAGCTCACCTTTTCCTTTTTTGTTCCATTTTCTTCTCGGGAGGCGAGAATATAAGCGAGTACGAGTTGGGGTATGGAATGAAGGTTCTAGAGAGTTGTTTAGTAGTCCTCACCATTTTGTAAAATAATGTATCAATAAATGTGATGAGGATTTATTTGAGTATAGATATTGTCTAGAAGATAATATTTGTATTCAAACTCACAGCTTTTCTTGTTGTAATAATAAAGTTGTAGTTGTTTACATACCATGTATTGACAACTCGAGAATGGGTGATGTATACCTATTTTGGGGCGCCACAAACTTCATTACCCAATTCAATTTCATTCCCACCCTTCTTCTCAACTTCATCCAACACATCATCACCATCATTATTCTTATTCACTTTTGAACCATAATCAACATCCTCATCAACATGGACCTCCTCCACCATGACATCAGCATCCTCATCAGCAACATCATCAGCAGCATCATCAACAACTTCATCACCTTCACCACCTTCACCGCCTTCATAACCTTCATCACGTTCATCTTCATCATCATCATCATCATCATCATCATCAACATCACCAGCATTATCAGAATCGTCATCATCAGAATCACCATCAAGCTTTTTGTCCCCCACGTCTTTGATAGCACGTAACTCATCTCTAATAATGGACCTAAGGTCCTCGTGATAATCGGACATGTAAAAGCTGCATTTCATCTTTAATATCAGTTCGCAACTTTCCAAATTCTTTCTTCAATTCAGAAACTTCTTTCTTCAATTCAGACACTTTCTTCTCCAACGGCTTAGACCGTACATCAATTGCCTCTTTCACAACAGATACATCAACACCAATGTTGTCGGCCTTCACTTTTTTGTCTACTTTCTTGTCACCATCCTTCCCATTAAAAAAGTGAAAACCGCCCAAATCAAGCCGATCCTTCTCCTCGGTTGTGGGAATCAAACCATTTATCCTCAATTTTGAAAAATAAAAAGTATACTTTAGTATATCATCTAACAAACAATGTACAATTACATTGAAATAAACAGTAAA
The DNA here is from genome assembly GCA_020205605.1 of Panax ginseng. Lineage (NCBI taxonomy): Eukaryota > Viridiplantae > Streptophyta > Magnoliopsida > Apiales > Araliaceae > Panax > Panax ginseng. The sequence goes on along the minus strand of CM035142.1, from coordinate 104,934,363 downwards.
TAAAGAATCATAAAACATAATCAGTAACCAAATACATATATACAGGTAACCAAATGTATAATAAGTAGTAACCAACTAAATGTATAAATATAACCAAATGTGTATATTCGGGTAACCAACAACAATGTCATTAGTAACCTGAATGTAATCTAATCAGTAACCGTATTTGAATATTCAAGTAACCAAAAACATTGTTATTATTAACATGCATATAAAATAATCAGTAACCAAACGTGTATATAAAGGTAACTAACTACTTTGTTGATAGTAAACTTCACATAATATTTTCATCTATCAAGTATATAACTAAAGGTAAAACAACATACCTGTCCGGAACAAAAAACTAATTCATTCAACTTGTCATTAGAAAGCGACTTCATTAACTCCTTCCATCTGAATAAACGGACATCCGACGGATGCTCATCATTGCATATACCCCGACTTTTGAATGTCGGAATAGTTTCAAACATAAAACTTGGAATACATACGGAAGCCCATTCAACTTGTACAGTTTGGTGTAATGATCCATGTAAAAATTGTAGGTTGAAACACCATTCTTTCCTTTCCTATAACGCCCCTTCAAAGCATTAGACAAAGAGTACTTTGTCATCTCAAAAGCAACTTTCCCCCAAGGAAAACTACTAACATCGCCGTAACACAAAAAATTAACCATTGCCCCATCAACGTAATTTTCAGAAAATGTGCACATAATGAAATTAAAGACCAAAAATATCATAGACATCTTAATAGCCTCGTCATCATCATCAAAAACTGTCTTCCTATATATCCTACCTATACTACTACGTGTCACAGCTTCGTCACCAAAAAACTTACCAATAAGCATATTCTCCATACCTTTATATGGAGTTATATCATCCTCACCTTTCCATCTCAACCCATATATCATACAAAACTCAGGCAAACCGAACCTGACCCTTTTCTCTCCGAACAAAAATCACATTTCACCGTCATCCCTCTGGTGAACCTCCCTCACAAGAGCGTGGTGAATAATCTGGGAATACATTTGGTGCTCACCAAACTCAACAAAATTCCCAAAAAATGTTGCCTTAAATTTATCCAACTGACTCTTATTCAATTTATTTGCAATGATACTGGGGACTTCCATGTCGCACCAATATATCACTTTTTCGGTGAATTTTCTGTTCCATTCCTCGTAATAAAGATCCCATAACTGCAAGTAAACAAAATCAGATTTACAAAGTTAACCAACCAATCATATGATAGTAACCAAAACAACATAGACAAGTAACCAATATAGCTTTAGTCATTAAACAAAACATCGTTAATCAATAACCAATCCAAAGATTAGACAAAGAATTCAAGAAAAGATTACACAATATAATAGTTAGACAAAGAACCAATAAATCATTGGGACAAGAACTCAAGACAAAGATTATACAAGAAATAAAGATGTTGCAAAAAGGTAACCAATGTAAACTGGTTACTTATTAATGTTGTCTTGGTTATCTTCATGCAATATCTTTGGTTATCGTCTAATACATTCATTGGTTACCAACCATGTACTTACCAATCATTAGTCGGAAATATTATGCAAGAACCAAAACAAAGATTAGTTAGTAACCCATTCAAAGATTATACAAGAACAATACAATGTTGCACAAAGAATCAATACTGACTTTTAGACAATATATTGGTTAGACAGTAACCAAAACATCATTAGACAGTAACCAAGACATCATAAGACAGTAACCAAGACATCATTAGACAGTAAACAAGACACACATAATACAGTAACCAAGACAGCATTACACAATATAATAGTTAGACAGAACCAATAAATCATTAGGACAAGAACCAATACAAAGATTATAATCGTAAACAACATGTCAGAAGAAGGTAACTAATGTAAATTGGTTACTTATTTATCTTGTCTTGGTTACCTAACGTAACAACATCTTGTTATCGTCTAATACATTGGTTACCAACCATGTGCTTACCAATCATTAGTCGAAATATTATGCAAGAACCAAAACAAAGATTAGTCAAGAATCCATTCAAAGATTATACAAGAACCAATACAATGTCAGACGAAGAACTAATACTGACTTTAGACAATATATTGGTTGGACAAGAACCAAAACATCATTAAGCAAGAACCAAGACATCATAAAGACAAGAACCAAGACATCATTAGACGAAGAAACAAGACACTCATAATACAAAGAACCAAGACAAAGATTTGACAAAGAACCAAAACATCATAAGACAAGAACCAAGACATCATAAGCGATAACCAAGACATCATTAGACAGTAATCAAGACACTCATAAGACAGTAACCAAGACATCATTAGACAGTAACCAAGGCACTCATAAGACAAAGAATCAAGCATCATTTAGACAAGAACCAAGACATCATAAGACAATTACCCAAGTGGGTTTGGTTACCTTCATAATACGTGGTGGTTATTATACATCGTGATTGTTACTAATCATGTGGTTACCAAGCATTAATCATTAATATTATGCAATTAACCAATTAAGCATTATACAGTAACCAATTAAGCATTATACAGTAAACAATAACAATATTTAAATTAATACACCTTTAAAATTCGTTGAGTTTGAATTATCTTTTGGATAAGCACTTGAGCTTCATTCTTAACAGAGACATCAAAATCAGAATCTAATTGCACTTCAGAATGTTTGATATCACTATGTATCACCAAACTACTATCATTCTTACTCGATTTATTACCTACATCCTTCCCCTTTCCCTTCCCCTCGCTCTCCACAACAAACTTCTTCAAGTTCTTAATAGAATCACCTCTACGATCCTTTTCCTCTTCCATCCTTCTTACTCTTGTATCATTCCTTGTATCAACCATTCTATACAAAACATAAAAACAACACAAACCAAAACAATGAATACTCCATTCTGTTAGTAAACTACTTTAATATATAATACATTAAACTTAATAAGAAAATACTCGCTTGAAGCAATAATAAACACCAGAGTCGATCAATGGAGAAGAATAACGAGTAACAACGACAATGAACCAGACGAGTAACAACGACAACAACAATGAACCAGACGAGTAACGAGTAACAACGACAATGACGAACAACTCAACGAGTATGCCATGTCAGCAAATATGATAGAGATGAAGAACACACGAACACATATGAACAACAATCACCGGAAACAAGAGTTTTTAACTCCGATTACGTTTAGTTGCGACAGAGGAGAGAACAAGGGTTTCAGCATGTGCAAAAGGGTTTGGTAACTGTAGTCTCGTACAAATGATAGGCGGTTATCACGCGATTAAAAAAAAACAACTTTTTGCCATGTCAGCTCATTAATATTTATCCCTTAAATTAAGGACTCTTAATTATATTAGTATTGTAAATATATATGATGAAATATCATATTTTTATAATTATTTTATTAATATATGCTTTTTGTAATTACTTTCATAAATGTAATATAATATAATATGTAATTATTCCTTAATTTAATTCCATTGAGAAGAAGATAATTTCTTGACTTATTAAATACAGAAAGGTCAAGGAAGACTTGTACTGGTTCAAGAATCAAGATAGTAGTATTTCCTTTACAATTCCAGCTTCTTCTCTCTTCCGCGGGGCAGCTGAATAACTTGTTTACTTGAAGACAAATCGCTCTTTTTGCACACCATCATCTCTCTCCTCCCCACTTCAATGGCGATAATCAGGCTTTTTCCGTCAGAAAAGTCTCTGAATTAACATAAAATTTCAGGTTATTTTCTGCGTAAGTCGATCAAAGCTACTGGACTTCCAAGGTACTGGAATTTCCAAATTTGAAGGAACAGAACAATCATGGTACCCTTCTCAGCTTAGCTCAGCTCATCCATTTCTCTCTCTCAAGTAAGGTCACGTTTACTTCTCCAATTAATATCTTTAGTTCATTGCATCACTAATATACAAATATAGGTGGGTATAATTGATCCGTGGATACTTATTTTGTAGCTTCTGATTGTTGAAATGACAAAAACTAAAGTTTCTTCAGAATTATTAATTATACTGGGTTTTGTTCAAATTTTTGTTGTTTTTTCTTCATGTTTGCTGTCTTGACTCTTGACATCGTTGCTGGAAAATTTTGTTGAGCCTTTAAAGTTTTAATCTTTAAGTATTCGTTAATTAGGGCTAATATTACTTTTTAGTTACGAGTCCTATATAGCTCATATAGACAGGATTGCAATAACATTTTTATTTTTATTTTCAGCTCAATAAAATTAAGTCTACTATGCTGACACCTTTTTTCTTTCTTTTCTTTTCTTTTTTAATTAAGTATTGAATGGAATGTAGCTGCTGTTTATGGAGAATGGAGGGGATTTAGGGTTTTCTTGAATTGTGTTTGAGACGATAATCTGAGTTGATATGATTTGGTTGCGTGGTACCCCAACTTGTTGAATTGATAACGTCTGTCTCTTGTACCAAAATGGTATTTGATACAGAATTCATTTCTGAAATCATTGAGGCAATTCTTGAGGTGGTAAATGCTGCCAATGAGGTCTTCATTAAGAAGGAGAATATTGCGGAACTCGCTTCCTACTTGAATAGGATTATCCCTCTCTTACAAGAGCTGAATAAGAAGAATACTGGTTATTCTGAAGCATTCAACAATATGGTTGAGATTCTTAATCGGGAGGTTAATTTATCAAAGAAACTGATTGTGGAATGCATTAAGGGAAATAGATTCTATCTCTTTGTAAACTCTCGTTCTATTGGTAAACGCATAGAGAAAATCAACAGAGAGATCAGTCATGCATTAAATCTGATCCCTCTTGCCTCGCTGGGTGTTTCATCGAATATAATTGAGGACATAAGCCAGTTGTGTGACAGTATGAGGGCCGCTGAATACAAGGCTGCTATAGCAGAAGAAAATATTTTGGAGAGAATAGATTTAGGAATACAGGAGAGAAATGTGGATCGCTCCGATGCCTATAATTTGGTGGTTTTAATTGCAAAGGCTGTTGGAATCTCAACAGAAAGATCTGCGCTAAAGAAGGAATTTGAAGAATTCAAGAATGAAATTGAACATGCAAAGCTGAAGAAAGACCAGGCCGAAGCCATACAACTGGAGCAAATAATTGCATTGCTAGAGAGGGCTGATGCTACTTCCTCTTTCGAGGAAAAAGAAATTAAATATCTCAATAAGCGAAATTCTTTGGGAAGTCAACCATTGGAACCTCTTCAGTCCTTTTACTGCCCAATCACTAGGGAAGTTATGACAGACCCAGTGGAGACTTCTACAGGGCAAACATTTGAGAGAAGTGCCATCGAGAAGTGGCTCGCATCTGGGACAAACTCATGCCCCCTGACTGGGCTTCCTTTAGAAATTTCAATGTTGCGGCCTAACAAAACTCTCAGGCTATCGATTGAAGAATGGCAAGACAGAAATACCATGATCACAATTGTGTCCATGAAACCAAAAATCTTATCAAATGTGGGGGAAGAAATTCTTAATTGCTTAGAACAGCTCCAGGATCTCTGTGAACAGAGAGACATACATCGAGAATGGGTGATACTGGAGAATTACATACCTATTCTTATTGACCTTCTTAAAGCAGAAAATCGAGACCTCAGAAATCATGCTCTTGTCATCCTCCGTATCCTGGCAAAGGACAGCAATGATGCAAAGGTACTTACATTGATTCAATTATATTTGTTAACTTAATTTTTGTTGCGCTTGTAAGATTACTGGTTCAGTGTAGGATGTCTACTAGTCCACTAGAGCTATATAATTTAAGGTACCCAATTTTCTTTTTTTGGCAACTCGTACATTGATGTGTGGAACCCTGTTTCCAGTCATTGGTAAATTTACACTCTTAAAGGGTTTTCTTCTGAAACATGTTGCAGGAAAGAATTGCAAAAGCTGATAATGCCCTTGAATCTATTGTTAGCTCACTTGGACGCCGAAATAGGAAATTGGCCATGGCATTACTGTTGGAATTATCAAAAAGTGACTCGGTGCGCCAATACATTGGGAATGTCAAAGGCTGCATAATATACTTGGTGACTATATCAAACAGTGATGACAATCAAGCAGCTAGAGATGCAAGGGAGCTCTTACAGAATCTTTCTTTTAGTGATCAGAATGTTATCTTGATGGCAAAGACTAATTATTTTAAACATCTGCTGGAGCGTCTATCTTCAGGTTATTCCTCAAATGAGATTAGTTTTGAGTTAAAATTTTTGGTAAATGCCAGTATGTTATGTTAGTTAGAGATGCACATGGGTCAGGCTGCAGAATTCTGGACCAGACACAAGTTGGGTTGTGAAGTCTTTCAAGCCAGACTGGGTCAGGCAGGGAAAGAAGGCCTAGACAAGTCCCATGGGACCGGCTGAGTTCAAGCTCTAAATTTTGTTTTTTATTTTAAAAATATATCACTTGCACATAATACTTATACAATTATTAGAACAAGCTAAGAGAATACCACCGATGTGTTAGGGTTGGGGGTTTTGCATTGACCTTTATCTTGTATATTAATTGAAAACAAGTACAAAAAAAGGAGCTGACATAAGACCAAAGTTCAAAAATAAAGTAAAAACAATACAATATTTTTTAACTAATTTTAGACAAAAGTCTAACTAAACTTGCATTTAAAAAAATATTGGGGCAGGTAATGGTTTATAAAAAGGTTGGGTTTTCTGGGCCGGACTAGGGCTTGTTCCAAATTAAATGGGGATCAAGCCTCAGGGTCAGTTCAGGGAGGCTCAGCAGTCAGCCCAGACCCTATGGAAATAGGGCTCGGGCTTGGGACCAAGTTTCCGGGGGCAAACCGGGATTTATGGGCTGGACCGGACTGTTTTGTGCACCTCTAATGCTAGTGCTGTAATTGCTTAAAGAATGTACTAAGTTTCTGTGATTGGGAGTGTTATTGAAGCTATTGCAAGTCATTTCAAACCATATTAATCGAAATTCCCTCATTCTACTCTTCAATTGATGCTACCCCAACTTTCTTTCTAATATCTATCTTTCTGATCATACAACCTTGTATGGTCACAACGTCTGCCATATTCTTATTTCAACAACTCACACCTTATGCACATATTGCTTTTTGGTCGTTCATCAGTCAACTCTATGTAGCACAACGGGCTCACCACAGTGCTGTATAACTTTCCCTTTAACTTGGTTGGGATTTCATCCTACTCTATCTTGTGCTTACATACTTGCAAGAGGAGAAAGAAAGGTTTTTGTTGTATCTAAGGGTCTTGGGTCTGCTAGATTACGATCTACATTTCATATTTCAGTGAAAGTCAAACAAGTTATTAAAGTTTCAGCTCTATATCTTCTGAGTTCCAACAACAGGCATCATTATACTTTTGTTCTTAATTTGCTAACTGGTGATGCATTGAACCATTGTAGATTTGTAGCACCCTGCAAGTGTTACTGTTTCTTTTTTCTAGATACATCTACATCTATGTACTGCGTTCCTGAATCATTCTTATTAATATGTGAAAATTTTCTCAAACTGGTGGATAGGATGATTTGATCAATGAATTATTGAACCCTACCTTTTATTAATAAATTGATTTCTATCTCGTACAGGCTAGGGTTATGATGAAAATAAGAACTCTACCATTTATTTGGTTAATTTTATAGCTATAGTTGCACTTGTATGTCTAGATTTAATTATTTTGCATGTCACTTGAATAAATATTATTGTAGACATCACTTCTCATCATAAGTAACAAGCCATCTGTTTTTACAGGACCAGCAGACATCAAGATGATCATGGCAACAAGTTTGGCAGAAATGGAGTTGACTGATCATTGTAAATCATCTCTGTTTGAAGGAGGTGTACTGGATTCACTTCTTCAGTTGATATCACAGGGTGACAATCAGACGAAGGAAGTAGCAGTTAAAGTTCTTCGGAACCTATCAAGCTTACCAAGAAATGGCTGGCAGATGATAAGGCAAGGTTCTGTGAGCACATTTCTTAACCTTCTTTACCACCCCACATCATCACCAAGTTTGCGTGAACAGTTAGCTGCCACGATTATGCATCTTGCAATATCAACTACATCTCAAACTTCCGGTGGAACACCAGTATCATTGTTTGAATCTGATGAAGAGATTAGCGCATTATTTTCCTTCATTTACTTGACTGTGCCTGCAGTGCAACAAAGCATTCTCCGGTCTTTTCATGCTGTCTGCCAATCTCTCTCTGCTGCTAATGTAAAGGCAAAATTAAAGCAGGCAGGAAGATTTTCTTTTTATTAGTTATATTTGAATTCATTTCCTTCTTGCCACTGCTTCTCCATGCTACCAGTTGGATTGAATTGAATAAATGTTTACTTTTTGAATTAATTGGATAAATGTTTACTTTTGGTTGTTCAATTACCTTCACAGATCACAGCTGTACAAGTTTTGATTCAATTGTGTGAGCTTGATAACCAGAATGTTCGGGCAAATGCTGTTAAGCTGCTCTGTTGCCTAACAGAAGATGGCGATGAAGCCAACATCGTAGAGCATGTTAGTCAGAAGTCAATTGAGACCTTATTCAGAATCGTCAAGACTTCTAATGATGAGGAAGAGATTGCTTCTGCAATGGGTATTATCTCAAACCTTCCGGAGTCTCCCCAGATCACTGAGTGGCTGTTCGGAGAGGGGGGTCTGCGTATAATTTCAAACCTTCTGTCTGATTCCAGGCAAAATGGTCTGCATAAGAATCAATTGATCGAGAATGCTGTAGCAGCCATATGCCGTTTTACTGCTCCAATAAACCTGCAGTCACAGAAAAAAGTAGCTGAATCCGGCATTATTCCGGTGTTGGTACAGTTACTAGACCAAGGAACTAGCTTGACAAAAACACGAGCAGCCATTTCTCTTGCACAGTTTTCAAAGAGTTCCCCGGTGCTGACTAGGCCAATCCCAAAGCGTCAGGGACTATGGTGTTTCTCAGCTCCACCAGAGACAGTTTGCCCAGTTCATCGAGGCATCTGCACAGTAGAAGCATCATTTTGCCTGGTAGAGGCTGATGCAGTGACAGGTCTTGTAAGACTTCTTGGGGGACCAGACACTGGATCATGTGAAGCTTCTTTGGATGCCCTATTGACTCTGATTGAAGGTGAAAGACTGCAAAGTGGAAGCAAGGTGCTTGATGAAGCAAGAGCTATACCTTATATAATAAAATTACTCGGTGTCCCTTCTCCCCCGCTGCAGGAGAAAGTTCTAAGTTCCTTGGAAAGGATTTTTCGAGTGCTGGAGTTAAAACAGAAGTATGGACCCTCTTCTCAGATGCTTTTAGTTGAATTGACTCAAAGGGGAACTAGCAGCATAAAGTCTTTGGCTGCTAGGATATTGGGTCAATTAAATGTGCTTCATGAGCAGTCCTCTTATTTCTAATTGAGGTTTTAGGTCTCCACATTCATCTTAGTTAGTTTAACACATTTAATTGCTTAAGAAATTCCCTCTGATTCTTCAGTTTGATTGTGTATTCAATCAACTGGAGAAAAAGACGATATTTTTTATTTGTTATTTTTGTTCAGTCCATGGGAAGTAGATATAAGTCCACAGATTACCCGGGTGAGGTTATTTTTTTAGTCAAGTGGGAATTCTTTTCTGCCCCTGTGATAGATACATCTTCTGTAAAATCTGTGGTATATGTATGTAGTTTTATGTTTCTATAGTTAAATTGAAAGGAAAAAAGGTCTTAAATTTTCTTTTAGAGCTTAATCCAAATTGCATACCAACATTTTCTTTCGATCAGAACTACATCGAATCACATGATTAGGTTCCTAAGTGTTGGTTAGCCTTCATGCAGCAAGGCTGCTGTACCTATGTGACTTGTACATGCACATAATCCTGCTACTTTTATGTTGATCCTCTTTATTTATTTATTTATTTATTTTTTTGAAACAAAGAGGAACCAATTATTTTAAATCGGAAATGAGAACATCAAAAATAAACGTAGGAGAGACAGGACCCCACTCCTCCGGACCAGACTGTAAACCAGCAGCTTTGGCTAACAAATGCGCTACTTGGTTAGCTGATCGTTTAGCAAAACAAATACTACTATTATTCAAAGCCGAAAGAGCATAAGAACAATCTCGAGTAATCAAACCAAACAAAGAGAAATCCGTAGTTGGATGGGTTAAAGCTTGTTGAAGAACCTGACAATCAGTTTCCATCACAACTTTAGAAAAATGACGAGTCTTAAGCCAATTGAGGGCCTCTCTACAAGAAAGGGCTTCAGCAAGAGCTGGATCTTGAGTACAATTTAATAAACCATTCTTAGCTGCAACAAATGACCCAAATTCATCCCTAATAATCCAACCAAAACCCACCTTATTCTGACTAGGGAAAAGAGCCGCATCAAAATTACACTTAAAAAATTCAGACGAAGGCTTGCACCAATTAAGATTACGAACCTGATTAGAATTCACTCGATGAAGTGTAGCAGCTGAAAAGCGAGCTTGCCATTGGGTGTGGACTGTCGCAGCAGCAAGCAAAACAGACTGGGCAGATCCTTGCTTTTGATTCCAAACCACATCGTTTCGAGCTTGCCAAAGAGACCAAAGCACCATTCATATTTTAAAACAAGGTCGAAAGATAGGGTCTGTAGTAAATAATTAAACCAGGAAATGAAGTTTGGTTGAGGAGGAAAAATCAAACCACATAAGGATCCTCTCCACACTTGTTGAGCAAAGGGACATTGAATAAAAAGATGAAAAGTACTCTCGGGACCGCCATTACACATCTGACAGACATTGTGTACCTCCACTCTTCGATTAATCAACTGAGCCATGGTAGGTAACACGTCTAAACAACAACGCCAAATAAAATTACGAACCTTAGGAGGCACATTCAGATTCCAAACCTGTTTCCAACTAGAAAAATACTGTTGGACAGCCGAGGTGGGAAAATGACAGGTTAAAGCTCGATAACCTGATTTCATAGAAAATATGCCCTTCTTCTCAAGCTTCCATTGCCAGATATCCTCAGTTCGGATATGACTAAAGGGAATCTTTAAAATTAACTCAACATCCCTGGGCAAAAAAATGTCTCGAACCAAATCTTCCTCCCATTCCTTGCCATTCTCCTTCATAAGCGATGCCGCTGAAGCATCCTTTAATCCCTGAACCACAGACGTCTCAATATACGGATTAAGAGCATCCGGCAACCAAGGAGAGGTCCACAAATTCGTGTCACTGCCATCCCCTATCCGCCGAACTAGCCCTTCCTTTAGCAAGGATTGCCCCGCAAGAATGCTACGCCAAATAAAACTCGGATTAGACCCTAAACTTGCAAATAAAAAGGAGCAATCTTTGTAATATTTGGCTTTGTATAACCTAGCAACCAATGAATTAGGAAATTGAGCAAACGCCAACCTTGCTTACAGAGTAACGACAAATTGAATTCGTGTAACTGTTTAAAGCTTAATTCCCCTCTACTCTTGTGCACACATAATTTTGCCCAACTTAACCAACGAATACCATTATTACATCGGTCCCCATTACCCCACCAATAGCCATTCATCAACTTCTCTAAATCATCACATAAGCCAAACGGCAAAAGGAAGACACTCATCACATAAGTAGGCATAGCTTGCGCTACACTCTTCAAAAGAATTTCCTTTCCCGCCCTTGAGAGAAATTTCTTCTTCCAGTCCCCAATTCTTTGCTTCATTTTCTGCTCCACAAACGAAAACACACCCTTCTTACTCCTGCCAACCAGAGAAGGCACACCCAGATAATTACCCAAATTCATAGTCTCTCGCACATTCAAAACCTCACATACATCCACTCTACTACTCATTGAGGAATTGGGACTAAATAGAACATTTGATTTTTGAAAATTAATTATCTCGACCGTAAGCGATTTCATGTTGCGGCAGACAACCTTTAATACTTTCGGCTTGATCTTGGCGAACGAAAGAATAACAAACTATCATCTGCAAAAAATAAATGAGAAATCACCGGAGCCTGGGTGGAGATCTTACAGCCGTGAATATGCCCCCTAATTGCAGCATCTCTCAAAAGGGCAGAAAGACCCTCATCACAGATAATAAAGAGATACGGGGAGAGAGGATCCCCTTATCGGAGTCCCCTTTGAGGAATAATTGGGCCAATACTTTCGCCATTCTGCACAATAGTATACTGAACAGTCGTCACACAAAGCATCAGCAAACGAACCCAACGAACATCAAACCCCAATTTTAGAAACATTTGCTGTAAAAAATCCCACTCTATTCGATCATAAGCCTTGGACATATCTAGTTTTAAAGCCGCCTCACCTTGCTTTCCCTTTGTTTTCCTCTTAATATAATGTCCACATTCAAAGGCTACCATGATATTATCGGTAATCAAACGATTTGGAACAAAAGCACTTTGAGTCTCAGAAATTACTTGCTGCAAAATACTTTTCATACGGTTAGCAAGCATTTTAGCCATGATTTTGTAGACCACATTACAAAGTGCAATAGGACGGAGATCACTAACAATTTCAGGGTTTTTCTTCTTTGGAATAAGAACAACAGATGTGGAATTAAGATCATCTTAAAAATGGTAGAATTCAAGCAATTGTAAACAAAAGACAAGAATATCCTCTCCAACCGTGCCTCCAAAATTACGAAAAAACACGGATTCATGCCATGGGACCGAGGATTTATCAGGAAACATTGAGAAGAGAGCAGATTTAACCTCTCCAGGATCAAAAGGGCGAATTAGTTCCAAATTTTGTTCCACTGTAACTCTGCGCCGAACCTTCCTTAGAACCACATCGCTACTACAGCCATGAGTCGTAAACAAATCAGAGAAGAAGGAAAAAATATGATTTTGTAAACCTGATCGCCAATCCAACCAATTACCAAAAGAATCACGAGAAGCGGAGAAGGAATTCTTCTTCCTCCGGAAAGCGTAAAAGCGATGAAAAATTTAGTATTAGCATCACCAACCGCAAGCCAATTTTGCTTTGCTCTTTGACGCCAAAAAGCTTCCTTCTGCTCAAGAAGAAAATACAAGAGATGATTCTGCTCTTTATATTCATGGAGCGACCTATCATCACGAAGAGGCTTCAAGACCCGTAACCGTCTCCTGCAGTCATCAATATCCTTAGTAAATTTGTGAAAAACATCTTTTCCCCACTTCTGTAAATGAGACCCACAAGTTGAGATCCTAACCTGTAAATCCAGAGAGCCCCCAAAGCCCAACCTTCTTCAACAACACAATTTATTTATTTATACTAATAAAGAGTTTCGTTGAGTGGTATAAATTGTTCATATGGTGGGATATCAAGGGTTGATATATATAGGCTTGCAGCTTTCCTCTGGGATATTGATACATATATCGTAACACAAATACATACATATAACAATCACTATATATAGTAGAAATATATCTTTAATTTTAAACTATAAATTTCCAAACATGTAATAATTTATTTATATTTTGATTTAATTGGGTCATACTATTACTAATACATTTCTATCAATATATGGCTGGCTACATTTGAGAAGATAAGATTATCCTTAAAAAGTAAGTAATTCCTTTTAAAAATGTACTACTACTATTTCTCTTTTGAGACTTGAGAGTCAAACCCCAGTTCGGCTTATGAACCCAATATCTGCAACTAGCTCTGTTTGGATTGATGATATAGGTCGACTCTGTTATGAACCAACTGAAGCAAATACACGCCCACACTCTTAGAAATGGCACGGACTTCAGCAAATTCCTGATAAGCAAGTTTCTTGAAATCCCAAACATCCCTTACGCCCACAAACTGTTCGACCTTATTCCTGAACCAACTGTCTTTCTCTACAACAAATTCATTCAAGCCTACTCTTCCCATGCCCCTTACCATCACTGCTTGTCTCTCTACACCCAGATGTGCCTTCAAGGTTGCTCACCAAATGAGCACTCCTTTACCTTCCTCTTTGCCGCATGTGCCTCCCTTTCCTTTCCACATCAAGGGAAAATGCTTCACTCACGTCTTGTCAAATCGGGTTTTGAATTTCACGTTTTTGCTTCAACTGCTTTGGTTGGCATGTATGCTAAATTGGGTTTGTTGGCATTGGCACGCCACAAATTCAATGAGATGAAAATAAAAGATGTACCCATCTGGAATTCTTTGATTGCAGGGTATGCAAGGAATGGAAATATGGAGGGAGCGTCAGAATTGTTTGCAGCAATGCCTTCGCGGAATGTGATATCTTGGACCACAATGATATCTGGGTATTCACAAAATGGGAGATATGGAAATTCCCTGGCAATGTTTTTGGAAATGGAGAAAGAGAAAGGGGTGAGGCCGAACGAAATGACATTAGCTAGTGTTCTTCCAGCCTGCGCAAATCTTGGTGCATTAAAGGTTGGACAGAGAATTGAAGGCTATGCAAGGGTAAATGGCTACTTTAAGAATATGTTTGTATGCAATGCTATATTGGAAATGTACGCAAGATGTGGTAGAATCGATACAGCAAAGCAGATATTTGATAAGATTGGTATAAATAGAGATTTGTGTTCTTGGAATACCATGATCATGGGATTAGCTGTCCATGGAAAATGTGACGAGGCCCTTGATCTTTTCCACCAAATGCAAGTAAGCTGTCTCTATAATAGAATTTGGTAAATAATGAAAATGTAATTCCTGCTCAACTGACATGCTTTTGCCTTTATAAAACAGAGAGAAGGGACTGCACCTGATGATGTTACATTTGTGGGCACTCTCTTAGCATGTACTCACGGAGGGATGGTTCATAAAGGCCGTGAACTCTTTAAATTGATGGAGCAGAAGTTTTCTCTTACTCCCAAGCTAGAACACTATGGATGCATGGTTGATCTCCTAGGTCGAGCTGGAGAACTGCAAGAAGCATATAATCTTATAGAAAGTATGCCAATGAAACAAGATTCTGTGGTATGGGGAGCTCTGCTGGGCGCATGCAGTTTCCATGGCAATGTCGAGTTAGCTGAGAAAGCTGTTGAGTCTCTCTTTAAACTTGAGCCATGGAATCCGGGAAACTATGTTATTCTGTCCAATATTTATGCTACTGCAGGCCGATGGGATGGTGTTGCTAAGCTGAGAAAGCTCATGAAGGGCAGGCAAATAACAAAGGCAGCAGGGTATAGTTTCATTGAAGAGGGAGGACAAATTCATCAGTTCATTGTAGAGGATAAATCACATCCAAAATCTGATGAGATATACTCGTTACTAGAAGAAATTTCAACAAGGATGAAGCTAAATAATGCAACTGATTTTGATATTGTGGAAGAACTATGCATAGTGGGCATGACTTGATGATTTTATCATTTCAATAAATTTGGTAAATTCATATTTTTTGAACATACAAGTTATGAATTCTGCTGCCTACTCTAGAATTTCCAACTACAAGTTTAATGAATATGAATTTACCTCAAACTCAAATTGCAAGTATAAAGAACCAGTAACATAAATAATTTGGAATGTGACTTGTAGGCTAACCAACATGAAAATAAAAACAATATCAAAGAATATTTCATAGCAAATTGTAGCATTTTCCCCATTGATCCTGGTTTCATGCTTCCATGAATTATACCTACTGTTTGATCCTACTACTATATTATGCTGTCTTTACTTTTGCCCTCCATCTTCTACTCCTTCCCACAAACTTCAGGATTTCATCGATTAGAATCACAGGTGCTGAGACCAAGATGACCAGACCCCACTCGTTCAGATTCAGTGGAACGATACCAAACACATCTGCCAGGAAGGGAACATACAGTATTACGCAATGCAGCCCAAACGAGACCGACATGGCAACAAGAAGCCAAGGGTTCCTCCATGGGGGCATTGTGAACAAACTGTTGTCTTCCGAGAGGGCATTTAGAGAATTAAACATCTCTATAGCCACCAATACAGAAAGTGATAGAGTCATTGCCTTCACTTTACCAACAGAAAAATAATCACATGGGTTGGATAAAGTAATCAAACGGCCATCACCAACAGTAAATGGAGTAACGGAGAAATTTGACCATGAGTGACACTCTCCCCAGTTGCGAAGCTGTGATAGTTCAACAAGTGTGTGCCCATCACTCACAAGATTGATACCCAGAAATGACGCCCTAGTGTACCACAATATGAAAATGCCAACAGTAGCAATCCCCACATAAGAGCCAACTACCTGCCGTTATAGTCGCACATTAGTATTTATACACATAAAGCTAGAATAAGTTATAAAGAATTTAACATTTGGTGACATTAACCTCTGGTTTTAGTGGTTATCCTTCAGGTTTAAGGAAAAATATGTACAAAGTATATAGTAGAAAGTAATATACCACTTTTTGTACTCCATGCAATTAAATCATGTTTTGGTAATTACTAATTAGAATTGTACTTGGTGAAACCTAAAGTCCATAACATATAATTTTCTATGCGCAAATACCTTTACTTTCTTTTGATCTTTACTAGTCATGCATCTTGGTTATTAATCTTAGAAGAATTGCTTGAGAACAAACAATTAGCTTTGACACTCAAGTATGTGGACTGTGCTCATGCTTCTGTGGAAGTCTTATTCTCATCATCAATACAAATGGGAATTAATAATTTTCCGTTACCTCCCACAATATTTTCATTGTAAAACTAAGCCATCTAAACGTAGTTCCTCTTGTCTTGTTAGATCCTGATAGTCAGCTCACAAGAAGGCTAGGGTAATGGAAAATCATACATATGGGCAAAAAAAAGTAATGATAGAAGTAGTTAATCAACACTAACCAAATAGCGAAAAAGAACCCAAGAGTTTATGAGAGCGTCATTGCTCTTTCGGGGTGGTTTCCGCATAATATCAACATCAGCAGGGTTAAATCCAAGAGCTGTTGCTGGTGGACCATCAGTGACTAAATTGACCCACAGGAGCTGCACGGGTATCATGCATTCCGGTATACCCAGTGCAGCAGTCAAGAATATGGATATAACCTCCCCAACGTTAGACGATATCATGTATCTGCACATTGAGGAATTATATAGGCATCTGATGATTGTGAAATAGAAAACACTCAAAACAGTAAAATTAGATATATACCTGATAAAAGCTTTCATGTTGTCATAAATTGAGCGACCCTCGGCAACGGCTGAAACAATGGTGCTGAAATTATCATCTGCCAGAACCATATCTGCTGCTTCTTTTGCAACCTGGAACATTGACATGGGATGGTTGATAAAAAGAAAAGGGAGAGAAAAGGAAAATTAATTAATAGATGAGTGTTTTACAACTCGCAGGGAGTGGGTTTGCTAAGTACCTCTGTTCCAGTAATGCCCATGGCAATTCCAATATCAGCAAGTTTCAGCGCAGGTGCATCATTCACACCATCTCCAGTCATTGCAACAATTTCACCCATCTCTTTTAGCATTCTAACGATCTCCTGCTTGTGCCTAGGTTCAGCACGAGAGAAAACCTTTCCCCCAGGTTTTGACAAAATTTCTCTTTGTTGAGAAGCG
Source organism: Panax ginseng (assembly GCA_020205605.1). NCBI lineage: Eukaryota > Viridiplantae > Streptophyta > Magnoliopsida > Apiales > Araliaceae > Panax > Panax ginseng. The sequence continues at coordinate 104,916,927 of CM035142.1, read as the reverse complement.
GAAAGCGCCATGAACTCTTTACCTGTAAAACTAGCCCCTCTAAGATCGGCTCCTTCAGTAAACAATCGAATTTCCCGACAAATAGCCTCAGCAGTGGACTTATTATCTCCAGTTATCACCATAACTTTGATTCCAGCTCCTCTACAATCATCAATTGCTTTATGAACTTCATCACGAGGAGGGTCCTGTAAGTTTAGTTGTTAAATAAAACTATAAAAATCCATGTTACTAAAATGGTAAATAATGCAAATCATGAACACTTGAAAACGTGGGCTCACCCTTAAACCAACAACCCCTACAAAAACTAAGTCACTTTCAATAGAGGTGTAAGAAGCTGAATCAAGTAACTTCTTGTGGGCAGGATGAGTCTCAGCATAGTAGTCTGAAAACTCTCCCAACTCATCCTTATATGCCATACCCAAGCATCGCAATCCCTTTGAACTCATCTCCAAATGTCTCAACTGCAATAATTGCCTACAAGGTTCATCAATTGGAACAATTGATCCATCTGCAAGTTGCACATGTGAACTGCGCTCAAGTAGACTCTCAACAGCACCCTGTGGATCAAATTACCAAGATTGAAGTCAGCCATGAAAAGCATACTATGTAAGCACTGCAGAACAAATCAAAGCAAAACAAAAAACCGTGTAGAGATATTTACAGGAGTAAAGAAACTGGTGCACAATTTCTAAAGTAGTATGTTAAGTTCTGCACTCTACAAACAAATATAGGTAAGAGACCTAATTTTCTTATAGAAGTTCACAATCCATAAAAATATCAAAAAACAAGTTGCTAGCTAAATTTACCTCATTATCATAAATAAAATCCAGAACATTCCAAATAAATCCCAAAAGTTGATTGTGCCCAGTTGCTAAAGTCTGCTAAATTCACCACGATTTTTGGTTATGTGATGCCAAGGAGGGCCTACTGCTATTTCACTATAATACATCTTCTAGCAGAGTAAATTTTCCTCCCGTACCTTGTGTTCTTCCTCTTCTCAAACTACAATTCATGTAATAATTTGTATCACTTTGATAGGGGTGTCTTATCAGCTATGCTAGCTCTTAAGGAAAGACAAATGGAGATCTTTAGAAACACACTGTCTTGGTTGGACTATATAAGTTCTTTATGAATGGCTCGTATCTAAAGTGCTATATTTTCATTTGATTACTCACACTTATTTAAAAGCATTATAGTTTATAAAATCCAAACAAATTACTCAGTCAGTGTAAACTATTCCTAGATAGTTTTTAAAAATAAGCATGTAACTTCTCTATGGTTTCCTGGCCACATGCTCCACAAGGTTCTCTTATCTCTTTCTTCTCCGACCTGTTGTTAGGGAAGGAAAAGAAGGTACCAATAGGCCTGTAAGTTGTAAACAAGATGAGCTGAGTCGAGTTTTGGAACGAACCTGAATATGGTGTTCGAATTCAACTCTTTTATCAACGAGTGGAGCTTGAGCCCAAGCCGAGTTAAATGAGCCTACTAAAGCTCAAATCGAGATAACCAAATTTAAATAATTATTAAATTAATTATTATTATATTTATATATATTATATGAATAATTAATTACTTTAATTAGTTAGAGCCGAACTTAAGCGAACTATAGTGGTGTTTAGATGAGCCGAGTTTAAACGGTTCAAGCTCTAGTCAGACACGGTTTTAATTAAACGATCACAATCTTTTGTTAGAACACGACTCGATAAACGAACTTGGGCCGAGTATAGCCAAGCTTAAACGAGTTAAGCCAAGCTTAAACAAACCAAGTCAAACTTCAACGAGCTAAGCTGAGATTTGTTCACAACCAACTCCGTTCATTTACAGCTAGGTATCAATAACTGCTTTTCTTTTAAGGGACAACTCAAGATGCCAATATCGATATATGCTTCGAATTTAACTAGGGGAAATGGAGCATTTGTTGGAACAAATATAGCAACTAAAAATTATGAGTTTTGAAGGTTTCACTTATCAAATAATAATAACTAATTTCTACAGTTTCTCTCAAACTAGAATAAGAAAGTAAACCCTGTAACTTCTAATCCAATTTAACATATCAATCAGGCATAACCTTGGTAAGTACTATGTCCTCTTAGCAAACAGACTACAATTGAATACCATTCTCTTGTTTATTAATTTTTATATGAAATTTGGAAACTTGCAACTTCAATTGAAATTTATTGTTTATTCAGAATTGATTCCCATATACAATCTTATGACAGGAAAGATGTCAAAAATGTGAGGATAACCTTATACAATGCCGCAAAAAAGTCATGCCTTGAATATAAACTCGATTATTTTTAAGCTATAATTCCAAAACAAAAGGAGTAAGCATTTACAAAATACCTTTACAAGAAGTCGATTATGTCCCGTTGATTCCCGGACAATAACACTCATCGACTTACGAATACGATCAAACTCCAACATCGCAACCTTCTTTGATCTTTTTGTCCACCATTCACAACAGCCTATATAAGTCACAAATGAAAACCCATATCTACAAAGAGAGATAAAATATAAAGAGATAAACTACTCAGGTTAGTTTTTGCTCACCTAATTTCACTGTGTCACGATCAATCAGATAATTAGCCACAATCTGTGAACCACGAATTTTATTCCTTGCCTTACTATCTGGAACTCCCATCTTTTCAACCAAGACCTTAAGAGCCGCCTCAGTGGGTAAACCTGTCGCACGGAAGAGACGGCCATTGCAAAATATACCAGCATCATTGCAGACAGCACAAATTTCTGCCATTGCTTGCAAGTTAGCATCCATATTGTAGCAATTCCAATCAACAATTCCTCCATCCTTAGGATCATAAGTTGTGCCGTCAACGTGGAATGTCCGAGAAGCGGTGGTTTTCCCTCCTAAAGTAAAAAATTCCATCACAGACATCTGATTTGTAGTCAATGTCCCTGTTTTGTCTGAACAGATAACAGTTGTACATCCTAAGGTCTCTACACTTGGTAGCTTTCTCACTATTGCATTCTTTTGTGCCATTTTTCTTGTACCCAGAGCTAAACAAGTCGTTATTACAGCTGGTAGCCCTTCTGGTATTGCAGCTACAGCAAGGGCAACGGCAATCTTGAAATAATATGTGCACTTCTCAAACGAAAATCGAATATTTGTTGGCCATCCATTTACCAGATCCCAAGTGAGAAAATATTTATAGTTGATAACCCACACAACAAGACAAACGAAACCAATTGCAGTTGTAAGTCTGTTCCCAAATTCATCAAGCTTCTTCTTCAAAGGGGTATCACTCTCTTCCAAAGAAGCCTCATGAATTTGTGTCTGTATCTTGCCAATTTCAGTGAGCATCCCAGTGTTCACGGCAACACAGATACAGTTTCCATTTACTACTGTAGTGCCTGCGAAAACCATATTTTCTTTGGCCTGCAATTCACAGTCATCCATGAATATAGTATTGGTTCCTTTCAAAACAGGCATTGCCTCCCCTGTCAAGGAACTCTGCTCAACTCTTAAGGTAGAAGTTTTCAAAACTGCAACTCTCATATCTGCTGGTACTTTGTCACCCACACGCAATTCAACAATGTCCCCAGGAACAAGCTCTCTGGCCGGCAAATCTGGTACTAAGTACCCATCCCTTAGAACCTTACAAGAGTCACACTGCATCTCCTTCAGGGCTTCAAGTGCTTTCTCCGCATTACTCTCTTGCCAAACTCCGACAATAGCATTAAGGACTAAAATCAAGACAATCACAAGTGGTTCGACATAGGCTTCAAATCCAGATTCCCCGGTTTCTTTTCCATGCAAATAAGCTAAAATGAAAGAAATGAAGGCTGCAACAAGAAGAATCTTGACAAGCATATCATCAAATTGTTGGAGAACGAGCTGCCACATGGGCTTCCCTTTCTCTTTCTGAAGCTCGTTCCAGCCATACATCTCACGCTGCTTCTCAACCTCATATGTACTCAGACCCTTGTCAATTTTCACTTTGTACTCTTTCAAACATTGCTCAACAGACCATGACCACGCAGGAAATGGTTTTTCATCCATTCTTGCTTTCATACAGTGTTAAAATGTCAACCAAACTAACAATTCAACAAAATTTGCTTTATACCCATTTCAATTCCCTGCAAAGGAGTTCATACACAGAGCCAATTTCAGCAAAGCAAGAACTTTCTCAGACTTCAACAGCCAGACTCTAATACAAGAAATGAAAATCATAACTGAATATCTTTCTGTTGGGAACTTGTGACTCATAATATGGAAGCCGCTGAAAAAGGCTAGTGCGGAGCCTAATGGAATGACGACGACTAGCCCATCGAGGTTGACCGAAGGTCGCGGGTGTGGGGAAGCCCCATGCAATCTGTCTGAGTTGTTTATTAGAGGGACATTATGGGTAATTGAGACATAATGTGAAGTAGGGTTGGAATAGGATTAGTGGTTATAAATACTATCTATTGTAAAGCCCTAAGTAACCAAGGAATCATCAATAAACAATAAGCCGCCGCCTGTGGAGTACCCAAATTGGGGAAGCACATAAATCTCTTGTGTATCGTTTGTGTGCGTGTGTATGATCCTTTAATTCTAACACTTTCTAAGACCAAAATATCAGTTCAATCAAACAAAAACAGTAAATAAAAAGCTAACAATCGTGCCTGACCACAAAACAACTGATTGATGTGGACCAACAAAGAATTAAAGAACAAGGCTTAATTATAATAAGTACCGTCTCTATCATTATCTCCAAGACTCCATCTTTATGACAACACCCAACTAACTCAGATAAAAACAAAGCCTCAGTAATCAACTGCCTTAAAACCCCCAGCAACATAACCAAAAAGAATTCCACAAAACAAGGGGGAAATAACAAAAAAAAAATAGAAGAAAAATAGATAAATCAGCAAACAAATTGACACCCATATGAAGGGAAAAAAACTGACAATAAGCTTAGTATTAGCCGTTTATAATATACAGAACTGTATGTAATAACTTACCAACAGTCACTAAACCGAATCTATTGCAGCCACAAAAGCATACTTGAAGAACCAAATATATATCTAGAAATACCGCAAAGAAACTTGAGAATCATGAGAAATGAGTGAAGGGAATTGTACCTTATATAAAGAGAAAGAAAGGTGGCTTTGGGACAAAGCAATGTAGATCACCAAAGAAAATTCTTTTAACTAGAAAGTATTTTCTTGATTCCGAATGGAAAATAAAAAAAATTGGAATTTTGGCGACTTTGTTCTCTTCTCTGACTGCTATTTTTGCTTTATGACTCTCTCTCACTCTAGGAGTAGTTCTCCGAATTTGGTACCGTTCTTCTTCCTCTTCCTTCTTTTGAATTACTGAACAGTTGGTTATCTTTTAAAATTGAAGCCAAATTGGTCTTGTTTGACAATAAAGTCCTTGAGGTTCTGACTTTACTACATTTTTAACTTCCGGTTAGGATGAGAAGAAGTGATATTCTATTCAATTTTAAATCAATAATTAATTAGGATTTTAAATCACTAACATCCTATTTAAAGAGAAAATTTGGAAGCATTATAATATGTATTACGTTATACGTATTACAATTACAATTTAGTATACATGTCTTCATTAGACCTAATATTTGAGTAGTATATACCGTACATTTTGGAAGTAGACTATTTTTTCTAAAGAAACAAGTGGTAGTGTTTATGGAGTATTTTTATATTCTTGTGTTGTGGGCAGTGGGCACCATCACCATGTTTCTTTTCCAAGCATATTTTTATCAACTTCCAGGAAAGTTTCTCCGTGCAGGTGCAGCAGCATATGCATATGCATATTGGCATTAATTTACAAGAGGAAGTCATCCTCCAAGAACCTCAAATATACATATAATATACTCCATATAACAGTTGTGTCACGGGCATGGTGTTCAAAGGGCACTCTTGTTTGACATTTGCTTTAACTTAATTATATTACTACATTATTATTATTATACTACTAGCTGAACTGACATTTGTGTTTGGTGGTAGATGTAGATTGGTAGTGGTGGTACCTCACTACTACCTTCCATTATATATATATATATATATATATATATAGATATCCATCTCTGATGTCGATTTGTTGAGGAACTTAAGCTTCGTTTTTACCGTTCTGCCGCTCAACCTGTAATGGCTTTATATAAAAATAAAATTGTAACAAGCCGCTTATAGGTTGTAGCAATTTGGGCTTAAAAATAGGTTCTTTCCCTCAACAATTGGAATCATTGTGGATAAAATCCATATATATATATATAAGACCCCAACTTATTATAAATAAAATTGAATTTTTCTTTATTCATTATTCTAAATTAATAAGGGTTAATTTGATATAATACTTTGGTTATGGGTGAAATGTGCAAAGTTTACAAAATAAGCAAGTGGTTATAAAATAATCATTGTTGTCGGGGAATATTCGTTTGGTCGTGGAATATTCTTTTGTTGGAAATATTAAATGCGACGCAGTGCGGTCATTTGTGGGCCCCATAATGTAATAAGCGCCGGATGAGGAAAGCGACAAGTATGTGTTTTTATAAATAACGACGTAGTTATTACTGAATTAACACTTGTTGGATTACTCCGTGGTTAAAATACGATAATATCGCGTGGTCGCACAAAGAAGACGCGCAGTATTTATACAGATATTGTCGAATTATTGATTAAATGCATAAGAAAGTATTTACTCAATAATGGTTCTGATAATTACTATTCGATTATTTTATTATATTGATTCAATAATTGTTGCGTTGATATTTTGTATCGTTGTTGTTTGATAATTGTCATTACACAAGATTTTCCATTATCAAATCAATAATTCATATTATTATCGAGATAACATTATTGGCAATGTCTAGAAAGTTACATCAAGAGAGGTTTGGTCACCTAATTGCTGCCAAGTAAGGAGAAATCCTTATTCGAAAGCCCCTCTTCCTGAGGCTACCGCGGTTGTCAATATTGTGATAATTGTAATATTATTTGTGAATAATTAATTATTGATTTATATGATGAGAAAAATATTGATTTTATATGGATATAGATGGAGAAAATTTTTAATGTGACAATTGTTGAAAATTAATATTTTATCTTTTCTCGATAAAATAATTCATTTAAATATATTATTTTAATAATATATTAACGATGATATTTTTACAATGAATGTGGGATATATGAGTATATGAGGAGGTAGAGTATTTTGTGGCATTAAATGTTTAACACATATTTTGTGTGTTGGTGGACACAATTCTTGACCGAAAATTTATTATAGACTATAAAATCGCCCATTTATGGATTTTGGTCAATTTCTGTTTGGAATTTGGAAAAACTTTCTTCTGCAAAGTTGTAGAGAATGAAATTTCCCATGAAAAGTAGCGAGTTTTGAATTTTTCTGATAACCGAGCTATTTTCTACGAATTATTGAAGTTTTGGAAAATAAAATGATTTTTATTAAATTATGGGTGGGACCCACTTTTATTCTAACACATGTGGGCTGCTAATTTGAGTCAAGGATGGCTGGTGGCTGAATTGGTAGGTAAGCATGCGTAGGAAATGTGTTTAATAAATAATATTAATTTATTATTTAGTCTCCTTTAAGCGTTTAAAGTATTTTCCTATAAATAGAAAGCTAAGTTAGAATTGAAAATCACACCGTAAACTAAGTTTTCTCTTTCTTCTCTCTCTATATTATCGGCGTATTCTTGTGAGTATACTTTGAGTGTTCTTTATACGGTCATGAGTTTCATCAAGATATTATCTAGAAAATACAATGTAAATACGGTTATTTTGAGGTAGTAAGGATGTTATTTCTTTCATAAATGATATTATTTTCTTCAATATCATTATGCCAAAATATTGGTTGAACTTTTTATCAAATTTGAAACTTTTTTCATGCTTGGGTTTCTTATTCATGAGATTCTTATTCACGAGTTACTATTCATGAGTTATTATTCACGAAGTCTTATTCACGTAAGCGTGAAGATGTTTTTGTAAAATTTCTATCTTTTTGTGTGGGGAGTTACTTATTCACGATTATACTGCACTATTCACGATATACGATTAATTATTCACAACACGACACTATTCAATAGAAAAATGAAAATTTTTCTTTTTATCCAAGATGTCTATTTCGGCTTACTATCTTTGATTGTATCCATGTTTTGATCGTTATTTTTGAGTTCCGCTTCAAAATCGTTTATTATGAAGTATTATCGATCTTGGATAAACCGTTGTACGAATCCCTAATATTTGTCCTTCTATCTCATGGATTCGTTCTTAAAATATTTTTCATCATCCTCGGTCCTTAATGGTGATACTTGATGAATATCTTTGGCCGTAGTGCAAAAGATGAACGATTAATCGATGAATATCTTTGGCCTATAGTGCAAAGATGAGCAGTGTTGAGATGAACATGACCAATCTGGTGATTTAAATGAATATCTTTGGCCTCAGAGTGCAAAGATGAATATTGATTGTTATTACTGAGGATAAAATATTGATGATGGACTTTTAAACCTTAGAAGACAGAGAATTCTTCTCTACGTGACTCTTCTAATGGATTCTTTATTTCATTGCATTTGTTGATCTAAAACTTGTTGTCTATTGTATTCTATTATATTTTTCCCTGTTGAAGACTAACGATAATTTGTTGTATATTATCTTAGTCATAATATTCTTTATCGGCTGATTGAGCTCACCCTTTTCCTTGTTGTTCCATTTTCTTCTCGGGAGGTGAGAAACATAGCAGGATCGAGTCTGGAAATGGAATGAAGGTTCTAGAGAGAGTTGTTTAGTAGTCCTCACCATTTTTGTAAAATAATGTATCAATAATTATGATGGGGATTTATTTATGTATGGATATTGTCTGCAGGCGGCAATATCTCGTATTTAAACTCACAAGATGTATTGTCGTATTTCACACGACATTTGTATTATTGAAGTTGTAGTTATTTCGTACCATGTATTTGGCGACTCGAGAATGGGTTGGGTGGAATGGACCTATTTTGGGGGTCGCACGGTTGGTATCGAGCTTAGGGATATGATCTCTGGCGGAGATCGGGGAATGTAACTAGGAGGGGAGAGACGAGTAAATCCTTCGCTAAAGTGTCCTACCTAAGCTTATTTGTTGGTCGTCATAATATAGGGATATTATGTGACATGTTAATTTGTTTAATTAACCCTTGTTTTATGATGAGATTTAAGAATGGTCACGAGAATATTAACAATGGAGTAAATGAGACCGTGGAGACGCCTTTCCTTCACTAACGAGGAGAACGCAACAGTCGGGCAATGTTCCTCCCGTGAAACAACGCCAATTTGAGCAGATGATGAACGACGGATGTTTAGGAGCTTTTTACAGTTCATGCAAAATCGCACGAGGAGACTCGTGTACAAAATATGGGTGGAAATGATAAGAATGCTTGCGGTTTGTCACTACCAAACAATTCAAAGAGTTGGGACCACCAGATTTCCATGGAAAGCCGGATCCGATCAAGGCGTAAACGTGGGTCAAGCAAATTACCAAGATATTTGATGTCTTGGGATGCATGGAGGAATGAAGGTTCCATTCGCCACCTTTTATGTTTCGTGGTGAAGTTAGACATCGGTGGGAATCAGAAATAAGCGTACTCAACCGGATGCACTCAACATGTCTTGGGAAAGATTTGAATCTGTTCAATGACAAGTACTTTCTCGAAAGTATTCGGCTATATGAAGGAAGTGGAGTTTATTAGACCGGAGCAGAGTAACATGACGGTGTCTCGAAGACGAGGCGTAAGTCTCATGAGTTGTCCAGTTTGCACCTCATTTGGTGGAAAATGAGGAACGATGACGGCGTATGTTTCGAGGGTTCAAAACTCGAAATTCGCCAATACCTCATTTCTCATAAATTTTCTCTATATTCGAGATGTTGTAAACATGGCTCAATTATTAGAAGCGAGATAGTGAGTATACTCAACCGAGGGACCACAACTGTGGTAGTCATCGTAACGATGATAACCAATGAGGAGGAAAGAATACGGACAAAAGCAGAACCACTCCTGGTGGTAATCGTGGCCATAAAAATAGAAGAAGTTTTAGTCGGGAGGAGATTTTAAAAGAGGAGATTCAACAACGACCATGTGAAGACGTCGGCCAAGAAGAACCTGGTTCCAAGGGAGAGAAAGACCACCGATTCAGATATGTTATAAATGCACGGAAGGAGGGACATATCACCTCAAACCGTCCACAACAATCCAAGGTATGTTTATAACTGTGGAAAAGAAGGCCACATCGCGAGAGATTATGCAGATCGAAATCCGATCAAATGAATGGTGACTCAAAAGGATATATCGTAAAAGTCAAAGACAACGGTTCTGGAAGAAGCGTTTGTCGTGGCCGGTCAATAAATGCGAGGAACCCGAATGAGTTTAAGACGGGTTAGTTAATTATAATTTTGCGAATTTTATACCTTACTAGATCTACGGTTCTACCCATTCTTTTATCTCTCTTTGCTTTGCGCTTCAATGTTTGAACTTGACTACGAGAAATTAGACTTTGACCTATTTATGGAGACTCTGTTAGAAAAACTTTCATTACATCCAGTTGTTTAGAAATCTTATTCGATCCAAGTTGGCACCATCACATTACCGTTGACCTTATTTCTTTAAAGATACTTGCTTTTGATGTGATTTTAGGGATTGATTGGTTAACTACTCATCATGCCAAATTAATTGCTTTTTAAGGTTGTTAGTTTTCATATTCCTAAGCAACCCGTTATTCAATTTAAGCAACCAAACCATTGAAGTCAAACACCGTCATATCAAACCACAAAGCTATTTGTTTATTGAAAACGAATGTCAAGCTTTCTTAGCCATGTTATGGACTTGAACAATAATACGCCGATTTGAATGATATTTTTGTTGTTAGTGAATTTCCGACGTATTTCCGAGGAATTTCTTCGCCTACTCTCCCGTAGCGTGATATTGAATTTGTATCGACTTTAAATCCCAGACAAAATCCATTTCTAAAATCTCATATCGAATGGCTCCTATTGAACTTCGTGGAGTTAAAAACCCAACTATAGAAGTTGATACCCGAGCCTCTATCTTATGACTTCCTTTGTGGAATGCACCGCAAACCAAACTCTCCGTAGGGACGCCATATTCGTATGCGATAGTAAAACCGATAGTGCTATTGTAACATGCTATCCAAGGTTGGGATATGAGTCACGATTGAGAACAACCTAAGCTTCGGTGAATCGAAATTGTAGCCTTCTACAGCTTAGTTGGTTATTATCGGAGATTCGTTGAAGGATATTCTTGAATCACTATTCCATTAACACAGCTGACTCGTAGAGATACAAAATTCAAATGAAGCGAGGAATGTGGAAAGAGCTTTGAAGAACTCAAGATGAGACTCATTTCAGCACATGTTCTGACCATGCCATCCTCGAAAAGTGAACGTGGTAGACGGCGTGTTGAGTAAAAGATCGATATCTGAAAGACGAAAGTACGATATTGTCAAAGACTCATTTCAGTATAACTTACAAATATTAGAGATGGAGATGAAAACTCTAGGTATCCACGTGATGATATACGAGTATAATCGACTTTTATCGATAAAGTTAAAATCGCTTCGGGCTACACAATCGGAAATGATGAATTTGAAGAAGGAGGTGCAAGAAGTTGTTATTTCAAAAGCGAGAATCGGTGAGGTGAGGAAAGCTCAAACCTTCGATTTATTAATCCATTTGAAATTCTCGATCGAAATAGAACCGTGGCCTATAGACTCGCTTTCACCGCCAAGTATGGCGCTGTGTGCATAACGTTTTTTCATGTATCGATGTTACGTAAATATGTGGACTAATTCGAACCACATTATTGAGTTAGAACCGCAACAAGATAGCCAAGACTTAACATACGAGGAGGTACCTGTCAAGATTTTGGATAGGAAGAAGAAGATGTACTACGAAAGAAGGTCATACCACAAGTTAAAGTTTTGTGGAGAAACCATGCTATCGAGGAAATGACACGGGAGTTGGAAAGCGGAAATGTAAGCGAGGTATCTTCATCTTTTCGATACACCAGGTACGCACGTCAATTTCGAGGACGAAATTTCATAAGGAGGGGAGGTTGTAAAATCCCAACTTATTATAAATAAAATTGAATTTTCCTTTATTCATTATTCTAAATTAATAAGGGTTAATTTGATATAATACTTTGGTTATGGGTGAAATGTGCAAAGTTTACAAAATAAGCAAGTGGTTATAAAATAATCATTGTTGTCGGGGAATATTCGTTTGGTCGTGGAATATTCTTTTGTTTGGGAATATTAAATGACGCAAGTACTTGATCATTTGTGGGCTCCATAATGTAATAAGCGCTCGGATGAGGAAAACGACAAGTATGTGTTTTTATAAATAACGACGTAGTTGTTACCGAATTATCACCGTTGGATTACGGTGGTTAAAATACGATTAATATGCGTGGTTGCGATAGAATTACGGTATTGCACAAGATTGTCGAATTATTGATTCGTATATGTAAGAAGGCACTACTCAATAATGGTTACGTGAATTACTATTCAAGTATTTTATTATATTGATTCAATAATTCTTTGCGTTGATATTTTTGTATCATTTGTTGTTTCAATAATTGTCATTACACAAGATTTTCCATTATCAAATCAATAATTCATATTATTATCGATAACATTATTGGCAATGTCTAGAAAGTTCGTCTAAGGAGAGGTTTGGTCACCTAATTGCATGCCGCCAAGATAAGGAGAAATCCTTATTGGAAAGCCCTCTTTCCCAGAGAGCGCCGGTTGTCAATATTGTGATATGTAATATTATTTGTGAATAATTAATTATTGATTTATATGATGAGAGAAAATATTGATTTTATATGGATATAGATGGAGAAAATTTTTGATGTGACAATTGTTGAAAATTAATATTTTATCTTTTTCTCGATAAAATAATTCATTTAAATATATTATTTTAATAATATATTAACAATGATATTTTTACAATGAATGTGGGATATATGAGTATATGAGGAGGTAAAGTATTTTGTGGCATTAAATGTTTAACACATATTTTGTGTGTGTTTGGACACAATTTCGACCGAAAATTTATTATGTATCTATAAAATCGCCTGCTTATGGATTTTGGTCAAATTTCATTTGGAATTTGGAAAAACTTTCTTTCGCAAAGTTGTAGAGAATGGAATTTCCCATGAAAATTCATGAGTTTTGAATTTTTCTCGATAACCGAGCTATTTTCACTTAATTATTGAATTTTCGGAAAATAAAATGATTTTATTAAATTATGGGTGGGACCCACTTTTATTCTAACACATGTGGGCTGCTAATTTGAGTCAAGGATGGCTGGTGGTATTTGAATTGGTAGGTAAGCATGCGTAGGAAATGTGTTTAATAAATAATATTAATTTATTATTTAGTTTCCTTGGCATGTTCTAAAGCATTTTCCTATAAATAGAGGCTAAGTTAGAATTGAAAATCACACCAAAACTAAGTTTTTCTCTTTTCTCTCTATATTATCGAGCGTATTCTTGTGAGTATACTTTGAGTGTTGCTTTATACGGTGCGAAGTTTCACAAGACTATACCGAAAATACAATGTAAATACGGTTATTTTGTGGTAGTGGATGTTATTTCTTTCGCAAATGATATTATTTTCTTCAATATCATTATGCCAAAATATTGGTTGAACTTTTATCAAATTTGGAACTTTTTCATGTCTGGGTTACTTATTCATGAGTTACTATTCATGAGTTACTTATTTACGAGTTACTATTCACGAAAGACTATTCGCCATTCAAGCGTGAAGATGTTTTTTTTGTGAAATTTCTATCTTTTTGTGTCGGGGTTACTATTCACGATACTCAAGACTATTCACAAATATGACACTATTCAATTTCGAAAAATGAAAATTTTTCTTTTGTCCAAGATGTCTATTTAATTTACTATCTTTGATTCTATCCATGTTTTGATCGTTATTTTGAGTTCGCTTTAAAATCGTTTATTACTTAAGTATTATCAATCTTGGATAAACCTGTTGTATTTAATTCCTAATATTTGTCCTTCTATCTCTTTGGATTCGTTCTTAAAAATATTTTTCATCATCCTCGGTCCTTAATGGTGATACTTGATGAATATCTTTGGCCCGTAGTGCAAAAGATGAACGATTAAGCGATGAATATCTTTGGCTGTAGTGCAAAAGATGAAGCAGTGTTGAAATGAACATGACCAATTGGTGATTTAAATGAATATCTTTGGCTCAGTAGTGCAAAGATGAATATTGATTGTTATTCTTACGGGATAAAATATTGATGATGGACTTTTAAACCTTAGAAGATAGTAGAATTCTTTTCTACGTGACTCTTCTAATGGATTGCTATTTCCATTGCATTTGTTGATCTAAAACTTGTTGTCTATTCAGATTCTATTATATTTTTCCTGTTGAAGACTAACGATAATTTGTTGTATATTATCTTAGTCATAATATTCTTTATTGGGCTAGTTGAGCTCACCCTTTTCCTTGTTGTTCCATTTTCTTCTCGGGAGGTGAGAAACAGCAGGATCGAAATGGTATGGAATGAAGGTTCTAGAGAGAGTTGTTTAGTAGTCCTCACCATTTTGTAAAATAATGTATCAATAATTATGATGGGGATTTATTTATGTATGGATATTGTCTGCAGGCGGCAATATCTCGTATTTAAACTCACGGTATGTATTGTCGTATTTCACACGACATTTGTATTATTGAAGTTGTAGTTATTTCTGTACCATGTATTTGGCGACTCAGAATGGGTTGGGTGGAATGGACCTATTTTGGGGGCGTCATAATATATATATATATATATATATATATATATATATATATACATTTTCAAAATAAATATTTAAAAAAATCAAAAAGAAGCCATTTTTTGTTCCATAAATTAAAAAAAAAGAAAAAGAAATTAGTTACATTGTAATGAGCTTATTTTCAAAATTTAAGGAAAATAAAAAGGAATAATTACATATTATAGTACATTTATGAAAGTAATTACAAAAATCATACACTAATAAAATAATTACAAAAATATGACATTTCATCATATATATTTACAATACTAATATAATTAAGAGTCCTTAATTTAAGGGATAAATATTAATGGGCTAACATGGCAAAAAGTTGTTTTTTTTGAATCGCGTGATAATCGCCTATCATTTGTACGGGACTCTGCAGTTACCAAACCCTTTTGCACATGCTGAAACCCTTGTTCTCTCCTCTGTCGTGACTAAACGTAATCGGAGTTAAAAACTCTTGTTTCCGGTGATTGTTGTTCATCTATGTTCGTGTGTTCTTCATCTCTATCATATTTGTTTAGTTGTTCGGCATACTCGTTGAGTTGTTTGTCATTGTCGTTGTTACTCGTTACTCGTCTGGTTCATTGTCGTTGTCGTTGTTACTCGTCTGGTTCATTGTCGTTGTTACTCGTTATTCTTCTCCATTGATCGACTCTGGTGTTTATTATTGCTTCAAGTGAGTATTTTCTTATTAAGTTTAATGTATTATATATTAAAGTAGTTTACTAACAGAATGGAGTATTCATTGTTTTGGTTTGTGTTGTTTTTATGTTTTGTATAGAATAGTTGATACAAGGAATGATACAAGTAAGAAGGATGGAAAGAGGAAAAGGATCATGGAGGGTGATTCTGTTAAAAACTTGAAGAAGTTTGTTGTGGAGAAAGCAAGGGAAGAAGAAGGGAAGGAAGGAAAGGGAAGGATGTAGGTAATAAATCGAGTAAGAATGATAGTAGTTTGGTGATACATAGTGATATCAAACATTCCGAAGTGCAATTAGATTCTGATTTTGATGTCCCTGTTAAGAATGAAGCTCAAGTGCTTATCCAGAAGATAATTCCAACTCAACGAATTTTAAAGGTGTGTTAATTTAAATATTGTTATTGTTTACTGTATAATGTTTAATTGGTTACTATATAATGCTTAATTGGTTACTGCATAATATTAATGATTAATGCTTGGTAACCACATGATTGGTAACCAATTCATTAGACAATAACCACCATGTTGCATGAAGGTAACCAAAACTGACTTGGGTACTGTCTTATGATGTCTTGGTTACTGTCTAATGATGTCTTGGTTACTGTCTTATGAGTGTCTTGGTTACTGTCTAATGATGTATTGGTTACTATCTTATGATGTCTTGGTTACTGTCTAATGATGTCTTGGTTACTGTCTTATGAGTGTCTTGATTACTGTCTAATGATGTCTTGGTTACTGTCTTATGATGTTTTGGTTACTGTCTAATGCTGTCTTGGTTACTGTATTATGTGTGTCTTGTTTACTGTCTAATGATGTCTTGGTTACTGTCTTATGATGTCTTGGTTACTGTCTAATGATGTTTTGGTTACTGTCTAACCAATATATTGTCTAAAGCTGTATTGGTTACTGTGCAACATTGTATTAGTTCATCGTATAATCCGAATGGGTTACTGACTAATGCTGTTTTGGTTACTGCATAATATTTTTGACTAATGATTGGTAACCACATGGTTGGTAACCAATGTATTAGACAGTAACCAACATGTTGCATGAAGGTAACCAAGACAACATTAATAAGTAACCAATTTACATTGGTTACATTCTTGCAACATGTTGTTTACTGTATAATGATGTCTTGGTTACTGTCTAATAATTTATTGGTTGCTGTCTAACTATTATATTGTGTAATGCTGTCTTGGTTACTGTATTATATGTGTCTTTTTTAATGTCTAATGATGTCTTGGTTACTGTCTAATGATGTTTTGTTTCTTTATCAACCAATATATTGTCTAAAGTCATTTGTATTAGTTCTTGTGCAACATTGTATTAGTTATCGATAATCTTTGAATGGGTTTCTTGACTAATCTTTGTTTTGGTTCTTACATAATATTTCGACTAATGATTGGTAAGCACATGGTTGGTAACCAATGTATTGATGTAAACCAACATGTTGCATGAAGATAACCAAGATGAAGATTAATAAGTAACCATTTACATTAGTTACCTTTTTGCAACATGTTGTTCTTTGTATAATGTTGTCTTCGTTTTCGCTCTAATGATTTATTGGTTCTTTGTCTAACTATTATATTGTGTAATGTTGTCTTGGTTACTGTCTAATGCTGGATTGGTTATTGATTAACGATGTTTTTTTTAATGACTAAAGCTATATTGGTTACTTATCTATGTTGTTTTGGTTACTATCATATGATTGGTTAGTTAACTTTATAAATCTGATTTTGTTTACTTGCAGTTATGGGATCTTTATTACGAGGAATGGAACAGAAAATTCACCGAAAAAGTGATATATTGGTGCGACATGGAAGTCCCCAAAGATTATCATTGCAAAAAAATTGAATAAGAGTCATTTGGATAAATTTAAGGCAACATGTTTTGGGAATTTTGTTGAGTTTGGTGAGCACCAAATGTATTCCCAGTTATTATTCACCACGCTCTTGTGAGGAGGTTCACCGGAGGGATGCGGTGAAATGTGGTTTTTGTTTGGAGAGAAAAGGGTCGAGTTCGGTTTTTTCGAGATTTGTATGATATCCGGGTTGAGATGGAAAGGTGAGGATGATATAACTCCATATAAAGGAATGGAGAATATGCTTATTGGTAAGTTTTTTGGTGATTTAAGTTTGTGACACGTAGTAGTATAGTAGGATATATAGGAAGGCAGTTTTTGATGATGATGACGAGGCTATTAAGATGTCTATGATATTTTTGGTCTTTAATTTCATTATGTGCACATTTTCTGAAAATTACGTTAAGGGGCAATGGTTAATTTTTTGTGTTACGGCGATGTTATTAGTTTTCCTTGGGGGAAAGTTGCTTTTGAGATGACAAAGTACTCTTTGTCTAATGCTTTGAAGGGGCGTTATAGGAAAGGAAAGAATGGTGTTTCAACATATAATTTTTACATGGATCATTACACCAAAATGTACAAGTTGAATGGGCTTCCGTATGTATTCCAAGTTTTTATGTTTGAAACTATTCCGACATTCAAAAGTCGGGGTATATGCAATGACGAGAATCCGTCGGATGTCCGTTTATTCAAATGGAATGAGTTAATGAAGCCGCTTTCTAATGACAAGTTGAATGAATTAGTTTTTTATTCCGGACAGGTATGTTGTTTTACCTTTAGTTATATACTTGATAAATGAAAATATTATGTGAAGTTTACTATCAACAAAGTAGTTAGTTACCTTTATATACATGTTTGGTTACTGATTATTTTATATGCATGTTAATAATAACAATGTTTTTGGTTACTTGAATATTTAAATATTCTTGATTAGATTACATTCAAAGTTACTAATGACATTGTTGTTGGTTACCCTAATATACACATTTGGTTACATTTATACATTTAGTTGGTTACTACTTATTATACATTTGGTTACACTGTATATATGTATTTGGTTCTTGATTATGTTTTATAATTCCTTATTTCTTTGTTTATTTCAAT
This sequence comes from Panax ginseng, assembly GCA_020205605.1. NCBI lineage: Eukaryota > Viridiplantae > Streptophyta > Magnoliopsida > Apiales > Araliaceae > Panax > Panax ginseng. The sequence goes on along the minus strand of CM035142.1, from coordinate 104,898,434 downwards.
GTAATTGTACATTATTTGTTAGATGATATACTAAAGTATACTTATTATTTTTCAAATTTGAGGATAAGCGGTTTGATTCCCACTACGAGAGAGAAGGATCTCCATTGATTTGAAATTTGCTTTTCACTTTTTAATGGGAAGGATGGTGACAAGAAAGTAGACAAAAAAGTGAAGGCCGACAACATTGGTGTTGATGTATCTGTTGTGAAAGAGGCAATTGATGTACGGCCTAAGCCATTGGAGAAGAAAGTGTCCGAATTCAAGAAAGAAGTTTCTGAATTGAAGAAAGAATTTGGAAAGTTGCGAACTGATATTAAAGATGAAATGCAGCTTTTATGTGACAACCCCAAAACAGGTCCATTCCACCCAACCCATTCTGAGTCGCCAAATACATGGTACAGAAATAACTACAACTTCAATAATACAAATGTCGTGTGAAATACGACAATACATACTGTGAGTTTAAATACAGATATTGCCGTCTAGACAATATCCACACGCAAATAAATTTCCATCATCATTATTGATACATTATTTTACAAAAATGGTGAGGACTACTAAACAACTCTCTCTAGAACCTTCATTCCATACCCCGACTCGATCCTCGCTATGTTCTCACCTCCCGAGAAGAAAATGGAACAACAAGGAAAAGGGTGAGCTCAACTAGCCCGAAAGAAGAATATTATGACTAAGATAATATACAACAAATTATCGTTAGTCTTCAACAAGGAAAAATCTAATAGAATACAATAAACAACAAGTTTTAGATCAACAAATGCGTGAAGCAAAGAATCCATTAGAAGAGTCGTAGAGAATGAATTCTCTTTGTCTTCTAAGATTTAAAAGTCCATCATCAATATTTCATCCCAGAATAACAATCAATATTCATCTTTGCACTATGAGCCAAAGATATTCATTTGTATCACCAGTTGGTCATGTTCATCTCAACACTGCTCATCTTTTGCACTACGGGCCAAAGAGATTCATCATTTAATCATTCATCTTTGCACTATAGGCCAAAGATATTCATCAAATATCACCATTAAGGATCGAGGATGATGAAAAACATTTTAAGAACGAATCCAAAGTGATATAGAAGGACAAATATTAGGGATTCGTATAACGGTTTATCCAAGATCGATAATACTTCATAATAAATGATTTTGAAGAGAACTCAAAATAACGATCAAAACATGGATACAATCAAAGATAGTAAGAGCCAAAATAGACATCTTGGACAAAAATTATTTTTTTCATTTTTGGTGAATAATAGTGTCGTATTTGTGAATAAGACCAAGATACGTGAATAGTAACCGACACAAAAAGATAGAAATTTCAAAAAACATCTTCACGCTTCGTGAATAGTAAATCGTGAATAAGTAACTCATGAATAAGAATCGTGAATAAGAACTCATGAATAGTAACCTTGACATGAAAAAGTTCCAAATTTGATAAAAGTTCAACAAAGATTTTGGCATAATGATATTGAAGAAAATAATATCATTCATGAAAGAAATAACATCCCTTACCTCAAAATAACCGCAAGACTTACGATTGAATTTCTAGTATAGTCTTGTGTAAACTCGCACCGTATAAAGAACACTCAAAGTATACTCACAAGAATACACTCGATAATATAGAGAGAGAAATAGAAAACTTAGTTTTCGGTGTGATTTTCAATTTTAACTTAACCTCTATTTATAGGAAAATGTTAGAACGCCTAAAGGAGACTAAATTAATAAAATATATTATTATTTATTCCAAATTCCTACCCACATGTTTTGAAAACTCTAGCATGCCTTCTTTGGTCAAAAACATCACCACCCATATGCCAACAACCACAAAAACGTTTTTCTTATATAAAATAATTAAAACTTCCAAAAATCAATTATTTGAACTCCGAACTTCAATAATTCATGATAAATAGCCCTTTTGTCGAGAAAATTTGAATCTTGCAATTTGTATAGGAAATTCAATTCTCTACAACTTTGCGGAAGGAAGTTTTTCCAAATTCCAAATGTAAATTATCAGAAATCCATAAATGAAGCGATTTTACGCCTATAATCAATTTTTATCAAGAATTGTGTCCACCGACACACAAAACATATGTTAAACATTTAATGCCACAAAAATACTTTTCCTCCTCTATATACTCATATATCCCACATTCATTATAAAAATATCACAGTTAATATATTATTAAAATAATATATCTAAATGAATTATTTTATCGAAAAGATAAAATATTAATTTTCAACAATTGCCACATTAAAAATTTTCTCCATCTATATCCACATAAAATCAATATCATATAAATCAATAATTAATTATTCATAAATAATATTATAGAATCACATTACTAACAACGAGTAGGTTCCTCAGAAGAGGGGCTTTCCAATAAGGATTTCTCCTCATCTTGGCATGCAATTAGGTGACCAAACCTCTCCTTAGATGTAACTTTCTAGACATTGCCAATAATGTTATCTCGATAATATTATTCAAATAATATGAATTATTGATTTGATAATGAAAAAATATCATGCGGTGACAATTATTGAAACAAGAATAATATATACTAAAGAACGCAACAATTATTGAATCAATAAAATATTCAACAAGAATTCATCAGTATTAATTATTGAGTAGTGCCTTTCACGTAAGAATCAATAATTCAACAATAATATCGTGTGCAATACCGCAGTGTCTTCTTTGTATAACCCACGCAGACATCAGTATTTTAACCACCGTGTAATCCAAATAGTGTTAACAGTAATAACTACGCAAGTTATTTATAAAACTCAATCTTTGTCATTTTCTTTCATCCAACCGTTTTTTCCGTTATGGGGCCCACCAATGATGGCTGGCTGGCACATACACGGAGATTCCTTTACAAAAAGAATATTCCACGACCAAACGAATATTCCCCGACAACAATGAATATTTTATAACCACTTGCTTATTTTGTAAAATTTACGCATTTTACCCATAACTAACTACATTAATCAAATCAACCCTTACTATTTCAAAATAATAAATAAAGGAAATTTCATTTTATTTATAAAAAAAAATTCGGGGTCTTACAACCTCCCCTCCTTATGAAATTTCGTCCTCGAAATTGACGTACGTACCTGGTGTTTCGAAAAGTTGAGGATACCTCGCTTACATTTTCGTTTCCAACTCCCGTGTCATTTCCTCAATAAGCATGGTTTCTCCACAAAACTTTAACTTGTGGTATGACCTTCAGACGTAGAAAGACACATGCTTCTTCCTTCCTATCCAAAATCTTGACAGTACCTCCTCGTATGTTAAGTCTTCATTTATCTCGTTCAGTTCTAACTCAATAATGTGGTTCGGGTCTTCCACATATTTACGTAACATCGATACATAAAAAACGTTATGAACACGCATCATACTTGGCGGTAAAACGAGTCTATAGCCACGATTCCTACTCGATCGAGGATTTCAAATAAACTAATAAATCGAAGGTTTGAGCTTTTCTCACATCGCCAATTCTCGCTTTTGGAATAACAACTTCTTGCACCTCCTTCTTCATATTCATCACCAGGTGTGTAGCTTGAAGCGATTTTAACTTTATCGATAAAAGTCGATTATACTCAGATATCATCACGCGGGTACTTTAGAGTCTTTAACTCTATCTTCATCATTTGTAAGTTATAAGAGATGAGTCTTTGACAATATCGTACTTTCGTGATCAGTATAACGATCTTTTACTCAAACACGCCGTACTACCACGTTCGCTTTTCGGGATGGTATGGTCGAACATGTGCCCGAAATGAGTCTCTTCTTAAGTTCTTTGAAGCTCTTCCCACATTCAGTGCTCCATTCGAATTTTGTATCTCTACGAGTTAATTGAGTTAATGGACTAGCGATTTGAGAAAATCTTTCCACGAATCTCCGATAATAACCAACTAAGCCAGAAAAGCTACATATTTCGATTCATCGACTTAGGTTGCTCTCAACCGTGACTCATATCCCAATCTTGGATAGACGTCACAATGACACCTATCGCTTTACTTCATCGCATTTAATATGGCATCCCTACGAGAGAGTCCGCGGTGTATTCCACAAAGGAAGTCACCATATAAAGGCTCGGTACTAACTCTTGTACTTAGGTTTTAACTCACGAAATTCAATAAGAGCCATTCGATATGAGTTTTTAGAAATGGGTTTTTCACAGATTCAAAGTCGATACAAAATTTAATATCGGGCTTTGGGAGTAAGCCAAGAAATTCTTTAGAAATACGTCGGGAAAAATCAATAACAATGGGAATATTATTCAAATCGACGTGTCTTTATTTAAATCCATAACATGGACTAAGAAAACTTGACATCCCGTAATAAACGAATGACTTCATGGCTTGATATAAAAATGTTTGACTACAATGGTTTGATTGCTTGAATTGAATAATGAGTTGCTTAGGAATATGAAAACTAACAACCTTACGAAAGCAATCAATTTGGCATGATGAGTAGTTAACCAATCAATCCCTAAAATCACATCAAAAGCAAGTATCTTTAAAGAGATAAGATCAGCGTGTAATGTGATAGTGCCAACTCGAATCAAGCAAGATTTCCAAACAACGGATGTAATGAAAGTTTCTCCTAACTGAGTCTCCATAAATAGGTCAAAGTCTAATTTCTCCGTAATCAAGTTCAAACGCTGAAAAGCAAAGCAAAAGAGATAAAAGAATAGGTAGGCCCCAGATATCTAGTAAGGTATAAACTTCGCAAGAATTTATAATTAACTAACCCGTGCTAACTTCGTTCGGGTTCTCTCATTTTTGACCGGTCACGACAAACGCTTCTTCCAGAACCGTTGACTTTGTCTTTTTCCAGATCCGCCTTTTGGTGCCAATTGTTCCATTTGGACTTGATTTCAACGTTCTGAGGACAAAATAGAGCTATGTGATCTTCTTTTCCACAACTAAAACATACCTTGGAAGGTTGTGAGCAGTTTGGACTTATATGTCCCTCCTCTCCACATTTGTAACATCTAAGCTGGCGGTCGTTCTCTCCCTAGAATTTATTCTTTGGTGTTGATGTTGCCGCCGACGTCTTCCCGCCATCGTTTAATCTTTCTTCTTGAAATTTTCACTTGAATTATTTCTTCTATTATCTTGGCCATGATTACCACCAAGTGGTTACCATTTCTTGCCTAATAATTTCTTTCACGATGGTTATCATTGTCCCGATGACTGAATTGCCACCAAAGATGATTTTTATCGTGTTTTTGGTCGCCTTGGGTGAAGCAGACTCATTATCTCGCTTCTAATAATTGAGCCTCTTTACAACATCCGAATATAGAGAAAATTTATGAGAAATGAGGTATTGGCCAATTTGAGTTTTAGACCCTCGAAAAACATACGCGTCATAACGTTCCTCATTTTCCACCAAATGAGGTGCAAACCCGACAACTCATGAACTTCGCTTTCGTCATTTTGAGACACCGTCATGTTACTCGCCTCGATCTAATAAACTACACTTCCTTCGTATACGATTGAATACTTTCGTGGAAGTACTTGTCATTGAATGCTTTCTAAAATCTTTCCCAAGACATGTTGAAAGTGCATCCGTCGTTAGAGCAACGCCTCACGATTCCCACCAGTAATCTGCTTCACCACCAGTAATCTGCTTCACCAGTTTATGTTTATCAGATTACTAATATAATATGTTTATTTTAGTTTGTTGGTCATTGTTATGCATATCGGTTGGTTACTATTTTATTTTATTCAGAGTTCTTAATCGTATATATTACCTTTTTATGTCAACCTGAAAAAGGGAAGAAAGGTGAGGCAAGCAAGCATGTATGCTCTTGATTTTATGGTTCTCACCACACGGGACATAACTAAGTGTGATGAGTTGGGAAGAGTGTCCACAAAGTCGGTGGGTAGACACATGACGTGAACCCGCAAAGAGTGCCATTTTACGATGCTCCATACTCTGCAGTTGTTCGGATCATTTGGTTCATCATCTAGTGTAGTGGGTCTTTCTTTAGTCAAACACTTGACGTTTAAGTGCATTCCCCAAATCATGCATGGAGATGCCCTCAAAATTTGAAGAGACATTGTTTGAAGAATGGTTCAAAATTGGAATAAACAATGAGAAAAAGGTTTATTTTTTTTGTTGTTAACAATGCTACTGCTTTTTTATGAAACAAATAAGTTTGTATTATTGTAGTAATATATGGCTAATATTAAATAAATGTTATGGTTACTATTATTTTATATTACATTTATTATTAGATTATGTTTTTGTTACCTAGTAGTTATGTTTTGATTCTTATGTGATTATGGTTTCGTTACCGGATTAATGTTTAAAATTAAGTTGTTGATTAGTTTCTTGATTTTGGTATCTTTGTTTTGTTCTTTTGTCTAATGATGTATTGAGTTATTGTCGAATGTTGTATTGGTTAATGTGTAACATTACATTAGGTTCTTGTATAATACTTAATTGGTTCCGATTAATCTTTGTTTTAGTTATTGCATAATATTAAATATTTAATAAATGTTAATATTAAATAAATGGTGTGGTTACTATTAAATAAATGTTATGGTTACTATTACTTTATATTCTGGTTAATATTAGTTTATGTTTTGGTTACCTATTAGTTATGTATTAATTCTTATTTGATTATGGTTATGATTTTAATATTTGTTGGTTAGCGAGGTCTTTGTTTTAAAATTAAGTTGGTTGATTAGTATGTTAATTATAGAACATGCAAGTTTGATTTGTAGTAGTGTGTATATTAATAAGGTAATTGTTAATGTTAGTGTGTATACTAATATTATGTTATTATATTGAAGGACGGACAAATTTCCTGGAAAGAACGATATTATCATGCCTTCTTTTGTATTTGGATCCATTGCAATATCATCGAAGATGTTGTTTCTATAAATTAAAAACGCTTTTCAGGCGGTGGTTGACGACGATGTGAGTATTTTTTAAAAATTATGTTTTTGTAGTTATGTTTACATTATTTTGTTACATTAATCATATACTTGCATTTTCCAACAACTGTTAATATCCTATTAATTTTTTTTGGCTCAGCACATCAATATTGCCTTGTATTATTTTCGTAAATTGGCAAGACATTCCGAAAGTGTTCCTATAAGGGTAACGACCAAGGATTGTTGGTTTTACAGCAAGATCACCGCTCTTTTCGAGGAGTATACAAAAAAAAATTGTGATAAAATTGTTCTGTTTGGGGAGGGTGATGTTGCTGAATACATACATGGGTTGTTTATGGATGTCAACACACCATGGAGGAACGTTGACTATGTGTTGTTCCCAATTCATATGTCATCACCGGACCATTGGTTGTTGTTGTCTTTTGATGTGCATCGTAGTGTCTAACTGTTTACAATTCTCTACAACCAAAAAGAAAATCCATGCAAACTAAAATATCTGATGTTTGTGAGCCGTACATCTTCATTCTTCCCATACTACTGCGCAAGTCTGGTTTTTGGAAGGATAGGTCTGACATTGACTTCAGCAGTGACCCGTATCGCAACAAGGACGAAGACGATATAATTGAGTTGGAATTTCTTTGAGACGGTTCTGAACAAGTAAGCGGGTTGTAAGGTTAAATTGTGTACATTTTTTAATTATTACATATAGGTTGATTTTATTTTTGATTTTTGTTATATGTTGGTTTGTTGTTAAAAGTGATTGTGAGATGTTCACAATTTGTTTTGCTAAGCATGTCATTCATCAGAAGTTTGATCAGATTCCTATTCCTTTCCCCATTGCGAAGTATCGGAAAAAGTTTTGGACAAACCTATATATGCATGCTAGGAACAAGCAGTTGGAGGGCTATGATACTGATAGAGAATTTTCAGGAAGATTTGTTCCAGATTTTGATTAGTTCGGATTTGTTGTTTTGTCTTTATTAATTTTGTTGTGTATTTTTTTTAAGTTTTGGTGTTATACACAACATTTGTGTATGGTTTATGATTTTTTGATGTTCATTGGATCTTATGTAGATGGGATTACATATTTGATTATATTAGCATTAATGAAAGAGATATTGTTTGTTGGTTGGTATTTTGTTTCTTTTTAAGTTGTGTTTGTTGAATTTTTTTTAAATATACAGTTGGTAACCAATCATGTATAAAGGGGTAACCAGATAATGATTTGATAGTAACCAGAGAGTTACAAGATTGTATCAGGACATATATCATATGTTAAGTGTACATGTGTTATGTATACATGGGTTTCATAAACTTAAATACCCTTTTAATTACATGTTGCTGAATATACAGGTTGTTTATGTTGTGGTTACCATTATAAACCTGGTTTGGTTATTATGAATGAAATTGGTTATTGTGATGGTTATTGTTATGTAATTATTTGGGTACCATTAAACATTGTTATGGTTCTTTGTTATGTAATTATTTGGTTTACATTAAAAAAGCTGGTATGGTTCTTTATTATAGTTCTCATCATGTATAAAATGGTAACCAATTATAATTTTGTAATATCTGATTGGTAACCAATCATGTATAAATAGGTAATCAGATAATGATTTGATAGTAACCAGAGAGTTACAATATTGTATCGGGACATATATCATATGTTAAGTGGACATGTGAGAGTATACATGGGTTTCATAAACTTTAATACCCTTTTAATTATATGTTCTTTGGATATATGAGTTGTTTATGTTGTGGTTACCATTATAAAATGGTATTATTCTTCATTATGAAATTAGGTGGTTCTTTGTGATGGTTCTTTGTTATGTAATTATTTGGGTATCATTAAACATTGTTATGGTTTCTTTGTTATGTAATTATTTGGTTAAAAACTGGTATAGTTATTCTTATGTTATGTTATTGGTAGTAAATCTATTATGGTTTCTTTATTATGTAAATATGTGGTTACCATTAAAAGCATTATGTATTTATTTGATTCTTGTTATTGTTAATGTTTCATTGAAATCGTAAATCAATATATAAATGAATAACAATTTTGTTTACTACTATATACAATCAAAAATTTTACAAACCAATCGTTTAATGGTTACTCAAAGTAAACAATAATACATTCATGTATTTACACTCTTAAATTAAGCGCACTATATCATACCCTTTTTAGTGGTCTTAAACCGGGGATTCTTTGCATGTTTTTACATTGTGTCCTTTTCTTGCTTTTCTTTGCATTTGTTTTGAATTTTGATTTCGGATCCAGGTGTTGGTACCTCCCTTTTTTGGTCTTCCTGCTGGCCTTCTTGTGTTGGGTGGTTTTATACATATGTTTTTTACTTCTTCTGATACATCCCAGTTTTCTTTGTCATCTAATGGCATGATGGAAGCTGAATATGTCTTGACCAAAGTTGCTTTAGTGTAATTTCTTGAGCAAAAATCATAACAACTCAAATTTCTCTTGCTCATAACAGCAGCAGCGTGCGGGCAAGGCATCTCATGGTACTGAAATTTACGGCATGTGCATGTCTTTTGTTCGATGTCCACAATATCTTTGTTTAGAGATATCGTAAAATAAAGTGAAAATCACTAAGTTTGATGTCTCAACCTACAACACCCAATGTATACAATTAGATTAATGAGTTGCATGCCAAATATACACGAGAACTAATTAACTAGTACACAATGTTAGTCAACAAGTAACCACCAATATAAAAGAAACAATTATAAATCTCGGTAACATTATAATGTTACATAGTAACTAAGTCAAGATTGATCAAGAATCAATTATAATGTTACACAAGATAACAAATAAGCATTATCAAGAACCATTATATAATTACACAAAGAAGCAATTAAGTAGTAGTTAGTAACCAATATAATGTTGCACATTAAGTAAGTCAACAATAGTATGTAACCAAGTCAGTATTAGTCAGTAATATTATGCAATACAGATTATAATTTTATCTAGTAACCAAGTTTCTGTAGTCAGTATAATGTTACATAGTAACTAACTCAAAGAATAGCCCAATGACCATTATATGGTTACACAAGAACCAAAGTCAAGAATAGTCAAGAACCATTATATGATTAAGAGTTACATCCCAAATATACAAGAACCAATTAACTAGTACACAATATTAGTCGATAAGTAACCACCAATATAAAAGAAACAATTATAAATCTCAAGAACATTATAATGTTATATAGTAACTAAGTCAAGATTGATCAAGAATCAATATAATGTTACACAAAGTAACCAAATAAGCATTATATAGTAACCCGTTATATATAAGTACACGAAGTAAGCAATTCAAGAAGTAATAAGAATCAATATAATGTTGCACATTAAGTAAGTTAGCATTAATCAGCGTAACGATAAAGATTATAATTTTATCCAAGAACCAACTTCATCGTTAGTCAAGATAATGTTACACAAGAACTAACTCAAAGAATAGCCAACAACCATTATATGGTTTACACAAGAACTCAACTCAAAGAATAGTCAAGAATCAATTTAATGTTGCAGACAAGAACTAAGTTAGCATTAGTAAGTAACCAAGTTAGTAATAGTCGAAGAGATTACAAATGCAAATTAGGATGCAATAATTTAAATCGAGTATTAATTACCTTAAGTATCTTTGATTTAAAGATATTAGATTGCAACTTTCTCTCAATTTGTTGTGGAAAGTGTTGTGAATGTTGATATGGGTCGCTTGTTTGTTTGTGAAATACCATCTTTGAACCGCATAACGTAGGCATTCAATCATTGTTTAACTGGAAGATCCCCGATAAACTTGATTGCATTGTTAATAGATTCACGGTGTTTGAAGTCATTGTTGAGTACCTGCTAATGATCCCATGAAGCTTTGGTGCACCTATCCAACTTGACCTCTTCCTCCAAATATGTCTTATTCGAGGATCGATGGCATCAAGTTCACCATGTGTTTGTTGAATTGTTCAACGTTGTAAGCTCTACAAACCCCGGTTGTAAGCTTCGTTTAACTTCTTCTCCTTTCTTTTTGAATGAATCTATTTTTTATATTTTTGGTATATATGATATATGCGGGAACCATGCATGATATCAGGAAACACACAATTCAGATCCTCGTATAATGGCTTCGTATGCATCGTCGAAACAATACATTGACCTTCCCTAACTCCACAAGCAATTCTCAAATTTCTGAAAAATCATTTCCAAGACAATTCATTTTCATTTGTCAACAAATCGAAAAAGCAACGGAATAATGTTTTTTGCATCTTTCTTGCTGTCTTTCTTATCGGTTATGTCCCCCGTAAGTTGATTGTATGAATGTGCCATCGATTATAATGATTGGAAAACAATGGTGCCATGCTTAAATGAATGCTCCAATGGCAAAGAATAGATACTTGAAACGACCATTTGTTTCCAACTCAAGGGCTGTGACGGAACCTGATATAAAACATAAGCACTATTATTAGAATTACAAGTAGTATACTGTATCCAAATCACTAGTAATCGGTAACCGTTCATGTGGTTAATGGTATAAAAATTGTATATTACATTTAGTAACTAAACATGCGTATTAAGGTAACCAAACATGTATAATAACCGTGATACAAATGGTCTAATACTAATAATAACTAAACATGCATCTTTGTCTAAAGGTGTATTGTTATTGTGTAATAGTTTATTATTTATCGTATAATGCTTAATTGGTTCTTGACTAATGCTATTTTGGTTCTTGAATAATATTATCGACTAATGCTTGGTAACCACATGTTTGGTAACCAATGCATTATCTGAGAATTCAAAGATGTTGCATGAAGGTAACCAATACAATATTAATCAAGAATAATTTACATTGGTAAACAATCTATCGTGTAATGATATCTTGAATTCTTGTGGAACATCATATTAGTTCTCAGATAATGCTATAAAACCAATAAATGTTTTTAAGGTGTTACCTGGATTTGTTTTCTTCAGATGTGTAACCATGATGGGATGAGTGAGTAGTCGTGTGGATTTCCTCTCACCTTTTCCAACACTTTCTCCTTCGATCTCCATGCTTTTTGGTAAGATATAGACACATTATATTCTGACATCATGTCTTCCATAATATCGGTTGGTGTGTATATTTTATTCAAATTTGTTATTTTTTGCATTATGCATTCACTGACCAACTCACTATTTGCCTGTCTGTGGTCTCCCAACAATACATTGACCAAACAAGTGTGGATATCATTGAATTCTCTAACCTTGAACATACTGGTTTTTTAGAAACTTGATGCTCTCATCTTCCATTTGCAATTTTCATCGATACATTGACACTAGCACAAAGTCTCTATAACTTGTTCATTGGACTTTGTGTTGTCTCGCTTTTTCCGATTGAACGCGACCTCATAGCTTGTGAGAGAGATTTTTTTTGTCATGTAGGTTTGATGTAATTTTACTTTACGTTCATTCGGATCCGATATTACATCATCATATAGTTCTTCCGCGTATGATTTGTCATGTTATGTCATCTCGTTGTTGTTCAATAATTTCCATTGCAAGTCGATCAAAGATATTGCGTTCCAAATTGGCGTGATTGAACTTCTTTAGTGGGAACTAATCTTTGAATTCCCTTGTGTTAATCGATTGGCATTACATCGTGAATGTAGATTCTTCTACATTTGTCAAGTTATGCAAGATCGTTGTGCGTCCCATTTCGTGTTCAATATCCACAATCAAGGAATTTACCTTGTTCAATGATTTTCTACTCATTTCCGTAAAGAATTGTAAGGTTCTTTCATCCGATATATGATCGGTGGAATGTCGCTTCTAATCTGAAATTTGATTGACAATGTTGTTGCGTTTTGTGTTCAGTCAGTAATGCATCGCATATTTTGGTTAACATTTCTTTGAACGAAATTGTTGATGGAACTAATATGCCAAGATAACTTCAAATTTGGTGTATTAGTTCTTTATCACCATTGTATGTGTCATTGAAATAAAAGTACAACCGAATCATCTCCATTATCATCAATGAATAAGTAATGGTAAGTAACAAAATCAATGTTATCCTAAGAACCAATATAATGTTAAACAAAGAACCAAGTCAAAGATTAATCAAGAATCAAGTCTTCATTAGTAACCATTATAATGTTACACACAAGAATAAAGTAATTATTAGTTAGTAACAATGCAATGAAACACGAAGAACCAAATCATTATTAACAAGAATAACATATCGTAGTCGACAAAGAACCAATGTAATGTTAAGCGATAATTAAGTCGACATTAGTCAAGAATCAAGTCTTTATTAAGTAACCATTATAATGTTACTTAAGAACAAAGTCATTATTAGTCAAGAATCAATGCAATGGTACACGATAGCCAATTAATTATTAGTCAATAACCTATGTTAGCACAGTAACCAATATAATGTTAAACAAAGAACAAGTCATCATTAGTCAAGAACAAGTCTTCATCGGTAACCATTATAATGTTACACAAGAATAAAGTCATTATTAGTTAAGTAAACAATGCAATGGTACACGAAACAAATCAAGATTAGTCAAGAATATAGACATAGTCGAGAAGTAACCAATGTAATGTTAAGCAGTAATTAAGTCAACATTAGTCAGTAACCAAGTCTTCATTAGTAACCATTATAATGTTACACATTAACAAAGTCATTATTAGTCAGTAACCAATGCAATGGTACACAGTAGCCAATTTATTATTAGTCAATAATCAATGTAATGGTACACAGTAACCAAATCATTATTAGTCAGTAACCAATGCAACATTAGTTAGTACCATTATGCATTAACCAATCCAAGATTAAGCAAAGAATATGTATATAGTCGACAAGAACAATGTAATGTTAGCGATAACAAGTCAACATTAGTCAAGTAACAAGTAATAATCAAGTAACCATTATAATGTTACACAAGAACAAAGTCATTATTAGTCAAGAATCAAAACAATGGTACACAATATCCAATTCATTATTAGTCGATAACCAATGTAATGGACACAAGAACTAAATCATTATTAATCAAGAACAATGCAACATTAGTTAAGTACCATTATCGATTAACCAATCTAGCATTAAAAAAGAACATAGACATAGTTAGATAAAGAACCAATGTAATGTTAAGCAGTAACCAAGTGCATTTTTACATGTAATTGCAATCGAAACATTCATATTGCAATAAAAACATTCATTATTCTTACCCTGTGACCATTTTAAGTGCAAAAAACTTAAGAAAGGTAACCAATATAGTAATTCGTAGTAACAATAGGTAACTATATGATTATAAATTTTAAACTCACATACCTCAGTTTTTTTTGATCGACGTTGATGTTGATCTTGTATTCAACAATCACTGCAGTATTTGGTTACTGATCTTGAAGGCGTTGTTGATTTTGTATGCTATTTTCGATCTTAGAGATGCGTCGCGACAACCCGCTTTGTCTTCTCCGATTCTGAGTTTAGTCGCGACATGAGGGCTTCTTCCGTATTTTTGTCTTCTCGTCGTTGATCTGTTGTTAGATTTCAAAGTTCGCATGATTTTAGGGACGGTTAATTTTAAATATGAAATTGGATAACTGACTGGATAATGACACGTGATTTTAGGCGCGTTATATTGCTTATGTTTTATTTTTGTAATTATGTTGTGTATATTTTATTTTTGTAATTACTTTCTAAATATTGTATATTAATGTAAAGGACCCAAATAAAAATATATAAAAATTGATGGGCCACCAGCCTGTAGTGCCCTGATCCATAGATTACTTGTACAGCCCATAAAAATCGAACCTTTTCAGCCCAACATATTTTTAATCCTACTCAATCATAACCCAACCTATTTGAACAAACGTCACAGACAACTCGAATCCTCAATCTCATAATAAATATTGATTGGGGGCCAAAAATCACTCGATAAAAAAATTAATGTATGTATATAAATTATATATAAGCAGTATAAAAATAAAAAAGAGCAAATGAGAATCAACACCTATTATCAAATATTTATATATTTTAATTAATATATAATACATAAATTTTATTATCAATAGATGTACAAAATATTATTAAAAGTGTCATTTTCACAGTGAGAATTAAATAACATAACACATTATATATCATTTTCCTTATCCCCAATTTCTCTTTGTCGTGCAAAAGGGTGTAATTTATGATTAATAATAAAATGGAAAAGTCTACAAAATTAGGGATTTTTTCTTTTATATATATTTATGAAGGTATTATACAAAACCCTTTCTCGTTCTCCATTGTTCAGGGTTTTTCTCTCGTTTGAAGAACAAAGGTACCCCTGTACTTCAACCCCTCCTCTTCTCTCTCATGGTTTTGCTTTAACTTTTGGGTGTCTGTGTTTGTGTGTGAAGGCTGGTTGAAATTGGGGAAGATGAGTAAGCCGATATTCTGTGGAAACTTCGAGTACGAGACTCGTCAGTCGGATTTGGAGCGATTGTTCTCCAAATATGGAAGGGTAGAACGCGTAGACATGAAATCTGGTAACTTTATCTCTTTCGTTTCAGCTTGTTTGCTTGTTTCAGCTTACTTTTTTGATTATTTTTTCCACCATCACTTATCAGAAACTCTGGTTATTAATTCTCTTTACTTTGAAGGGAATGAAAAGATCAGTGTAAGAATCAAATAACAGTTGCTTTAGTATTTGCAGATGTACTTAGCTCGCTGTGTAGGGTCCTAACAATTTATTTAAAGAAAATTCTAACAATGACAATACCTTTAATTGCTTAGTAAAACTTCGGAGCTGGGTATGTGTGTTTGTGTATATAGGAACATACTTCTAGACACCTCCTTTCTAATACAAAAACACATCTTTTATCAAATGTTTTGACCAAAAAAGAAATTTTGTCTGTGGGGTTTATATACACTCACACATACTCGCACACGCTCGCAACACACACATGACGTAAAACTTAAAAGTAATGTAAAGTCAACTTAGATAACTTATCTAAATGTCACTTCAAATATTAAGTACTTAAGACCAAAGAGTCTGGCAGAAATGGGTTGATGTGGTGGGGGAAGCACTTTGATCCTTAACTTAATAGTCCAACAAAAATATGAGAAAATGTACATTTATCATACAATTTACTAATTTAGTGATATAAGTCAAGAATTTTGTGAAAGGTTTTTCATTTGTGGGTGTGATTTTTTTCCTTTTCTTTTAGGGTTCATAATCTGTATTGTCTACTTTTGGCGTTATCTACTTAACGAATGTACATCCTTAATTCTTCCTGTTCATTTGATTAGTTAGGTATTGTTAAAAAAATTGTTCTCCACATATTTTAAATTTTAGTTATTTATTTTCTCCTTGATGAGAAGCTTGTTGGTGTATTTAAACTTTCCAATTGCCTAACAAAGATGGAATTCATGACCAATGTGTTTTCTCTGTCTGCTCTACTCTAAATTTAAGAGCTTGTAGTGTAATAGGGTGTAATTTATTAGTTAGGATACTAAACATTCTTTTGTGGACCTATGTTTGCTCATCCATGGACATCTTGAATGGTTTATTAAGCATTCTTCCTTTAAAAGTGGACTCCTGACGCTCTTCATGGAAGCTTTCACAATTAATTACAGTTGAACTTAGCTGAAAGGATATTCAGCATGTAGTGTGTGTATCCCATGCTGAGACGGAAACATTTTTGTTTTGGGAAGGGTGTTAAGATATGATACTAGTGTAGTTTTTTCTTAAAATAAAGGGGGTTAATGTTCAACAAAATTGCTTCTGACCTCTATTATTCTTAAGAATTACATATTTATCCCCAAGTAATTTTTCCTTCCTCAAGATGGCATTTCCCAACAATCACCATTAGCCATGAATGGCTTCTCCCTTGATACCATATCTATATTCTGGAAGAATTAACATGTTGGCAGCCAAAGTTTTGAAATATTTTTGGAGAAGACCTCCATATTAAGTGTTTCTTTTGACGCAGGAACATCATCCACTAAGCTACTAAGGGAAAATGAGCTTCTATCTTGGCTCACCACTTCTGTGGAAATAAAATCTTAATGCAATGGAATCCTATCTGCCTGTTTGCTCTCCTACTCCCAGATAGATTCATTCTGAATTTCATTCACTCAATCATCTGTAAGACTGTATCTCACTTACCTTACTGCCCAACGTTGCCATTTACAACAGTGATCATGGTGGATATGTCAATTCTTCATGCCATGCCTACCACCACTGATCGTTAAGGGTTCTGAATTCAGTCATGCCTTGCCTACTACATTTGATCATAAGGAGATCGATGAATTCTACCTTGCAATTGCCTTCCATTACTGAAATCGTGCTGTGAAAATGGTGAAGCATGCTTGGCAATTACAACTGAGACTTGATACCTTGGAAATAAACTTTTAATATGCCTCCCATCATCATCATTTAGTTCATCATGCAAGGCCTCTTCATCCTTATGTTCATCAGTTCTTCACATGTTTGCAGGTTTTGTATATTTATTTTGTTATTGTGAGGGACAAGAATCCTGACTGGCTGATATACTGCCTAATCAGTGGGCTTAACACCAACATTTATATCATTAGTTCTGCTTTCTTACTTTGATTTTGTCACAGGGTTTGCTTTTGTTTACTTTGAGGATGATCGTGATGCTGAAGATGCTATCCGTGGCCTTGACAACGAGCCATTTGGATATGACAGGCGCAAGCTATCAGTGGAGTGGGCTAAAGTAATTGTTTACTGTGTACTAGCTTATGATATATTCATTTTTTTTTACCCTTTCCCTCAATGCTTTGAATAGCCTTCTAGCAGGAATGTTTAGATTCAATTGGTTATAATAATCAAACAAATATTCTTCCAAATAATAATAAAATATATATTTGTACTTTTTTTGGCAGGGTGAACGTGGACGGCATCGTGATGGTTCTAATTCCATGGCAAACCAGAGACCAACCAAAACCTTGTTTGTCATAAACTTTGATCCTATAAGCACTCGGGTCCGAGATATAGAAAGGCACTTTGATCCTTATGGCAAGGTTCTCCATGTCAGAATTCGCCGCAACTTTGCATTTGTGCAGTTTGAAACACAGGAAGATGCGACAAAGGCTTTGGAGTGTACCCACATGAGGTATGTAAAATATGTGGTGGTTGTGGGTTGCCTTGTTAACAATATTTGTCACACTTCTGTCCTTTTAATATGTAAGCTAATGAATGTGTTTTCTAATGGTCGCAGTAAGATACTGGATAGAGTGGTGTCTGTTGAGTATGCTTTGAGGGATGATGGTGAAAGGGGAGACAGATATGATAGTCCCAGAAGAGGCTATGGGCGGCATGCAGATAGTCCTTATAGGAGGTCACCAAGTCCAGTGCCTCGCAGAGGTCGTCCAAGTCCTGATTATGGTCGTCTTCGCAGCCCAGTCTATGATAGGTACAATGGTCCATCTTATGACAGACACAGGAGCCCTGAATATGGAAGATATCGCAGGTAGATATTTACCTTCCGAATGTTATATTATATTTCCTTTTTTCTTTCTTTTATTTCCTTTTTTTTTATTCATATACTACTGCCGTTTCAAATTATAAGATGTTGACTTTTTATAAAAGTCAATTTGAGACATTTTCAAATTTAAAATTGACATGATTTTTTTAATTTATGTCGATAAAATTATTTATTGTTTTCAAAACATAAATGAATCATGTCAATTTTGAATTTGAAAATGTCTCAAATTATTTGACTTTTAAAAGGTCAATATTGATCTTACAATTCGGAATGGAGGGGGAGTATTATATTTGGCATTCTTTATTTTGTTTTGTACTTTTTGTTTTCATTGGTTGTTGATGGGTTCTTTTCGTTTATTATATTCAATTTCACAGCGGCTCGCCTGTGCGGAGGTTGAGGACATGAGAAATCATCCAAATTGAAGGGAAGGATACTGCGTAAATCTAAATCCGCAAGGCAACCACTTTAGGTACATCATGTAGAGGAAGAAGCTTAGTGAATTGGTTTAGTTGGGTTTGCAGTTTAGTGCATTCCTGTTTTTAAGTTGTTTGAATGATTTTATATGGCTGAACTGGTTGCCAGATCTAAGTCGGAAAGAACCATCAGTGTATGACTCTTTACCAATTAATATATACTTTGTCTAGTAAAATATCTTTGATGTGTGGATCAGGTTGTTTTAATTCTTTCTGTTCTATGTTACAATTGATGTTTGACTTGATCTTATTGCTTCTCTCAGTTTTTATCCTACTTGTATACTTGGGTGTCATTTAAAGTGAGCGGTGAATTGTGAAATCCAATTGATCTTTGGAAAGTTGAAGTACTTTCATTTTTTGTGGTGTATGGATTCCTGTGAAATAGTTTTAAGCTTTAATATTGTCGCAAACTTTTGAAGAAAGGCAGAAAGGGATGTCTTAGTATGCATAAAACAAAGTTAAATGCAAATTGTCCGGTAGGACTTTTTCTTGAGGGAGCATGTGTCGGAGACTAGGATGTTTAAGATGTTCTAAATTTTAGTAATAGCATGCTAGTCTTCTCAATTAGAATCTTCCATGGATAATAATAATGTGTACTCCATTCCAAAATATAACAACATTTCCTATTCGATTTCATATTATTGTGCTCATATATTTTGGAAAGGAGGGATTAGTATATACTGCTGAAAGACTGATTGGTTGGTATATCACTATTTTGTGCAGAGTCTGATGTGGTAGTAGAAGTTTAGAAGAGGTTGAATACTTGGATTCAAACACAACCTGATATTTCTAGCCTCTTGTAGTCTTATTGCTTGGGAATACATGACTCTTGTTTTTTTGGTACTATTAGTAGATGGAGTATATTTTTCTTACAAGCGAAATAGGAAAGTTTACCTCGATCATAACATTCATCATTAAAACCAAATTATGAATATCAAGAATTTATTAAATGAACACCAATCTAAGATGAGGAGGATCCTCTCAATTCTTGTTCAAGTGCCTTTTCAAGCCATGCCTAGGCATCTTGCATCATTCCTGGGCTAAGTCTCACCATCAAGATACAAAACTCTGTCTCGTTAAGTGATCCATCTCCGTCAAGGTCTCCTTCTCTCACCATAGCCTCTGAATCTTCTTTGCTCATCCCCTCCATTCCAAGAAGTGCTGAATTCTTCTTCAGACTCCCGGGTGTAATCAATCCGCTTGTCGGGTCTGCCAGAAGCCGGAATCCCCCACAGAGTTCGGACACAAAAGTGTCCACATCTAGCTTCTCCGCCATCACCGGTAACAAATCTTCATACTCACTTGTCATAGCTTTATTTTCCATTTTCTCCTCTATTTTCAAAGAACTCAAAATGGCTAGCACTTTATAGCAATGGAAAGTTCCAACCTTTTTCAGGGAATTGAATTGATAGTGACATGGCATCTGAATGGCCGTATGAATTCTTTTAATAAGATGGGTTTAACGAAGTCTACGATTGTAGGAAGTTGGGAACTACTTTACATATATTCTTGCCGTATGTATGTATGCGTTTCTTATTTAACCGTTTCCAGGAAGGTGCCTAATTTGGACGTTTGAGACAAATATTATTAAGTGGTGTGGTGTGGTGTGGTGTGTACAGACAGACACTGGCAATGACCTGCAGAATAATGGAAACCACCTTTCTTTCGATGAAGCTTCCTTTGTTCTGATTTTTTTTTCTTTTGTTCGTATTCTATGCGGTCCATCTCTAATTTCAAAATTGGAGAAACATTTTTTTGTACTATTTATATTTTTATTTTTAAACTATAAAGGCGCATGTATTTACTTATATATACTAGCATAAGTCAGGGATATGTTCTGAAAAGTAAATTTTCTTTTGAAGTTGTCGTTTTGGAACGGGTGGATGGTGATCAATGCTGCCTGCCTGCCTGCCTGTCGATTGCCAAAGTTGAAGGGTTTTTGTTTGGACTTGCTTAATAATATAATCTGACTTCTTTTCCACAGGAGTGACTTTCTTTTTCATATACATCAGGAGGAAAGACAAATTTGAGTTTATGAATTTTATTTTCAAGAAGATGATGTTTCAAGTGTGGGAGCTACATTGAGTAGGAAAGAAAGGTATATAAATACACAGAAGTTGGTCTTAGTTTATGGGAATGGGAGGGATACTCCTGGTAAGAGTGCCTAGTAACCCACTTGTTATTTTAAGAGTTTTTATTAATGGTAATTTTGACATTTTATGATTTTCATTAGTGATTATTTTGACATTTCACCATTTTATTAATCAAATTAAAATTATGTTATATTAATTGCAGGACACAACACACAAATTTGATTCAGATTTAAAGTTGGACTCTATCCATCCAACCCAATCTCTAGGACGTGTCTAGTCCACATAACAAATGACTTTCTTGCCTTTGAATTAAGAAAAAACTGGTACCGCGTAGCTAAAATTCCTAGTTTCCTGCCACAGTACAGTACTGCCAACGATAGAGGTTGATTCTTTGTATGACGGAATTGATTTCTATACAACTATTACTTGGGGAGCATGGATTTGTTCAGGAGCCTATGGAGAAATGTCTACGTGACGCCAAGTCTCAAGTTCATCATAAGGACGTCGTTTTGGTTGGTTAATTACCCGGATTCCAAAAGTTGAGCAGCTTTTTCAATGGAAAAGAGCTCTGCAAGAGTATTAATCTTGACCGGGACTTGAGAATTAACTTTAGTTCATCCAATAGATCCCGAGAAGATTACTAATCGTGTTCATTCCAATGCTCGCTATATACTTATAACGACGGTAAAAATCGTCGATGTTAACGCCAAAATCTTTTCTCACGTCCCAATCACCAAGACGTGTCCGATATCCTGCACAGTTCAACAAGTTAACACCATAAGCTTGACGGCTTGACTGTCGGGGAATAGCTCCGGCGTGAGAGTCAGTATCGGCGATCACAAGGTTAACAATGGAGGAAAATAATGTCTAGTGCTTGAGAGAGAAAAATAATCTGATTGTGTGTGGTATAATGTTTTGTTACCTACCTTTCTTGTGTGATCCTTGCCACATACGTACTCCAGACCCGGTTTACCGTGTCACCCACTATCTCCTGGCATCTCTCCCCACTCTCGATCATCTCAGCCGAAAGTATGTAGCCTACTTCCTTACCTGCTACCACTATTTGCCACCGCCAGTCATCTGAGTCTCATCCTCATTAATGTCATGCAGAAAAGGTAGACATAATGATCAACTATCTTTTTTATCATGATTACCGGTCAATAAAAGGGTTAAGTAACAATTTGTGTAATGGGCCACTCCAATGACTAAGCCCAATAATAGAGATGACCAATATGACCGGATCCAATCAAAAGAACCCAATAGAATAATTAAATAACTGGGTCCAAATCATTCGGACCAATCAGAACAAAAGTAACATAATTCAAAGGAGGAGACCATTAAGTCCGGCCCAATAATGAAAAGGATCATGACCCAACAGTCGATAAAAACCGTCACTATAAGATTTATAGCGATATCTTTGTTATAAAAATAACAATTTTTATTGTGAATTTAATAATTTTCTATACTTATCATCATATATAATTATATATGAAGCAGTTCGTGGTGGTCCTTGTATTGTTCATTAATATAGTATTCCCTTTCTTTTTCTTTTTCTTTATTTTTTTTTTTAAAAAGGTCTCATTTGTTGTTGTATTATTTTGTTTCACAAAAATTATTTTTTCTTAACAGCTAGTAATATAGAATTAATGATACAATATTTTAAAATTTATAATGTTATTACAATGTCATTACTACTAAAATAACGATTACTCCAAATAAACGTGGAATAAAAATATAAATTTATTTTTGTGTTGTGGGAAGGGAGTATTATTATGTATAATAAGTATTTGTGTACACAACACAACACAACACAACACAACACGTATCAATGCCATCGATGGTCATAAAGAAATGGAAAGACTCCCACTACAAGTGAATCTGGCGGCGGGGTGAGATAATAGTCGTGCCATGGTATATAAACTACTCTACTAAAATCAAAAACTTCAACCAATATATATAAGACATTAATAAAATAATAAAAAATTTAAATTTATTTGTTATTAGCTAATTATTATTATTATTATTATTTATTGTATATCTTGATTCTTGAAGAAGAATACAATGCATACATGCATGTATTCTTTTGTTAATTTTAAAAAAAAAATAGTCTAATTCTTTTGTGAATTTTTTAAACCAATATTTGCACCTGATATGTGTAGGAATAATAATATTTTAATGAATAATAAAATTCAGTTGTTTTTAGAACAATAAAAGTTATTTTAAATTCACTACTGTAAAAAAAACATTATTTAATTATTATGTGAATCTATCACAGTTCAGTCTCCTCTTCAATTGTAGCAGAGTTGAAATCATTCTCCAATTTTCACCTACCGGAGCTCCGGCGACCCAATCTCATCTCTCTCTATTCTACGGCAACCTTCCGGTGTGGTCTTCTTCAATTGGGTAAGTTTAAATATTCCTCAATTTCGCTTGCACTTGGCCATCTTTGAATTGTGAATAAAGATTATCAATTTTATGCCTTTATCTGCGTTTGTGTTGTGCACTTCATACACAGACTGTATATACTGTTATATAAGCATATATTTTTAACCGATTTGATTGTTCAACCAAGGGGGACAAGTTCCTCGTTAACATGAACTTAATTTTGATCAATTTACTGATACAGTGTCCACACCCAGACAGAATATGATCTCTTCATCTGCGTGTCAATATTGTATCGGTCACATTATCAACTTATCATGAAGTTGTAACCGGATCCCTTTATTATAAATTTATTAACTTGTGACATTGGTAATTTGTTTTGTTTTTCAAAGTTTAAGAAGGTGGCAATTACCCCAAGATTATTCTATTCTTCTTTTTTAATTCCCTTTCATTTTATTGAATTGTGTATAGTCTGTCCTGAATCACTCACTACACCATCTAGAAACTGGGAACTGAAGAAGGTATACATATAACATTTATAGGGGTTCCGCTTATAGTTCACTGCAAATGGAATTCTGCCCAACTTGTGGGACGTTGTTGCAATATGAGTTGCCCCATATGGGCCGCCCTGCCAGATTCTTCTGCCCAACATGTCCATATTTTTGTCAGATAGAGAGCAAGGTAATGTACTCTATAAATAAATCCTGTCATAGATCAAATTTATATATCTTGGTTGGGCGATTCTCCAATCCAACCCTAGCCACAATAACTGTATTAGTGGACGGTCTTTGTTTATTTTCGAAGGTTAAGATAAAGAGGAAGCAACATTTAGTTAAGAAAGAAATAGAACCCGTCTTCTCGAACGATGACATGAAGAATGCACCCACAACTGAAGGTATATTTCTTATTCATCCCTCGACCCCCCACCCACGAAAAGTTAGTCCAATAATTTTTATGCAGTGTGAGTCATTCTGGTTTTTATATTTGGTTGGTTGCAGTTACATGCAGGTTGTGTGCATGAAAATTGTTCAGGCATGCTTAATCCCTTGTACATGTTCCTCATGTGATCTGCAATATTCTATTTTAGGGATAGATTTCAGGCAACTTAACCGCATGATTTCAGTTATATCATGTTTCTTTAGGGGCTTGCTTTTTGTATATTCTCCCTTCCGTTTGCGGAAGGGATTTGACATGTTAAACATGTACACTTGGCTTATATCGTGTTACCATTCCATTTAGTTCTCTTTGTATTGGGTCTGTTTTGAGGTGTCTGTACCTTTCTTCTACACCTTACTCAGGATTATTGCTAGATTGCTTGAATGTTCTCTGCACATTTTCAAAGAAAACTCGATCCAATTACTTTTCTTGTAAGTTGTATCGATAATCAATTTTTATGAACTCAATTTTTTCGACTTTTGGCTAAATCATGATCATGAAATGTTCGAGTATGTGAAAATATTTAACTTCATTTTATTGATGCCACTTTTTATGGATGGTGATCACTAGGTGTAGATTTCTCTTTCTCTCGCTCTCTAAACTACTTCCTTACTACCTTTTGCAGCCACGTGCCCAAATTGTCGTTTTGGGAAGGCAGCTTTTTACCAAATCCAGATTAGGTCAGCTGATGAGCCTATGTCAACATTTTATACGTGCTTGAATGAAGACTGCGGCTGGCAGTGGCGTGAAGACTGAATAGGACCTGGCGAACAACTTTCTATCCGTAATACAGATTGTATAGATTATGTTTTCAAGTGTCATTCCCTAAGGTGCTTCAGTTATGGATTTCCCCTTGTATGTATACCTTTTAGTTTGTGTCAAGTCTTGAAGCATTATGGGCGATCTTTCTTTCTTAGGTTTTAAGGAGCTGGATTTTATGATAAATGGATGCAAAAGAGTAGGTGTAATGAAATTTTCAATTCCCGACCATTCAAGTTTAGAATCAAGGCAACCTATTGAATAATTAATTATTCTTCTTGTACAAGATCATTCCCCCCCCCCCCCCTTGTTTTTGGTGTGATAGTGATACATATGAGGCCTCAAGGGCTGCACAAAATAAATATCCAAAATTGCAGCAGTGAATTCAGGGGGTTTGTTTTCACCTCATGTACTGGCCGGCGGCGCTACATCTATTGCAGAGCTGCAGAGGATACATTCTTGATGAATATTTGATATTTGAGATGCTTTTATGCTGTTGGGAAACTTCAACGTTCAAAGGCAGCTCCAATTTTCCACCACTGGTGAATAGATTTTCCGATACAGGAGGGGTATGCCCATATGACTTAATGATCTCTGATAACTTATCAAAAATACAAGAAGGTACCAAAGATAAGCTCTTTGATACTTCCGTGGATACAAATGAAATGGACCCTATAAGCAGTTAAGCCAAAAGCTAAGACAAAAAATGCAAAACCAACCACTATTGATTCAATATGAAGGAATTAAGATTTAAGAAATCACAATTTGAGAGTGAATATTCTCTGTTTTATGGTTTCATGGAGATAAATTGTGATTGCATCTTTCACCAAAACATTCTTGATGTAAAATAATAAACATTTAATCACTCTTCTATATACTTCCTACGGTGGGAAACTAAAATATGATGGAGAAGATGAAGTGCAAGACAAACCAGACAAATCTACAAATCTCATTCAAAGTAACATAACATTGTCTGCC
This sequence comes from Panax ginseng, assembly GCA_020205605.1. Lineage (NCBI taxonomy): Eukaryota > Viridiplantae > Streptophyta > Magnoliopsida > Apiales > Araliaceae > Panax > Panax ginseng. The sequence continues at coordinate 104,872,402 of CM035142.1, read as the reverse complement.
CATAAGCTGGGGTTTAAATTGATCACAAGTTATAATCAAAGGCCATCAATATAATATAAATCTTTCTGGAAATTCAGATAATTTGGACAGATAAACCTTGAACATCTTTTAATTAATACATTGCCGAGTTCTTCTTAGTAATCCATCTGTTCCTAATGGCCTTAATTGATTCCTCCCTCGTACTCAAGAGTTCTTCAAACCACTGCCGATATTGTGCTTCAATTGCATCTAGCTCCAAATTTAGTTCTAAATCCTGGTCTTCATCTGTTAAGGACAGATATGAACAGTTGCTTGTCAAACTCATTACCTTGGAAACTCCATCCAGATTAGAAAATCCATTCAGATCGGCCAACGTCACTTCCCTGTTCTTTGAAAATTCGTCGACTTGTATACCTTCCACAACATCGCTGTCATTTTCCTGCATCTTAATCTCATCATAGTACAGATCTCTAAAGTCCACCTCAGAGACATGCCCACTCGAACCTTTAAAAACTCTGTTGATAACATAGTCAACATAATCACGCCTTTGCTCGTTCTTCAAAGCAGCATCTTCACCCATTACCTCAGAAGCAACTGATGCTTGTGACTCTTTATTTTCCATATTTGTGAAATTTGGAGTAGCATGTAGTTCACTATGAGAGAGAGGGACTGAATTCAGATAAAAATTACCTCCATCAACTTGTACAAAATCTTCTAGATGACTTGTGGTTAATTCAGAGAAAGTGTCTTGTTCAGCAATCAAAGTGGCAGGACCTGTTACGGCTGGATCCCATTGATTCTCCACAAAGCCTTGCTCAATTGCTTGGGGTTCGTCACATGTACTTCTCCCTACACTAGAGTGATCATCATACGAAGGTTTCCAACCAGGCAGAATTCTCTTTATCAAGTAACCAATAAACTCGGCAATGAAAGCCACATCATGGTTTGCCAACTCCAATTGTTCAACCATCTCACTTGCGACCGAGAACGCTGTGTCAGTATCGAGATAAAATTGGAAGTGTATGTTCCTCACTCTGCCTGCAAGTAACAAATACCAATCACATACTTGTACACAATGAAGAATCACAGCATAACATATTAATGCTCTAATGCATTACCACTTAGGTCAGCAATTCGCAAAGTCAATGCTATAGAATTGTCAGGATTTTTCTTCCCTTTCAACCTAAATTCATTATTCTGATGCATCCTCTGAAATTCCAGAACTGGAGAGTTTGGAGTTCCGCAACTGGATTCTGTACATACAGATTGGTTATACTCAGAATCTATATCCATGGAAAGAGGCCCACAACTCAGCGAACTTAATGATTTGGGGAGTTGGCTAGGTAGCAGTAATTGATTGTGAATGGGTTCTTTCGCATTCCCAAGTTGAAGAAATGAATCTTTAAGAAGCTCCCTCGCAGGCAACCTTTCCGATACTTGAACCAAACATTTCTCAATAAATTTCTTAACTTCGGAATCACTCACCTTGCCTAGCGAAACAGGTTTAATGCCCTACGAGACAAAATATGTATAGAATGTCATGAATGATTTGCAAAGCACCAAGTATTTGGTAAGACATTATGCTGAAGATAGGTAAACTTACAGAAGTAACTTTCTTATAGATTTGAGCAGGATTCCTGCACTCACAATAAGGATACTCAAGGGTAACCATTTCCAACATGCACATCCCGAAAGAATATATGTCAACTAGTTCATTATATTCCTCTTCATTACAGTTCTGGTGCCATGAATTCAGGAGTCCCTAGTTAGAAAATAGTAAAATGTCAGCATTTCCAACAATGGTTTACTCCAACATATAAAATTGCAGCAAATTTGCTCTTACCAATGACACTCTTAGCAGTGGGCTGCTGCATAACAGTTGCCAATCCAAGGTCTCCAATTTTAACTTCTCCGTGATTTCCATTAACAAATATATTGTCACACTTCAAATCCCTGTGAATGACAGGTGGGTTCTGGCTGTGGAGATAGTCCAAACCGCAGAGGACCTGCCTCGCCCAGTTCTTAATAGCTTTCATATCAACACATTTATGCTTCTTACGATATCTAGTATAAAAAAATACATAAGTATTTCAAGAGCACAAAAGGATAAACAAAATAATGAGAAAATATCAATGGGAACTCACTGCCTCAGGCTCCCAGATGTGAATAGCTCAGTGATCATGTTCACGGTCTTCTTCTTATCATCAATCCATGAATCATAAAGCTTTATGATATTATCGTGTTTAAGTGATCTGAGAAGATGAACTTCGGAATACAATTTTTCCAAATCTTCTGGTGACTGTAACACGTCATCAATTCTCACCCGGTTCCAGGCAACTTCTATTCCATCTAGTCGGTCAAATGCCCTATAGCTACAAGGAATAGGAAAAAGAGAGTAGAATGATGCATAGAGTTAATAAAAAATGGTTCTTGCAATGATTATCCATGTGAATGTAGTTTCTACATTGAAAATTCACCATTAAAATGAAAAACAAGGAAAGATTAAGTTATGGAACCATACACAGTTTTGAATGCACCCTTGCCCAATATTTCATTGTACTGTAAAGAACAGGATGAAGAAAGAAAAAAAGGTGAGAGAGAATTAAGAATTGAAAATAGAGAGAACTCCACAATAAGAATAAAATAGAAAGGTCTAATCAAGTACAAATTATCTGCCAGATGGCAGATACCTGAAAGGCAGAACAGATACTTAAACAAAAAGGACAAAAAACTATGTCTTATGGCTACAAACCAAGGAGAACCATTCAAACTCTCCCCACCTTTTCTTTTCTTGTTTCCAAATTCTCATCGACCAAATAGCATACTGAATTAAACTCAAATCCATGCCAAAAGGCCATGAGAACCGACTCATAAACTGGAACAACTACAACCATGTAATTGGACATCCAAAATGGCAGTCAATATCTAACAAGAGTTAATTACATATGGGTTTAAGTTGATAGCTCAATCCATATATTTGGACCATGAAAAATATTTCCAAGAAGTCAAATATAACAACACTAATAAAGAGTAAATCTTGAACCACACATTATAGTAATGCTGCAGAAAAAAGGGAAAATTACCCGAACATATCGACCCCTGGGATCCTTTTCGACATAATCCACCTCAGGATCTGAATTTCCAATCAAGCCATCTTTATTTACAGAAAACAGGAATCCGTTTTCAGAATGCGGCGAAACCAACCCAGCAGCAACATCACCGGAATTCATTCCGGCAAATGACCAAACAGATATGAGAGAGAAGACAAAGAATAAGAAAATGAGGAGAGAGAAACAATCACTCGGAGTCGGAGACTTGATCAAATAACTCCGGGTAAATGCTGTTTCTCTGAAAAGGCCTCTGCAGCAATAGAATAAGAATCGAATGCCGATCCCGTGCGTAATCGTGATCGACATTCGACAACAAACTCATCGAGATCCACTGAGCTCGATGGGGAGGAATAAAAAATTGTTCTTTTTCTTAAAACCATAACCCCAGTTTCCATTTCAACAATACTATTGTTTGCTTCCTCATATCAATCCCAATACCCTATATATTTTCCCTTTCTGAATCAAACCCAGAAACTAAAAATGAAAAAAGAGTCCAACCCATAACTTGAAAATGAAAAATGAATGAAACCACAACCTGAAAATGAAAAAATAAAATCAGACCAAGAGACTGATTTCGTAAAGAGAAGTGGGGTTATGGTGAACGGTTTTGAAAGAAAAAGAAAAAAAAATTGGGCTGAAATACTGTAATCAGAAGAGAGAGTAGAGAGAAAGGGAGGAATTGTTTGGGTGAAATAGGAGAGAAGAAAGGGACTAAAGAGCGACAGGAATTTAATTTATGGTGGAAACTGGAAATGGAGAGTGGTCGGCTTTGCGAGAGAGAAGGATTAAACAGACAATTGTGTGGTTACTTTTTGTGACAGAGAGTTACTACTACTATTATTACCACCAAATCTAATATTTACTCCTATTTTCATGTTTCTTTACAAGATAAGAAACAAATCTTAAGCATATTCCAGCAGATGATTCTTAACTTCTTTACCTTCCATTTGAGATTATATGCATGCAAGATGTAGAGGGTGGAATATATCGTTAAATGTGAATTGCGGTTAATGTGAAATTATAAAATATTTCGTTCTACGATGAAAATTTTAATGGATTTTTCATGCATATTAAGAAGAGGAATAAAATGATAAAATTATTTATAATAATGTTATTAAATATGGAGAGAGAATTAGAATAAAAAAGTATGAGATATTTAATGCTACGGACATAATAGAAAAAAATGTATAAAAATTTAGTTAATAAAAAAAATAAACATTTAACATGGGACAACCCAATATAGTAATATGGATTTTTATCTTAGTAAGGAGGGAGTATAAAATAAAATAGTAACATGTGATTATTATTTTTATAGCATTATATCTTATATATCTACATATGCTAATGTTAATTTAAGATATTTGATACGACTATACGATATGTATACTCTAAACTCTTTCTCATCACGTTTTTATTGAGAATTATACATGTACGTAATAATATAAAACCCCACACAAGACAATCTCAAAGATGAAATGTCATTATGGCATTTGAAGAGGGAATAAACCACAAACAACTATTTTTTGGCCCAATTGAGAAGGTGATTATTAGTTAATAAATGATTAATTTTAATTCTTAAGAAGTGGAGTATAAGTGGGACAAGAATGAAATGCAAATTTTTTTTATGTAGCCCAAAGATACATATTTTAATGTTTAATTAATCAATTTCAGTTAAGCTCGACATATTAATATATTATTATTTTATATATAACAAGACATTTAGAGATTTTATTTAAAGAGTTAATACTAAGTTAGTCCTGAGCTAATCATCTTTATTCATACAATATGTGTCATGTTCATAATTATATTAAATTTTTTCGTATTATTTGTTATATTATTTCAATGATGCATGTATTAATATATATATATATATATATATATATATATATATATATGTGTGTGTGTGTGTGTGTGTGTGTGTGTGTTGATTTTGATATACACAACTCTTCAATTTCACATTCAATGTATTATTACTATCTATACTATATTATTTATACTCAAATTATAATACCAAATATCACATAACACAATCTTAAATATTATTAACGATACTAATCCGTACAAGTTATTAGTCTAAGGGGGTGTTTGATAAAAAATGAATGAATCTGAATCTGAATGAGCTGAATCTGAATGAAAAAGTTGTTTGATAATTAACATGTCTGAAATATCTGAATGATAAAATTTTATTATTTTACCCCTCTAAAAAAATTCAAAGTCGTTGTAAATTTATTTAATATTACTTAATATGATAGTTAATATTTTTTTATAATTTTATAATTTTTTTTTTACTTTATTTAGGTGCTCATTAAGTCAAAAAAATCTGACTTAGCCATTCAGCTCAATCATATGACCGATTCAACCATTCAAATAATTTTTTTTTCAAAATAAACGCATTTAATGGTTAACTGATTCAATCATTTGATCATTCAAATATATTCATTCATAAACAAACTGTGACGCCCCAAAATAGATATACATCACCCATTCTGAGTTGTCAATACATAGTACAGAAACAACTATAACTTTATTATTACAACAGTAAAACTGTGAGTTTGAATACAAATATTATCTTCTAGACAATATCTATACTCAAATAAATCCTCATTACATTTATTGATACATTATTTTATAAAAATGGTGAGGACTACTAAACAACTCTCTCTAGAACCTTCATTCCATACCCCGACTCGTACTCGCTATATTCTCGCCTCTTGAGAAGAAAAATAGAACAAAAAAGAAAATAGTGAGCTCAACTAGCCCAGTAAAGAATATTTTGACTAAGATAATATACAACAAATTATCATTAGTCTTCAACAGGGAGAAAAAATCTAATAGAATACAATAGATAACAAGTTTTAAATCAATATTCGCAGTGAAAATAATAATTCATTAGAAGAATTAAGTAGAGAATGCAAACTATTATCTTCTATGTATGAATTTAAAAGTTCATCGCCTATCTTTTATCCTGTAACATCAATCAATATATATCCGGAATCAAATATTCATCTTTTGCACTACTGAGCCAAAGATATTCATCGATTAGTCAGTGGTCATCTAAACACATGTTCATCTTTGCACTACTGGGCCAAAGATATTCATCAGAAATCATTCATCTTTGCACTACATGCCAAAGATATTCAATAATATCATCATTTAAGGCGAGGATGATGAAAAATATTTTAAAAAAGCGAATTGGTGAAACAAAATGACGAGGATTAAGGATTAAGGATTCGTACTTTGTTTTATCCATGTCCAAAAATACCTCAAAAATAATCATAGTGGTGTAAAATTCAAGAATGATCAAAACATGGATACAATCAAAGCTAGTATCCACGATAGATATTTTAGGCGAAAAGGAAAATTTTTATTTTTCGATAAATAAGTGTCGATTCGTGAATAGTGTCAGATATCGTGAATAGTGACTCAGACACCAAAAATTCCAAATTTGATAAAAACTTCAGATCAATATTTCAAAGATAATGATATTGAAGAAATAATATCATTCTGAAAAAAATAATATCCCTTACCTCGAAAGATCAGTACTTTTAGTTGAAACACCGGATATAGGCTATGTCTTGAACTTGCACCGTATAGCAATACTCAAAATATACTCAAAATACTCACAAGAATACGCTTGATAATATAGAGAGAAAACTTGGTTTACGGTGTGATTTTCAATTTAACCCAAGCACCTATTTATAGAAAAATGCTTAGAACACCAAAGCGAGAAAATTTAATTTAATAATATTATTATTTTTTCCACAACTTCCTACGCACCAAGAATCTGAATTCAGCTCCTTCCACACACATGTGAAACACACCAAAATAAAAAAACGTTTTTGTTACTTAAAATATTTTAAACTTCAAAAATTAATTATTTGAGACTTGAACTTCAATAATTCATAATAAATAGCCCTTTTATCGAGAAAATTGAATCTCGTGAGTTTTTATAGGAAATTTAATTCTCTACAACTTTACGAAGAAAGTTTTTCTAAATTCCAAAGCGAAATTGTAAAAGAAATCCACAAAGCAGGCGATTTTACATTTATAATCAAATTTTAATCAAGAAATGGGGTCCACAAACACATAAAATATGCTTTAAATATTTTTGGTAACAAAAATACTCCTTCTCCATATATCATATATATCCCACATTCATCGTAAAAATATCATCATTATTATATTATTAAAATATAATAATATATTTAAATGAATTATTTTATCAGAAAAAGATAAAATTTTAATTTTCAACAATTGTCACATTAAAAATTTTCTCCATCTATATCCACATAAAATCAATATTTTCCTCATCATATGAATCAATAATTAATTATTCACAAATAATATTACTGAATCCTGATATTGACAACTGAGGCGAGGTTCAGGAAAGAGGGGCTTTCAATAAGAATTTCTCCTCATTGGCGCAATTAGGTGACCAAACCTTTTCTTAGACAGAACTTTCTAGACATTGCCAATAATGTTATCTAATAATATTATTAGGATAATATGAATTATTGCTTCGATAATGAAAATCTTGTGTAATGACAATTATTGAAACAACAACAATATAAAATATCAACGCAGACAATTATTAAATCAATAAAATAAAATCTTGAGCGATAATTATCGTAACCATTATTGAGTAGTGCCTTCTTACGTAAGAATCAATAATTGGTGCAATCAAGTATCTTATTGTGTTTTAACCACCGAGTATTTTAAAGATTAACTCAGAATAACTCTGTAGTTATTTTTAAATAACTTATATTTGTCGTTTTTCTTCCTCCAATCGCTTTTTCCGTTATGGGGCCCACACATGGTTCTTGCCGTCGTCATGCGAATATTCCCTCAAAGCGATCTGAATATTCCACGACCAAACGAATATTCTATAACCACTTACTTATTTGAAATATTTGCGTATTTTACCAATAACTATCCACATTAATCAAATCAACCCTTACTATTTCAAAATAATAAATAGAGGAAATTAAATTTTATTTATAATAAGTTGGGGTCTTACACAAACAACCCCTAACTTAATAAAACAACCGATTCTATACGTACTACCTAATACTAGAAAAGATACTACTCCCTCCGTCCCATGATAAAAGTCCTTATTACTGTTTTGGATAGTCTCATGTTAAATGTTCATTTTCCTTTAATAACTAAATTTTTACACATATTTTTCTATTATATTTGTTGTATCATTAAATATTTCATATTTTTTTTTATTCTAATTCTCTCTCCATATTTAATGACATTATTATGGATAATTTTATCATTTCATTCATGTTCTTAATATGCCTAAAATATCTATTAAATTTTTTATCATAGGACGGAGGGAGTATTATTTTTTTGAGGTTGATTTGGGTAAGTCAAAACTTGCCTTAGTTTGATATAAATGGTCCTTCCTCCTTTAAAATGATGTCTAAATGACAATTGTCAATTCATATTAAGAAAATTAAAGTTGGTGGACAGAATAAAATAAAATTTAATACCATTTATAGTGAACCCAACATTATAATGAATATTCCCCCCTCCCCCCCCCCCTCCCCCTCCCCCTCCCCTCCCCTAAACTAGTGGACTTTAGTTTTAATAGTAAACTAATTCTTTTAACATATTTAATATAATTTTTTATATATATTTAAGGTGGGAGGTATTTAAGGTGCACTATTGTTGTAAATATTTTTAAAAATATAATAGAAAGCGTAATTGTTCTAAGAATAAAGTACATAGGAGAAACATGTTTAGTTGGTAATGCATAACTTTGTATGATGGGCGAAGGGAACATCCCAATACGGCGCCGTTCCTAGAGCTCTTCTTCACCCAACACGATGTCGTCTGCAGTTTCCCGTTGAACATTTCTTGGGTGAAATACAAAGAATCCGAATATCAAAGTTGATTGGAGGAAGAAATAAAAATGGGAATACAAAAAGACCAAAATCAATGACTTGAAAATGTAAATGTAAATGTAAATGTGCCCTCCCAATTCCCATAGCCATACAACAATAAATACCCATTTATTTTCACTCTTGAAAGAATAGAATAGATTAGCGGAGGAGAGAGAGAGAGAGAGAGAGAGAGAGAGAGAGAGGGGTCAAAAGGAAAAAGAAGAAAAGCAAAAAAGAGTCACTATCATTCACCATCATCATCATCATCATCATCATCATGAATTTATACATATATCTATAGATTAGATTGGTAACGGTGGTTGATCGGATGCTTCTGTGAGCTAATCATTTCTTTCCACGCACACCCATTTCCTAGAGAGACTGGAACGGTGGAAAATGTCGATTAGTTTAATTAATCTTTAATTTGCGGGTTTAGCTAAATCTGCATTGTCGTTTACCAAGACTTGCAGGTAAGGGCTGAGCATTTTTGCAGGAAGCAGAAGGTGTGAGAGAAATAGAGATGGGGATTCTCACAAATAGAGTAGAGAAAAGTGAGATCAAACCAGGAGACCACATATATACTTACAGAGCTGTCTTCACCTACTCCCACCATGGTAAAAATCCAGTCTTTTTAAGAGAAATTGCAATGTGGGGTTTCTTACTAATTACTGTTTGTTTCTGGGTATTATTTCTCTTTCTATTTTGGTCCACTTTTGGTGTGTGCGCCTGATTTATTTTTTTTGTTTAGTAAATTATATAATACCTTAGATGCGGATACAGTAGGGTATTTGAGTTAATTTCTCCTTGTTGGGGATTTTAATTCACCATTTTACCCAAAATTCAGTCCTCCATAGTTTCTCATCATTTGGTCATTCTGCTGGATGATTATTTAAAAGTTTGGACTTTGGATTGTCGAGGAAAGAAGGATGCATCTACATTTGATTATTTTGCTTGCAAGGTCATCCATGAGGATTCCTTGATTATAGTATCCTAGTTGTTCAATGAATTATGAAATTTGTCGAATGGGACAGGAATTTCCAAGCTTTATTTTTTCAAGTGTAACTCTTAGTTTCTAGATTTATTTTTTGATAGGTAGATTTCAAAATTTTCATTATCAATAACAAACTACAGAAGCTTTTTTCCTGTAACCAATCATGTCATTAGTATTAGTCGTTTCTAGTTTGTAAACCATTTAATATGTACTACTGTTTTTGGTAATTTCCCCCATTTGAATTTTTAGAAAATATCGAATTGGAAAGAATAGAAGCTTTGAATTGTAGGTGTTACATCATTTGGAGCTTGATAATATTTGGTACTCCAGTAAGCCTTACGTACAAATTTTCTGAAACAGTCAAGTGACTCAAGTTAGTATGAGAAATATGAATGTTAGTTTATCTGCATCCTGCTTTCCTTGGATCAAGCAGACAGTGAAATAGGCGGATAAATATGTTGTTAAGGTTGTCCCCTTTGTTGATTTTCTTAGTGATTTCTATTTGAGGCAGTCATATAGTTTTTCGCCGGGGCTCCTTGTTATGTTGAGGGGATATAGTGTAGTGGGATTGGTTTTTATTTTTTATTTTCTACATTTTAATTTGTTTGTTCCATATGCCCTTTTAAACATCGTGTGTACACGGACTTTTGCCCTCTTGGAAAAAGTTTAATAATATTTTTTTTTAAATATAAAAATTTTTTCATGTTTTTTTGTTTTGGTGGGGGGGTAAGGCTGCACATCAGATTACTTCTTAACAACTGATTATGAACAGGACTTTGGTTCTTGTTCAGGATTTAGAGTTTCTTATCCATATTATAGCTCTGGGGTTCATATCATTTCCAATGACACAAGGTTAATGTATGTGGGAAGGTATTTCGAACATTTGGCTTATTGTCAATAGTTAATGGTTTGATGGTATTCCTCCATTCATCATTGGCTTAGACTTGAGAATATAAAGTAGAAAATTACTCGAAACATTTTATATTATATTCATTATTCATAGACCTTTTTAAGTTTCTCTATCTTCCCTATTGCACGCCTTTTTGTTGGCATTTGATACCTTGACAATATCAAGCCGTTATTGTTAATTGGTCAGCTTAGAGCAAAAGCTAACTTGATATGTTTTAATGCTTTTCTTCTTCTTCTATTAGGTGTTGGCGAGGTATTGAGATCTGCTACGTTGCAGTTTTCATCCATTCTGATAATAATAAACAAAACAGAAAAAGAGCATGGCCAATTTTAAAGATAGAACTTGAGTCTGTTAAAGATTTGAACTTTTTGTTGTTCAATAGTTCATCAACATGTTAAATAAAGGGACGCTCTTGTTAGATGGATTGAATAGTTCCTTTTGTGTCACTACTACATGGTTAGCACTACAGCTATTACAATGCAACATTTATATTATTGTTATTATCAATGCAAGTTGATAACCATGTTATTGTGAAGCTCCTCACACATACACATACATTTGTCGCTGTGGAGTTAAATTCTTGGTTTAATTTCTTGAACAGATAATTACAATTTATAGCACTTGTTTTCCAGACAAGATGCTAAATCCGTTGAAAATGGCTAGCTACTTTCTTTGGGGCATATTGTGGGTTGTCTTATTCTTCAATAAACATCTGGTAGATTTACATACTCTGCAGGTCAAGCTATTAATTTAAACATATTCTTTTCTTTTAACTTCCTACTAACTAAAATACATGCTGATGAAATTATAATGTGGTTGTGACATTACAATAGCAAGGACAATCGAAAGTTCATGTGGATATCCCTAATTTCCTACTAGGTCTTGTTTATGCCTTTGGACTTTCTTCTAGTAGAACTGTTTAGTTAACCGTGCCGAAAAGACTATTCTGGTGACTACATTTCATTTGGATCAGTATGAGTCACAGGACTATTAACATATATGCAAAGAATCATATCAAAGATTCTCTACTGCTTCCTCTTTTTGCCTTGAGGATCTTGAGAATTTGTGTTGAAGATTCTTATAAGCCTAACATCTGTATTCCAATTTAGAGTTGAGAGTTGAAGGGAGGATGAAGTTAAATGGTAGGTTAATATGTGAATGATCAGTTACACTCCCTAGAATATTTGTGTTTGGGATGACTGGATGAGTAATCATTGACAACTCTAGCGGGTTTTTGTACTCTGCAAATACTTAAAAAGTGGTAAAGAAACTTATTTGCTTATCTTTCTGTTTGCATATTTTGCTTATCTAACTATGCAATGGATCGTCCAACAGGAATCTTATCCTTTTCTGTTACTGCTAATAACATTATTATTACTTGGCTACTGGATTTATACAATAATGCAGGCATCTTTGTGGGGGGAAACAAAGTGGTTCATTTTACCCCTAAAAAGGAAGAGAGTTCAAGTACTCAAGGCCCACTGATTACCTATGACGGAATGTCAGATACGCAGTTTTCCTGTCCAACCTATCCAGATTGCGGGTTCAGGCAGCCTAATAGTGGAGTAGTCCTTACCTGCCTGGATTGCTTTCTTCGAAATGGATCGCTCTACTGCTTTGAATATGGAGTCAGCCCATCTGTTTTTCTTACCAAAGTAAGAGGGGGGACTTGTACCACTGCAGCATCTGATCCGCCTCAGACAGTTATCCACCGAGCAATGTATCTTCTTCAGAACGGATTTGGAAACTATGACGTGTTCCAGAACAACTGTGAGGATTTTGCCCTGTACTGCGGAACAGGCCTTCTGACCGTTGATAGGCTGGGGGTTGGAAGAAGCGGGCAAGCTTCTTCTGTGATTGGTGCTCCATTGGCTGCCCTTCTCTCCTCCCCACTGAAGTTGCTAATGCCTAGTCCTGTTGGTGTGGCTACAATTACAGCAGGGATGTATTGTATGAGCAGGTATGCAACTGATATTGGCGTTCGAACTGATGTGATTAAAGTAGCGGTAGAGGATCTGGCTGTGAACCTTGGCTGGTTGGGTGGAGATGAGGAAGAAGCCGACAAAGAGGCTGCTGACGAACAGCTTGTGAGGCTATGAATTTTCCCAGGAAGCTCCATAGCTGTACATAATCTTCTGGCCATGACATTAATAAACATATATAATTAGTGCATTGCAACGGTAGGGTATTCCGTTTCACAACTGTTATTTTCTTGTAATTTATGCATTTGTACTGATAATGTCTACAATTCAATCGTGGGTTTATCTTATTCTTGGTATAAAGTTTCTTTACTGAAAATATGTGAAATTAACTTTCAAAAGTTAATAATACCCGGGTAGTATGTAATACCTCATTTGAATGAATTGTTTGAAATCAACATTTACTTAATTTGTTTGAAAAGTAATGGTAATGAGAATCTTGTTTATGTTTTTGTTGTTAAATATCAAAGCTTCTAAGATGTGTTAAGAAAAATTTAACCATGTGTAACTTCAATACCTTATATGGTTAAAATGACCATATGTAAGGTTTCTCTTATAAATTTAATTGTTTGAATGTAAAAATACGAGTGCTTAAAATATTTCACATATTTATTGATATATATATATCAAAGGAATGAGCAAACTATAAAGTAAAAAAAATTGAGTAAAAAATTTCTAAATTTATATAAATTTTTATACTAATAAACTCCACTAAATAACATATTTATTCTCTACTTTATATAAATATTTTTAAGAACAAAAAAATATATACACTCACATTTTAATATTCTTTCTATAAAAATGATCAATCTCAAGTTTGCCATCAACTTTATTCATCATCCAATCACAATTAAATTCTTAGGGGAACATTTGTGCGAAATAATTTACTATTGGCAAAAAGCATTTTTTTACCACTGTGGTTATAGTGGTTTAAGCAATTAGTCACTGTACTTTTAAAATATTCAATTAGTCCACTGTACTTTTTAAAAATGTTCAATCAGGCCATTCCGTCCATTTTTTATAACTGTCGTTAACAAATCAGCAAGGATTGCTTACGTGGCTTTTAAAAAAAAAATGACATGGTAATTACGTGGCAATAGATACATATTAGCTCCTTTCTTTTATTTTTTAATGGATTTTCTTTATAATTTTTTCTTTTCAAACTAAAAAATAAAATAATAAAATCAGTAAAAATAATTATTGTTTAATTCATTTTTATAATTTTTTTTTCTTTGAATAATTATTTTTATTTTAAAAATTAATTCCAAATAATATAAATAATACAAAATCAATAATAAAAAATCATTAATTAAAATAATACAAATAATCAATTATTGATTGTGTGACAAAAAATAATTAAAATAATAATAAAATTAAAATAAAGGGTTTAATTTATACCCTTTTCACTTCATGAGCAACTACATACCCTTAAATTAAATTACTGAAAATTTCTTGACTATCCAACAAAATTCCATGGAGGGCGTCGACTGGCGGCAAGAACCCAGATCAGATTCCGACCGAAACGAGCGTTTGAGAGATTTTCTTCTTAACAATTTTTTTCTTTATACAACAAATAAACAATGAGAGAAAGAAGAAGAAGAAACAGATCTATGAATTGACCGACTCAGATCTATGATGCAGATTGATTTATCTAATACAAACTAATTGAACTTGGATTCATGACTCACGAGTGGAAAAATTCTATCAGTTCATATCTGGCTAGATCTACTTGATCTTTTGACTTACTTTTGTGATATGAATAACATGTTGTAATAGATTTAATTGATACAAATATTTTGGTATATTATTTATGTTATTTAGAATTAAAACAAGAGAGTTATGACTTTTGATCCGTTTAATATGTGTATGGGTCGGGTTGACCCGACTGAAGGTTGAAGACAAGTCATCTCACCATTTATATGTCATTTCCTTTTATTTTTTTTAAGTAACGTAAGATATTTTTTAACGGCAGTTATTCAATTTGGACGGAATGAGTTGATTGCATATTTTTAAAAAATTTAGTAGACTAATTGAATATTTTAAAAATACAGTGATTAATTGCTTAAAATAATGTAAGTACAGTTACCAAAAAGTGTTTTTTGCCATTTACTATCTAGGTTGATTCGAGATAGACATATAGTGAAGTTGATTGCAATTCCATTTTAGTTGTATAAAGAAAAGGGGCAGGGGGAGGGGGATGGCGAATTATTATTACGTGCAGGCGACGCCGCCGACGGATCTGAACAAGAACACGGAGTGGTTCACTTATCCAGGGGTTTGGAGCATCTATATCTTCATCCTATTCTTCGCCTGGATCGTGGTTCTCTCCCTCTTCAATTGCTCTCCTGGAATGGCTTGGACCATCCTTCATCTCTCCCACTTCCTGGTATATATGTGCTAATAATCCCTACCTCTGAATACATTTATAGTTGATTAATTCATAATTTTTTTTTGATGTTTCTCTGTTTTTCGTTTAATGGGTTTGATGAATTTTGTTTCAATTTAATTTTCAGTGTTAATTAGTTGCTTGTTTTGTTGATGGGTTTGGAAGTTTGGATTTTTATGATGTTGCTGGTTCCTGTTGGATGTTTGTGGTTATGATATGGGTTTTCCACATTTGGGCATTGCAGCTTGAATTTTAAAGCTTGTTTCAACTAGATATAATTCTAAGGAGAAGCACCCATTTGGGGCGTCTTTAGTTAACTTCCCCCCCTCCCTCCCTCCTCCTCCTCCCTCCTCCCTCCCTCCTCTCTACTCTCCCTCTCCCTCTCTCTCAGTTTATCAATGTGTTAAAGGTGAAGCCGTTCTAAAATACTAGGATTAACTCTGTATAAAAGTAAGTAAAAAAGCTTACTTTGATCACTTAAAATCAAAGTACCAAACTTCTTCTGCATTTTAATCTATTGGTGATTCTTTCCAAGTCTACAAAAATGAAAATGAAACATTAACCAGGTTGTTCCTTAGGTGCTAAATTGCTATTGCTACAAGGAGTTTTTTTTCCTTTTCTTTTCCTCTTTTCTTTTATTTTTATGTGGAAAGAATATGTGTCCCCCTTTTGGGCTACATTGCTTTGGGCTGACGTCTTCTACTGATGTTCCTTAAAGTATCGTTGGTATGCATCCCTTTTTAACTGGTCATAATGAGATGAAATCATAATCTCTTTGCATTCTTTTACATTCGAGTGGAGATGTCTTATGGGTTTAGTTTCAATATTTATTATGTGAAAAACCGACAATCTTTGCATGCTAGTATGCTACATATAGTTACCCGGATGATTTTAAAATAAATATAAACTGAATGGTGAAGGATACTCTAGAAATCATTTTCACACTAGTTGTGCGTGACCAAAGAAACTTCTTGTTATATACTGTTAAGTTTATCAATTTCAGCAATAGCTTGATTCTCTTCTTGCATTATTGAGGAGTCTGCTTTTCCATTTAGGTAACATATCACTTCTTCCACTGGAAGAAAGGAACTCCGTTTTCTGATGACCAGGGGATCTATAATGGGTTGACGTGGTGGGAGCAGATCGATAATGGAAAGCAACTCACCCTTAACAGAAAGTTTTTAACAGTTATACCTGTGGTGCTGTAAGTTATCTGTTCTATAGATCATCAATTTGTTCTACTTCATATCATTTCTAGATAAGTGTTTCTTTGTCGTGTACATTTGGGATATGTTAGAATATATTATTATCCTTGGAGTATATTATTATTAGAACTTGATCACCTAGTATGCTTGGTGCCCACAAATACTTGGCTCCTACTCAACTAATAATCTATATATAAGTCAACTAGTAGTAGGGGTGCTCATTGGTAAAAAACCGAACCGGTACCGAAAAACCGAACCGGTACCGAAAAACCCGAAAAATCAAGAACCGGTACCTGTACCGAATAACCGGTTTCGGTACCGGTTCGGTACAAAGTCGGTACCGGTTTTTTCGGTTCGGTTTTCGGTTATACCGTAATAATTAAATAATTTCTTTTATATTAACAAATTTTTGATTTACCTAACCATGGGCATAATATAAATTATAAAGCCTCACAGCTCATTGGCATAACAGTAAATTTGTTTTTGAATAATAATAAATTTGACAATTGTTGAATAATCTTTTTTTAAGGTTTTATCAATTTCATTTCCTTCACTTTGCTTATATATTATCCGGACATAGAGAGTCGATAATGTTATTAACATTATGACGACGTGCCCCTAAAAAGTTTAAATACGATCTGTCAATTAGGTGTTCATCTCATATCATATTTGAATACTCATCAATTTATTTATTTATTTTGGTTGAGCAACCAAATGAATCATTCATACAACAATAGGATAGGATAGGTGCTACCTAGTAAGTATTTCATTACTGAATTTAGAGGCTGATTTGTTTCCGTATAACTATACTCCAATAATGAGGCTGCGGGCTGCCTACTGGGTGCTAAACAATTGTGTTTGTGTGCGTGCATATTGTATTCTATTCTATTCTAAAACCATACATACTACTAGTAGTACATAACTATATATATATACTCATCGTCAGTTATATTCCTAATCTCTTCACATTCCCCTGGGCTATGCAGTATGCACAAAGCAACTTTTCAATTTTTCAACATTTTTCGTTTTTTTTCGGTTTTTCGGTATTTACCGAATTCAAAATTTTCATTACCGCTACCGGTACCGAAAAGTATAAAAAAACCGAAAAACTGGTACCGAAAAAAACCGGTACCGGTTTCAACCGGTTCGGTAAAAAATCGAAAAAAACCGAATTTTTTGAGCACCCCTAACTAATATCCTATATATAAGGCTTTAGTACTCTTTGTAATGACATACCAACATTATTCAATACATTTATTTTATCTCTAACATGGTATCAGAGTTAGGTTGATCTTGACAATAAAATAAAAAATTCTTTCATCCGCCGCCAGCAGCACATAGTTGGCAGCGTGTATCATTTATTTTTATTGTTTAACTTCATCTTAAAGAAAAAAAAATGTAATTTGAGTTTTGTCATGCGTTGCTAAAGTTGGTGCTCTAGTACTCCGTTGCCCATATTTGAGGTTTCTTTTTGAAGATGCAAGTTCTTTGTTTTTTGTTATTTTTTTCTTAACAATGGTGATATGTCCAGAGCAGTTGAAATATGTAAATGGTTGATTAGAAAGTAAGGATTGCATGGGGCCGAGATTTCAGGAAGACGTGTCCTTCGAATTTTTTGGGAGGCTAGTGAGTGTTAAGGAAGGCAAAAAGTCATTCATAGTTGTTTTTGAAAGATAGAGTCCTTCACATTTGTTGTAGGAGACCGTGTGTTCTCCATTATTGCTGGCACATAATATTCTTGAAAAGTGGATGTGTGAAATTATGTATTGTAGTGTTTTAAAAATCGTTAGGCAGCGGAGGGGGCTCCTAGGCGGCCTAGGTAGTGCATAGGCGTTTCTAAAGGCGGTTTAGGTGGTCTTATTTATTTTTCTATTGTACATACTTGTTATACTGTACAAATCATATAGTAGATGTAATTTTTTTTAAATTATACATGACATGTTACAAAAAAAAAATATTTTAACATATTCATTTTAAGTATTGTAGAACTTCAAAGTAGATGTTTGATTTTGTTTAGGCTCCCAGCCCAGATGCCTGACCAAATCTAGGCTATAGAGGACCTCCTAGCGCCTAGGCGGGGATTTTTAGAACACTGATGTATTGAGGGTGAGAATTCTAACTTTGGACGGGAAAAAAAACAAAAAGAAAAAAAAATCCGTACAAATTGAAGTGGGCCTCAATTTGAGTGGGTGTGTTGAAGATAAAATAATTTCGTGTTGTGGTTGGTTGTGTTACTCGGACTCGCCATTTTTGGTGGAGTACCTGTGTCGACACGACACTGGTATGGGTGCGGGATTCGTACGGGATCCGGCCATAAAAATCCAGATACAGTTGTTTTGGAAGAGGAAGAAGAAGAAGAAGAGACGCGAAAGGAGGAAGAAGAGTTGCTTGAGATGAGGAAGAAGAAGAGAGTAAGAGACGAGTAAGATCGGAGATGAGGAAGAAGAAGAAGAGTCGCGCAAGAGGAGGAAGAAGAAGAAGAGAGTAATCTCCAGTTAGGTACCTCATAGTTTTTTAATTTAGTCCCCCAGATTTTATGAAAGTTCAAAATAGCCCCTTGGAAAATTACATAACAATCCCTGTAATTTTGTTTTTTTTCATTTTAGCCCCTGAAGTTTTGATTACGCCTTTGTTTCTTTATATTTTAACACTTGGTCCTAGAGCAAAAAAAAACTTGGTGATACAATTAGAAACATTATTGTTAAAAAATTATAACATACCGTTTCCCTGCACCCGTGTCCAAATTCGGATCCATATCCGTGTCTCTATTTTTTGACTTCACGTGTCTGACACCTAGATTCGTACCAGCACCCGACACCCTTACCCGAGTCCGAGTTACACAGGTGGTTGGTTTGAGTCTTTTTAGGATTATGTTATATAACAAATTGTAAATCGTGATATAGGACTTCCAACTTGAGGGGGAGTGTTAAGAGTATGTTGTTATCATTAAAGTATATTATTATTAGAACTTGGTCACCGTTGGTACCCACACATACTTGACCCCTACTCAACTAGCAGCCTATATATAAGGTTTTAGTACTCTTTGTAATGACATAACAACAATATTCAATATATAATAGAACCTCACAACCGTGTGAATATGCTATTCGTGAAGAAGTTAGTGGATATGACATGCTTTCATAAGTAAATAGATATCAGAAGAAACCGGACACAAACGAATCTCTCTCTCTCTTCTCCCTCTCTTTCCTAACCCCTAACTGCCTCCCCAAAAGATAAATTGATAAAGTATATGCAACTTTGAAAGGATCATGAGTGGGTATTAGGTGTATAGATTTTGTGCCGTTTGGCAAGTTAGTTGAGTATATGTTTTTGTTATTAACGCAAACCTCATCTTTACTAAAGATGAGTGCCTGTACAAATCATAGGTGAGGGCTTCTCTAATTAATGTCTTTGCATAGAATATTCAATTTTGTTTCATCTTATATACCCCCGCCTTCTCTTCTCTCTTCCCCTCTACCTCTACCTGCTAGGAAGCAGGACACTTTGATGTAGCTAGATAATGTTGAACATGAGCAATCAGTAAATAGTCGATAAAATCAAAATTTTCCTCTTTCTAAAATAGAAACATTGCAATTTAGACCATAATGTTTAATGTGTGCCTGCAGCTGGTTTATTCGAACCATTTGTTGGTCTTTATTAGAATCTGATTATCTATATTTTGATGTATGAAGTTGGTTGGATTGTTTTATTGACCTAATAAAAAAAAATCATTGTTTGGCACTGATACACTGAGAAGATAAATCTAAAAATGTGTGCGACAAACTTTTTAAGGAATGTCAACAAGGAGATTTTGTTTGTTATTATAAAATTGTAGTATATACACATTCTTTTTGTAATGATAAGTAAAAGTATTTTTACTATTTCGTAAACACCCTTTATTTATTTGTCCTTTTGTAATTGCACTTTAGACACTTAAATATAATTTTGCCAAAGACTAAGTTAAGAAATAAGATTTCTAAATGTGTCATTTCCACATCTTAAATTCTGTGACAAATGCACGATTTTCAAGACGGCACTCAGTCTGGGACGTTGGAAGTATATGATAGAAGGAGTGAGAGAAAGGAGAATGTAGTTTCAAGGGGACAAGTTGGTGGCTGCAAAGCCTCAACCTGCCAAGTGGTGTGAGATTTCAATTTCCTTCTTAGGTGATTGTTAATGTATCAAAATAAAGTAAATCTGATATTTTACATGGAGAAAGGCACAAATTTACGCACTTTACATCTGTGTGTGTGTATATATATATATATATATC
Organism: Panax ginseng; assembly: GCA_020205605.1. Classification (NCBI taxonomy): domain Eukaryota; kingdom Viridiplantae; phylum Streptophyta; class Magnoliopsida; order Apiales; family Araliaceae; genus Panax; species Panax ginseng. The sequence goes on along the minus strand of CM035142.1, from coordinate 104,851,681 downwards.
TCAAGATATGTATATATTTTTTTCTTTCTTTTTTTGAGAACAAGATATGTATCTAAATGCACATATCTTTACACTCTTCTCATGCTCGTTCTTGTGGCAAGACTTTCTTTTGTCTTACCTTTTTTTTTTCATCATATGGTTAGTTTTAAGGATTTTATATAAATCTCCTAGTTTTTCTAGCAATATATTGTATCTTGGTATGCAAATTAAAGATGCACAACATTCACTTATTAAAGAAAACATGCACAACATACTAGGTCTGTGAGTAACTATTAAGAGCACAAACAATATACTACGTTAGGGTGGTAATGCTGACAAGTTGCATATATATGGAAGGAGTGCCAGAGTTGTCAAAGTTCTCGGTGACAGTTCTCAGTTTGACAAAGGAGTTTGTGTTTGTGCAGTGGTGTGTGGTGCCAGGCTTTGTTTACCCATGTACTACGGCTAACTGTTGCTTCTGGCGTGTTTTTACCATGTAGTTATTCTATGGGCAGATTGATTTTGTTTGACAGCCAATCATACAAACTACCACGTTGGTTGGACCAATGGAAATTACTTGATGGCTATTTATTAACATTGTCGAAAGATGCCTGTTTTAGCTAAAGAATCTAATCTAGATCTGACTTGGTTCTCAGCTTAAGGTACTCTTCAAACGTGAAACTGCATGTATTTTCTGTGAAATAGCTTGCTGTTGAAACGAATACATGGTTATAGCGTCTAATAAACTCTGTCACCACAAAAATTTGATCTATTTTCTTTGGATGGAACAATGTATGCACAACATATTCTTACTCTCAAGATATAGAAAAGTTTTTATTGACAATATTCAGCCCTCTTCCATCTCATTTTTATGAAACTTTGATCCATGACGATGAATGACCAATAAATTTCGACTCGTTTATCTTACAGGTTCTTGATAGCTTCGCATACAACAGATTACCAAAACCCAGTTTTGTTCTTGAATACTCTTGCCGTCATTGTACTTGTTATCGCCAAGTTCCCAAATATGCACAAGGTCCGTATCTTCGGGATTAATGGAGATCAGTGAGATGATTTATGGATTTGTAATTGTGCAAAAAAAGTTGTATTACTGTATAGTAATCCCAATGGAAAAGGATTTTGGATATGTAATGCTTTTATGTTTTCTTTGGTTTTCTTTTGACAAGCTCTCTCACGAATATTGAAGGAATAAAGGTTCTGAGTTAATCGTTTCACAACAGAATTTTTATGCAACCGGGTTTCTTTAGAATCTAATGTTAAAACAATGTCAATATATGTGGGTCAATTCTTATGCCTTTGGATTACTCCTTCCGTCCCTATTTAAATATTTAAATGGCGTTTTAGAGTTTTTTATTTGTTCCTAATTAATTGACGTTTATTTAAATCTAGGAGAGTTAATGATAATTTTTCCAAAATTACCTCTCATTACTCTACCTATTTTTTTGGGTACTTTAAACTCTTGTGCTATGATAAATTAATGATTTAAGGGTATTATAAACAATTGAGTACTATATTTAATGCTTTCCAATCATTATTTTAATTCTTGTACCCATCTCTAAAACGTTATTAAAATAGGGACGGAGGGAGTATCTTCTAGTATAACTGTTTAGTTAACCGTGCCGAAAAGACATGTATATGTATAACTGTTTAGTACTCCTTCCGTTCTTAAAAGATTGTCGTTTAAGGTTTTGGCACATTAATTAAGAAAGTGTCATTTACTAAGTAAAATTTGTTTGAAATTTCATCACTATCCCTTTATGGAAAATTGAAAACTATTAATACAAGAGAGAATTTATTGGGACAATGAGAGAAGGTAGGGGTAATATAGGAAAGTAAATAATTTATTCTTTTCGAAAGTCGTAAACGACAAATTTTTTAGAACAAATTTTTTCTTCTAAAACGACAATCTTTTTGGAACGGAGAGAGTATCTTCTAGTATAACTATTTAGTTAACCGTGCCGAAAAGTCAATGTCTTATGCCTTTGGATTATCTTCTAGTATAACTGTTTAGTTAACTCTCTAGTACTCCCTCCATTCCTATATGTAGGTCGTTTTAGACTCTCTTTTTTATTCCTAATTATTTGTCGTTTGTGGTTATCTAGGAGAATTGATTACTATTTTTTCCAAATTATCCCTTATTACTCCATCTAATCTTTTGATTCATATTTATGAGATAAGTGAGGTGAATGGTATTATAGACAATTGATACTATAGTTAATGCTTTTCAATTATTTTTTTAATTCTTGTGCACATGTCTAAAACGACGAACGGATGGAGTATTACTTATCAATTCTTGATAAGTAATACTAACACGAAAAATGACCTACTTTCCCTGGTAATTGTTTGAAGTAACTTATAAGTCATTCATGGGAAACTCTCAACTTCACAAGCTCTGCCTCCTGCTGTTGTTTGCTATGCAGGCTCTCTTATCTTTGACAGAATTCAATTGGGATGGTGTCTACGTCACCGGAGCTCTGAAGGTATTTGAATCAGTCTGTTTTGGGACATCATCATGGTCTTGCCTGCAAGATTATTGTTAAAACTTGGTATAGTCAGGAGCTGGTAATGGTATTATGATTTTTGTTTTTGGTGTGGCTCCAAAGTCAGCAAAAGACGATATATTAATATCTTCCTGTCCATTGATCTGCTGTAACGAGGACATTGAGGGTCTGACCTGATCCGAGCATCATGCGACCCGTGGTGAATGGTTTTGTGTACTCACTGTTAATTAGTTTGTGATTACCTATTGCGAAGAAGTTCTCCATGTTCAAAGCTGGGCGTACCAACCTGCCCTCAACAATTGTTAATTATGCATATGCGGTTTTGAGAGACTCCCACACTAGTACTGCTCATATATATTATATAATTTTTAGAAGTTATATAGGCAAATTTTTATAGATAATTTTAATTATGTTATGCACTTTTATACTTTTCGTTTGTGGCTAGAAATATTTTTAATTGAATTGTAAGGTTTGAGCAATGTTGAAACATTCTATAACTTGTTGCTTGATGTTATTTTGTTAATGTTATGTATGGTTTCTGAATTTGATTAATTGAATATTATTGTTAACTATATCAATTTGTTTTAGAAAAACGAAATCAAACTGAAAGCTTTAAAAATTTATGGTGATATGTATTTCTATGGCAGCTGATATGTATTGACATTTCTATTAGTATTAGTTACGTACTTAGGCTAGTGTTGCTGTGTTGGTGATATATAAAAAAGGAATAATTATATGGTGCGTCCTTGGAGTTGCGGACATTTCTGCTGAGGTTGGTTCTGACTTCTGTTCTGTTCGTAACAAAGTGCAAGAACCCCAAAAGTTGGTGGCTGTTCTTGTCAGGCAAGCCTGTGAGAAGAAGAATACCGACCGACCTTTCAAGAATGCCTTCTTCCCAGCCTTGAAATTATTATCTTGGCCAACGATGTAACTGGGTTATTCCCTTATGCAGTCCAGCTGTTGGTTCAGCTTGTGAAATTGAACAGAGCCCCTATTCCACCAAACTACGTACATGCAGATCTATCTTGTTCCCCGTCTAACGGGAAAACAGGCCTTGTGCGCACATTGCCCCAGGCCTTGTGCGCTAGCTACAGTAAGGCACTTTATGAGCTTAATGGAAAATGCAGGTTGAAAATTTTGATTACATATTAATAATGAATATGCAATTGACTTATTATGAGGATTTGGGAGATATACCTTATAAAATCTTTTGCCTTAATTATTTGAGAGGCCGAGCTAGCATGTTAATTCTATTTATTTTTTGATCAATAAACGCAGATCCTGTTAGTACTTTTTAATTATGTGTATAAGTAGTGCGTATATTTCAGTATTATAATTTTTCAGACTAGTAATTTATATCTACGCCGGTGGTCTGTTATCACCTAGCTACAAAAAATGTATGCTTTTACTACTAATGAAACAAGAAGATTGACTTTTATTTCATCCAATTCTTGTTACAATATATTGGTGACGTTCTTGAAATAAATGAACCATTCGTATTAGTATTGCATGCATGCACACTTTGCTCACAGAATCCTCTTTGATTGGAAAAATACAACACTCCATATTTTTCTTGTTATTAACATTAATTGCTAGAGTTGAGTGGCTGATCTCTAGCATGGAGGCAAGTCTGCTGGAGGATGAGGAAGGATCTCTAGCGGACCTTGCCCATTCTTCACTATAAATACAGTGGACAAACCCCATGACAAATGTATCTCCAGGTGACAGTGCATGAACCACACCCCTACAACAAAACATTTTATATTCATCACCCAAAATTTAACATCCCACCAACCTATATATATATATATATATACCATAAGTAGGCCTATACATATGTGTGTTCATTAATTCATACCTGGATTGTCAGCGACGAATCGAATCGCTGCCCATCCACCCACCGGAACTCCAATTGTGTTCATGTAAGGTGGATCAACTAAATTCAAATTTGCTATTTGTGGATCGTAGTTCCCACTCCCATATCCCACGACATAGAAACTATAGCCATGCAGATGAATTGGGTGATTTTCGGTTGACACTGTCCCTGTATCCTGCAAAATAAGTTGAACCCTAGTCCCATATTCAAGGACCTTAGTCCTTGTTCCATTCACCGAATTGGTATTGTTAGGAGGGGTATTTGGTGCCCCGTTAACAAAGTCGTAAAATTTAAGTGGCGCCCCTGGAAAATCCTCTGTGAAATGACCATCAATCTTGTTTTTGTAATAAGCTTGCAAAACTGAAACATTAGGCCTAATAAAACTTATGTTGTTCATTGACGCAGCCATAACACCTCCATTGTAACCTTGACAATTTTGCTTTGGATTCTTTGACCAACATTTTTGTACATTTAATCCTACGGTGATGAAAAGGTTTGAATCAATCTCTTTTGGGACATCAACACGATTGAGGCTTCTTAGCCCATCCATCACGGTCTTGACTGCAAGATTATCGTTAAAACGAGGTAAATTAGGAGCTGGTAATGCTATGCTATTTGGCATGGCTCCTAAGTATTGGAAGTAAGCAAGTGATGATATATTTTGGAATGGAATGTTTTGGGCAGACATATAGGGCCCCATGGCCATGGAATATCTTCCTATCCGTTGATCTGCAGTAACGAGGACGTTGAGGGTCTGACCTGGTCCGAGCATCACGCGATCCGTGGTGAATGGTTTTGTGTACTCACCATCAGCCTCAACAATTGTAAGTTTGTGATTAGCAATTGCGAAGAAGTTCTCCATGTTCAAAGCTGCGCTTATCAGCCTTAAAAGGTATGTTTTTCCCGGGACAACATCAATCTTATACACATCTGATGTTGAAAACAAACAAATGTTAAATAAAAAAGAAAAGAAAAAATTGCCAATGTCCAAGCCATATACCTAGCTAGCTATTTAACTAATTACTAACTAGTACAATTAACAAGAGGTTGACTATTTATATATATATATATATGTTTTTTGTATCTTATTTACCATTGAAGGAGCAATTGTAGTTAGGACCAGGGTGACCATTGATAGTAAAAGCATCTGCCGGTGGAGGACCTCCACCACTTGCTATAACAGCCTGCTCAAGTTGTACGACATCTCTCATCCAATACTCCCCTGAATAAATGTGCAAGTATATATATATTTGTATCAATCTTTGCATCTCATATATGTATATAGAGAACGCAACTTCATATATATTTACATATAGCTTAATTAATAAAGAAGCTTTAATTTCTTCTAATTTCTCTCTTTTTCAATATAGCAAGTAAAGTGTAAGAATAACTAGTGGTACTTAACAGTATATAGTGACCCTAGAGATGCATGTACGTACCTAGAATTATGATATGCTCTTCGTAAGGGTATTTAAACGGGTAAGGGATCCCAGCCTTAGGATATATGACAATGGCACCATAAACAGTAGCCCGGAGCCATGAAAAATGGGCATGCCAAAGAAGGGTGCCCTTCTGTTTCACTAGGGTGAACTCGTACGTAAATGTCTGTCCAGATTGGATGGGGCATTGGGTGATCTATGAAGGGCCATCGGACCAGCACGACAGTATCTGCCTCACACCATGCCTGTAATTGAGGTCTATCAATGCTTATTTAAATTGAATAGTAGAATTACTGATTAATCATCGGTGATCTAATTAACTATCTAGCTACATTAGTATATATACAAGAAGTAGAGCGATTATATATATATATGTAGTAAAGTGTTAATTGCTGTGGTAATTACCAATGAATTGTGGCATTATGTGGCGTCTCATTGGTTACTCTAACAATCACTCTGTCATCTTCTTGAGCATACACTACCGGTCCAGGAAACATCTGGTTTATGGTCACGATTTCGTTGCTTTTACATAACTTTGTGATCTTCATGGTTTGCACCTAATTAATTAAGTACGTATCATGATAAGTGGCATGCTTTTTGCAAAAAATTTAAGAAATTAATATACAAATCTATATATCATTATGAAATATATACGTGTATATATTGTAGTTATTACAAATGCTTTGATATATAGAGAAATTAATTAGGTACCTTGAAGTCATAGAACCTGGTTGATCCTCCCCCTGGCCATTGTGCCATAACATGCATGGTTTGAGCATAGAATAATAAGCTTAAGCATACACGTTTGGATAAAGTTACTAATAAGTTAGCCATTTTGTACGTACTCACTACTGATATAGATCGAGAGCGAGAGATCGAGGGAGAAGTGAGACAATAGAGGGGGAAGAGGATAGTCTTTTTAACGGAGTGGAAACTGATCTTATTTGGTTTATTTTAAATAAGGGAGTGGGGGATTGAATAAATTAAAGAAATTAGGAATTTGACAAGAGATGCAGTAGGAGTATTATGTTTGTCAGCTTTCATGATTTCTCTAACATGGTTTTGTAATAATAAGTTGCTGGGGGCGTGTTTATTCATTGTGGCCTAAGGTGGGGAGATGCTTGGTCTCTCTCTCTCTCTCTCTCTCTCTCTCTCTCTAACACAGACAATTTTATATTTTTGATTCATAATCCATTAACATTTTCTCAGTGAAATCATGTAATTTGACCGAGTACGTACTCAAAAACCACCCCTAATAACAACTCTCGAGTCAGAAACATATGGTATCATTACGACAAAAAAGCATACTTTGGCTGCATGTATGTAATGCTAGCTAGTTTATTTCATGCAATGCATACAAGTCCTTTAATTTTCTCTAGCTAGCTAGTTCCATTTAAATTACTCAAGATACATATATATTAGGATGCATGTAAAATTTCATAGATCGAATTAATCCTCGTTTAATTAAGATGACGCGACATGATTTAGGGAGCCAGAGATTATCAGATACATGCGAAATTATCTATCTATTTATATATATATATATATATATATATATATATATATATATATATATATATATATATATATATATGGGATTATCCAGCAATGACGAGTTGTTGGGAAGAACAAAAATTTATTGTACCCGCTACTACTGCATCTCTGCCTTAGACAATTTTTTTTTTTTTTTATAAGTAGAATGCGGGTAATGGTATTTGGTAAAAATGGAGTTCTTCAACAACAATGGGGCCATTCTTGTGGATGGAATATATATATATATATATATATATATATATATATATATATATATATATATATATATATGAAAGATTAATGGATCAGTCTACCACCAAAGATTTCACTTTAGTTGGAGAAGACTGAAGAGAGTAAAAGGTGACCAAAAAATTCAGGGGGTTTTATTGTGTTGCTTTTGTTGGACATTGATCTTTTACTCAATCATAAACAGTTAGTGCACGCCTTATTAATCCTACCTTGTGGGACTCTCTATATACACACATTAATGATGATGGAAACTCCCAAAGCTAGCTTTATTACATCTACTGCTAAATTAGCTCCTGTCCGTCCTCATGATTTTGCCTTCTTCTATTTCTTTTTTTTTGTTCCTTTTTCCTAATTAGTTAATCATATTTTTCAGTTGAATTGTCAAAAAAATAAAATAAAAAATGAAGCTACAATAATGGGTAAAGATGATAATCGGTTCACGCTTGCTATGTTACAGTACTGCAAGCCTGCTGCCTTTTGCTGATGGTCAAGGCCCTACTACTCCCATATCTTATTCTTCTTCCCCAATCACAAAAATTGAATATTCTTCTTTCTCTCTTTATATATATATATATATATATATGTGTGTGTGTGTGTGTGTGTGTGTGTGTGTGTGTGTATTGATTAAGTTTTTGTATAGCACTTTCATAGAAAATTAGTAGTTCCCTCAGAGCAGTTGGCCTAAAACGAATCCAGGTAAAGGCGACAAACGTAAGCTCAGCATGGAAATTTAATTAATCTATTTTTGTTAAGTACAAAATACTAACTAATAATTAAAAACTTAAGATTCTAACTGTACCGTAGACATTTTGGCTCAATCTATCTTTCTTTATGTCGTATATTAATCATAAGTTTGTCTATCAAGATCAGAAACTCGGATTGCATTTGATTTTCTTAAGAAGAATGCATGGATTAATGTTGCATGAAATGAAGATGTCAATGTTGGATGTAATTGATTATTGTTCTCAAGTTGACTCAAACTCGCATGCAAATCTTGCCAAAAGCGTAGTGCCAAGGCTATGACCTTTTACAAAACATTAATCTAAGTTTGAGTGCTATAGCATAACTACCTTATGAAAAATTTCAATGACTTTGCATTCTGCGCAAATTATATATATATATATATATATATATATATATATATATATATATATATATATATATATATATATTCCCTTGGGGGTAGCCGGATTAGCATTGAGCCTTTTACATTATCCAGGGGAGGGGGAGAGGGGAGAGGGGAGAGGGGAGAGGGGAGGTGTGCGCTACATACAACATTAATGCTATGTTTGCATTGAAAAATGAAATTGATGAAATAATGAAATAAAAAAGGGAATGGATTGAAGAGTAAAATGATTTATTCTATTCTAGTTAGAATGGATCATTTCATACCATCTCCCAATAAATAAAATTCACAAATTTGAGAGAAAAGGAAATGATTCATTTCATTCCAACAAAAACCAAACACAATTTTTTTTATTTCATATGGATAAGTTATTCTATTCCCACCTTTATTCCATTAATCCAAGCGTAGCATAATAAATAAATTTTGAAGCCTAATAATTGGGTCCTCCTAGCCTAGTGATAACGCAAATTTGGGCTACACTTAGCAAAATTAAATTAATTCAGGAAAAGATGAGAGGCAGATTGTTCATGGACTTGCACATATAGGCCATAGAATTTGTTTGGAATGGCTTCACATTTTTATTCAAGTCATTGACATTATAAGTTCTATTTGGAATCGCTAGCTGCTTCTCATTTGAAGTTATTATTGATATTATTTTAAAAAAAATAAGAGTTATTGTAATAAATTTATACCAAATTATAATTATAAAATGTATCATTACATAAAATTGAATAGAATTATAAGAGAGCTCCACTTATTATATATATCTCCAAAAATGCATTCACAATTCAAAAGTATATATATTTACAAAATCATTGCCCAAGAACAAATCAAAATAAGGAATTTTAAGAATATGTACATCCTAAACAAAGAATTAAAAAAGAAAAGGCGAAAAAGGGAGAAATAAATATTCCTTTTTCTAGCAATATAATCTAGTTAATTAAGCAATGCATGTATACATGCATGCATGTGTTACGTACAAAAAAGAACCAAAGCACGATATATAAATTATAATTTACACACACACATATATATGTATATATGGATACAAAAAGGTTGAGATGAGAGATACTATACTAATTAACTAAGTATGATGAGGGTGGTGGGAGAAGAGAGAATTGACGGCGGCGGTTTTGGTGAGGCCGAGGAGGGGTCGTCGGTCCTTGCCTTCTTCCGCATAGAAAACGTCGTCGTCATCCTCCAAATCATCGTGAGAGGTGCTTAGGGTAATGCAGTAGCAGCGTTCCAACGAGGCGAAGAACGCCGTAGCCACGCTGCTCCCTACCCAATTCGCCACCCTATCCAGCTTCTCGCATGCCATGAACTTAGCACAATTATTCTCCATTCTTGTTGGATTTGGTGACATTTTTTTATATAATTTTTTTTCCTTTCTCCTTTATTTCTTTCCTTTTTTTTGAAAGTTTTGGCCAATTAAACTTAGAGTTTGAATTTTTTGGACTTTCTTGATTTCTTTGGAGCAGAAGTACAGGAATAGAGAGAGGTAATAATTTTTGCAGCAGCAGCTAGTTTCTAATAAATTATATGGTTTGTTTGTGATTGTGATATTTGGAAATTTATTAGTGGTATTGTGTTAGAGTATTATCCATCACAATTATTTTGAGGGGTGGAGAATGAGTCGAGTAAAAGGAATATCTGATCAGCCATCGGTAAGTTTGACCGAGTGAAAGATTTTAATTTTTATATTTTTGATATTGTGCAACACATTTTGATTCGCTACAAATTAATAAAAAAAAAACCCTTACTTTGGTTAACATATATAGGTCAAATATTCCCAACAAGTCCCTTACTTTGATTTGTTATATATGTTATTTATGAAAACTAATTTATTTGGCATACGCAATAAGTATTAGTATATATATATATATATATATATATATATATATATATATATATATATATATATATATATATATTTGTCTTGTAATTTTAAAAATCCTTTGTATATATTAATTATTCAAAAATTATTTTATTAAAAAATCATGGGAGTTAATATTCATATGCAATTAAATATAGTGATATAAATAGTAATATACCAAAATTATATGCATGCAATTTATTTAAAATCGATTTAATTCATATAAACTTCACAAGTGCTATGCTATCCATCCATTTTGAAGTCAAAATAAGATGGAGTGAGCATTCAACCTTGAGGTGTTATAATATTTGCCTTTTGAGGTAAATATATACCATGGGCTATTTGATTGGATTTTTCCCACACACCTAACATAATTTCTTTGAGATAATAAATCTTTCAAAATTGACACTTGACACTTGTTATGGGCTGACATTAGTTTCTGTGTTTCTGCAATTGATATTACATGGGCCTATAATCCTGTGTGCCTACTTGTCCTATCAAAGTTTCTGCCCTTTATATTTTTGCCTATACTTTTTTGATGAGTAATTTTTTTGGGTTCTTTACAAAATTTGGTTCTTTATCATTGCAATACAACAAATCAGTTTCTATATAATTAATTATAGAAAATTGATTATATAATTTATAAAAGAAAATTTATTTTGTAATAAAAAATTATAATTTTTGTTGCAAGTAAATATATTTACAAATTACTTATCTATTTATATTAATTTACATAATGTGTTATAATATCCGATCATAAAAAAAAGTTCAAAAAAATATTGTCCAAAAGATATAAGGGGGCTCTTAATTATATGTTGAATAATATATCTCTACTACATATCAAGAGTAAAGTCTGATAATTTTTTTAGCCTTTTGACTAATAAAATATAAAATTAAAATCCAAGAATATCATAAGCAGTTCAACTACATGTTGTTTTGGAGTTATACGTAAGGAGTCTATATAAGATAAATAGATTTATATACAATGATTAATTAATTAGGAGGAGGGCCAAGCCAAAGTCAGAAAAAAAAGCTTAATTTTGTATATATTCCTCTTGAAGGGTTATGTTTCTTACTTTTGTACTGTAGCATTGAATCAATGAACTGATCATGCTGAACGTGGGCCACCTCTAGTCAAATTGGAACCCCTTTAGACTGATTTTTAAGCAGTTTGTATGAGAAAGGTCTATTTCAATGTGTATATATATATATATATATATATATACATACAGCAATAATACACTATTAAAAACCAGCCAATACCTTCAAAGGAAAACACAAAAACATAAACATGGTGCTGTGTGTTGTCATCTTCTTCCTAATCCACTTATCTCTTCTGATTACTGTGGACCTACCTACCCATTATAGTGCCCTGCCCCTTGTTTAATTTATTAATATTTAATTTATAAAGTAAAATGAAGAAATTTCCCAAATACATGCAGCAGTGTGACAACTTCACTCAATATTTTGATTTTTTACTAGTATTTACAAATTACAAAAGTAATAATAATAACATATTTGAAGTCTTTATGACAATTACAAGAGTGCCATTTTTCTACCCATAAGATATTTCATTTGTTAAATGGATGGACTGACATTGAACAGCCACTTTGCTTGCACCCTACTTGCTTCTTGATGTGGACATGGTGGTCCTATAAATAAATACGACATCGTATGAAATGACTAGCTTCAAAGGTACGGTGTCGTTTCTCGTGTTACAAACCGACAAGCAGCAAAGAAATGATAACTGAAAAACAAAAGGGAGGATGAGGACTCAAGAACTTGAGAAAAAAACGTTTATTCCACCAAATATTATAATTCCATATTCAATTTAGATCTATACCCACTTTCTCTCTCTCATTCAATTCACTAATTTGGTTCTTGGATAATTCTATCTCAGGTCCCTCCCTCTCTCTCTCTCTCTATATATATATGTATATATGTAGTCTACATATTATATATGTTTGGATAAAAGTTAACGTTCTTTATGTATAATTATGTATTCTCTTCTACTTGTTTATGGTTACATGTAATCTTTATGAGGTGATTTTGTAATAATTTCATCTTTGGGGTGATAAATTAAGTTTATATCTTTGTGTAACTATATGAATTTCTGATGTGATCGTCTTACTGGGTTGAGGTCAAAATGGGTTCTTGTTGAATGATTATGAAGATTATCAATGATTTAAGTGATTTTTTGTTGTGTTTATCAATTATCCTCATCACCATGCTGATACTTGAATATGATGATCTCTGGACCACCCTGATTGTTTTTTCTGTTGACCTGATTTAATATTTAATTACAATTTTAATTGCTCACAGAAGATTTTTCTATGGCTATATTTCATGATAATGTGTTCATGAATTGGTTTTTGCATTCATGAAGAAGAGTTTTGGACTTGTGGGTTTGGTGTCAAATTAGCTGGATTTGCTGTGAGATTAACTTAATTCAACTTGAATGTGGGATGATCCGTGTTTGATTCGCAAGTTCTGAGCTGAAACTCAAACTTGGTACTGCATGAAACTACAGGAGTAATCAATTTGTGATTAGTGCTCTTAATTATCATTTTATTTTTAAACCTGTTAACTATATATAAGGGTGAATTGTGATATTTGCATAATTAGTTTCCCTTCTGTTAGCAGGCATATAGTGATTGCTTATTTTGTGATTTTGTGCATGGTCTTATTTAAGAAGGTAAAAGTTTTTGCAGATTTTGTGCAAATATCAATATATTATTTTAATTGAACATAAGCACTCGCAGTTAATAGGCTTGCATCTTGAATTAGTGAAAGTAACTAGACGTCTAGTCTCGTACACCTATGTCATCTACTTGAAGTTCTGCCCACATAACAAACTAAATACGAGATAGTTAATATTCATACTTGTAAGTCTCTGTAGGATGGTAACTTCAAATTTCGGAGGGATGATTGTTTCACGATTCTCCTATGTTTAACTTTCTGAAAACTATTCTAAATGTTTTCATAAAATGATTATCCTATGTTTATCTAGTTTCAAACCAAAAAAACACCCTTAGCTCTACCTGAATGTATTGTTGGTAGTGTGTAATTTTGCACTTGCTCATGGATGTGGACTCCCCCCAAACACAGTCGCACTCATTTATATTGTTTACTTCTATCTAAGGCTTCCTAATGAGAAGATTGGGTGGAGGAGGGAGCAATACCATTTTGTGTGATGTGACTTCATATGTCCAACTTCATTAAGTCTATGTTTAACTTAATATGCATGTATTTAGGGAAGAAATTTGATCTGATATGAGCTTTAAATTTCTGTTTTTGACTATTAAGCTCTTCGCTGAACTTTAATGTCGCCTTTTGCTGAGAAAAATATCATCTATGTAGCAGAATGTCTCAAAGTATGAGTGAGTGATGGCGGTGGCAGAAGCAAGGGCTGCTTGGCAGAGAACAGCTAATCGTTGCTTTGTCCAAGAAGACGCCAAAAGAGCTCCAAAACTAGCCTGTTGCCCATCTTCAGCTGCATCAACTAAACAGATAGATTCTGGGCCTGCAAGTGCAGCAGATGGGCAAGACTATTATGTCCCAGGTTTTTTTCCTCTTAACAGTAATCCTTCATATATCAATGTACCTCATGAGTCAAGATGGTGGCTGCAGCTGCAACCTAACTATGGATACCAAAGGAGTTCAACAAATGAACAGCTAAATACCTTGGAGGCGGCGGAGATGGATACCTTTAGAGCCGGTTTTGCAAGCTTGAATGTTAGACCTAGCAGAGCCCATTTAAAGAATGAGGATGGTGGTGAATTTGTTACTGAGAATTCAAAAGTTGAGCCCTCCCACAACACTCATTGTAGAATTTGTGCAAGTTGTATAAAGAAAGATCCTAGAGCAAAAGGCCAAGAGCTAAAGGCAGTGTACACTAAGAATGTCAAAGAGCCTCTTAAGGTGAAGGATGGGGAGGAATCTTATGAATTTATAGAGATGGATCCTGTTGATTGTGCAGGTTTAAAGCAATTCGATGAGCTTTGTTTCGAATCAGGATCTCCTTGGATTGGGGAAGAGAAAAGTGAGCCATGGTGGCGAACTGCAGATAGGGATGAACTAGCTTCCTTTGTTGCACAGAGATCACTTAATCTTATTGACAATTGTGATCTTCCCCAGCCTCAGAAAACACATATTAAGAGGGGCCCAAATGCTCATCCCGAGTGTTTTGATGGAAATGAGATTCTTACATCTTCTGTTGATTGGAAGCCTCAAACTGCTGGTCGTAGCGATTCAACTATTCACACTAGTAGCAATGGCACTTCGGGAATTGAATGTGGAAGTAATTGCTCGGTTGAAGTGAACTCAAGATCTGGTATATATAGGCCCATCAGGTATTGATGTTTTTGTTTTTATTTTTGGTAATTATGCCATATAGATTCTTCGTAGCTTTCAACATTTCACTAACAACACTCCCTCTTGAGGTTTTTCATCTTGTTTCGCTAGTATGTAGTTGTTTAAGAAAGAAGAGGGTATGGTTGTGGGTAATAAGGACCGACACTTCACAGACACTATTGGACACATGCTCAACATTTTCTTTTTAAGTGTCCCTATTTCAAATACAAAAGTTTTCACATCTAGATTGTACTTGACACTCTTGATGACTGAGAAATCAGGATATAATATACTTATATGTTACATTGTATAATTATTAGAAAAACGAAAGATTTGATATATTTTTCCATAACAAAACAACAAGAGAAAGAACTAATGTACAAGATGGAGGAAAGGAAAACAATCATCCTAATTACATGTATATGACTTGTTTTATTCTTTTATATCTTAGCTAATCTATTTTAGACCTATTATATGCCCCAATAATTGAGAAATGGGAGAACAAAATTCTCTTGCAAGTATTTCAGGTGGTTTTATAGGGAGTCTAATATGGAAATAATGTAGTAATAATAATGTTTTCTAAGCCGAGACTTGTTAGATTGTAGACTACCTTGTGTCCAGTGTTTCTTCTTCTTCTTTTGATTCCTGATTGACTGTTCCTGATAAACAAATCTTTACTTTATCCTGGTTGGGCTCGTGGCGAGAAGCAGCGAGAACACAAGCAACAAAGCTACAGACAAAATGCAAATATCTGAGAAAGATCCCAGCAAGGCTCAGCTGTTAGAAGCACTGATGCATTCTCAAACCCGTGCCCGGGAAGCTGAGATGGCAGCAAAACAAGCATATGAGGAGAAGGAGCATGTTGTCAAGCTCTTTTTTAAACAAGCTGCTCACCTTTTTGCTTATAAGCAGTGGTTCCAACTTTTGCAGCTAGAGAACTTGTACTTTCAGATTAAGAACAACAAAAACCATCCAGTGTCCGCTCTTTTCCCAGCGGTGTTGCCTTGGATGCCTCTAAAAACTAGGAAAATGCGGAAGAACTGGCAGAAGGCTTCTAAAGGAAAACGAGCCAAGAAAGGGCATTCAAGATGTAATATTAGTAACTATACTCTTATGTTTGCATTTGGGTTGAGCCTTGTTGGTGCCGGTTTGCTCCTGGGTTGGACTGTGGGATGGATGTTTCCGGCCTTGTAAACTTTTGCACGTGTTGTTGTATCCAAATATCCTACTACTTGTGAAGATTGGTTTACGGAGGACTAGAATGGTCTGTATTTGTGGTAGATCTTTCAGGTATGCATATATGTAGATTCCTTAGCTTTTAGCACCTTGTTTTTCTTCCTTTTCAGTTTCACTTGGAGTTTGTACTTGGAGCAGTGACGAGGGTGTACCTTTTTGTACAAATGATGTAATGACATGTTTGTATGTATATATTTGACATATCAAGGCAGAGTTGTTCTCACCCCCATTTCCATTGAATTACCCTTTTCGGAAACTCTTGGGAGAAGGGAAGTATGATTAGGTATACTTGTGTTGTTTCTTGTTTGTCCTTCTGTGGTAAAATGTTTGTATTTATATATATGTTTCATGCTTCAAATATGAGATTACAGATTTCATTTATTTATGGTTGTCAGATGAACAGAACAAAGGAATATTTGAAATGCATAAACTGAACAAAGCTTTTGGTATTTACAAGTCATCTGCTTGCTAGCAGGTTATGTAACTGGCCTTACTACAAGGGAAGGGTGGATATCTGAGATTCATCAAAATTTTGACAAACATAAACAGACTTTTGAAACCTTGGGAGTTTTCAATACAATAAATTTGATATAATAATAGTCATATTAAATTTGCATAATGATTTATTGGGACCAGCATCAAACATAATTAAACCTCTTTAACATACCAAATTATCTAATGGGTGTTAAAAATTACATGAGATTTTGACTTGAAATTCAATTTATTTCTCTCAAATCAATCAAGTCTAATCATAAAGAATCACTTGAATTTACTGATACCCAAAAGACTCAATTTAACTCCAAAATGTGGCTTCATGCTTGTTGAATAGGTTTGATGTGATTTGAATTTCTACTGATACTTTTCATTTTCTCTTCTTCACCTTACATGTAAAGCTTATCATTTGTTTGTATGTTCACAGGTGGTTGCAGGTATGAGTGGTAAAAAGCAGCAGGGCAGGGGTAATATATGTTCCTCTTCCCTCCCATTTTCCTTTTCACTCTGGTTTGAGATGTGAATAAGAATTGGAGTTTCCTTGGCTTGTTAACCAAGGAAGGAGTATTGTAAAGCAAACTCATGAAGTGAGATGGTAGAGTTAACTTGTATGCTTCAATTAACAGAACAGAATAATTCGTTAACAAAACAAACAACTCAAGGTGTAATACTAATGTTGCAACTTACAAAAGTAAAAGATTATACTAGGAGTACTAACTAACTATTGTGGCATTAAATGAAACAGAAATGTTGGAATATATATATATATATAGAAGCGTTTTTATGTACCAGTTTCTGAGTTGTATGCAGCTTAGAAAACCTACCTACAGATTCATAATTTGACACTGCCCCAGAAGAGAATACGTTATTAAATTAGATGATGACAACTTCTTTCTTCGATTTTTTACTCTTCCACGGGATCGCCTGCTTAAATCCCTCGTACATTGCTGCCTGTAACATGAATGAATGAATGAATGAACAAGCGACTAATGAGGTCCCCGTTAATAAAAAAATCTACATAATGACCAAGAAGAAGACAAGGAAAGACAATAATAACTACAGCCCACTAGGGTCAGGGTTCAGTTTTCCTACATAATGACCAAGCCTTACCCACTTCAACTTCTTTAAAACAAGTTCAGCCTAAAAATAAGTAAATGCAGCAAAATGATAAGTACCCAATTGAAAAGAAGAATTAAGAACATACCCAAAAGTGAGATTTTGCATGGGAGAGGCTAGAAAAGCTTCCATTCCTCCTAATCTTTTTTGCCATCTTCACCTTTGTACCACCGCTATCACTCTCATCACTAGGTGATAGTGCATCCTCCATGGAGGAAGGTGAAAAGACAAAACTGTCCTCACCAGCTAATTCCTTTTCACTACCCTTAAGTTTAAGGTTTTTTTGCTTCTGGCCCCAAGAAGTACCAAAGATCCCTTTTCCCTTATGGCCTGATTTCCTCTGGTCAAGAAACAGGGCACCAATCTGAATTGTCTCTGGGCTTTTACTACTGCGGCTGTCAAAAGAATCTTGACGCTTGCTGCTGAACCTGAATGACAATGAGGAAAATACAGACTTGCCCACATAATTAGGACCATCCAAGACAGTGGTGGGGGAGGGTGTTTTGGTAATTAGCCTGGAGTACTCTGTTTGCTGCAGCCTTGGGGGAAGCTCTAAGCACTTGGTGGTGGAAATGGGGAGAGTGATGAGGGCTGTGCAGGGTCGGGGCTTGCCTGGCTCTTCTTCCCAAAGGAATGGAACCGAAACTGAGGTTTGGAGTGGTGGAGTTAGCATACCTGAAGGTTTGGGTGACAGCTTGGGTGGGACGGAGGACAGTGAAAGCTTAGGTGTGGAAATTACTTCGGTCTCTGCTTCAGATCCCATGACTCTGTTTTTGTGAATGTTATGTTTTTTCTACATGAATTAAGAATACATGAATTAAGAAGGAGAAGGGGAAGGAGAAATACAGAGAGACGAAATTAAGGAGGAAGTTCTTTCATTGAGCTGCTCACAAGTAAAAGAAAGGCATAACGATACGATAACTCTTTGTACTTGTAGTGTATGGACTATATATATATATATATATATAATTGTATTTTTATAAATAAATTTAATAATTTCATAAGATCCCTCGTAAAATTATCAAATATATTTATACAAATATCAATTCTCAGCCTATAAAACAAAACATGTGTGTTGAGTATAACACCTCACGCCAAAAGTTCAATTAAGAATAGAAATCATAGAACACATATACCATAGTTTTAAAACGTACCTTATTATTTGTATAAATTTTCTTTTCATTTGTTAAGATAAGAGGGAGTAGGTAATATAGTTGTCGGTATGAATGAGTGGCTAATGGCTATATATATCACACATGCACACAACACAAAATAAAGAAAAATAAAATTTTCTTCAATGGCCTTGGCTTGGATTATTAAATAACCATATTGAATGAATACCTAACTAATTTATATGGGAAATATCAAATAAACATTGGATTCTAAAACCATGAATATGATAGTCTGTCTGTCTATATACATATCAGGTCTAGAGTTATGAGAGTAGATCTTCTGTCTTTATTTTTCATGCCCCCCTTTTATCTCCTACTTAAATTTTGATACATGGACTTTTATTTAATTTTAAAATTAATTAGTATTAAGTAAGAGACTATGTGTCAAAATTTAAATGAGAGAACACAAGAGAACAGAAAAAATGGGGATAGATAATTTACTCTCTAGACTTATTGGACTTTACCTTAAAAAACACATACTATCCCAAAAGCAAAGTCATTCATTCCCTACGGGTTCCCTCTGCTCTGCTGCATGAATCTGCAAATGGTTCATGGGTTTCAAAATTCAAATAAAAAAAAGTCAGATTTCTCAATAAAGATGAAGCTATATATCCCTTTTCTTTTTCATATATTCCTACTTTTACAAAGCAAAATAAGTCAGGAATAAATTTTATGATAAAACTAGTCGAACCAAAGTGAATATGCAGATATAGTACTCCATCTATCTGTTTCAAATTTAGAGATATATTTTTTTTTTAGTTTATTCTAAAATTAGAGATACATTTTTATTTTAAAAGTATAAAGTGACGTTAATTTGTCTTAACTTTTTTACTATCATTTTCAATATCAAACCATAACAAAATATTTGTGAACTTAAAATTATTCTTAAAAGTAAGTATCTCTAATTTTGAAACCGACGAGAGAGTAGCTTTTAAAATTGAGTTTAAATTGATTTGAATCCTAACTATCTATGTATGTAAATCCAATCGAACGTCCTATACAATCCAAAACTTGCCAGTTT
This sequence comes from Panax ginseng, assembly GCA_020205605.1. Taxonomy (NCBI): domain Eukaryota; kingdom Viridiplantae; phylum Streptophyta; class Magnoliopsida; order Apiales; family Araliaceae; genus Panax; species Panax ginseng. The sequence continues at coordinate 104,831,691 of CM035142.1, read as the reverse complement.
AAGTAAAGTCAATTAATACTTTAACTTTCTGTTTTTAATTTCTTGGTCTGTTTCTTATTTCTTTTTGTCGTTAATCAAATCTTAATGTTATCTTTGGATTGAATGAATGGAATGCAAAGTGGAATAATTCGATCCATTTTAGTTGAAATGAGTTATTTCATGATCTCCTTATCCCAAAGAACCAAACACAATTTTTTTCATTCTAATCACAACCAAAAATAATTTTTTTGAATGAGTTATTTCATTCCCACCTACTGAGTCCCAAGAGTTATATTTTACTTGTTATTAATTTTTATATTTTATGTATATATATATATATGAAAATCTTGTAGACTTATTCTTTTAAATAAATTTTCACTAGAGAACTATATTTATGACTAAAATATGTCGTAACCATTACTTAATAAAAGTCCACAGGTTAAATAAATCTATGTTTTTTATTTTTTTACATGAGCAGAGAGAGCACCAAGGACAGGAGCAGAGCAGAGCAGTTGCAAAATCCTGGGCCCATAAATCATTTAAAACATTAATATGGTTCGATCTGAGCAAACAAATTAAAGTGGGTTGGTTATTTTGGTTTGTCTTGTTGTGACATTTATAGGGTTAGTGGTGGGAATATTAGAAATAGTTTTTTGTATTTTTGGTATTAATAGGATGTAAAGTCTTATTTTACATATAACTTTGTTCTCGATCTATCTTCTTATAAAAGACTCTAAAGTCTTGCAACAATTAGTTAAGTAGAATTTTATTGATGGCCCAAGTTCAGCCCACTTCGATCCACCAGCCCTTAAAGGTACAGTAATGGTAATGATGTATTTAGATCATAGCCCACTTTTTATTAATCACAAAACAAGGTGGTGTTTATTAATTAATCACTTGTATATATTTTTGGTATTGATTGCTTGTCGTTACCCGCACGTTAACAACTTTGGAAAAAATCTTGTTTGTTTAATAAAAAATTATTTTAAACTCAATTTGTTTGATGTTAACAATAGACGACCTAGCTAGCTAGCTAGCTTATATAATTTCAAAGCCTCAACCTGCTTAAGTATAATCTATAAAAATTAATTACTAATTAGATAGGATTGAAAGGTCTACAAGTGACCAAATAAATTCAATTGTAATTGTCAAATTAGATGCATGCATGGATGGATGGATAAATACTTGCCACCTTTTTCAAGAGACAAATTTTCCTTTTTAAGCAACCAATCTTCATGAAAACAACCCCTGCCGGCTCCTGCCTCTTCATTCCCTAAAACCAAATTTTAAATTTTCCTCAAACAAATCAACATGAAAAATGTATTTCTAACTAATATTAGGAATATGTACGTACGTTTAAAAGATCAATAAAAATGTCTTGAAAACATATTGTAGGAGTATATATTATCTTTAAAATCTCCTTTTACAATTGTATCTCTAATTTAAATTAAAATTAGACCAGATCTAGTACAACCAAAAATAACCATGCATATCCATAAATATTCTTCTAGAAAATGATCTCAAAAGAAAGTTCAAGTACCCAAAAAAAAAAAAAGGAATTTGATTTTTCCATAGAAAAATCGTCGCTATAGATCCTATAGCGCGTCAATATACATCTATAGCGACATTATTCATATAAAAATATCAATTTCCAAAAAAAAAACTGAACTTATTTTGGGACGTTCCTATACAAGGACCACAAGCCTGTTCACAGATGAGAAACTCACATGCTATACACTAATGGAGCTTGTGGAGTTGTGGGCAGCCACTATGTAATGCAACAGACTAGACCAGGCGAATCACTATATATATATATAGTCCTTCCAATTACTTGGTACTAAAAATTAAAGAAATGGCTGAGAAGATGGGCCCACAATGTAGAAACTAAAAAAAATACGATTATCATGAAATTAACTTCTTCATGATAAGTTGGTCAATTGACCATACAGCTGACACGTAGAGAAATCACCTCTCGCCTACATGTCAAAACTGTATTGGTCAATTGACCAAAATTAACTTCATGCTAACCACTCCCTAAAAAAAGTTGTCCCAGTGTACTCACAAAAATCCAATACTATATGCCATTAAAACACAAGCATGTATACATTTTTTTAACAGACTGATCACCCCAAAACAAATTAAGTATTCACAAAGTCTAACCTTCATCAAGTTTTTTTTAACTACACTAAAAATAGTCTACCATTTTACCAATAATTCATTATAGCCCAGTACAATCAAAACATACTACTGTTGCTACCTCTTTGTAGCCTCCACAAACTAAAACAAAAAACAAAAACTAAGCATCCTCACTCCTTTCCCCCATATATCTTACTAACCCCAAAACTCTAACACCACAAATTAAGAAACCAAACTTCAGGCTTCAGATTTTAGCTCTGAATCTAAGCTTTCTGTTGTTCTTTCGCCATCTAAAGATGACACTGGATGCCTGCATCTAGGAGTCATCTTTTTCACTTCCTCCACCGTGTATATGAATATCTTCTTCACCATTTTACAGAACTCCCTGCAAAAAAAATATAAGTTGGTCAAATAACTAGTCAAAAGGACACGTAGACTGAGTTAGTGTAATCAAAGTTTTTAAGCCACATACGGCCATGGATCATCGCCCACGAGCATCACATCCCCCTCATCATCAGTGTAAACAACTTCCCACTTTTTACGTGCTTTAAGCTCTCCCTTAATCTCAAACATCTTCTCCAGTTCAGTTATAAGGTCATCATACCCTTCCAGGGAAGTCAAGTCAACAGCACGACCAACAGCAACCCCTTGCATTTGAACCTGGTTAAGCAGAATTCAATATTCAGAAACCAATTCTATACAGGAACTAATATTTAAAAGCCATCTAGCTATAAATAAATAAATGAGCATAAAGTGTGCTTTTCCACCTTAGTACGAGTTCTAGTGGAAGCACTGGAACCTTGCTTGCTCTGGGGGGTTTCTTTCTGTATTGCCTCTAACAGAGCTTGTTTATTCTCCGTTGCAGATTTTATAATGTCTGGATTTTGCACTCTATCAGCTTCTGATACGGCAATTGCAGCAGGGGCTTGTTTACCACTATCAGCCGCAACACATGAATCTGTCGCTTCCTTTATGGGTGGAGGAAGATTGTTGGAGTTGTTTCTGAGATCAATGCCAAATAACCGCCAACCTGTACTAGTCTCAGATCTTTTCACCCGTTCCACTTGGTCCAGTACAAGGCAATTGCTTGCTCTAGATGGGACAGGAGAATTATAATCCAGAATAAGAGATCGAGCTGTCACACTCTTATTATCTTCTGCCGAGTCTCGATATATGTTCAGAGAACCCGGCCAGTTGCCATCGGTAAGGTCCCTTGAGCAACAGTTGGTATGAGTGCCATTCACATCTTTCTGCTTAAGAGGCCAGACATCTTGGCTTTCATTGCATTCAACTTCAGTAGTATTAGTTCCCAAGTTACTCAGTTCACGGGTTGCAGCTGATCCTGAATACCAGAAAGGTGTTGCAGCAGAGCAAGTAGTAGTATCTACATTCAATTGGAAACAATAAATAACACAAAATTACTTGCTCAAAGGAAGAGTCGAGACAATAGTTTTGTATACCAGAAGGAGGAATATCAATGGGCCGAGGTCTTTTGGTCTTTATCACTGGTGGGGGGTCTAAAGGAGTAGAAGCTGTGAAAGGCTCAATTTCCCATGCCGAAATCCTCTCTGGCCTTTGGATGGATGCAGGTTCATCCCATTGAATCTAAAAGGGACATAATTGGTAAAATGAAGACTTAAGAACAAGACAGATTATTAAAACAACAACCAACAGGATGATTTAAAACTATTAGGAACCTTCAATGACCGCCATTTAGAATCTGACCACTGCGGGGAGATGCTTCCAACCCCAACTATAGTACCTGTGAACCTGACCAAATAAAACACCACATAAATTAAGGAGAAGAAGAAGTAGCTCCCAGCAACAAAAGGATAGATAAACTTGACCCTACCTTCTCTCAGGAGAATCTTCCCCCTCAAATCTCATCCTGAATAGCATGCCAACTGAAAAACCATGACTAACAGCCGCCAGATATTTGTTCAATCCGATGATAAATTGGCTTGTCCTGTACAGTTTGACAATGCAAATGAAGCTAAGGAAGTCAAATCTACTGAGCATTTGAAAGAATAAATGGAGCATTTAGGAAATTAATCAATATTTTTCAGAGAGAGAATGAAACCTTGGCTTGTAGTATACAACAAAAAAAGTTTGTGTTGTAATAGCATGAGATGCAGTTGCAAGTACCCCAAGATGCATGCTCTGGCTGGATATGACTGATGGAGGCATAGAGCTTGGCTGCCTAGCAAGACGTCGAACCCCAACACGCAATTCCCCAGCATCATCTCTAATTGGCAAAGATGTAAATCATTAGCCATATAACCATGTCACACTTACACTTATGGATTGAGCAACATGATGTATTAAAGAATTCAAAAATCAAATACCTCAGAAAAACAAAAGCATCCCCAGCAACTAATCTCTTGGAAGTTACAAATGTGCTCCAGCCTGTAGTAAGCAAATGCCTACGAGGTTGACCTTATAATAGCACCCGAGTTAGCAATAGAGATCAGAATGAATATTTAAATAACCAGTATAGCAGAATTGCCAATGCAAATTATGAATATTCATCAAGGCTACCTCTGAATATATGTTTAAATCGCCACTCATACCCGTGAAGATCTTTTGCAACCAAATCCTGGGTTGGAGTTGCCTGGGTCATGTCCTGCAGGATTGGAGAGAACACATCAAACACTTCATAGGAAGTTATGACAAAGCAATAGTAAACACATCTGAAAAAAATAATCAAATTTAGACTAATAGGTAACCCATTATTAGAAATTTAGAACCTGTGTATCAAAATTATTACTTAAAATTCACAAAACACAACTTTTTTGTGCCCAATAAAGTTACAAGGTTTCAACTCACTTCCAAATCTATAATTAAACTTTTGTAACATGAACCAAGCAAGGGTAAGTAACAAGAAGAATTACTAAAGGAGGAAGGCATTCATTGGCGTGCTTCCGAAGAACAGAGAACCCTCCATGAGTGCTTGTGTCCGATGCTGTTAAAATCTTGCAAAATGAGTGAATAGGCCACTTTGGCGGATCAGGAGGACAGGGATCAGGAGTTGTTGGTTCAGTTTGCTACAATAGTTGCACACAAGACAAATACATAAGGAATCCACAATATCGCAAAATTTTGAGGACTAATAGTCTCAACAATTGCAAGAATAAAAGCATTAAATGCCTACCTCTACTTCTGGGTATAAAGTAATTTGCGCATAAACTTCATCTGTATCTGGTTCTGCCTATTAATAGCATAAAGAGTAAAACTTTCGAATAAAACAGAGGTTTAAAATCAAAGAAAATATAGACAAATCCAGAATTTTAATATTACAGTTTAGAAATGGCAATTACCAGTAATTGAATATGAAGGACGCGACAAAGGATCTTGGAAGGAAGATTGAACTGTGGAATTTGTTGATTCAGTTCCTGATTTGTTGATGCTTCCAACTAGAGAAACATAGCAGAAATGTATCTCACAAATCAAACAGAAATTCTATAGAGATAAAGTAAGGTTCTAAAGAGAGAAAGGTCAAAGCATACTTGTTCCATGTGACCCTGAGGGAAGTAGAATACTCTCTCTCCTGTACGAGGAACATCAACCAAAGGGCCTGCACATGCCCTCCATAGCTCTGTATAAAGATCATCGCTTTTCAAGCCTTCCCAACAATATCAAAACAGAGAATAAGTAAGAAAATGGGTCTTAAAAGCCAAAGTAAAAGGAGGAGAAGAAGGAAGAATTGAGCAACCAATTCCTCATTTCTCATCTTTCCTAGAAACCAAACAGACTAGCGAAGAAATAATACATCCTTTTTTCCCAACAAAAAAGAACAACCCATCAAAACAACATAAATGAGACCAAAAAAAGAAAATGGGTATACAAATTAAGAGCTTGTAATGTCAACTTCCCAATTTTGCTTAGCTATTTCTTTCCTTCAACTTTCTCAGCATCCAAACTAGTCCATCATAGATGCAAACCTTAATTTCTACCAACTCAAGTCTTAAAACACACACAAAAAAAAATCATCAAATATTTTTGGTCACCTGTGTGGGAAGCTGATGAGGCTCTAATAGCATCCGAATGCGCCATTAAAAGTCAGGCAAAACCAAGAAAGAGGAGAGAGAAAGAGAGAAACTGAAGAAAGAATGGTAATAAAGCTTGAGAAGGAAAAACTCTTTCACGCAGTTCAACCTACCCCATTTATCATCATCATCCTCATCATCAATAATAATAATCCAAACAAAAACGACCGTTTATCCCTTCAATTCATTACTCTACAAAGAAAATTAAATCAACCCTGAAACTCTTGTTTTGTCTAATCAGTTACAAAACCACCCTTTTGTTTTGTCTTTCTCGCAAATAAAACCACCTGAAACTCCTCATTAATTTTCAAAGCTATAGCTTATTTAGCTAGCTCAAACCCACTCACATTCTCTCTTCTCTTCTCTTCTCTTCTCTTCAAGCCAGCAGCACCTGAATTGGAGTTACAAAATCCCCAAACCCGCTTTCCAAACGTCCTACTATACCACCCTCTCTCTTCTGGATCTCTCTCTATATATATTTACATTAGTTTCTCACTCTGTATATATTATGTATACCCATATTGCGTCCCTCCATCTTCTCTTTTCTCATTGTCAAGTTAACTTTAACCGTAGTTGGGTTTTAAAGTGGAAGAGAGGTTCTGTTTCGGGTTTGGAATTTTTTTCTGGACGGAGCCGTGTGATGACGGCTGCTGTCCAGTTGACGGCGCCATAGGGGGGCTGTTACATTGGAGTACTAGTATTAGTATTATTTATGACAGAAAATTAAAGTCTGTTTATATACAGGAAATATATAAAATAATTAAGAATAAATTTATTTTAATTTTCAATCTTATCACATATTTGTCTACACTTTTATATGGAGTACAGATTTTACATAAGTTGGTATTTTAATATTTTACAATTTGTCGTGAAATATAACGGACATATACAGTTTATTATAAAATAATTAAAATAATTCTTGATATTCTTTATGTTTGAAAGAAAAAAAAAACTTTGTAGTTTGGTATTGGATTAACAAAATTGGCATTTTTTGCTTATTTTTCTAACACAAGAAATAATTAATAAATTGGGAAAATATTTTTGGTAATTCCAACGGAACCTAACGGAGTGTAAAACAAGAGAGTCAATAGTGACGTAGGACGTTTACCCTATAACAGCGTTATGAAACGTTTCTGTTAGGCGTTCCCCTTTATTTGTCTGCATTATGGCAGGCAAACTTGTGCTGGCTACATTTACAGTGAAAGGATTATATATGAGATATAATTATTAATTTTAAATATTTATTTATTTAAAATTTACAAAATAATAATTTAATAGTCGAGATTATAATTATAATTTTAAAATTATATTTAGTGTTTAGAAGATTAATACTTTTAAAATTATAATATCATAAATTATAATTATTACAAATAAATATAGCAGTACTATTTTTCAATATTTCCTAAAATGTAGAATTGTAGCATTAATTTTACACTTAATTACACAAGCTGCCATTAGTGGTTTATTTTGATGTCAATTTCAGCTTTTCATTTATGACGTGTTTTTTTATCATTGGTTGGGTCGAGCGTCTGTCTTTTACTTGACAAGAAAGCAAGGCGTCTTTTTAACAGCCTCCTAGAAATTAGTCGAACATGCTTCCAACGTTGCTTTCTTAAGACCATTGTTAGATAAGATATACTCCATGTCGATATATATATGGGACTTGGTCATTAGTGCCAGCCAAGGAGGTTTGGTTCATGGCATGTACGTACATTTCATTTCTCATTTTTGTTTCTGCGAAAGGTTTATAAATTAATTAAACTCCAAATATATATTATGCATGTGAATTTAAGATTCGAATATTGGGTTTGAATCGATCCCAAGCCAGCCGCATGCAAAGTATATATATATAGAGAGAGAGGCCGGGTCATGGGTGGTGGTGTATTGGTATATCGATGATCTTAACAATTACTAATAATATTACTCCATCTTAATTATATTAACTTGATCGAACAAGTTTGATATTAATGCAGACAACTTCGATATATATATATATATATCTATTAGCTCAGAAGTAGTAGTAAGTAAGAAGTAAAAGTTGGAGTTCAGAAGGTACTTAATTGGATGCTTAAGTCAGAGTTAATTAAGAAAAGGAGGAGCTGAGGACTATTCTATACCCTACTAATTAATTTATTAGTCCCGGCCTCCCACATACATACATACATACATCACCTATCAAATGAAATAACAAATCAGGCTAATAAATAAATTAATTGTTCCAGTGGAGGCAATGTAGCTGAAATTATAAGCAGCTAGCTAGCATTGGACCACATCCTTTAAGCATTTTGTTTGAATCCCACCAATTAAGATATCATAATAAACCAAGCGTACGATTAAAGACAATTATTAATAAAATAATTATGCTAATTAATTAATTAATACTTTCACCTTACCTTTATTTCTATAACACAAAAGAAAGAAAGAAAGAAAGAAAGAAAGAAAGACCCATTGAAAAGCACTAAACGCCTACTAAATATATATAATGTCGATAAGCACAGTCCTAAATGCTAATGATGCTCTTATCTTTTAGCTGTTTGGAACCACCCACCTTTTAATTGTCCTATGGAATATATATATACCACTTTCTTTCTCAATTTTCATTCATTCATGTTAGTTTCATATATTTAATTAATTTCCCCACACTAGCTCAATTAACTTACTTTCATATATTAAGTTTTAAGCTCCTCTCTAGCTAGCTTATATAGCCAGTAAAACTCAACCCTTGTTTTAGCATAAGCATACAGTATATGTAATTAGTCTTAGTATAGTGGTTAAAACTGATTCTTACTTAAGTTCGTTTATTTCTTGGTTTATTTATGTAATTATGAATTATATAAGGTAGTTAGGTTTTACATATTATAGGGTTTTTCTATTTAAAGTTATTAATTTATTCAAAATTCAAGTAAGATTTTACTGCCGTGTGCGTACGTGTGATCAAATTAATTCTAACACTAAACAAAGACGTGATGATCATACTAGCTATATATTACTTACATGATTGTACAGGGCAGAGTTTCTTTAACATAAAACGCTTATATATATGGTGGGATCCGAAGTGAAATAATCCAAATCATATTAGTACGTATACTATAATAAAAAATTATTTATATTAAGTTAATATTTTTCACTTATATTCCACAAAGCTACAACTATGTACTAAATATATAAAATCATATCCCACATACATTATATTATTACATCATGATCAATAATTCATGATATATCCGTTGAAAAAATTATCAAAATATATGCCAACTAGACATAATTAAGAATATAGCACATATTTTATCTTTGATAAGCTAGTTTGATTGAGAAATTTTCAGCCATTAACTTTATTTATTTATTTATACCTTGGAGAATTAATGTATCATTTTTTGCACTACACTTTTCACAATTTGCATTTTATCGCATGGTTAGAAATGAACAAATAATAAATACTACTAAAATAGAGTGTAATTATTGAAATGTGACCTGCATTTATCAATTTATTTATTATAAAATTAAAAATTCTTTGCTTTGAGTATCAACAATGCATGCATAGGTGGAGTAAGCACAAGAAGGGAAATGAGTCGATGATAGGCTGAGTAATTATATTAAAGTTTGGGTGGATTAGCACTTCTTTAACCCCCCTTCTTCCGGGAATAATCAAAAGAAAAGTTGGAGGTGTAATTAATTAAAGACTAAACTTTATTCACCTACAAAATGAAGATTTGATTCCTGCTTTACATATTTGTTTTTTTTGGTAAAATTAAGCAACTTCCTTGACCCCTTTCGCCATATAATTTAATTTAATTAATTTTATGATAATAATTAACTAAGTGAGTAATCTATCTCTTTTCTCTTTTTTTGATCTTCTCTTTTTTCTCTAGTCAAGAACCCTTATTTCTATATTAAATATTAGACATGGGACGACTCTCTTACCGGAGATATTGCCCTCCCCTACTTATCCTTATTTTGATCTAATTAATAATTCTCTCTTGTGGAGTTTGTTTAATTTCTCCTTTTGTATTGTTTTCTCTACGAGATGACTTATCTCTTTCTCTCTTTTGTGAGAGGATTTCATCATCACCTCTTGTAGATTTTACTTTTTTCGTTTAAGATATTTTTTTTTGTTCGTGAAACTTTTTTCGATGTATAAATTATTGAAGAAAAATTGTTCAAATTTAAATATAACATTATCATGACGGCTTGTTCTTTCATTGTGCAAGAGCAATCAAAATCTCCATATATACTCTATTATTGTTTTGGGAGATATGACCAGTGTTTTAGGAGTTTATACGAAATTCACTAACGTTGTTGTGTTGGATTTAATTTTAATTCAATTTCTATTATAAATGAAAAATAGAAAAGACACCCTTTACTAATATGAATATGACCCTCAAAAAAGTTTTATTATAGTATTATAAAAGTAAAAAAGTAAAAGGAGAAGGAGAAGCACAAGTACTTTTCCACCTAAATAAGTGGGTCTTTTGCACACTACATATTTCTCTGAAATTGCAGCTTAATTTCTTGAAAAACTTGTCCAAGAAAGCCAATTATTGTTCTAAATATAAGTGGATAAGAATGACATGATTAGCATGAGACTTGGACTAGGAAAAAGACAAACCAGTAACTTTGAGTTTAGTTATTTTCTGCTTAAATATGATTAATTTAGCTCGACATTAGCAGAAGAATCAATATCAATATCAATATATACTTTAAATGACTCTTGCTACCTAATCGTTTAAGACGTTGAAGTTCTCAGAATCAGTCCACTTTTATATGGGGGGTCCACGGCCCCCTGCGACAAATTTTTTTATGGATTAAAGAAGGGTCCAGTTTGAAATTCGGGAAGTCCGAAAGATCTGAAGTGTGTTGAGAAAAAGAAGGAAGGAGAAAAAAAAAGTAATTTTTTTTTATAACTTAGGATTGGGTTGTTTGATTTGTTTCAGAACTAGCCCGCACAAAGAAAAATATTTCTCATGTAGTCATGTTCGTATGTATTTTTTCTAAAAATCATGATGGCTTAAGTCACTAAAATCAACAAATTACATATGCGATATTACCAAATAACAAAACTGTCACCACAAGTCCACACTGAAATAGAAACAGAAACAGAGCCACGGAGCACGGAGGAATTGTTCACGTCTTTGGAGAGTGGAGATCAAGTGTCGCTTCTTTGTTCGGTGCTCGCCGATGTCCTGCCGCGGTGCCGCCAGACGCCAATCGACTCCATCACTCCAACTTCTAAGGTTAGGTTCCAACATTTTTTCTTCAGAATATATATGAAGATGGACAAGAATCCAAAAGTAAAGGCATTGTTGTGGGCTTGATCGATAAGATGGAAACATATGAGTTTGTATTCATTGCTCACTTGATGAAGGTAGTGTTGGGGTTGACAAATATTTTGTCACGCAGTTTTTTGCAACAAAAGATCGTAATATTGTAGAGGCCATGAATTTGGTTATTACTACCAAGAGACAATTGCAACATCTCGGGAGAATGGATGGGATGATCTATTAGGAGATGTGAACAGTTTTTGTTCTAAACATAATATTAGCATCCCTAATATGGAAGATAATTGACGCGACCCCAAAATAGGTCCATTCCACCCAACCCATTCTCGAGTCGCCAAATACATAAGATGAAATAACTACAACTTCAATAATACAAATGTCGTGTGAAATACGACAATACATACTCGTGAGTTTAAATCTGAGATATTGTCGCTCAGACAATATCCACACATAAATAAATCCCCATCATAATTATTGATACATTATTTTACAAAATGGTGAGGACTACTAAACAACTCTCTCTGTAACCTTCATTCCATACCCCGACTCGATCCTCGCCATGTTTCACCTCCCGGAAGAAAATAGAACAACAAGGAAAAGGGTGAGCTCAACTAGCCCAAGAGTAAAGAATATTATGACTAAGATAATATACAACAAATTATCGTTAGTCTTCAACAGGAAAAATCTAATAGAATACTGATAGACAACAAGTTTTAGATCAACAAATGCGTGAAGCAAAGAATCCATTAGAAGAGTCACATAGAGAAAGAATTCTACCATCTTCTAAGGTTTAAAAGTCCATCATCAATATTTTATCCTCAGAATAACAATCAATATTCATCTTTGCACTACTGTGCCAAAGATATTCATTTAAATCACCAGAGTTGGTCATGTTCATCTCAACACTGCTCATCTTTGCACACTATGGTCAAAGATATTCATCGATTAATCGCTCATCTTTGCACTACAGCCAAAGATATTCATCAAGTATCACCATTAAGGACCGAGGATGATGAAAAATATTTTAAGAACGAATCCGGTGAGATAGAAGGACAAATATTAGGGATTCATACAACGGTTTATCCAAGATCGATAATACTTCATAATAAATGATTTTGAAGCGAGAACTCAAAAATAATTATCAAAACATGGATACAATCAAAGATAGTAGCCAAAATAGACATCTTGGACAAAAAGAAAAATTTTCATTTTTTGGTGAATAAAGGTCGTATTCATGAATAAAGGTCAGAGTATCGTGAATAGTAACCCGATCGTGATTTAAGCGACCCCAAAATAGGTATACAACACCCATTCGAGTCGCCAAAATACATGGTATAGAAAGCAAATTACAACTTTGACAATACAGATGTCGTGTAGAATACGACAATACAACTGTGAGTTTGAATACAAATATTGTCTTAGATAATATACACACCCAAATAAGTCCTCATTAATTATTCATACACTATTTTACGTAAATAGTGAGGCAAACTAAAACATCTTCCTAGAACCATCACTCCATACCCCAACTCGATCCTGCTTATGTTCTCACCTCCTGAGAAGAAAAATGGAACAAAAAGAAAAAGGGTGAGCTCAACTAGCCCAGTAAAGAATATTATGACTAAGATAATACACAACAAATTATCGTTAGTCTTCAACAGGAAAAATCTAATAGAATACAATAGACAACAAGTTTTAGATCAACAAATGCAATGGAAATGAAGAATCCATTAGAAGAGTCACGTAGAGAAAGAATTCTACCTGTCTTCTAAGGTTTAAAAGTCCATCATCAATAGTTTATCCCTATAATAATAATCAATATACATCTTTAATTATCTTTGCACTCTGTGCCAAAGATATTCATTTCATATCACCAAATTGGTCATGTTCATTTCAACACATTCATCTTTGCACCTACAGCCAAAGATATTCATCGATTAATCGTTCATCTTTTGCACTACTGTGCCAAAGATATTCATTTATATCACCATTTAGGATCGAGGATGATGAAAACATTTTTAAGAAACGAATCCGGTGAAACAAAATGACAAGGATTAAGGATTAAGGATTCGTACTTTGTTTTACCCATGTCCAAAAATACTTCGAAAATAATCATATTGGTGTAAAATTCAAGAATGATCAAAACATGGATACAATCAAAGCTAGTATCCAGAATAGATATTTTGGACAAAAAGAAAAATTTTTATTTTTCGATGAATAGTGTCGATATCGTGAATAAAGGTCTTGAGTATCGTGAATAGTAACTCCCCGACACAACAAGTTCCAAATTTGATAAAAAAGTTCACCAATACTTCGGTATAATGATATTGAAGAAAAAATATCATTTAAGAAGAAAATAATATCCCTTACCTCAAAATAACCGTACTTCGACATTTGAATTTCAGATAGTCTTGATGTAAACTCGCACCAGATAAAGAACACTCAAAGTATACTCACAAGAATACGCTCGATAATATAGAGAGAAAAGAGAAAACTTAGTTTACGGTGTGATTTTCAATTCTAACTTAGCCTCTATTTATAGGAAAATGCTAGAACGCCAAAAGGAGACTAAAATAATAAATTAATATTATTTATAAACCAATTTCTACGCATGCTTTTCAAGCCCCTCAATGCTGAAAATTTCAAGTTGACCCATGTGCATTCAACACCCACCAAAAAGTGGGTCCCACCATAATTAATAAAAAATTATTTTATTTTTCGTAACTTCAATAATTCATAGAAAATAGCCCGTTTATCAGAAAAATTCGAAACTCGCGACTTTCCATGGGAAATCCCATTCTCTACAACTTTGCAGAAGGAAATTTTTCCAAATTCCAAACAAAAATTGACCGAAATTCACAAACGGACAATTTTACAGTCTATAATCAATTTTCGGTCAAAAATTGTGTCCACCGACACACAAAACATGTGTTAAACATTTAATGTCACAAAATACTCTACCTCCTCATATACTCATATATCCCACATTCATTATAAAATATCACCATTAATATATTATCAAAATAATATATTTAAATGAATTATTTTATCAGAAAAAGATAAAATATTAATTTTCAACAATTGTCACATTAAAAATTTTCTCCATCTATATCCACATAAAATAAATATTTTCTTTATCATAATAATCAATAATTACTTATTTAAAAATAATATTACAGAATCACAAGATCGACAACCGTGTAGTTCCTCGGGATAGAGGGGCTTTCCAATAAGGATTTCTCCTTCTTGCTGCAAGCTTGATTAGATGACCTAACCTCTCCTTGATGTAACTTTCTAGACATTGCCAATAATGTAATCGATAATATTATTCAAATAATATGAATTATTGATTTGATAATGGAAAATCTTTGTGTAATGACAATTATTGAAACAACAACAATACAAAATATCAACGCAAAGAATTATTGAATTAATAAAATATAATATTGAAGCAAGAACTACTATAACAATTATTGAGTAAAGGCCTTTTTACGTAAGGATCAATAATTCAACAATCTTGTAATACTGGTGTCTTCCATGTCGCAACCACGATATTATCGTATTTTAACCACCGTGTAACCCAACAAAGTGTTAATTCAGTAACAATTTACGCCAATTATTTATAAAACTCAATCTTTGTCGTTTTCTTTCATCCAACCGTTTTCCGTTATGGGGCCCACCAATGACTGCGCCGTCGTACGGAGATTCCCGACAAAAAGAATATTCCACGACAATAATGAATATTTTATAACCACTTGCTTATTTTGTAAACTTTGCACATTTCACCCATAACCAAAGAATTATATCAAATTAACCCTTATTAATTTAGAATAATGAATAAAGAAAAATTCAATTTTATTTATAATAAGTTGGGGTCTTACAACGACACAAAAAGATAGAAATTTCACAAAAAACATCTTCACGCTTCGTGAATAGTACTCGTGAATAGTAACTCATGAATAAGAACTTCGTGAATAAGAACTCATGAATAAGTAACCCAGACATGAAAAAATTTTAAATTTGATAAAAGTTCAACCAATATTTTGGCATAATGATATTGAAGAAAATAATATCATTCATGAAAGAAATAACATCCCTTACTCTCAAAATAACCGTCTTCGATTGAATTTCAGATATAGTCTTGATGAAACTCGCGCACCAGATATAGCAACACTCAAAGTATACTCACAAGAATACGCTCGATAATATAGAGAGAGAAAGAAAGAAAACTTAGTTTCTGGTGTGATTTTCAATTCTAACTTAGCCCTCTATTTATAGGAAAATATTAGAACGCCAAAGGAGACTAAATAATAAAATAATATTATTATTAATCAAAATTTCCTACGCATGCTATATAGACCATGACCAGCCATCACCTTGAAAAAATTTCCAGCAGCCCATGTGAATTACTCACCAACCAAAAAGTGGGTCCCACCCATTAATAAAAATCATTTTATTTTTCGAAACTTCAACAATTCGTAGAAAATAGATCGGTTATCAAAAAAATTCAAAACTCGCGACTTTCCATGGGAAATTCCATTCTCTACAACTTTGCTGAAGAAAGTTTTTCCAAATTCCAAACATAAATTGACCAAAATCCATAAGCAGACGATTTTACGATACTATAATCAATTTTGGTCAAGAATTGTGTCCATAGACACACACAAAACATATGTTAAACATTTAATGCCACAAAATACTCTACCTCCTCATATACTCATATATCCCACATTCATTATAAAAATATCACCGTTAATATATTATTAAAATAATATATTTAAATGAATTATTTTATCAGAAAAAGATAAAATATTAATTTTCAACAATTGTCACATTAAAAATTTTCTCCATCTATATCCACATAAAATAAATATTTTCTTTATCATAATAATCAATAATTACTTATTTAAAAATAATATTACAGAATCACAAGATCGATAAACCAGTAGTTCCTGGGAAGAGGGCTTTCAATAAGGATTTCTCCTTACCTGGTATGATTAGGTGACCAAACCTCTCCTTAGACAGAACTTTCTAGACATTGCCAATAATGTTATCTGATAATATTATTCAAATAATATGAATTATTGATTTGATAATGAAAAATACTGTGTAATGACAATTATTGAAACAACAGCAATACAAAATATCAACGCAGCAATTATTGAATCAATAAAATATAATATTGAGCGATAATTATCAGTAACAATTATTGAGTAAAGGCCTTTACGTAAGGATCAATAATTCAATAATACTGCAATACTGGTGTGCTACTTACGCAACACGCCAGACATCGTATTTTAACCACCGGGTAATCCAACGTTGTTAATCTGTGAATAACTACTACCGTCGTTATTTATAAAAAAACACATACTTGTCGTTTTTCTCATCCCGGCGATTATTACATTATGGGGCCCACCAATGATAGGCAGCGTGGTCGCATACGGATATTCAAAAAAAAAGAATATTCCACGCACCAAACGAATATTCCCAAAACAATAATGAATATTTTATAACCACTTGCTTATTTTGTAAACTTTGCACATTTCACCCATAACTAAAGCATTATATCAAATTAACCCTTATTAATTTAGAATAATGAATAAAGGAAAATTCAATTTTATTTATAATAAGTTGGGGTCTTACAATAATGTTCCAGGTCGCCTTCGTTGCAAACACACATACTTTCACCACTTTCGAGTTGAGATATTTTGTCAGGTATTCAATTGTTTTTCTCTATTTATACTTCTAATTATGTTTTTGAATATAGAAGTAATTTTATTTTATATTTTTTAGGTTGTTGATCGTTTTAGTCAAGAGATGGATAATCGTTTCACTGAGACGAACACGGAATTGCTCTTGTACATAGCATGTCTTGATCCTAAGAATTCATTCTCCAATTTTAGTTTTTCAAAGTTAGTTCGACTTGCAGAACTATATCCACAAGACTTTTCAATGGATGATCGAATGGAGCTTAAAGAACAACTAAAGATGTGGATTTACGAAATGAGAGGAAATGCAAGATTTTCTAAACTAGAAAATGTCGGAGAACTTGCAACTAATATGGTTGAGGTGGGATATCACACTACTTTTCATTTAGTATATCTTCTTATCAAGTTGGCTTTAGTTTTTCTTTTCATGCATCGCTTAGTGTGGAGCGAGTATTTTCTGCGATGAATATTGTTAAGACAAATTTTGCAACAAGATGGGAGATGACTTTTCTCCGAATTGTTTCAAAATGTCTTTATGTCGAGAGATATTTTTAGGCGCATTGATAATGAAGTGATTATCCAACATTTTCGAATATGAGAACTCGTGAGGTTGGATTTACCGCCTTTACTATCCGAACTCCAAAGAGAGACTAAAATCGTTCTAGTCTGCTAATTCTGCAGTTCAACAAATCAACAATGTGTTTCAATTTGTAATTGATTTTTTTTGTTTCAATTGAATTTGAGTAAGTAATTAAAATGTTGAATTACTTGTGATTTAGGATTATGATTTTGTTGAATGTTGAATTATTTGTGATTTAGGAATATGGAAAAAAAAAATCAACGAACTAAGAGGCCGTCGAAAAAAAAATTACATGCATAATCTGGACTCCCCTGTTGAAATCATCTGGCTCCGCTACTGTTCACACACACTAAAGAAAGTAGAATTAATATGGAAAGATCTTATGCTTCAGATTCCATTCAGATTACAAGATTTTATATCTCAAAAAAATTCAATATTATTCCTTTCATTTTACAAAAATTTGTATCACTTGCTAATTTCTTTTTTTATTAAAGAAGATTAATTTTTTTCCCGATAACAGTATAAAATGAATATTGTCAAGTTTATTCTCACAATTTCATTATTATAACACACTAATAAATTAATAATTTATAACTTTTTAAGAGTACATATAATGAAAATATATTAATATTATTCGCAAATTTTGTAAATGAGACTATATTTTTTTGTGAAAGAATCTGAAACATTAGTAGGACTTTTTAATACTACTCCACTATGGATCATTTCTTGACAGTTGCATATATAGAAGATGGGCTTGGGATTTTCATTTTCAAGTGCCGATCTGACCCGAGTATTATTCCTAATATTACACATTAATTAATTAAATTAGTGGATATTAATTAAAAATCATTTGGAATATCTTGACAGAATCTTCAGAATTCCTTCCCATTCCTTCGGCTCTGGGTTGCTAGCTGCTAAACGACCTTTTCATTGGGTCATGCATGCATAAATATATGTTAAAATAGTTTAAAAGTGAAGTGGGAGATAAGAGGAAAATTAACACAGAGGTTGACCTCTAAATGGGCAGTGTGCAAGACATAATATATTGAAAATTCCATGATTGGTGAGACTAATTACTAACTACCAACTTAACTTTGAATGCTGACCCCATGTGGATGGATCGGAGACCAATGAGCTAGGCTTGTGTTTTGTCCACCATGACCTAATTAGTTTTTTTTTATATAAAAAAATCTCTTTTTCTCTCTCAAAACTTGAATCCCATGCATCTTGTAAATTCATGCATATTAAGAAAATTTATTTATTTATTTTAAATGAGAAATATACATATTAGATGAAAAATTAGCTTAACCATTTTTTAATGAGTCGATTTTTTCTCATTAATTTTAAACATATATATGAAAGAGAAAATAAGAGTCTCGGTCGTTTTAAGACTAAAAAATATAATTAAACGCATGCACAAATTAATACATGGGAGTCTGGTCAGTTGATGAGTTATCTAGTGTGTTTGATTACATCTTAATACCCGGTTACCTTTTAAATTAATGCATCTTAATACGGTACTCTGAATAATTTAGATTTATTTTTGTATCTTAATGATTTAGAGGGAATTTTTTTATCCCAATTTCAAATATTAATTAAGATAAATTAAAAAATGAATTGTTAAGATGCAATCAATAATTAATTAGTTGGGGAGCATGCTTTATACTATATATAGTGAATTTGATTGATGTATATAGAGGGTAGGGTAGGGAAAGGGTAAGGGTGCATGCCTTGGAATTCTTATTAAAAGAATTAAGTAGTAGTACTACAATTAGTGATGATCGATCATGAGCTCAATTTCTATAAGTTCCTTGGGAATATAAATATATAAATGAGCATGCATTTGTGCTTGAATTAATTTCATGTAAAGACAGTGACACATGCACGGGCAATAAGGTTAGTACTGTGTTAGTTGAGATCTAGAGCTTTTGATCCTTTTTCATATATAGGAGTACTGGAGTCTTTCAATTAATTCGAATTGAATTAATTAATAGATCTATGTAAGCAAATATATATATATATATATAGTGATTATCTATATAGAACCTAGGTTGTTAGGAAAGAACCCATTTTTGGCTAAATAGCCGCCACCGTCCTCAGATCGTCCCTTATGTAAATTTATTTTTTTTTATGTTTGCAGATAGTGCAGTAGCTTACTACTAAAAAAACGAATTGCTTTCCCAACAACCGATTCTTATATAATCAATATATATATATATATATATATATATATATATATATATATATATATTTCAAACTTATTCATCATATATTGTTGCATGCATATTTATAAACCTCTAACCTAAATTGTTAATTAATGGTATGAAAAAGGAAGAACAAATTAAAAATAGGTCCTAATTAAGATCTCAAATCTTTAGCACAATTTCGAAGAAGTTTCTATGCATAAGTTAATTGGCCGGCTGAATGTTTATATTTAACTTACAGAAGGTTGAGTGGAATATTGGTCCCTAGAGATTGTAATCATGCATGGCTTATTTTTGAGCTTATTTGACACTTCCTAAACCGTTGGACCTATGCTGAAAATCAAGAATCTTAGAGATATATTCATTGGACCAGCAGCAATATATATACTATTTTCTTTCACTTTTTCTACTATTTACTTATATAAAACTAGTACATTAGAATGGGGCCAGTTAATGCTTTAATTGTCATCTTTTTACATACATACATACATATATATATATATATATATATATATATATATAGGCTATAGCTTTCATGAAATCCCCCGTGAAGCAGGGCCAAGATTTTGGTTTTTAATTTTTTGTTTGTTTGCAAACAATTAATTGTCGAATGCTAATGAGTTAGACCTAGTCAAATGAGCTAACAGGTGCTTTCTTTTGGCACTTATAATTATTAAATGAATAAAATTATATAGAATAAAATATTAGCTTAAACGTTAACGTTAGCGTGTATTTATATAGGCTTGGCAATTAGCTTAAGCGTTAACGTGTATTTATAAATATATATACCTTTCAAGGCATAAGTTTAATTTTAATTTTTTTAGTCTTATTAATTTATTAATATCTTTCTCTATCTACCTTTACCACCTAGCTAAAAAGAAGTCTAATTCCATAACCTTTACATATATAATGATCAAGAACACACTTAAATAATTTGAAAGATGATTACGTCCCTTGGGCCTTAAAAAATGAAAATACTGGTAAACTTACTTTTTAAGCATGTTGGCTAGCTAGCTTCTTTTGATTGGCTAATTAGTAATTAATTAACAGCCTAGCTAGCAGAATCAATTTGATTGTTGAATCTCTCCCTCTCTTGGTGGTGGAAGGAAGCTAGCCCAACCATTAACAAACACATAAGAAATTAAGAGGTAATTATTTTTCATAATGTACTTATTAATTAGGACCAAAGAATATATACATACACTGAGCCATATATATATATACACCACTTTTTTCTGACCATGACAATACTCCTTAATGAGTCGTAATTTTTTAAAAAAATTTTGTAAAATAAAATTTGTGTATATACCTCCCAAGTAAATTAACCTGAAATATTGTCGCACATAATTTAATATAATTTGTTCTTCCTGTTTACACTAATGCCAGTACATGCATTAGATAAATAATTAATATAAGACTTAATGAAATATCGAACTGACTGTTAGTTTGTAAATAAATTTACATCTTAATTAATTGTTAAATAAATAAAATACGTATGCATGTCATTAGCATAATGCACGTATGATTCACGATTAAAGTTAGAATAGTTGAAAGAGTAAAACATTTTGCACTATATATTCTTTAATTTGCCAATTGTTTGTATCTGCCAAAAAACCAAACCACTTTGTCATCAACTTAATTAAGTTCCCAACTGGTCTCTAAGCTCTTTCTGTTATGCAGTAATTGTGAAAGCAAAACGATGATATTATGTACATACGTAAATATTACTCCCTCCGTCCCAAATTAACTACTCAATTTTGACTTTTTAAAGTCAAATTGACCATTTTTAAAACTAATCTTTTTACTATTTTTGCTAAAATATAGGTGAAGAGATTATAACCAAAAGAAAGTATATACAATTTATTACTAATCCTAATTTTATAATTTTAGAAATATATTTATATATGCTTAATTGTTAATTCTAAAAATAGTCAATTTAATTTAAAAAAGTTAAAACTGAACATTTAATTTGGGACAGAAGGAGTAATGATCTAGGGTAGGGTTTTGTGTATGAAAATTATATGCACTTCTTCTATATATGAAATCAAAGGCAGGCAAGGAGGTAGGGTTATTTCTTTTTCTTTTAGTGTGTATATATATATATATTCCAAAAAAATTATTACATACTCACTCACGTATATACGTCTCTTGTTCTAAATTTCTATGAAAAAATTAATTCCACCACATTCAATTGTGTAAGTTAACTTGATTGGTCGAGTTAATTAAAATGAACTAGATAACTCAAACGAGTTGATATATATTTCATTTACTTCATCATTTCTTAATACCAAATTCTTTTTCTTTATTTTTTTTTCATTTTCTCTCTTTGATCTTATTAAATAAAAAAACTCAAAAGTCTAATAATATTAACTGTTGGGCCATGGTTATTTGGGCCTATTGGGCCATACTTATTTGAGCCTTTGGAGTGTTGGACCATTATTTAAATGAGGTTATATTTGGGCTTGGGGTGAAAATTATTATTATGGACAGGTGTTGAGTTATGGATCAAACACCTTAATTAATGAGGATTTTGCATAATCTTGAGTTAGTGGGGAAGCATTGATGTGATTTGGGGATAAAGATTGCATGCAATTAGATGAGGTCATAGAAGGTGTTGCATGCAAGACGGTAAGACTAATATAAGAGTACATAGCACTATATGGAAAAGATAACTTGCAAACTTATCTTCCAGACACTAGAGCACACAACCTCCAATGTTAACCTTACTTTCGATCTGTACTGATTCTCACACCGGAGCTATCCCCCGACGGCCCAAGCCATCAAGCTCTCGATGCTGACTCATTTTCTATGTAGGATTGGACGTGCTTTTCGGTGATTGAGGCACGTGGAAAGATCTTGGCATCAACACTAACTAAAGTCTTTCAACTTTCGACAGGAATTAGGGTCCTCCTTGGGAGTTGGGAGGGTCCTCGTTAATTAAGGCCGTAAATTGAGCAAACAGTTCGGGCTCGATTCGTATGCATTCGACTCGAAATATAAATAATTTAAATATGAGCAAATTTTAAAATTCGATAAACTACTCGAACCTCCTCAAATTATAATTTTCTATTGATACTCGGCTCATATTCGTTCGAAAAGTTCAAACTGCTCGGGCTCAATTCGAGATCGTGCTCGACTCGGTAGCTAAACTAAGCTCAATCAAACCTTATTTCATACTCGATATATTTTGTGAACCAAATCTGAACAACACAATACTCGGCTCGACTTGATTTATTTACACCATTACTTCTTGTCTTGGAATTATTTGAACAGACTTATAATTGGGCGTACCTAGGTCTGTAGCTCACTTGGTCCAGATTGTTGTGTCATATGCCTTAACTTGAATTATGAATTGGGTTGGAGAGTTCAATAATTGCTTGCTTAACGACATTAGCTAGCTCTCACTTAAATCACACGTAAAATTAAAACAAGGCCTAACTAGTTTAACTAGCTGAGGCATTTAGACTTAGAACCATTTTAATGGCAAGGCATGCATTCCTTAAGCATGTAAAAAGAACTTCATTTCATCAAAAATATTACTCCCTCCGTTTCAAATTAACTGCTCAATTTTGATTTTTTAAAGTCAAATTGACTATTTTTAAAATTAATAATTAAGCATATATAATTATATTTCTAAAATTATAAAAATTAGGATTAGTAATAAATTGTATATACTTTCTTTTGGTTATAATCTCTTCACCTATATTTTAACAAAAATAGTAAAAAAATTAGTTTTAAAAATGGTCAATTTGACTTTAAAAAGTCAAAACTGAGCAATTAATTTGGGACGGAGGGAGTAATTATTAAGATAAATAATAAAAAAGTAAAAGAAAATCGGACTTTTTCAAGTGATTAAAAGTAATTGTGGTTGGTTTATACCTTTTATGTTTTTAATAATGATAATATATTTGGGTTTGTGTAATGGTCTTATTTAATTTATGTTGACTACTATATATGTTTGTGCATGAAGATAATATACTGTGCTGGAAATATTATATTTTGCATGGACTGATTTTTTTAGCAGGGTTGTTTTTTTTTGGGCTGGTCTTAAAATGATATATGTGATTTTCTTTATTAACTTAAAAGTGTATTTATAGTCCATGTGAATCTTCCTAATGGTTCCAAATCTTTTATATTTGTATGGAATTTTGTAGCGGTCTTTAAATTCTTATTCGTTGTTGGAAGTCATTTCTTAAATATAGCATGTGAAGAATCTATAAAATAAAATACAAATGATTTTAAATTTTCCGCTCATCCTAATAAATCATCTGGGCCGTCCAAAAGTTGGAATAAATCTTACCGTCCATACAGTGCCGGAGGCACAGAACACATCTAATTCTTTTATAATATACAATCCTATTTGAAAAAGGAGTCCAAAAAAGTAACAACTCTTAATCGTGTAATTGATTAGTTATTGGTCTGAAACAAACTTTATTTAATATCTTTTTCATTCCTTTAATTAAGCTATTTCAGTTTGTTTAGAAGTCCATATCATGGATATCTGATTATAAGGAATATATTATATTCGTTGGGATTTTATTGTTGCTGATATTATGGGTTATTCCATCCTTGATCTGAACAGTCTTGTTAACCATTCTTTATAGTCCTTAGTTCACTACTTATATGTGGTCTTCCTCCACAGCAAAAAGGGCGAAACACGAGAAGCTACATTATGCAACTATTTCAGAGAAAAATTCTATTGAAAGTTTTTGTTGTTTATTTTCAGCTAGTCATTGTATATACTATCTTTGATTCTTTGTGGCCGAAAAATAAGAAGCATGTCCTACTGTAATACTTTCTACTTTATTCTGAGTGTAATTGGTTGACTTGGTCGGTGCAAAGGTCTCAGTGGTGAGAAAGGTTACAGAGGTGCAAAAGGGGTAGAGGTGTCCATCGAATTGGAAAGTTTTATTTGAACAGGAAGTTATTTTTATTGTATTTAATTGAATATTAAGTTTAATAAAAAGATCGAGTTTCCAATACCGTTTGGTATTGGACGTGAATTTCGCCACTAGAATATAGGATAGGAGCAGAATCACGTAAAAATCTTTTGTGTGATATACTGTTCTTTTCTTTATCTGCTTTAGTATTCTGCATATTCAATTTTAATTCGTGCTTGAAGACACACTAAAATACTGTCTCATTATAACAGATGAAGAACATATATCAAAATAGACAGGGTTAACTTGTCCGATTATAATTGTAATTGAGATATTTAAAAATTGACCATTATAAATTAAATTTAGATAGTTACACTTATTTACCCCTCTAGATGTGCTCATATACACGAAATTATAATTGTATGTACTAAATATATCAATAACGATTGCCATTATAAGTATTATCAGTTCAATGTTAAATAAACTTTAAATTATTCGTCAAACATTTGACGATCTCGACCAGTAGTATACATAATTTAAACTATGTTTAAAGAAGAAATGAATAAAAGGTAAGGAATTTTTACACACGTTTCATGCAAACTTGAAGTTTTTTTTTTCTTTTTTTTTCTTTTCATTATTGACCATTCAGAAAACAAAGAAGACTAGATACAAGTTCTCCCACATTCTTACAAATGTGACAGGCCACGATTAATCCAAGGCATAATTTTTTCTTCTGAACTTCTAGTTTGATAATAATAAGAATAAGGGAATTAAAATTGATTACATAGAAATTAATTAAAAGAACAATTATAAGTAGTAAAACCTTGACTTTTAGGAACAAGGAAAATGTATAAGCCAATTAATAACCACAACAAAGCTAGCAAAATATAATGTTCGTTTCATCAACTCATCTTTACGTACGTATATTTAATTTTTTTCATGGACAAATTACATTGAACGATATCAATATTGCTAGGTATATGACAAATCTTATTACGTGTCCAAAAAATAAGGGTAAAAAATAATCAAATAGGACAAAGCTTAACGATGAATTCTATTCGACAATGATGGAAAAATTTGAGTATAGAATTAAACTGATATTCTTATATATTAAAATAATATTTTTACATAAAAATAAGACTCACTCACTCACTATTTATGTAAGAATATCAATTTTTTATGTAAAAATATCAATTCTCATAATTAAAAACTAATATAACTATGTTTCAAGTTTGGCCACTCAACCCAATCATACAATGGATACAACATGACCATTCCATATTTTGGTATTATATGTGTACAAGAAGTGAAACAGTTAAATGACATTACTTCTTAATAATTTGTTTAGCGACTGGTATTTTTGGTTCCATTATAAACCGACAAGGTTTTCTTAATTTCTCGATTATTACTCGATAAGATCATAGTTAGGAGAGTGAATCTGATAGGAAAATACAATCAAATGCATACAAAAGAGTAATAAAAGGTCAAGTGAGTGCCCACAAATAAACAAAGGCGGAGTAAAAAATTGAAATTGGCCGAGCAAATCGCACTAATTGAGTCGCACCAACGGTTCCGACGTATGTGACGGTTTTAGAATGGTTAGAAAACCGCACATACAATTTGGGTGCAGTTTTGGGAGCCTCCCGCACCGCACATACAACGGTTTGCAGCCATGTTAGGATATATATTGTGTTGATGCTGCTAATGTGTTCCATTCTGCTCCTCCTTTTGTGCCTCTTCTAATGCTTAAATGTGTGCTTTGCTGCTCGTTATTTCTGTTATCCCAATTCCTATAAACTTTGCAAAAGTTGTTGCTGCTCTATTTTATAGAACCTAACCGTGACTGTAATGCTCTGTAATTCTTAATTATATTTTAATACAGTTTAAATTTAGTAAAAAAATAATATATATTATTAATGTAGCTTGCTTGGGTTTCGGTATTTTTTTCACTTCTCAATTTCTAACTGCTTTTAAATAGAAAAATATATATTTGGGTTTTTTATTGGTCAAATTTCTCAATTTGAATTTTATATGTAAATCTGTATTGTACTAACATGTCACTGTTATTATTATTAGTATATTTTTAACAAATATTAAAGATTGACTATTATTATTATTATTTTAAGCACTTCACAGTATCATTCTCCCCCTTACAAGTTAGAGTACAATATTTATTTTCATAGTACAAATAAATTTCTACAAACTAAAATAATTTTGGAATAAGTTTTTAACTAATAAGATGGAGACACGTGCATGGAGCACGTTCTTAAAGTTGTGATGAAGGACGATTGATTTCTAGTGCGTTTGTATTAGTTATAATTCATATATGACATAAATTAATTAACTTATAAATTATTATTTTTATTTGCCCGTGACAGTAACAATTTTTAAGTGAATTTCTAAATTTTGCCTACGTGGACATATTTTTAATATAAAAAGTTTTGTTTATTTGTAATTATGTTGCCTGAAATTAATTGTTTTAATTTATCTATATTAATTTAATATTTTAAAGCTTTTTTTTAAAAAAAATAGTCTAAATTTTGCATTAGTCCGAATATTACAACCTTATAGCTATGGATTAAATTCTTCCTATTAAAACATTTGACAAGGCAAAAAAGCTAGCGTACTATTTAATTTTATATTTTTCATTCAGATTATATAATCTTAGAAATTATCTTAGAAATTTTTTTTTTTAAAATAGTTCAAAATTGTTATTACACTGGTTCAATGATTTTTTTTTAAAAAAAAAATGCTTAATTATTACTGTTGGATTATAATAGATGCATAAATAATTAAAGAGAAATTTAAACCTATGATGAATAATTGTGTAGATGTCATGTCCAATTAGCTAGATGATCACATGCTGCCCTAAAATAAAGTATTGGAGAGAAATTATGAGTTAAAAGATTATTCTTTGGAAATCATAATCAACCTTTATATCATATATGTAATTATGTATATTTATATACACATGAACAAACTTTATTTTACCTTAGATTCTACTCAATTAAGGACCATACAAATTAATTGGAAACTGATATTTCTACGACAGACATGAAAAGTGTCGTTATACATCTATAGTAACGATTTTTTATATAAAATTATCAAAAAATATTATAAAAATATCAATTTTCAAATTAATATTATAGCTTTAGCCATCAGCTTAATCTTCAGCAAACTTAATTATAACCTTAAACTTAACCATATTCTTGGGTTCCAAAGATTTCTTTTTTTGCTTTAGCTTTTATCATTATGCGAGGAATATAATTAATAAACTTACGGGACCCACAATTAAAAAAATTATGTTATCAATTATATATCATGATAAACATTATTATTATTATTATTATTGTGTATTTGTTGACTAGCATATTTAACTTATTTGAGTATATTGATCATTTAAAGGCAACACTATAATTCTTAACTTAACATAATAAATCATTAAATGAACAAATTCTTATAAGTAGAATTAATGCTTGAGATCTTAAATCCATATTTTATTTCAAACATTATCTCGAGTAATATGGCAACGTTAACATTATTAATTCAAATGTTTATTAATGAAAACATATACTCCTTTTTTTTATATATATATATATATATATAACTTATAATAATGTTTTAAAAGATGTTTTTCATAATATAAGATGTTTTACATATATTTAAGAGAGAAAAATCAATTATTTCATGCTCCGCCTCTAAAAATTTCGTCAAAATGGAGTAATTGAGAAAGATAGAATTAATTAATTAGTGCATGGATAGTAATAATAAATCATCAATAATTATCTAATATTAATATTAATATTAATAAAATTTCTTAATATGTGTGATTATATCTCCAACATTAAAACAAATCTTTTAACGGGAAATGAGGTAAAAGCAAAAAGTCATGAAAAAGAAAACAAACACTTCTAAAGCAAGTACAACGTTTTATATATATTGTAAGAGAACCTTAATTGGCTCAACAGACTTTAAAAAAAATACTATATATGTAATATAATAATAATATTTCATTTTTAACTATAAATCTATTGTTGATTAAACCATTTAGTCATTCAAACCTAAACAAACAGTCCATAAATCTATGGATACATCATATTTACTCCCTCTTTCCCGAATGTGCTATAAAAAGAAGAAAAAAAATTGGAGTAAGATAATTTATAGGTAGACCTCCATCCTATTTGTTTCTCTTTTTTTTTCTTTTATAATAAAATTTAATAATGAGCGAATAAATCAGATGTATCCATAAATTTAATCTTATGAAAGTTATAGCCACTTAGCTTAATTGGATAGTAGCTTATTGAAATAGCAATTAAAATGCTTTATTTTTTTCCTTAATACGATTAATGCCAATTAAGTTGACTAGAATTTCCTAACCAAGAAACGTCAACTATGTAATGTCCTTAATTCATGGTTGAGAGGAATACCAAATTATAGTTGGGTGTGGCATGCTCTTCATTTTTCAATGACAAAAAAATTGACTAGTAATGATTCTTTTCATAGATAAAAATATACAAGAGAAATATCAAATTTATATGGTTAGAAATTTAAAAGTTGTATATTAAAACGTACTCTTCCGTCCCTAATATAAGTGGTTTTAGAGTTATGCATAAATATTAAAAAAATAATTATATAATATAAATTGTCTATATTATCCAGGTATTAAAAAAATAGAGTGTTATTTATTGGACAGAAAATAATGTGAGAACCAAAGTTATATAGAATACTTGGTATAATTTTGGAAATTAAGTAATAAATACTTACTTGAAATTCTCAAACGACTTATATTAAGAGACAAAAATATTTCTCTAAAACGACTTATATTATGAGACGAAATGAGTATTTGACTTGTACGAAAGTCTTTATAAACAAGCAAACACAAAAAATTAATTAATTACTCCCTCCATCCCAGGATAAAAGTTCTGGTGGACTTTTCACGCATATTAAGAAGAGGAATAAAATAATAAAATTGTCCATAATAATGTCATTAAATATGGAGAGAGAATTAGAATAAGAAAAGTATGAGATATTTAATGTTACAGGCATAATAAGAAAAAATGTATAAAAGTTTGGTTATTAAAAGAAAGTGAACATTTAACATGGAACAACCCAAAATAGTAATAAGGACTTTTATCCTGGGACGGAGGGAGTAATTAAATTAAAATTTATGTCGCTCAATTGTTGGTTAAGAGACCTTGACTCATGGAGAAGCCTTTATTGTCATCAAACATGGAAAACATAAATTTGTTTGGCTCCATTGATGGTAATAAACCCTTAATTTAGCTTTAAAGATCATTTAAATGAATAAGCCAACACAAAAATGTCATCTACGTGTGAAATTTAATCTATAATTATGGGGGTTTTGACTAATACCATTGTCTATATTAGTAATAATCATAACACCAAAAAACTACCTAATTGACCCTTGATTTATAACGTTGCAATCTTTCATGGAATTGACGGACGTCCCTTATTTTTGTAAAGTAAAATTCTTAAATTAAAAGTTAATTAATACTCCATCCGTTCCTTTTTATTAGTCGTTTTAGATAAAGATTTTTGTTCTTTTTTATTTATCGTTTATAAATTTGAAAGAAGCATTAAATGCCTTTTTTCATATTACTATATCATTTCTGATTAAAAGCAAATTTATTTATTTTTCATCTTTCTAATAGTAAATTTTATAAGGTTGATATTGAAATTTTATACTCAATTTATGGAATAAATTAAACAAAACAATAGTTATATTTCTTAATATATGTGTCTAACATTAAAACGTCAATTAAAAAAGAACGAAACGGAGTAAAAAGAAAAATATTTTACAAATAAAACTAATTTTTCACCTGAATAGAAAACGTGTTACACGTTTATATGAGATGAATTTGTATGAAAATATTAATGTCTAAAAAGTAATTTTTCTTTCTGAATTTAAAAATAAATCGAGAAAACAAGATTACATACTTTAAATTTTGTCGTATAAAATCAAGATTTAAAAGAATCGAATGTAAAATAATCAATCTTACAATTTAAAAGTTGTATTTTGTTTATAAATAAATAATATATATCCATTTTCTTAAAAAAATTGACTTTTTTTTTTGTGGACTCTTAAAGTACATGTCCTTATGTACAACATTGTACAAATTACCATTTGATCATACACTATTTCTTTATTTCTTTAACTAAAGTTAATTTAGAAATAGCCCGACATGTTGCCGACTTCTTATCAAATCATGTTTTAGGACTACCTCTTTAACTTAACCATGGTTAGTATTTAAACCCTTGAACCACTAACAGCACATGCTTTAGGATTACAGAGCAGAGCAGAACAGAACAGAGCCAACGCCCCCACATCTTTCTCTCTCTTCTTATTCTTCCTCTATATTTCTGCCTCCAAATTTCACTCTGGTAAAAAGGGGGAGGTTTCTTGTTTTTAGTTTTTCTCGTGTTATACCGATTGTTTGAAAAAGTTTCGGATTGAACCGTCAATTTCCTGGAATGTTTTCAGTATTAGAGGTACTTTAGCTCTGCTTTATGTTTATTTTCAAGTTTCTGTTTTTAGCTATTGTTTTGTGTTTAAACTTTTATGGGGTTTCTTGTTATTGGTATTTAACTTAGATGTAGAGCTTCTGAGATCTATAAAGCTAGAAAGTATGACCAATTGGGTAGTTGAATAAACAAAGTTAATTCTACTGTACGCGATGTTGTGGGTTTTTTTTATTTGTATATATTTTATGTGTTGAAATTTGGATTTGTTGGCGAAAAACTGTTTTTTTTAATCTGTTTAGTGTTTAAAGATTTAATTGGGTATTGAAAATTGAAGTGTTTTTTGTTTGTGGGTGGTGTTGTTTTGGATTCAGTGATGAAAATAGAAGTGAATATGGGAGGAACTATGTGGAGTGAGGAAGATAAGGCCATGGCTGCAGCTGTTTTGGGTACTCGTGCTTTTGATTACTTGATATCGAGCTCAGTTTCTGCTGAATGCTCGTTAATGGCTGTTGGGAATGATGAGAATTTGCAAAATAAGCTTTCAGATCTTGTGGACTGCCCCAATTTTTCGAATTTTAGCTGGAATTATGCCATTTTCTGGCAAATTTCGCGGTCTAAGTCGGGTGATTTGGTTCTAGGATGGGGAGATGGTTCTTGTAGGGAGCTAAGGGAGGGGGAGGAATCTGAAGTTTCCCAAATTCTCAATCTTCGGTTTGAAGATGAGAAACAACAGAGGATGAGGAAGAGGGTGCTTCAGAAATTGCATGCATTGTTTGGGGGATCAGATGAGGAGTGTTATGCTTTTGGTTTGGATAGGGTTA
This sequence comes from Panax ginseng, assembly GCA_020205605.1. Classification (NCBI taxonomy): domain Eukaryota; kingdom Viridiplantae; phylum Streptophyta; class Magnoliopsida; order Apiales; family Araliaceae; genus Panax; species Panax ginseng. Next base: position 104,799,578 of record CM035142.1, on the reverse strand, counting down.
CTGATACAGAAATGTTTTTCCTTGTCTCCATGTATTTTTCGTTCCCTCGAGGAGAAGGTGCCCCTGGAAAGTGTTTTGGATCGGGGAAACATGTGTGGCTTTCAGACGCATTGAAATCGTCCACTGATTACTGTTTCAGGTCTTTCCTTGCAAAATCTGCGGGTATCCAAACCATTGTTTTGATTCCAACTGATGTTGGGGTAGTTGAATTGGGATCTGTGAGATCGATACCTGAAAGCTTAGACCTTGTGCAGTCAATTACTTCTTCATTTTCATCATTTTTGTCAGTTAGTAAGCCCAAGCTAATGGCAGCCGCTCCGGTGGTCAGCGAGAAGGAAGATGGAAATACCCAGTTCTCAAATTTGGATGTTGTGGAGGGACCAAGGATCACAAAGATTTTCGGGCAGAATTTTAACTCAACCCGTTCCCAGTTTAGGGAAAAACTTGCAGTTAGGAAAGCAGAGGAGAGGCCATGGGATGCATGCTCAAATGGGAACAGGTCTCCATTCCCAAATGCTAGAAATGGCCTTAATGGCTCAAATTGGGCACAATTCAACAATGTGAAGCAGGGGAACACAGTAGAAACTTACAGCCCTCAGACTCCAGCAAACAATCTACATGAGCTTCTTAACGGGGGTGCTCGTGAAGAGTTTCGTTTCAACAATTTCAAAACTCAAAAGCCAGCTCAGATGCAAATAGATTTTACAGGGGCCATGACAAGGCCGCCTGTGATTTGCCGGCCGGCAAGTGGTGAGTCTGAGCATTCAGATGTTGAGGTTGCATGCAAGGACGGGCAGATGGGCTTAGCTGATGCCAAGAGACCTCGGAAGCGGGGGAGAAAACCTGCCAATGGAAGAGAAGAGCCCCTAAATCATGTAGAGGCAGAGAGGCAAAGGCGTGAGAAGCTGAACCAGCGCTTCTATGCATTACGAGCTGTTGTGCCAAATATCTCCAAGATGGACAAAGCTTCCCTTTTGGGGGATGCCATTGCTTACATAACCGAACTGCAAAAGAAGGTCAAGGACTTGGAATCAGGGAGGGAAAAGATTGGTAGCACTTCAAGAGAAGCATCATCAAATTCAGAATATAAAAACCAAGTTTCTAACATTGAAGTGGAAGCAGCACATGATGAAGTTACTGTTAGGGTGACCTGCCCTCTAGATTCCCACCCTGTATCCCGAGTCATCGAAGCATTCAGAGAGACACAGGTCACTGTTACCGAGTCAAAGCTCACCGCAGGGAATGACACGGTGTTTCACACATTCGTCATCAAATCTGAAGGGCCAGAAGAGCTGACAAAGGAAAAGTTGGTTGCAGCATTTTCTCGTGAAGCCAACTCCTTGCAACCATTATCATCAGTTGGGTAATAAATGATATGCATATTTGACTTTAGTTTGTAGGCATAGCATGTACTCCGTAGAGAAGATTCAAATGCATTTTCAGAGGTTTTGATATACATCAGTGTAGCTAGAAGAACAATCTTGTCTGTTGTTTATAGTATACATATCTGTCATAAGGAAATCTTTTTTTGCAAGATCAATTAAATTTTCTTAAAGCTTTATCTGCCTCTTGAAGCTGTCAGATTTTGTCTAAATGCACCATTGAGTTTTAATTCCTCATTGCTAAATCTGTTTAGGCTCTCTCTTCATTTGAATATTAATATGTTCAAGGTATATGTCTAAACTATCCCCATTAACCTTTTCTTTTCCATTGTGCATTTAATTCACTGTTGATTTAGCCTCTCTTTTTTAGTTGTTCATATAACTTAGTTTATTGACTCTGACAAATGCATGAAACCAAATAAGTGAAAAATTCAAAGATTATTTTGAAACAAAGTGACAACCATTACATTTCTAAACATGTGGAATACAATATATATAGGGGAAAACAGTGTCAAACCATTTCTTGTTCACATGCATTTATACATATACATACATCATTTTCTTTTCTTGTTTGATGATATTTTCAATTGCATTTTCCTTCTCTTTCATGTTTTACCTTATGTTCAAGTTTTATAAGCGTCGACCATGACTAAAAGAAAAAATCTACAACTTTTTTAGTATCTTTTTTTTTCATATGTTTTGAATTAGTCAAGGTAGCAAGTGCAGCATCTAAATTTAATTTAATGCAGAATTGAATATGTTACATCTCATAAGATTTTCCCCTATGTTTTAATGTTATACTACTTGTCAAGATTTCATATAATATCGATCTCAGCTGTATTTTACAGATTAATGTGGAAATATCAATTTCTTACTTATAAATAATCGTATTATAACTATCGGGATAATATGAAATTTCATCAAACAAACAATTAAAACATGCTGAGATAGTTGGATGCAAGTCGTAAAGGAAATTGATTAGATGTTTAATTAAATTGTTGGCCATCCATCCCTTTAGGACGATAGGGGGGCCCTGAAGATTTCCATATATAGAAGAAATCAAACCAGAAGCTATCCATATACAGAAGAAAGATTCCAATATGATATGTATATCCATACATGTTTAGCATGGGTGTAAACGAACTGAGTCGAGCTGAGTATTGAGTTGTTCAGATTTAATTTATAAAATTTTTCGAATATAAAATAAGATTTGATTGAGGCTCATTTAACTACCGAGTCATTTTGAATCGAGCCGATCAATTTGAACTTTTTAAACGAATATGATCCGAGTATCAATAGAAAATTATAATTTAAAAAAGTTCGAATAATTTATTTAACTTTAAAATTTACTCGTATTTAATTTATTTATATTTTGAATCGAACTTTCATAATCTTAATATTTAGTGAATGGATAAACGCTTAAAACATGTGAGCAAAATGGGGACCACAACCCACAACTCTTTTATCTGCTTTAGCTTTAACTTTAACTTTATTGTGGTGCCCATCTATCGCTTTACGCTTCTCAATCACTTATTAATTGTTTTGTCACCCTTTTCTTTTCACTCTGTCTCTCTCTTTATTGTTGTTGTTGCATATGGCAATGAGATTGTACATGACTACATGTGTTGCATGTGCTATTTTTTTTTGTTTCTTTCAAAATTTAAACATATTTTAAAATTTTATTTACGTAAAAATAATAAATATTAAACGTATTTTATTTAACTTATAAACGAACTGTGCGATATGAGGAGTTTGATACATTTAAAAATAAAAATGTACTAAATGTTACCGCCACAAAAACTAGAGTTTTAGAACTGAATATCTCTGTTGATGGAGATACAGAGAAAACAATGTAGAAAAAAAATATACGCTCAATTGGGGACCATGACCCCATTATAAAGAAAACTGTCGTGTGAAGAAACTGCTAAATGACAATTATTATCTTTTAGTATTTTTAAATTGGCCCCTCATCAATTTAAGAATACAACTCCGATCTCTACACATTAATTTCATGACAAACATACCCTTAAGCCTACTTAAAACTTAATTACATCATTTAAATTTAGACTTATACATGATAATACACATTAATAATATACATGTGTGGTCCCAATTAAGATTAATAAAAATTAATCCAGCATTAGTTGGTCAATAATTTATAAATGCAGCAGCAAAAAGTAGTTGTCAACACGCTTCCTTCTTCTTTTTTTTCCCTTCCTTTGTTGTTGTGTGTTATCGTCAAGATTCGTCCACGTACGTACCTAAGGATAGTTCCGATGTGTGTGAGAATAAATATGGACTAAAAATAGATTAACTATACATACTTAATACTTTAATGCTCAAAGTTTGTATATCTGTAAATTAAGGTATAATCTTGTATTTATAATAATCATACCTCGCCATGTCCCCTAATTGAATCCTAGAAATTAAAAATAGAAAATATTCTTCCCCTTGGCCCCATGGCCACCGACTCATCCGAGCATGCCCCACCATTGTGTTTGATATTTCGTCAACACGCTTGTTCCTTTGCTTAGAGAATTCATGAAAAGGACTTTGCAATTTCATAGTACACTAATTTAATCAAGGGGGGAATGAATGATATAGATATAGATACAGATACAGATATAGTTGGTGGTATTTGAAAGTCTAAACACGTTAAAAAAATATTTTATTTTAAACATAACTTACTTAAACACGCACCAACTTTTAGCTCAAACGCAATACACTAAAAACTAAAAACAGTAACTAAACAAACTCCGGTTCTTCTACTGCAGCCGCAATATTGCTTAATTTTCTTTCTTTTTTCCGTATCAAAATCAGAACATATATCTGTGTCAACCTTAGAGAAAGTGAAACTCACACAGAAACCACACACATGCACATGCACATGCACATGCACATGCAAAAGAGACATCTACTAATAGAACTTCTATCATCTTGTTTTGATCAACTCAAACTTACTTTAACATAAGCTGAATTTTTTTTAAAAAAAATTCTTTCATATGCTTTAATGTTTACTACTACAAACAATAAACATTACAGAAATAAAGAATAAATTTAAAACTAGAGCCAAAAAAATCAGCTTCAGAAACTGATACAAGACACAGATGCAGTAGGAATAAGGTAAGCAACTTGTGACTGATCAAAACTACTCTAACATGTTAACTTCTGTACTTACAGGTACAATGTAATTATCGTTTCCATTGGTAGCTTCTCCCTCCTTCCCACAGGTCTAGCATAGCCTTTTCATTTCTTTCTTCTTCAAACCGACATTATTTTAGAGCTTCAACTCTATCGTACGAGCATTCTTACTTGACTCAGAATTTCTGTAGCGATTTCGGGACTCTTCCTCGACCCTTAAAGTATACATCAACTTGTTCATTGGTAAAAACTCCTCTTGCATCAACTTCACTCGGCATTCTTTCCAAGATGGTGGAAGCTTGGAAACAATGGCGCTAACATGAAAATCCTCATCAATCCACATTCCAGACGCAATTATAGAATCTGAAATATTATGAAGCTCTTGGACTTGTTCAACAACTGATACTCCATCAACCATCTGAAATTGTATATATTTGTTGACTTGAGATCTCTTTGTTCCGAAATCTTCATTAAAAGAAATTTTAACTTCTTCCCATAGCTCTTTAGCGTTAAGCACCTTCTTTGAGTATTGGTCGAAAAGATGGTCAGACAAAGAGTTCAAGATGTTGCGACGACAAAGATAATCATCGTCAATCCACTTTCTTGCAGCAGCCTTTGCTTGAACAGTTTTCTCAGAACTTGCTTCCTCGTGCAGGGGAATGCTTGGACATGGCTCAGTGAGCACGTATGCAATATTCAATTGGTTCAGGAAAAAATACATCTGATACATCCAGCAATTGTAGTTTCTTCCATTAAGACGGATAGGTTCAATAGGAACTAGTCCTTGAGGAGGAAAGGCAGTAGGTGAAACATGCTGAACTTGCGAATGTGGAGCAACATCAGGCACTGAACTAGGCATATCTGTCCGAGTTTGTTGTTCAATGGGAATCAGTTCTCTGGGAGCAAAGGCAGTTGTTGAATTAGACATACCTGCTTCAGTTTGTTTTCTTTCAATTGAACATTCAACTCGAGAAGCAAATGCAGCGACTGTATTAGATTTATCTGCCTCAATTGGTTTTCCAACATCATTGGATTTTCTGTAGATTGATTAAAAAAGAAAACAAGTCGATACATACTTTAACTAAAATAAAAGCTAAAAAAGATTTCAATTTGCTCACACTAATGTCAATAATCAAGATCAAGCAGGTCAAAACCTTTTGATCCCCTCGTAACAAGTTCAGGTCAGTTTCAAGAGAAGATCATAATGCGAAAAACAGTAATGTACCTTTTCTGTGATTCCATCTTCACAATGGCTTCTTCTATAGCAGGGACACTATTTCTAAATGCTGCCCATTGGTCGGCTGTTAAGCAAATTGCTGAGTATACAACAGCAAGATCACAAAGTTAGAATAAAAAAGAAAAAAATAGACTAGGGAGATTGAAAGGACAGTGGGGGAAAGAGAAGAGGAACCTTTTGATGCAAATTAATAAAAAAGTAAAACCTAAATGTGTAATTATGCAACAAATGAATATTGGTTTATTGTGTATGTATGCAAGTGGTTGCATCAAATTTAACTATGTCTGCACTTGTATTTCTGCATATGCCACACCAATGAAGCTGTCAAGACTTGCCTCACAATTCAGTAACCTTATGGTCCGCATTCCTTAGAGGTCCCAGAGCCATCCCACAAGACATCTTTCCTTGTAAATATTGACAATCTGCAATGCCCATCTGTCAAAATATAAACCCAACACCAGAGGGCTTCGCCACTACTAGCTAAACTCGTGCACCACTTGTCGCTAAAGTCAGGTCACTCACTCAACTCAACTAGTTAAAGGAATAAGCAAGATAGCTGAAAGCTCCGAAAGGACTCCAAATGCTCACCAGCAGCACATCGTAATAATTGAACCCCTCATATGGTCGTACTACGAGGCTCACTGCTATCATGACTGGGACCCCATGCACGGAAGGTGTAGTAGTCTTATCTGCCTCCATCAGAGGAGCGCTTACAGCCTCTTGAGAACAATGATGAGCCACAAAAGCTCCGTCTTTGCCCCAAAGAAGATTTGATCAACAGAAATTTCGATGAGGTCTATAGAAAAGATTATGGTGCTGAAGAAGGAAAGCACAACTTCAGCGCCTCTATGAAGACTAACAAGTGTCCTTTCACTCGGGAGATATGTATACCGTAAAGATTTAAAGTTTTAAGATGAATCAAAAGTAATGAACTTTTAATCCATTCGACCACTATAAGGCCTTCAATGCATCCGCACTGCTGCACTGGGGTCCCCAATTTAATCATGTACCAAGTCTTCTCAGTGACCAGAAAGAAGGTTTCTAAAAGGTACTGTTGTCTTCAGTCAGCCAGGAACTTAACACCACTACGTCAGTCACTTCATCCGTAACACGAGGCTAAGAAAACTTCTGCAAATATAATGGTAAGAAAGGATATTGTATAAAAACTAAACAAAATATCTGATTAACTTAAATTCTGAAGTCCTTGATAAGGATGCCAGTGTTGATACGTTTTTCACTTTATGACAGTTGTGCGGAAATCTAAGCTCAGCTACTCATTGGCAAATCCATAGAGTAATCCTTGCCAATCTATGGGTGCAAAGCCCATCAATGAAAACAAAACCATGTCCTCATATCAAGAATCAATAGAAGTCCAGTCTAATAAAAAGTGAAGGGTCCAAGACATCAAAACCAAGGATCTTAAGTGCAGTTAAAGTCCGAAGAAAGATACTCAAGAAGTCAGAAAAGACCAATAGAGGTTTAAAGAAATATACCTCTCTTGATACCTCGAGTAACCAGATTCAATGAGGATCAAGATTCAATGGCCAAGTTAATGTTCAATGCCTGGCAAAACTGGAAGCTAACAACAAGAAAGAGAAACAAAAACAATTTTTCAATTCCACCACGACCAGTTCTTTTGTAGTAGAAAAAGAAGTTTTATTAGCAGCAAGCGAAAATAATATCTAGTGTGATGCACTAGATACTTTATCCACAGGTTCGGCCAAATTCTTAAATATTTATGTTAACAAGCCAAAACCAAGGCACTAGCCTAAATGAGCCAAGCTTAATCCTAAATGCTCCTAGTACATTACAAGCAGTTTTCGCATTGTAAACCCCACAAGGAACAATGTAATAATAAGTTTGCTCCTACGTTTGCTAAAAAGTAATGAAATCAAGATGGATGAATCTGTAGACAAGTTTAACTATACGAAGGTCAGTTATTCTAAACATGGTTGATAATACTGCAAAGTGCAAACAACCAACAGATAGAAGATGCTTAATAACAACACATAGTTGGTAAAAGCTTGAATTTATCACCTCTTGCAGAACTATATTGCTTTCCATCTTTTTTGTAGCAATCTCTAAATGACACCAAAGCCTTTTCTCCGGAATTCTGAACTGACACACTCCTTTTATTCGATAACTATATAAAAAAAGAAACAAAGCAAAAAACTACAGCTCTTAGTGCAATGAAACTCAATTATCCTACAAAATTTACTAACCAAATGAATAATTTTGCCTCATATGCTTTTCATTCAAAAAAGATCTAGTTTATCTTGAATTGGTATGGTCCTTTACTACTTTACCAAATATTCAAGCGGAGTACTATAATTAATCTTTAACTGAACGAATACACAATACTTAAATCTTTTCTTTTAAAAAAACACACACATGTAAACATCTAGGACGTAAATCAAATAAGTAAGACTTTGTTTGGTTTGTTAGAAAATGAATTACAGAAATACTATCACCATTATCAATAAGCAGTCACTATGTACACTGCTTATTTCTTTGGGGAAGGGAAAATAAAAAATAAAAATTAGACCTTAGTATAACTACAAAAGTAAGTTTAACAAACAAAATTCCCGGCATTGATCAAGCATAAACAACAGAAAACTTAAAGCTAGAGTATTTCAATATTCCTACACTTACTCAGCAAACAAACATATAAAACAACATAATCAAGGCTCTGTTTGGTTTTTAACAAAACTGGATGACAAAGAAACAAATTAGTAGAGAAATTTCAATTGTTTTACTGAAAGTTTAAACATAACCTTAATAAAACTGAGTAAATAAGTTTAACTAGAATATTTCTAGCTCATACATACATAAAACATAAACAACAGGAAACTACTGTCTATCAATATTCAGCAACCAAATATTGAGCCTAAAAAAGTATTAAAAATACAAAATTCGTTATTTGAACATCTAATAAATAGGATTTCAAAAATTAAGTAGAAACAAAGTGAAAAAGAAGGGAGTTTAACGTTCTTAACTGACCTTGCAAATGATTCTGTCAATATTTTCACGATTCACTTGAGGATTAAAATTGGATTTTGGAGTTGGGTCGGGTTGTTCTTGCACATCTTTTTTGGTTTCTTCCACTGGTAACGATAGCAAATACGAATCCACGGCTTGCTGGACGAGGCGCTTTCGGTTGAGGTCGGAGAAGTCGATGTTAAGCTGCTCGGAGAGCTTAATTCGGACATTGTACAGGGTGATCTTTTCGAGGTCGGCGGTTTTAAGGATTTCAACTACTGTCTCTTCGATTTTCCGGCGGTGGGGTTCTGGTTCCATCTCGAACAGGGTACTACTGGGTATTGGTTGATTTTGAGAAGGTAACAAAGTAGTATAAAGTTGTGGCAAAATACGATATGAATTAAGTACTACTAATTATGAAAAAAGCCAAATAAATAAATAAATGGAACGAATGGAGTTAGTTAAATGATGGGAAAAATAAAAAAGAAGGTTCCACCGAGAATTGAACTCGGGTTACTAGATTCAGAGTCTAATGTCCTAACCGCTAGACCATAGAACCAGTCTTGGATTGACGAGCAATTTGTTAGAAGGTTGTCAATTTTCTTCTGGGCTAAAAATTGCCAACCTAAATACAAGAATCATGACTCTAAATCATCTCAAAGAAACTAAACCGCATGTCAAGATCATGGTATAGCTAATTCATTCTTAACTCTAAAATTAGCCAAGTTCATGAGAATATTGTGATTTACTTTCACTTTTATGTACTAGCAAAATCCATCTCATCGTGGCTGCGGTTCATTTAGCCTACGGGTGCGGTGATGTTGCGTTGGCTCCGTTGGGCCCCAAGTGGAAGCGAATGAGGAGGATTTGCATGGAGCACCTACTAACAACTAAGAGCTTGAGTCGTTTTCCATGCATCGGGCCGATGAGGCCCAACATCTTGTTCAGGATGTATGGGCCAGGGCCCGGTCCGGAAAGTCGGTGAACTTAAGGGAAGTTTTGGGTGCATTTTCAATGAATAATGTGACTAGAATGTTGCTTGGAAAACAGTATTTTGGGGGTGGATCAGGAGGGCCGGAAGAAGCTATGGATTTCATGCACATAACTCATGAGCTATTTTGGCTATTGGGGTTGATATATTTAGGTGATTATGTACCATTTTGGAGATGGGTGGATCCTTATGGGTGTGAGAAGAAAATGAGGGAAGTGGAGAAAAGGGTGGATAATTTTCACATGAAGATCATTGAAGAACATAGAAAGAGAAAATTAGAAAGTGAAGGGAAGAAGAGAGATGATGGAGATATGGACTTTGTTGATGTTTTATTATCATTGCCAGGAGAAGATGGGAAAAAGCACATGGATGATGTAGAAATCAAAGCTCTAATTCAGGTAACTTCATTGTTTCATTATTACAATACTACTTTTCATTTTCCAAAAATCCTCTCCATTATTCTTTTTTTTTTTTGGGTGCAAAGGAGGCCTCACGCCCATAGATTAATATAACAAAGCTTCATTATAATCAATCTCTAGCAGTACGCTAGAATATCAATAATAATAATAATATCTAAATTACAACTATGACTCAAATTCGCAAGCTTGTTCACGCATCTATTTCCTTCTCGTCTAGTGAATATAATTTTTGTATTCCAAGGCTTCCTTAAAAGTTGACGGCATTCTATGATCAAACTTTTATCTGGGTGGTCCTTAACTTAACGGTTTGACAAGAGTGCTAGAATCAGTTTTCACTTCTAGTTAGGAATTCTCATGTCCCAAGCAAATATGAGACCATCTCGGATGGCCCAAATTTCTACGGTCAAGATAGAACAAATGCCTATTTTCCATAGAAGCCAATTAAATTCCCAACCCCCTCTAGCATTTCAAATGAGACCAGTACCAATGGCAACTGAGGAAGGATTTTGCTTTAGACTAGCATCTGTATTAAGCTTTAACCAGCCCACAAGAGGCCTTTTTCAACAAGGGGTTGCAAGGACACATTTCTTTTTGAGCCAACCTTAAGAAAAAGCTTGTTCGAGGTTAGAAAGGAGGGTGCAAATGGAAAAGTACCCTCCCTCTCCATTACTCTCTCTCACACACACTGACACACATACATATATATATATATATATATATATATATATATATATGGAATCCATACACGCCATGTTGTTGTCATTGACTTTTTGGGTTATTCTAACAATCGGTTGCCATGTAGATGGTTATTCTGTGAATCGGTTCTTGTAGATGGATTTATATATATATATGTCGATTTTCTCCAAAACACATTTAACGACATAATTATTGCCTTTAGCGACACTTTCAGCGACAATAATTATTTAGGATGAATTTTATTGCTAAATAAAATGCATTATTGTTATTAATGTTTTTGTAGGATATGATAGCTGCGGCTACTGATACTTCAGCTGTGACCAATGAATGGGCAATGGCCGAAGTTATCAAGCATCCACGTGTCCTACTCAAGATTCAAGAAGAGCTGGATTTTGTTGTGGGCCCTAATCGAATGGCTTCCGAAGCTGACCTAGCCCACTTAAATTACCTACGTTGCGTTGTACGTGAAACTTTTCGCATGCATCCGGCCGGACCGTTTCTCATCCCTCACGAGTCCACACGCGCCACCAAAATCAACGGCTATTATATCCCGGCCAAGACACGTGTGTTCATCAACACGCACGGTCTTGGTCGTAACACCGAGATATGGGATAACATTGATGAATTCCGACCGGAGAGGGATTTTCCGGGTGATGGAAGCCGAGTGGAGATAAGCCATGGTGGCGATTTCAAGATATTGCCTTTTAGCGCAGGCAAAAGGAAATGCCCGGGTTCACCTCTTGGAGTGACGCTTGTGCTCATGGCCTTGGCTCGGCTCTTCCATTGCTTTGATTGGAGTCCAGCTGATGGAATAAGGCATGAAGACATTGATACAAGGGAGGTTTATGGTATGACAATGCCAAAGGCTGAGCCGTTCAGGGCAATTGCTAAGCCACGCTTGCCTACTCATATGTACCACTCATGAGTCAGGCGCGACCCGACCCGACTATATTGGATGATATAAATGGCATTGTTTGTACCTTTTTTTTTAATAAAAAAAACTTGATTCAAGTATAAATAATTTGGTAATAAATATTAATATGATTGGCAAAAAAATGTAGGAATATGTATGCATGTCTTTTTAGAAAATATTGTTTGCTTTAATTCTATAGAAAACCAATTTTTTATTGATTGAGAACATGCATGAAACTTCCATGTATGTTTTGTAGGTTAGGTAGAAATGTAGAGGAACTCGTACATGAAAATTAGAATTGAGTATATTTGAATTTTATTTATTTATATTTTTATCCAGTTACCCAGTATTGAGAATCAAAATATAAATATGTAAAATTCAAATATACTCGTGTCCACTAAAATTTTTGTATGTAGAGTATTGAAGTTAGAGGAAAAATGAGAGTTGAATTAGGTTGATTATTAGTTCTTTTAGATGGATATAAAAATTAAATATGAATTTTTAGTTGATTATATGATGATATCAATGAATTAATTATTCTTAAAGTTTATTTAAATACTAATAGTAGTACATTAAAGATTGCGGTGTTAAGTTGCAAGTTGCGGCGAAATTGAAGGGAAAAATTGATTGGGCAGGCATGGGCATGGGCATGGGCATGGGCATGGGCGCTAAAGACAAAGTTAATATTACTTCACTCATTAGGCACCGCCAGCGAAAGATTGCCAAAGGTATCGCACCACTCGTGACTTGTGAAATCATGCTCAATAAACATAAATTAATATTGATTTTCTGAGTTTAAAGTAAGATGTTTTTAAATTTAAAATTATTACAAAGTTCATTTAATTTTATAAAATAATAAAATGTACTTTTTTTTTTTTAAGATTCTATCGATTTCATAATTCTATTGTCTATAATTGAACAAAATTATATTAATTTCAAAATAAAATTATTAATCTTCTAACTTTTTCGGTGAGGAAAAATGAATGTGATTATGTTTTTAATGTCAAAATTAATAGTGTTATTTTTTTTTCATATGTATCGTATTATTTTCAATAAAAAAATTTAAAATTAAATGTTGGAGTTAATAAAAAAGTAAAGTTAAAAATAATATTATTAAAAAGAAAGAAGTTTACAAAAATTAAGACGAATAAACTTGCGAATATAAGGTATTCCATGTACGTACAACACTACACGATAAAGCATGTACGGACAGCTTACACACTATCACATGGAAAATTTGGACGAACTCGAATGACGGGCCCCCCGCATGTTACTTTGAAAATTGCAAATGGGATATAGGAGTCCGTGTAGTCTTGAAAAATGATACTACTCCCTATTTTAATTATTATAATTATATGGTACAATGACAAAAATTATTAATTATTAATTTATTTTATTTTAAATTTTTATGAGTCTATTAATTTTAAAATTTAACATATCGTTATTTGACCTCAAAAATATTTAAATTATATATCTAATTTTAAAATGTACAAAATATATATTACAATTTTATATAATTATATTCAATTTGATGCACAATTCATCATAAAATTTTAACAATACATAACATAATTTTATATAATTTTAAGAAAATAATTTATATATCAACAAATTTCATGATTAATTTAAATTGTGATTAATGTAAAGCTCTGTGAAATAAAATAGAAAAAATTACTACTGTCTTTTATGAATCCTTTTTTATATCATATGTAGTATCATTTATGTCGGCTCATATAAATTTATTATCCTATACTCCCTCCCTAATTTTTTACTCGTCATTTTAGAAATAAAGTTTTGTTCTTTTTTATTTCTCATAAAGAATTAAAAAACTCAAAGCTCAGGATCCAAAGAAGATCTCTCTCTCTCTCTCTCTCTCTCTCTCTCTATATATATATAAAGCGTAGAAACTATACAACCTACCCGCATATTTGTCCTCCCACCGGAGGATCAGGGTTTCTCTTTAATCATTATTATTTTTCTATAAGTGAACTTAAAATATGCATGAGAAAGGATCCGATTATTATGAAATTTAATTTTATAATAAATTGATTAATTAATTAATATAGTATTAACACGCATAAAAATATTATATTTCATCTATATATTAATATTATATTAATTAATTAATCAAAATTAATTTTATCATAACCACTCCTCGTAAGAAGTCCGTCCATTTCAGCACTTAAAAGGGGTTAGGCCAATTCCTAGTAAAGAAAAGTCTAATTAACCCATTAAATAAATAAATAAATTAACTTCTTTTTTAAAGGCTATTATTATATTAGTGTAATATCAATAACAAAGTTTATTAGCAAGAAAACCAGAGAAATAAGCTTTACCATTAAGTCTAACAATCATACTCCTTCCGTCCCAAATTAATTACTCAGTTTTGATTTTTTTTAAGTCAAATTGACTAAATTTAGAATTAATAATTAAGCATATATAAATATATTTCTAAAATTATAAAAATTGGGATTAGTAATAAATTGTATATACTTTCTTTTAGTTATAATCTCTTCACCTATATTTTAGCAAAAATAGTAAAAAAGATTAGTTTTAAAAATGGTCAATTTGACTTTAAAAAGTTAAAACTGAATAATTAATTTGGGACAGAGGGAGTATTATATATCAATAATATGTTTTTCTCAATTTTGTGTTATATACAGATCCTTTCGAACACTTTTTGTACATAGAATTAGTACTCTAATAGCATTTGTGCCCTATTTGACTGTGTTTGTGTATATTAAATATTTTTTTAATGACAAATTCTAACTACTATTTGGAAATGTTTTGAAAACGAAGTTAGTAAATGAAAGGTATAAATTGGGAATTGATATTTTTACAAGTATAAATATTAATTTCGTAAAATTCTCTCTCATAATATTTTTATTTATGAAAATATTAATTCCATATAAATTTAGTTTTGTTTTTAAAATCTATTTTATTATAATTCAATTTTAGAATATAATTCATTCCAACAGTTTAAGGAGAGAGGGATAAGAGAACCTGAGAAACTAACATTTTTTATCTATGTGGTGCATGTTGCTTCCGACTCCTATTGAAGGTTGATGGTGAAAGTGGTTATGATAAAGTTTATTTTTATGTAAATTGGTTAATTGTTCAAAGTATTGATAAGCAGGCGAGACTTTATGTGTGTTAATATTTTATTGGTTAATTGATCAACTTATCAAAAAATAAACATCATGCTAAAATGGTAGAGTCGAACATGTGTCGCATTAAAAAGAGAGAATTTGCAACTATATAAACTATCATCTGTTGTCACATAATTCTCTAAGATTTCTAGGTAATGTGGTTCCATAAGGTTAAAAGAATAAAATATAAATTCACATTAAGAACTTAAAATTCAAACAATTATTTTTAGCCATCTTAAAATGAAAATTTAAGGAAAACTAGTACATTTAGGGGCCATTCAGTAATGACTTATAAGTTATTTTAAATTATAATTTATAAATAAAAGTGTTAAGCACACTTTTTATTTATAAATTAAAAATTAAGTTCAAATAAATTGTAAAAACGTTTGACTAAAATGATTTGTAAGTTAAAATAATTATAAAGATAACTAAAATAAAGGTAAAAGAGTATATTTGGTAAAAAAAAAATTATGGTAAAATTTTTTATAAGTAATTTTTTGAGAAGTAGAAAATTGTTAGTTCTTAAAAATAACTTGTATAAGTTAGTACGTAACTTATAAAAAATGGTACTTATAGAACAGTTAAAGTGAAAAAATAAATACAAATGCAGGAGTATAACCAACACATAATTTATACTACTCCAACGAACCCCCTACACCGTCTATCCATTCTTATCTCCTTATTTATACTCCCAAAGCACTCTTCCTTCCCCAGTCCCACGCTCTCGCTTCTCTTTCGAACCATGGAAGGAAAGCCCAGACCCATTTTCCTCTTCTCCTTCATCTTCTCTCTCTTACTTTCTCATTCCTCCCCTTCTCTCTCTAAACCTCTCCAATACCAATACCTCCTTCCCAGATCTCTTCCCACACCCCAATCTCTCACATGGACTGAAGACTCACAAACACTAACCCTCCCCGACGATGAAAACTCTCTTTCTCTTCAATTACACCATCTAGACTCTCTATCTTTCAATAATGCCAATTCCACCCCAGATGCTCTCTTCACTCTCCGTCTCCGCCGTGACGCCGTTAGGGCCAAAACTCTGTCGGCCATCGCCGCCGTCAAAACCAACTCCTCCGACGCTTTCGCCGGAAGAAAAGGAGGCAAATCCGCCACCGACTTCAGCAGTTCAATCATTTCGGGACTCGAACATGGCAGCGGCGAGTACTTCACGCGCCTCGGTATAGGTACCCCACCTAAATATTCTTACATGGTCGTCGACACCGGCAGTGACGTCGTTTGGATCCAGTGCTCGCCGTGTCGAAAATGCTACATCCAGTCCGACCCGGTATTTGACCCGACGAAATCGTCGTCTTTTGTCGGGGTCACGTGCGGGTCACCCCTATGCCAGAGGCTCGATACCCCAGGTTGTAACCAACTTAAAAAATGTATGTACCAGGTGTCCTACGGCGATGGATCGTTTACCGTTGGGGAATTCTCCACTGAAACCATGACGTTTCGTAATACCCGAGTCGATAATGTGGCCTTGGGCTGTGGTCATGATAACGAAGGCTTGTTTGTAGGTGCAGCTGGTTTATTGGGCCTGGGTCGTGGAAAGCTTTCTTTTCCAAGTCAGGCCGGCCCGAGGTTCGGCAGAAAATTCTCTTACTGTTTAGTGGATCGGTCCGCTTCTTCTAAAGCGTCGTCGATTGTTTTCGGTGGCTCAGCCGTTTCCAGAACTGCCGTTTTCACGCCGTTATTGACAAACCCAAAGATCGACACTTTCTACTACATCGGACTAATCGGAATCAGCGTCGGCGGCGTCAGAGTTCGCGGCATTACGGCGTCACTTTTCAAAATGGATCCCGCCGGTAATGGCGGAGTCATCATCGACTCCGGCACGTCTGTTACACGACTGACACGACCCGCTTACGTGGCCTTGCGCGACGCTTTCCGGGCCGGCGCTTCGAATTTGAAACCGGCAGCGGACTTCTCGTTGTTCGACACCTGCTTTGATCTCTCCGGCAAGACGGAAGTGAAGGTTCCGACGGTGGTTCTGCACTTCACCGGCGCTGACGTTTCGTTGCCGGCAACGAATTATCTGATTCCGGTTGATAGTAGTGGAACATTTTGCTTTGCATTTGCTGGAACTGGTGGCGGGTTATCCATAGTTGGGAATATCCAGCAACAGGGGTTCCGGGTGGTGTATGATTTAGCTGGATCACGTGTCGGGTTTGCTCCCCGTGGTTGTGCATAATTTGGTATTAGGGGTTGTTTGGGAGGGAGGGAAACTTTTTAATTTTTACCTCTAGAAAAGAAAAATCTCTTATTTTGAAGAAATTCCGGAAAAGGTAAAGAAAGGGTAAAAAGTTGGTTGTACTTTGTAGTAAAATATTGATGTACTAGAGAGGGATAAGATGGTAACACAGTTATTGTTGTACTACAGTTTGTTTACTTGACACTGCTGATTATTTGTTCATCACAACTTGCATAATTGGAGGGATCTTTTTCCTAAAGCTAAATCCTAAAATGCAACTTAATTAGACTCTAAAACAACCTACATTCTATTTAATATTTTACAAAAGACTGATTGCTTAACTCTTGTTTTCTTACGATACATCGCCTGCTCATGTAGAAACGTAGATTAACCCTCTCTCTATATATTACATATGACCATAAATATTAAATATCCGAATGGGAGGAAAGGTCAATAATAATGACGTTAATACCACCACCAATAATCACCCTAACTAGCTCTCACGTTAATATGGAGGAGCATTGTTTTATGTTTTTTCGGTGGACCATTAAAAAAAGAAAAGAAAAAAAGTGACTGCATTTTGTTATGATGATGATGCAAGTCAAATGTTGTGGTCTTTTTGTTATTAATCTCTTCTTAATTTAAATTGCATGGGTAACACTGCTGTCAGTTTCCATATCATAGAAAATTGCTTAACCAATTTTGTCTACATTTGATGGTGGTGGGCTAATGGCTATATATATAGTCCACAAAATACCAAAAAGTTGTATGAACTCCAGAAATATATACTACTCTCTCAATTTTTAAAAGATTCTCGTTGTTTTAGAAGAAATATATGTATATAAAAGATAAGATGACTGTACATGGCGAAAAGGAAGTTACAAAAACAACCTTACCCACTTGAATTTCCATTAATAGTTAAATTTAAATTGACTTTTGAAAGCAAAAACAAAGAAATAAAAATAAATTTCCGGGAAAATAAATGGGAAGGAAGGAAAGAAAGAAAGGAAAGTAAAGAGAAAATACAGAACCAAACGGAAACAAAAATGGAAGAAGAAAGGGAAGGAAGGAAAGTGCTGGTGGTGGTCGGGTTGATTGAGAAAGCCACCAACTCAACCCAACCCAATATTGACCCGCGCCTCCTCAAAGCCATCAAATCGGTGGTCCGTCACTCTGATTCGGAGCTTCAAATCGCCGCCCAAACCCTAATTAGCCTAATGAAACGAGACCATTCTCAGGTCCTCTCATATCATTCATAATTTTTAAAGACTATCCTTTTGTTCTAATTTCATCTTATTATTATCGGAACACATTAATTTAGTTCGAAATTACTGTCGGATTATTAATTTAGTTTTCAATGTTTGAATTTGGTTTGAAAGTTTTGAACTTTAATTTGGAAACAAGGAACTTATTTGTGGAATTTGAAGAGGATAATATATGGTCCAGCTTTACAATTTAGTGAATTTATTCTGTTTAAATATTTGGCAACTGCACACATTCTATGTATGTATGTATGATGCTCATTTAGAAGTTATAAATAGTCCATTATATGAAATTATGGAGATTTCCGTAAAAACTCATGTTTTGTGTGATATTTCGGTAGGTAAATTATGTTGTAATTCAGAAGAATGTCAAATTATTTATCGTCCACCTTCAAATTTATGAGTAATCCTGTTCAAATGAGTTTGGACTATAGTTATCTGTTAAGTTGCAAATTTCCTTCAGAGATCCTCGGAAACTATGTACACACAAGTGTATCATGTCTATATATATTTATTAAATTTTATTATGGATATATACAGCATGACTTGTGTGATTTCACTTGGTTTTTGGGTTTGTTGAGGTGAAGTGCCATAGTATATAAGATTTTGTACTATCAATAACAAGTTTGAGGAAGGTGTCTCAAGCTTTTATTTCAGCCAAAGTAGAGTACAACTAGCAGAAGAATATAAAGTTGGGTGTAAGGTATTAGAATTTTATTTAAAAAACCACCATTTTTATCCTTTTCAAAAAATATTAGGAAATCACCATGCTATTTTACGGATTTAGAGTGTATAGAGGTAACTTTTGGATATATATAGATAAATTTAAGTGGCTCCTTTGGCGTAAAATTTTATTACACTGTTGAAACAGAAGCTTTGTTGATGGTTTTGTTTCATAAGAACAAGTCTAAATATGTTTGCTGGTGTACAAAATATGTTTCAACCTATCCCTCGTTTTATTTACTGGTGTACTATATCTAATTTGTTTGTACTCCTAGTGTCATATATGCTCCCTACTTGTTGAGAAGATAATTTTTTTGATGAATATTAATTTTTAGCATGGAATTTGATTTGCAGGTACGATACCTCACACTTCTTATAATAGATGAATTATTCATGCGGTCAAAACTTTTTAGAACCCTTCTTGTAGAGAACTTGGATCAGTTGTTGACTTTAAGTGTTGGATTCAGAAGAAACCTGCCACTACCTGCTCCGCCAGCTGTAGCATCGGTTCTGCGTTCTAAGGCCATTGAGTTCTTAGAAAAGTGGAACAGAACATTTGGAATTCATTATAGGCAGCTCAGATTAGGGTTTGACTACCTCAAAAACAACCTTCGGTTTCAATTTCCTAATTTGCAAGCAAATGCAGCTCGGATTCAGCAACAGAGAAGCGAAAGGGAGAAGAGGACGAAAGAGATATTACTAAATAAGTTTGAAAGTCTGAAAGAAAAATTTTCTTCAATCAAGGATGAAATACAGTCAATAATTGATGAAATTAGTGAATGCTTGGATATAATTAGCTCTAAAGATGAGAATATGCCTTTGGCTCCTATAGATGATGAAGAGATGGAAGAGTTTCGCGGTTCTGAACTACGGCAGATTCGTCTCAATTCATTAAAAGAAGGGGAAAAAGTTCAAGAAAATAGTGATAATGAAGTGGTTTTTGATGCTTTGAGGGAATTGTACAAGCTTTTAGTGACAAAGCATTTGGTTGCGGTGCAAGAATGGACATCTGTTCTCATAAGGGTGGAAACGGTAGAGAATAGGGTCAGGGACTCCATGTTAAAGGAGTTCATTGATATCCGAAACCGTCTCCAATCAGTAAAGAAGAAATGCGAGGAATCAGGGTGTACTCTTCCAAATACTAAAAATCATGAGGAAGAAGATATTTGGGAAGAGGGTAAGATTGAAGCATTTGAGAATGGGAGACCAAGCTCACCCAATAAGCAAAATGCGGTTTGTTCTATTGCATCGACATCCCGGGATTTGAGAAATGAAGACCCTGGATGCAGTTATAGAGGATCAAATGGCAATGAGAAGCTAAATCGTGAAGGTAGTGTAACCGAATTGGATCCTTTGAAAAGTAAGCTTTTGGCTGAAGCTCCAGTCATGAACTGGGGTTCTTTTCTGGATAATTGGGGTTCAAACAGGGATTTTTTGGCTCACCAGAGGGGATTAGAACTTGAAAGTCATTGGGGTAGGGTAGACTATGATGCAGTTATTCCTGCAGAGAAAATTGCAGAGCTGAATGTTCAGGCAACTCTTTACAAGGAAGAGCCGGTTGATATCCAAGAATGCCGTGCACCCTTGAGGAAGGGGGGACTGTGTCAGAGAAGGGACCAGAGAGTTTGCCCGTTTCATGGCCCCATCATTCCTCGGGATGATGAAGGAAAACCAATCTATCAAAAGTTCTCAATCGAGGAGACTGCTCCTGATTTGGGGGCTAATTTGGTGGAGAAATTAGCAAAACAGGCCGTGAAGAATGTGAGGGAACGGGACCAAGAGGAAGCTAAGAAGAGAGAATACGACAAAAAGGCATTGAAGCGAGCTAAGCTTGCAAAAATTCGGGAGCACAATGAAACAGTTTTACGAGATGCTGCCATTGCTTCGACTTCAAGATCTTCGGTCATTGGCGAAGATGTAGATTCAACAAGTGGGGGGAGATCGTCTACCAGAAACAAAAAACAAACTCTTGCATCAATGCTGAAAAAGAAAGTAACTACTAAAGATAGATTAGCTCAGAGGCTCTTGAACACCCGTGCTAGAGATTTAACAACAAGACAGCTGACACTGGGAGAGGATGCAAACTACAGAGAAGCCTTTCCAAATCAGTGGTAGGTGGAAAGCTTTTTTGTGTACTTGGAGGAAAGCACTAACTCCCGAAGTAGTGTTTGTGTGGCTAGTTTCTGTATATTATTAGAGGTTGCCTAATTCCATTTTTATTTTTCCCACAGAAGTTATTTTTGGAGATTTTAAAGCAAGTTTGTTGGATTTCGCCAGTTCATAAATATTTAATTGCATGTATTTCCTCATAAACAAGCACCCATTTTTTTCCTCTTTAAATTTGTTGAACTTGAGAAATTCTATAGTTGTTGGTGTTTGACATGAAGCTGAAAATCTACTATTTGAATGGCATCTGAACTTGTGTGGTGCTCAGAGTGGCAATTTAATGATTCCCAAGCAATTTTCCAGAGTGGTTTTGTAGGTTAGGTGGTTTGGTCCCCTAACTACCAAATGTTAGAAGCTAAAAACCTGGAAAATTGCTGAAGAATCTTTAATCAGCTCTAGTTGTCCATTACTCTTTAGCTTGAAATAGCTTTTAACCCGAGTTATCTTTTATCTATGTGAGAGACTCGTGTGAATAGTGAGTGAGTCTCACCTCCGTACGACCAGTGTGAAAATTACACTGGAAAATATATGTACTCCAGTCTTCACACAAATGAATGCTGTGCAAAGCCTAAAGTTAAATATATTTGCAGCAGAACATGAAGAAGCAATAAGACTAAATATGTCATATATATTAGAAGTAATATTTTATTAATGGTAAAAAAAAATATTCAAACTTTAATATTATCAGCAATAAAAAGGTTATGAAAGCTTAAAATGAAGTTTTCTTTTCCCAATACTTTATTAATAGCTCAGATCTGATAATCGTATCAAACAATTTATATATATTTAAACCTTGTTATTCGGAAAACAAAATAGTTATTTTTTTTGTTAATCTTTGTTTTTTAAATAATAAATTTGTTTTCAAATTATGTTCCTCCGTTCTAAATTATAAGATCAATATTGACTTTTTAAAAGTCAATTTTAAAATATTTCAAATTTAAAATTGATATGATTTGTTTAAATTTTAAAAATAATAAATATCATAACAATAATTTTTAAGGAGTTCGTGATATTAAAGTTAAATACATGAATGAAGAAGCAATAATAAATATTATGATGTTAATTTTGATTTTCATGTTTGAAATTGACTTTCAAAACATAATTATTAATCTTATAATTTAAAAAATTTATGAGTAAATCGGAATTATAATCCTTATTTACAAACATATGACAAAAATTTAAAAATAAAAACGGAAAGTTCCCAATAAAAGGAATAGAATTCCCATAAGTGTCACCAAAGTCCAAACTCTATTATTACCATCATTACTTCAGATTTAGAATATCGAAATTCTGAATTAAGATCATCAGACTTACCTAAGTTTCATACCCCAGCGCAAAAATTATTTAAAATCATAAAAGAAAAAGGTCCAAGAAAAGTAGCCTCTTTAATCTTTATCTTTCTCTCTCTGTTTTATTTTCCTCTTCATCATTCATAAGAACATCAAGAGAAATACAAACAAAAGATCAAAACTTATCAGATGATCATAATTTTTTTTGAAGCTAGATTATCAGAGAATAAATTTACCCATGTAGTGTAGAGAGAGAAATGATGGATTCGGATGATAGCAGTGAATGCATTTCAACCTTGGATTTGGATGATTCCTATCTCTCTTCTCAGTTTTCATCTTCAAAGCCGTACAATAATATTTCTGCTTCTGGGATTCATCCCACCACCAGTGTCCATGAGCTTCTCGAGTGCCCCGTGTGTGCCAATTCAATGTACCCGCCTATTCATCAGGTTTGTTATTCATTGAATCTTAGTTAATGGGGTTGCTTTATTTTTCTGTGAATTAATTTATAGGTTGTTGACTTGATGCAAATATGTCAGTATTTGTGGGTATTGATGTCCAAGATTGGGTTTTTATTGCCTTATTTGACGGGCTAATGTGTGTAATTTTGTTGTTTTTCTACAGCTCTATAATATCTTTGGTGGGGTATAAGTGATTGAGGTGCTGAATTTTCTTGTTAAAAGATGGGTTATCTTTGGGGTTTTTGTAGAATGCTCCATTGTGTTGAGATTATTGGATAGGTTTTGTGTTTAGTGTGTATAATATTGTAAGGAACTGAGATCTGAATTCAGTCCTTACTCACAATTAACTAAACTTCAAGAGAATTATGAGAGAACCAGAGATTTAAGAAAAAAACTAAGGAAAAGAAGAAGATTAGAATACAGAGAGGGAAAGTGGAGATAAGATCAGAAAATTATATAGAGAGAAACAAAACAATTCATTTCCTTCCTTTACTGAATACATCCCATGTATTTAAAGACTTACAAGCCAAAACAAACTCTCCTCTGTAACAACTTTTTCAGCTAAATGAAATACAACACTTTTATTTGGAAATGACATCTCTGTTGTGTAGAAGAAAAAAATGATATTCTTATATCTAAAAGATACAACATAGGAGGGCTATATATAGCCTGTTCATGAAGCTAATTTGAAAGAAACTAATCACACTAATCTAGGCTACAATCTTGGATGATTTAAAATCAAATAAAACTAAATTGGTAACTAGAATATTTTATTTCTATAATTGCTCCTTCAACAACTCACATCAATATTCCCCCTCAAGTTGGTGCATAGATATCATCAATGCCCAACTTGTCAAGTGAGTTGTGAAATATTTTGCTAGACACGACCTTTGTAAGAATAGCTGATCTTCTGACTTCACAAAAGGAAATTGAATGACCTTGTCTTCGAATTTCTGCTTGATGAAATGTTGATCCACTTCAACATGTTTGGGTTTTCCGGAGGAGATAGATCGGATTGACTTGGATCTCGGGTGACGGAATAAGGCGGCCAGAAGCGACGAGCAAAGCCCTTTTTTCTTTTTTTAGTCAAAAACGATACTTTCACAGGTCCGATAGGAGCTCATCGAACTGAACTTGTAGAGTGAGACATGTGCTCGGTCATGTTGAACTGGGTTGTGCGCGATTTCTATGGCTGCCTTATTATCACAAACCAAGTTCATTGTATCCTGAGATGAACACCCAATTTCTTCCAATAATCTTTTTAACCAAATTAGCTCACACAATCCTTTAGCCATGCCTCTAAACTCGGCCTCTGCACTAGATAAAACAACTACCTTCTGTTTCTTACTCCTCCAGATGACCAGATTGCCTCCCACAAATGTGAAGTAGTCCGATGTAGATTTTCTGTCAGTAATGTTCCCTGCCCAGTCTGCATCCGTATAGCCGTCAATGTGAATGTGCAGATGTTGTTTTTTAGTGAACATCAGTCCTCTTCCTGGAGAAGACATCAAGTACCGTAAAATACGAACCACTGCACTCATATGATCTTCACTAGGACAATGCATGAATTGACTCACCAAGCTCACCGCATAGGCAATATCAGGTCGTGTGTGAGATAAGTATATTAGCTTTCCCACAAGGCGTTGATACCTTTCTTTATTGGTAGGGGTCTGATTAGGAAATTCTCCCAAGCCATGGTTTTGAACAACTGGTGTATCAATAGGTCTACAATCAAGCATTCCTGACAACAAGTCAAGCACGTACTTCCTTTGGGATAGAAATATACCTTGTTTTGACCGGGCTACTTAAATTCCCAAAAAATACTTCAACCCTCCAAGATTTTTCATCTCAAATTCAGTTGCTAAATGCTCTTGTAATTTAGAGATTTCCTCCTCGTCATTTCCTGTAATTATCATATCATCAACATAGATTATTGGAGTTGTTACCTTCCCTCGTTGGTGCTTCAAAAAGAGAGTATGATCTGAATTACTTTGCTTGAAACCGTGCTTTCTCATGGCAAGGCTAAATCGTCCAAACCATGCTCTAGGAGACTGTTTCAGTCCGTATAACACCTTGTGTAACTTGCAAACCACCTTCCCTTGTGTCGAAGAAACAAAACCAAGTGGAATGTCCATGTACACCTCCTCTTCAAGATCCCCATGGAGAAAGGCATTTTTGACGTCAAATTGGTGCAACGGCCAGTCGAAGTTTGCAGCAAGAGAGATTAGTACTCTCACAGTATTTAATTTTGCTACAGGTGAGAAAGTTTCTTGATAATCTATCCCATATGTTTCGCAACGAGCCTTGCTTTATATCTTTCAACTGATCCATCTGCTTTGTGTTTGATAGAGAACACCCATCGACATCCCACAATTTTCTTTCCCTTGGGCAATGGCACAAGTGCCCAAGTATCATTTTTCTGTAATGCTTTCATCTCTTCTTTTGTCGCTTGGATCCACTTGGGACTATTCATGTCTTCACTCATTGTATTAGGAACATCATCTGCAAATAATTTATGAACCAATGCCTTGAGAGGTTCGGACAATTTTTGAGTTGAGATATGGTTGGCAATTAGGTACTTTGACTTGCTCGTTCCATGATTGAGTGAATAGCGGTTCGGTGGTTGCCCGCGGTTATGCCTGAAAGGTAGTTTATAACCAACAGAAATATTGTGAGGAGAGTTTAGAACTTGTACCTCAGGAATATTCTCGTGAGATTCGTCGATTGCGGAATCTTTGTCGGTCGTGGAAGGTTGTTCACTTTCAATTTCTGTAGTTTCTTCATTTTGATCCACTCTTGCAGGTTGTTGGTCGATCTCTGCTTCGACATGTTCATCATTTTCAGCTTCTCCTCTTTGATCTATTAGTATTGCCATTGGTTCTCTTGGCTGAACCTCCCCTACATCATTTGCCATCGTCTCTTCATTTGAACCTCCCCTACATCATTTGAAGGTTTGTCGAAGCCTGACCAATTTTCCCAATTATGCTCTTCACTCATCATCTCCCCCTGAAGAGAGGAGCGGGAAGATTGAGAAGTGAAGAAATTCTCTGATTCAATAAAGGTGACATCCATGGTGGTATAGAGTCGGCTTGTAACTGGATCGTAACATCGATATCCTTTCTTGTGAGCTGCATAGCCAAGAAAAACACAACGGACAACACATGAATCAAGCTTTGTCCGTTGAGTCTTGTGTATATGAACATATATAACACAACCAAACTTTCTTGGAGGAAGCATTAGAACTGATGGTAACATCACATGTTGCGCAAGAACTTGAAGAGGGGTTTTGTAATTCAAAACTCGTGATGGCAGTCGGTTCATCAAGTATACATCAGTTATTGTTGCATTTGTCCAAAAACGTTTAGGGAAATAAGCACCGGTCAAGAGAGCTCGAGTGATTTCCAAGATGTGCCTATTCTTGTGCTCTGCAACACCGTTCTGTTGCAGTGTTTGTGAACAAGATGCCTCATGATGCAAACCATGTTCCTGAAAGTATTTGTGAAATGGTGTATTATCATATTCTCCGCCATTATCAGATCGAAGAATCTGAAGTTTAGCAGAAAATTGTGTTCGAATCATATTATGAAATGAGCGAAATATTTCAAACACTTCATGTTTATTCTTCATCACATACAACCAAGTCATTCGTGTACAATCATCAACAAAGGTTACAAACCATCAAACACCAGAAGAAATAGTAATAGGAGCAGGGCCCCAAATGTCAGAATGAACAATCAAAAAAGGATTATCATATTTATTCAAACTGATTGGATAAGGTACACGATGACTCTTAGCTTGAATACAAACTTCACACTTAAAATCTGACTCATTAACCTTTGTAAATAAATCTAGGAATAAACATCTCAAATATTGAAATGAGGGATATTATGCCATAACCAAATTTGCCTTTCCTTAACTTCAGCGGAATTTATATTATTTGCTCTACCATAACTGAAATCATCCATGTAATACAACCCTTCCCTTTTAGTACCACGACCAATAATCTCCTTGGTGAGAATATCCTGAAACAAACAGAAGTTAGGATACATTATAAAGACAACATTCGATTCCTCACCACTTGTCCAATAGATAACAATTTATTGGAAAGTGATGGAACTAGTAAGGTATTTGGTAACAAAAAAGAAGGAGAAAGAGTCACTGTTCCTTCCTCTGTTACTGGATATGTTACTCCATTAACATTGGCAATGCATATTCGTTTCGGTTGGGTGGCTTCAGAGAAGTCACAAGGGTCAAAGGTCATGTGGTCTGTTGCTCCAGAGTCAATGATCCAGCCATCATGGTTCCCTGTTTTTGAGCAAGAAAAAACATAACCTTGGTTACCTGAGTCATACTGAGCAATCTGTTCACTAGTGGAAATAGAATATTCTTGTTGTGGGACAAGAGATAGTTAAGGCTCTACGCTCATAAGAGCTGCACGACCAGGATTGTTTCCTCCACTTGCTTCACGTTTTTTCTTTGCCTTGAGTTCATGCCACCAATCTGGATAACCATGTAGTTTGAAGCATGTTTCGTGGGTGTGTTTTGTATTCCCACAATGTGTGCAACCTCCTCCTTCCCCTTGTGACCTTGATTTTGTAGCTGTGTTAGGCTTTCCATTTGATAGCGTTGGAAAAGATAATTGGTGTTGAGGTTTCTGCCCTCCTCTTGAAAACATAACACCACTAGATATGGTATCTTCATTCGTCATCATTATGGATTGCCTCAAATCCTCTCTTCGGACTTGTGCATAGGCTTGTTCCACTGTTGGGAATGGTTGTATCTGGAGCACATGTGCTCGGATTTTGTCAAGCCAATCATCAAGTCCGTCTAAGAAGGTATAGACTCGTTCCTCCTACAAAATAGAGTTATATTTTTGTATATCAATATCACATTTCATAGGATTTTGTTGACGAAAGTCGATTTCTCTTCACAAGCCTTGCAGATTGTTGTAGTATGTCTCGATAGATCCTCCTCTTTGTTTGAGTCTGGTTACTCTTCTTTTGAGATCATATACTTGTGATGTATCAGTACCATCAAAGTACGTAATAGCAATATTATCCCAAACAGCCTTAGCCGTTGGGAATCTGATAAAGTTACTGACTAACTTTAGATCCATAGAATTGATTAGCCATCCCTTCACCACTGCGTTTTCAGTTCTCCATTTTCTGAATGCAGGATCTGTTTGCAGAGGTTGTGGAAGATCTCCATTTATGTATCCCAACTTATTTTTGCCTAAGATATACATCTCGATAATTTGGGACCATAGTGCATAATTGGTACCATCTAACTTGATTCCAATCTGTGCATCAGGTTCATGACTTGTGATCTGGTTCTGAGTTTGGTTGTGGTGTAGTACTTGTGTTATTGTTGTCGTAAGGTGTGCGAGAATTGAATTCTCCCCTTTGTGTTTTTCCACCCCAGTAAGAGATGTTTCCATTTTCCTCTTTTTTGTTTTTTTTTCCAGAAATTCTATGGCCCTAGAATCTCTTCTCTGATACCATGTTGTGTAGAAGAAAAAACTAATATTCTTATATCTAAAAGATACAACATAGGAGGGCTATATATAGCCTGTTCATGAAGCTAATTTGAAAGAAACTAATCACACTAATCTAGGCTACACTCTTGGATGATTTACAATAAAATAAAACTAAATTGGTAACTAGAATATTTTATTCCTATAATTGCTCCTTCAACAACTCACATCAATAATCTCTACCGAAACCAACTATGTTTAACTACTAAACTAACACCATAACAATTCATTACAATCCCCCCTCCTTAAAAAGATCCTTGTCCTCAAGGACGGAAAGTTGGAAATCGAGCATGAATATCAGACCAAATCTCCCAAGTAGCTTCAGAAGGTAAAGTATTAGACCGACTTCAGTAACAACTGCATTATTTTTCTTTACCAATCTGCGATCAATGACTGCAATAGGCTCAATAATGTACTGCCCATGATTATCTACTGATGGCAATACCTGAGACACCTGTGCTTCAACACTAATTTTCTTCTTTAAAAGAGAAACATGGAACACAGGATGAATTTTGACTTGAGCGGGTGGCAACAACTTATAAGCAACAGGTCCAATCCTTTCAAGCACTTGAAATGGCCCGTAATATTTGAATCCAGCTTAGAATACTTAGATTGTGTCATAGAAATTTGCTTGTAGGGTCGAACTCTTAAATATACCATGTCTCCCACATTAAAAACCCTCTCCTGCCTATTCACATTAGCATAATTCCTCATTCTACATTGAGCCTTGCCTAAATTATCTTTCAAGAGCTGCAACAACTGATTCCTGGAAGCACAAAACTGCCTTATCATAAATCTGGCCATATTAATGGAAAGAAATGTGGGAAGCTGCATAGCCATATAAAGCCTGAAAAGGAGTAAGCTGGGCACCACTGTGGTAATGGGTGTTGTACCACCAAGCAAGTGACTACCATTCGCTCCAAGCCTTTGGTCTTTGACTAAACTAACACCATAACAATTCCTTACAAATATGCGTGGAATTTTTGGTTTGTTGGTTTTAACGTGATGGATTGGATTATTTGGTAGAGGTTAATTGAAGTAAATTTTTTGAGGTTCAGTAGATTGGTGAGTTTCACTTGTAGTTTGTACTTACTTTATGTGTCCACATAGAGTAGAAGGTTTTGGATATATGTACTCCTTTGTATGCCCATGTGGATAGGTTGAATGGTGGATAGGTTGAATGGGAATATATGTGGTTTCAGAAAGGATAGGGCTTCTCTTTACTTACGTTTGTGCTTGTTCGTGCAATCCTCCTCTTTTGGTTTTATTTACATTTCTTGAGTTTAGTTTGATATGGAGAAATTTTTTATTGCAAAGGTCCCATCTGTGTACCCCATCAGGAAGATATTTGGTGCAGCTTGAATATGTACACCTAAAAATTAACCGAGGTAATTGAAGCTAACTGTTAGAGCAGAAATGACTTATTAACTTATCACAGTAATATGAGCGCAAGATGCTAGTTTATGCCTTTAGGGAACCGTTATTTGAAATGAAGTATGTTAGAAGCATATATAGGTATGGAAGATTGTATGGGGATTCCTCGTGAAATGATTTTGGGAGACAGCTGTTTGTTAGGAGTTGCTGGATGTTTTCAGTTTTATTTTGTTCCATTTTTGGTAGTAGAAGGTCAGTCTGGTGCTTCCTTAAGGACTTTTAAAGTCTATAAGGGACTCTATCATATGGTGTCGAGTCCTCTACAATAAATTTACAGTAGGAATTTCTGGCTTTGTTTTCCCTGTACTCTGCCGAGTTTTTTTACATCATCTCTCTTATTTGATTTGCAGAAAGTAATGTCAGTGTTAAAGCTTAATAAATGATCGACTAAGCTTTAGTAATATCTTTGCCTTCGGCTGTCGTGATAGCTGGGGTCTGGGAACTAAGTTTTAATGTTTATTATAGACCTCATATGTTTGTTTGAACTATTTGACTGATCACCTTTAACTCCATATTGACTGCATTGATCGTGTTACTCAGGCATCACAATATGCATCTACCTAGCCCTTTTTGTCTGTGCGCGCGTGTGGTTGTCTTTTTCGTCTGTGCATGCGTGTGTGGTTCTTCTTGGTAATAAATTACATGTTTTGATTTTTGCAGTGTCACAATGGACACACACTCTGTTCTACATGTAAAACAAGGGTACACAATCGTTGCCCCACTTGTAGACTGGAGCTTGGTGACATAAGGTGTCTAGCATTAGAGAAGGTGGCTGAATCACTAGAGTTATCTTGCAAGTATTGCTCCCTTGGATGTCCAGAGATCTTTCCTTACTACAGCAAGTTAAAACATGAAGCTTTATGTAACTTTAGACCATACAGCTGCCCATATGCTGGATCGGAGTGCTCAGTTGTTGGGGATATTCCACAGTTAATTGCACATTTAAGGGATGATCACAAGGTAGACATGCACTCTGGATGCACATTCAATCATCGTTATGTCAAATCGAATCCGCATGAAGTAGAAAATGCCACCTGGATGTTGACTGTAAGTATCTACAATTTATCTAATAAATGGGTATGTTTATGTTTTGCTGAGCGTGTTGCTATATATATATATATATATATATATATATATATATATATTATGGTCATTGCTATACATATACTCTTCTTCTTAGTCATAACTCAAATATATAAAAACTGCAACACATGGTCCAACTTTTTTTGCTGATTCACTGCCATCAATATCATCACATGCATTCTTATAGCTTGTTCTACATATCAGATACATAGGTTCCATCGTCATATATATACAAGAATAGTATTTCTATTATGAGATGTGTGGTTTTACTTGTGGCTACTAGATATTTCAACATTACAATTTATAACTCCATAGTGCTTTATGAACTAATTGGCATGATAGTAAAACATGATATTGGGTACTGTTCGTCGACTTTGACTATATATAACCTTTTATGCTGTTTTAACGCTTTTTTGTTATTTTTAAAGATATGTATTTCTTTCCCAGAACTAATACAAAATTTTCCCATCTTCATGATGTAGAGTACCAAAAAAAAGGGAAATAGTTAACAAGAACCATGATCTCATCAGCGTAGTAGACCTTGGATATAGTTTTGCATGATCTGCCCAATTTTTTTCTATTGAACTGTAAAAATGTTTGGGAGTCTGCAAACCTGAATGTTGCTCAGTGCTGTAGTGGGACAATTCCAATAATTGCGGATGCTGAAATATTACCTGCCTTATTCTTTGTTTAGGTCTTCAATTGTTTCGGCCACTACTTCTGTCTCCATTTTGAAGCTTTTCAGCTCGGCCATGCCCCTGTTTATATGGCTTTTCTACGATATATGGGTGATGAGACAGACGCCCGAAACTACAGCTACAGTCTGGAAGTTGGAGGAAATGGCCGAAAAATTACTTGGGAGGGTACCCACGAAGCATAAGGGATAGTCACAGGAAGGTTAGAGATAGCCATGATGGACTCATCATCCAGAGGAACATGGCACTCTTCTTCTCTGGAGGTGACAGGAAAGAGCTGAAGCTGAGAGTTACGGGGCGGATATGGAAGGAACAACAAAACCAAGAGGGCGGGGCGTGTATACCAAATCTCTGTAGTTAAGATCGGTTAAATCACGCTACTGCTCTATGATCTATGTTTTGTGTGCTGTACTTGAGTTAATATTGCTAGCAAATTGAAGAAAATGAGAAATCTTGAATGTGTACGACAGGAGTTTTCAGCTCTCACGCATTATTGAATAAGCTTCTTTCTTTTGTTTTTGTTCTTCTTATTGCTGATATTGTAAGATAAGGCCATGACTAGCAAGTATGATTTTGAAGAAGACATTAATGAAGATCTCATCTAGTGTTGTAATGCTTTCCAAATTATTTTATGGAATAGAATAATTTAATGCTCCTCGTTTAGCAATCCAAGTTTGATAAAAATGTACCAAGGGAGTAAATTGCAATTCACATATGACCACTCAAAAATTCCATCAAACTAATTATGAATCAGTATTATTTATTATTATTATTAATAATAATAATATAAAATGACATAATATTTTTAAGTTTATTATTATATTATTACATTACCATTTTTCAACTAATAATTTGTTATTTTTAGGGGGAAAAAAATCAATTCTTTAAACAAAATAAAAAAAGTCAGACATATAATGTCAAATTGGCAGTCACCATTCTAATCGAACATTCTGGTCCCTTCACTTTTGGGTGCTTCACCTCACCCTGCTCCAAACCCCTAATATTTTTTCCCCTATGCTAAACCCAAATAAGAGAGCAAAGACCAAAAATAAAAGAATTGGCGTTAGTTGAAAGGTTTTATCAGGGGTTTAAGGCGGTACACAGTCCCCCCCACTCTATATCTTCCCTCCAATGTGAAATCCATTTTAGTTAATGGAGGTTTTCAACCCCACAACTCCAAGTAGCTCTCAGGTTTTCTCAAAGGTTCCACTTTTTTCGCCTAAAATTTCCTTCACAACCCGGAGAACCAAAAACCAGTTAAATTTCAACCCACCCAATTCCAAAGTCTCCATATACCTCGCGTTTTCACTTAATTTACCTTTCTCAGATGCTAATAAAAGATTCCGAATTTCAGCTCATTTCGGCCGGCGCACAAGCCGGCGAAACTCGTTGAGGAAAAAGCTCACTGAACAACCACAACAGCAACAACAGGTGCGTGACCATCCCATAATTTATGACCCAAGTTCTGGTTTTCAAAACCAAGTTCGTAAATTTGATTTTGACAATTTTCAGTCAAACTTGGGTAATGATAGAGTAGAAATTGAAGATATTGTTGATTCTGACAACTTAAAGAAATCAAAATCAGAACTTTATGGTGATTCTGTTTATTTGAGTCAATTGGAAAGTTGGGTTGATCAGTATAAGGCGGATTCGGAGTTTTGGGGTGTTGGGTCTGGTCGTATATTTACTGTTTTTCAGAATTCTAATGGTAAGGTTGAAAGGGTAGATGTTAATGAGGATGAGATATGGAGAAGAAGAGGACTTGACCCGACATTTTTTAAGAAGAGTGAACCAGAGGAGTTAGCTGAAGTGAACTCGAAAATCTCACATGCAAAATATTTAGCTAGAGAGATTGAGAATGGGAATAATTTACTCTCGAAGAATTGTTCGGTGGCAAATTTTGTTGTTTTGGGTGGTGAATCCAATTTTGTAAATGCAATACGGGGTGTAAGTCTTCCGCCTGGTTTGTTTTCCAGGTTGACAAAAGTTGGGATTGTGGTATTATGTGGTTTCTTTGTGTTTTGGGCTATGAAAAGATTGTTTGTTGCGGACGAGGATAAGACAGAGTACACGAGGTTGGAGAAGGAAATGTTGAGGAGAAAGATGAAAGCTAGAACGGAGAAAGAAAAGTTGGTGAAGGGTAGTATGGAAGTCATTCAGGCTCCCAAGGAGCTGGAACTCAAGACTACTAAAAGACCTCGTCTTGATAAACAAGACCTGGTTAATAGCATTTTGAAAGCGAAGGGATCAAATGATTCTTTGGCATTGCAAAGATCATCTGGTATAAAGGATGTTAACTCTACTGATTTTGAGGATAAAATTCAGGAAATTAGAGCAATGGCAAGGCATGCACGGGAACTTGAAAAAAATGATCTGGGTGGACCTGGAGGTAATGGTGGCGGAGAAGATAATCAAGTTGGGAATAAGTTATTTAATGGAAAGGAAGCAATCCAACAGGATGGAGAAAGGACTATTAGTTCTCCAAATGATAATGAATACTTAGGAAGGGTAGAAGGTGTTGGTGAAACTATAAATTCCACATCTTGTGATGATCCAAAAAGTAATGGCACTGGTATTAGTGAAGTTTCTTTGGTAGAGAGCAGTGACACAGAAAATTCTGTTTCAGAAATAAATATTTCAAATGATAGTGAAAGCAGGACACACGATCTGAAAGAGAAAGATGCAGGTCTATACTTATTGGACACAACTGAAGGGAGTCAATTGTCTGATGCTACTGGCACTCCATTTATCGAACCTAAGATAATTTCTGTCAAACCAAAGCCAAGGATAATAAGGTCTGTTAAAGAAGCAAGGGAATACTTTTCTCAAAAACGTGATAGGCAAGAGCAAAATGAAGAATCCCTGATCAGAACTGTTAAAGAAGATCGTATATCAGGTGAAAATGGAACTGATGGAGAAACAAGCCAGAGACTTGATGGAAATAACAAACTAGTTGATGTTTTTATTTCAAGTGGTACGCAAGATTTTATGCACGCCTCACATGCTTCTCCAGATTATACTCTTAAGAGAAATGAGTCTACTCCTGTCAAATTTATTGACCCTGAGGCTGCTGAAGAAGTGTATGAAGCAATTGATGATCAAATTCCTGGAGCTTCTTCGAGTCATGAATGCAGTGATAGCAATGCAGAGAGAGGACCATCTATTTTGAGTTTTCCAAACAACAAAGAATCGGAGAGGCAAAGAAACCAGAAATCAGAGATGAATGACGAAGGGCTTCAGACTTCCAGTGTAGATGCAAAATCATATTCTACTTCCACCATAACTACTTCTGGGGTTTCTAATCTAAAGGCAAAGGGCACTATCCCAACAATGAATAATGACGCTAAAGATATTGAGGAAGGAATTAATCATCAAATGCCTGTCTCTTCCTTGGATCCGGCAAGTAGTGGTAGAACTGCAGAGGCAGCACCATCTGTTCAGAAGGAGAACTGGATGGAGAAAAATTTCCACGAATTTGAGCCTGTAGCTAAGAAGATTGCAGTTGGCTTTAAGGATAATTACATGGTTGCTAGAGAGAAAGTAAATCAAGGGTTAAATCTTGATTCAGAGATAAAACTGCCGAAGTCTGATGAAGATGAAGGTGAACTTGACTGGATGAAAGATGATAGGCTTAGAGAAATTGTATTTCAAGTCCGAGAAAATGAGCTGATGGGGCGGGATCCTTTTCATCTGATGGATGCTGAAGATAAACAAGCATTCTTTGATGGCCTTGAGAAGAAGGTTGAGAAAGAGAATGAAAAGCTACAAAATCTTCATCAATGGGTCCATTCAAACATTGAAAACCTCGATTATGGTGCAGGTATCAATTTTTCTTGATTTTGTTTTGATTTAACATTGAAGATATACTTCATAGTTCTTGACTACACATGCTCCATTTATAATACTTTCTTTGTCTATATGATTTTTCATTCAGAAATAGTTCTCTCTCCAAGATTTGTAGGGTATAACCAAATAGTTATCGAGTCAATATTTGGGTAGACATTTAACTATCATCTTCAAATTCTTAAAGTTGTGGCATTAACCTAAACATTACATTTCATGTAGATGGCATTAGCTTGAATGATCCACCAGAGAAAGTTATTCCACGTTGGAAAGGTCCCCCAGTTGATAGTTCTCCTGAGTTCCTCGATGACTATTTAGAACAGAGAAAGGCACTTGTTACTGAAAAATTAAGAAGCCAGTTCATTGAAAATAGAGATGAAGAAAGTTCCCTTCAGAAATCAGTAGACTCCTCACTGGGTGAAAATGGTGTCACTACAGCAGCTATTAGTACTCAAAACAAAAAGCACCAGGATGGGAATGTGAAAACTCCAAAGATCGTTATAGAAGGTAGTGACGGTTCTGTTAGGGCAGGAAAGAAGTCTGGAAAAGAGTATTGGGAGCACACTAAGAAATGGTCGCGAGGGTTTCTAGAATCTTACAATGCAGAGGCAGATCCAGAAATTAAAGCTACTATGAAGGATATAGGGAAGGACTTGGATAGATGGATAACTGAGAAAGAAATACAGGAATCAGCAGATCTGATGGATAAATTACCTGAGAGAGGACGGAGGATCATTCAGGAGAAACTCAACAAGGTAAAAAGAGAAATGGAGTCGTTTGGACCACAAGCTGTCGTGAGCAAGTACAATGAATATGCAGAAGAGAAAGAAGAAGATTATTTGTGGTGGCTAGATCTTCCTTTTGTTTTGGTAAGTGGTACATATGCTATGTTGATCAGATTCTTCCAGTTTTGACAATGAAATAAAAACATAAAATAAAATAACAATTTGCCACATTTTATAAAATGTCATCTTGAATTCACTTCTAGTAGTTGCCAATAGTCACTTGATAGTATCCATTAAATATCTTTGCATTCACATTTATATCATTTGTTCCTTATATAAAGCTGTTTCAAGAATTTACAATTAAACCTTTTCATTGTTTTGTGTCGACCATACCATGTTAAGTGAACTTGTATGTTGTTACAGATCATCTAAGCTCACAGTTTAAACATCGGTTCTTATCTGTTTTTCTTGCTAGCAACTACTCCCTCCGTTTCATATTAAATGTCCTAATTTCTTTTTTAGGATGTTCCAAAATAAATGTCATATTTCTATATTAGTAACTAAATTTATCATATTCTTTCTCTTATACACTCATAATCTATTTAATATACTTATTGGGAATGTGAGAGTTACAAAAAAATGTATCTAGAGAATTAAATGACATAAGAAAGAGTAATTATTAGAGTCATAGAAAATTGAAAAAACAATTATTGGGGTCATAGAAAAGTGTAAAAGCAATTATTGGGGTCATAGAAAAGTGAAAAAGTAATTATTGGGGTCATAGAAAAGTGAAAAAAATACTTCAATTAATAAGTAATCAAAAATAGTAATTTAGGTAAAAGAAAACTTTATTAATCTGTGTGCTGAAACTAATTAGGACGTTTATTTTGGAACGGAGGGAGTATATCCCATTTCTTCATAATAGTAAATATATAGCCATTGCAAACACATCTTTTCATTATTTTTTATATTACAGTGCATAGAGTTGTACACAAATCAAGATGGCGACCAATCTATAGGATTTTATTCCTTGGAGATGGCGGCTGATCTTGAATTGGACCCAAAGCAGTACCATGTAATTGCTTTTGAGGATGCTGGTGATTGCAAGAACCTGTGCTACATTATTCAATCTCATATGGAAATGCTTGGAAATGGCAATGCCTTTGTTGTTGCACAACCACCTAAGGTATTAAGTGAATTTTTTCCTCTACTTCTTGCTTCTTTACATTCTTTTGAGTTTCCTTGTCCTGCTAATATTTTGACACTAAAGCCTTGAGAATTGATGGATTATGAGATCAAGGAACAACCATAAAAAACCTTAACTTGGATCAAGCATTTGGTTAACAACTGAAATGGACAACTTTTATGAACTTGAACTGGACTCCTATCGAACTGCTTGAATCTGGAATCCTATCTTTCTCGGTGAATGAAATTGATGGCCTAGTTTCTTTAATATCTCAATGAAGAGGAGCATATTTATCTTTTATTCATATTGCCTATGCTAATAAACAGTCAAAAACTATTTTTTAAAGAAATATCAAGTATATCTACATCGCTTAAAAGGACATAATCCGTGACATGATTTAAGTACAGATGATGACATCCTATGTTACACCTTAGCACATGTTTCATTTCTTTACCTTTTCACCTCTGAACACGAGTAATTCATTATTTCATATGGTCAAAACTTGCTTCTTATTCTTATTAATTGGCACATAAACTAATTGCCTTGTCTTGGCCAAATTTTATGCTGTGTATATATAGATTGCAACCAATTTCTCTCTTCATATAAGAAGCTAGTTGGCTTTGAGAACTTACAATAACATTCTGTAGGATGCTTTTCGGGAAGCCAAAGCAAATGGTTTTAGTGTAACTGTCATTAGGAAGGGGGAGCTGAAGCTCAATGTGGACCAGACCCTGGAAGAGGTGGAGGAACAGATTACTGAGATTGGGAGCAAGATATACCATGACAAAATCATGAAGGGACGATCCGTGGATATAAGTTCATTAATGAAGGGTGTATTTGGCATCACGAAACCAATGAAGAGGTAAGTTTTGAAACTTGAAGATGACCTTTTGCAAGCTCTGCAATATAGAATATTTATGCGTGTATTGGTGTGTATATAAAAAGATTATGTTACAGATGAATTGTTGTTTTTATTACTTTGTGCAAGCCAACTAAACTATCCTAATTTCTTCATGTGTCAAAAAAATTCCTTCCAGAAAAAGGTCAAAGAGAAGCAAGCTGAAGAAGCCAACCAAGAACTGAGCTTACTAGTTTAAAGTGCCAAAATCATCAGTTTCAATGTAGGTTTTTACTTTTCCTGGCTTTGAACCTTTAATATCGTTGATTTAAAGTTATTTTTCCTACCTTCATCCCATTTTATTTGACTTTAAAGTCAACTTTTAGAGGCTCGTTTCAAAGAAATGAAAGAAGATATTTTTGTCTGTAATGTAAAATGTGTCTTGTATTGTTCCAAGTGCCTAATGTATGATCTTACTCTAGGGATGGTTGATAAGGGAAGTTAGATTATCAATGATTCTTCTTCTTTTCTTTTTCTTTTTTCTTTTTTCTTTTTTTTTTTCCCTTTTCCCTTTTCCCTTTTCCCTATCTTCCTCTTTTGGTTGATTCAAAACTCACTCCTATCCACATCCCCAGGCAACCCTCACTCTTCCCATCCTCTTTTTGGCCTGCAATCTATCTCCCTAACAGACTAAATGACACCGTAGTACTTGATGTCAAGAATATCCAATAAATAATTTCCTCCAATTCTCAGAACACTCAGTTTTCTAGGCTAAAGCACAACCTATCTCATGCCTTGAAGTCATGTTTTGGCATAAACTGTTACTAAAAGATTGAATAGTTGGCTACCAAAATGGCAACAAAACGAATAATACATCCAAGTGTTCCGAACTAATGTGAGAACATCCAAGAAGCGTAAAGAAACTAGACTGTGTAGACGGAGTAAAATTTAATGGTATAACAACAAGAATCTGCTGTGGCCAGTTTACAATAAGGTCATGGTAATCCATCACAAGGAAAAATCACTACAATGAAAAGAGATTGAAGCAAGAATGGTCTGCATACTTACTCTCTGAAAAATTAATTTATATCCTAAAATATCCCAAGTGAATGCTGATATTATTAACAGTTTTGGAATGCATTATGAGACTGAACACTGTTGCAACTATAAGAGCACCTCTTGTATTAAATTCTTGTTATAGATGGTGAGTAGGAAATTTCTTTGTGAAATCACACTTTCTGAATTTCTCTCTATCCAGTGTGAATAACTACTAGTTTTTTTGATATAAAACAGTTAGGACCTGTACTTTTGGATCTCACCAATTTGCCTATAAGATTAATTGTTCGTGGTACTTAATAACTATAGCAGTAATAAGATTATTCACCCTAGAAGTACCATGCATATTATACAGTAACTATTTAATAGAATTGGAGGATACGTGTTGGTGTTACCAAAGGCTTTACTGGAATGAGTTGGGTAATATATGGAATGAGTTGGGTAATATATTGATGAAGTAATCCTTCACTTTAGGGACTAACCTATCACTTTGAACCCTGAAAATGGTTCCACATTCAAGCCTCCATGCTATAGTCAATGGAGATTGAAGAGAAGGGACAGTAACCTTAGTCTTGTACTACATTACATGTAAAATTCTTATTCAGATTCTAGTATTAGTTATATAGGCATGTCTTTCTATTCTTCCATTTGTCATGAGAAACAAATGTTGTAAGCAAATCAAGGAACTGCGGACAGATATGTTTGGGGTGTGGAA
Source organism: Panax ginseng (assembly GCA_020205605.1). Taxonomy (NCBI): domain Eukaryota; kingdom Viridiplantae; phylum Streptophyta; class Magnoliopsida; order Apiales; family Araliaceae; genus Panax; species Panax ginseng. Next base: position 104,759,465 of record CM035142.1, on the reverse strand, counting down.
CTAGGATGATGGGATCGGCGGCTTTTTTGACATACACATGGGATTTCTTCCATGCTGCCTGGTGACCCAGCCTTTTATGTTATTTTTTCCACTTGATGTTTGCTTACTATTCATAATATTATGCATGGTCATATTTCTACTAATTCAAACATTTTAATATGCAGTTAACAGGTAATGTGGATATTAGTCCCAAAGCAGCGCTAGTGTTTTGTATGATATCTACTGTACAGGTCAAGCACTACACCAGCTTACGATAAGGCAAAGCTCAAGGTTTGTTTGGCATGTTATGATGCAAATTATTGAATTCCATTGCTGCAGCAGCAGGAGGAATGGTTTTTATGGGAGCCGCATGAGCTATAATGCAGTTTTTGTATTATAGCTATAATGCAGTTTTTGTATACTACACGTTCGTAGCTATGTGGTGTCTAGCTTTGATCGTGTAATATGTTGTTGACTAGTAATTGTCTGTCGAGGCACGGCATAACAAAATCTTTCATCTCTCCGTTTCAACAATCTGAAAATTAGAATTATATATATATATTGACTGGACTGCCTACTGATAATTGCAGAGGGGTGTATGTTCATGGAAAGAGAAATTATTTTGCATTAGCAATAAAATCCCAAAACAGAGCCGTCGCTCACTTTAACGGCCACACTACACCTCACTCCACTCTCCACTCTATGCGTGAACACTTTCAAAACCCTAACCCTCCCCACCAGCTTCATATTCGTCTCTATCTCCATCGTGGGTCCCACTGCAATCCCGCTGTCCACGGCTGCCGCCGTTGACACCTTTGCCCTGCCGCCGGCAACGGGAACGACTGAACGGAGAATTTTGCTGACATGTGCTGCGTGCGGCCGGCGTCGATTCTGCCGGCCGGAATGAAGACGAATCCAACGGGGCTGCCGGAGTAGGCGAGCTGGAGGGAGCTGTCGTAGTGCGTGAAGGTGTCGCGGTTGGGGTTGGTGACGGTGACGAATTGGAAGAAGGTGAAGTTGACGGTGCCGTTGGAGATCGTGAAGGTTGGAAACTGGACTGCGTCGACGGCGATTTCTGGTTGTTTGGGTTTGAAGACAAAGAAATAAACGACGACAACAGCAGCGACGATAAAGAGGAGGAAAACAGCGGCAACTATACAGGATGCTAGATTTGTACGGCCCCGGCCAGTTTTGGATCTGTGAGGTTCGTACATGGCTGATGTGAAGAAAATAGAGAGAGAGAGAGTGGGAAAGAGGAGGAGAGAGAAATGTAGTAATGTGGAAGTTGGAAGCAAGTATATAGTTATAAGAGCAGTTGGATTTTCCTACTTCTTGATAATATCTTATACAAGTAGAATCAGTTTTTGGGAATAAAATGAATAGAAAAAAATGTTCATATGAGGTCGTCAAGTGATATTACGCGTAGTTTAATTGTAGTGTAAAGTAAAGAGGAAAGCAAGTTTCATAGTGGCATTACTATGAAAAAGACTGAATGAATTGGGGAAAAGATGATTGAGTGAGGGATACATTAGGTATAATTGCATTTCAAGTAAATTGAGCTTTAAGTTGGGATTAGAGAAGCAAATGGAGGTCGTATCGGCACCGGTTGCGTGTATGCCCATCAACAATTATCCAGAGATAAGAGTGCTCTCATAATGGCCTTTTCAATCAAATAACTTATGTCCACAAATCTTGTCCTCTAACAATAATCTATGTTCAGGAAAAAAGGTCACCAATCTTTATTGCTTAAGAAATCCCAGTAACACAAATCAGACGAGGATGAGCTTATTTTCAACCTCAAAAAGTCATTTACAGTTAAATCCCAAAAAACTAAACATTCAAACTGAAATCCTTCTTAAAGCATGTGGACAAAAGATTCCACACATAAATATGTAATAGAGCATATGCACATGTATGTACCATTCTATTCTCTCTGAAATTTTATTTGGCAAACTCATCAAGACGAAGATCCATGATCTGGGAGACGGATTCAAGAAATGCAGCTTCACTTGTACCAGGAAGGACTGAATCAACTGCTTCTTGGACAATCTCCTCAATCACGGATTCCTTCTTCAATGTTTCCCTGCACATGATGTTTCCAATGTCAAAGGGGGTGAGCCCTCTCTCCGCACCTTTCTTCAAAAGCATGGTTGAGGTGCGTAGGATGCGAGCACATTCTACAGGTAGGTCCCATCCATGGAATTTCAGTAAGGCAATGTCTTCTTCAGCATCCAATGACATAATGTACTCAATGGTATCAGGACTGTAAGGTTGACGAGCTTGTGGCCAATAGAGCCACTCAAATGTGCAATCCTCAAACTGCAGCAACACCAAAAACCATGAGGAATGTTCAATCAAAGCACAAAGTTGACCACTTTTATATACACGATACTAAGAGTGGTTAGTTGGGTAATGGGCCTGGTAATAATAATAATCCTGTCGCTGCATAAACCAAAGAAGGTTTTCAAATTTGACCTTTGAAGTCTTTAACAGTCCTAAAAGCAAGTTTCTCAACAGATTTCTTTTGTGAAAGTAAAAAAAAAATATCAAAAATTTGGAAAATGTCAACATAATGGTGGACTTCAGTCTTTCTAGTCTTTTACTGAGTTTTATAGTTGTATACTCAGCCTCCCAACCTCTACATGTCTGCATCACCATGTTTTGGTTCTTATTCAGTTTAAGCATTTATTAAGTTAGCCGCCAAAAGGGACCATCACAGATAGACTGGTAAGAAAAATGTAAACTTATTGACTGCTAAAACTTGCATTAAATACGGTAGCAAAGAGATGCAGCAAAGGTATAAATGAAAATTGATGCAAAAATAAGACAACTACTTAAGTAAGTTGCATAGCAAGGGTTGAAGCATATAAATTAAGGTGTAGAGATTACAATAACTAAAGAAAACATAGGGTTGCACCAACCAAAGTAACTGAGATACATTAAAGAGCACAAAGTAAACTACTTACACTCTCAGGCAAGCAGTACCCATGATCAATTGGAATCAGCATAGTCCTTCCGTCTTCATCCTTGCTCACCAATATGTTACCAGCATGTCGATCTGCATTCACCATTCTTATATCTAACACTGATATTTTATGTACCTCCTCCACAGGGAAAACACTAGGACCCATATCCTCACAACTTCCAGAGTTCTCCATGAACATTTGCAAGGACCCAATCTTTACATTTAGGCTCTCTGGATGATAAAATCCTACATGCAAACACTTGGCCATAACTGTAGGGGGAACACCAGCAAAACCCTTCTCCTCACCAGAGAATGAGCGGCGCCCTGCCTTGGGATGATCCAAAACATAGGCAGCGACTTCTCTGAATGCACCTTCACCAACTCTTGTACCCTTCTTCAACCCTTCACCATCCTCAGATAAGGGCAGCCCTTGGGGGTTGTTAACAGCCATAGGCTCCTCATCAATTGGCTTAAACACAGAGAGATACTTACTCCCTGTTGAATCCAGCATGAAGTACGCTCCTCCGGTACCCTCTGAAGACCTGATAGGAATGCTTCCGCTATCTAAACCTTCAAAGGTAGAGTCGATCAAATCCCAAATCACTGAAGACAACTCAACCTTCGGGTTGATAATTATCGGTTCCAACAAGATGTCTTTGTCGGGATGTTTTCCGAAAACCACATGACTGTTGTTCTCTGCATAAATCCCACTGTCAGTTTCTCTATTTACATCAAAATCTCTCGCATCATTCAACTGTGATGCCACAACAGACAATTCAAAATTCTTCTCCACAGGTCTACCTCTAATTTTTGCAGACTTCCGAACAAACAAATGAATCATGACATCATTATGTTTACATAAATCATTTATGAGTCTCTCATCTTCAAGCTGCTCGCCATTACACAAGATTTCTTGCTCGTCTACATCAACTAATCCTCTCTTCTTCTTAGCAATCTGACGCTTAATGTAACCAACATCACGATTTCGTTCTACATGGAAAGTAAACTCTTTCCCGCAAGAAGTCCTCACGACAATAAGTTGGAGATCAGAGAGGCGGATCACCAAATGAAGCACATTACCATCAGCAACCCCATAATCACGAACCAATGAATTGCTCCTAGCTAATTCTCTGCCTCCACAAACCAATTTCTGATTCTTAGTAACAAACCCTTTACAAATCTGAATCCTAAGCTTCACAGATTCAATAGAATCCGATTCTAAAACCCTCATAGGAACCATTGAACCCGACATAGCCACATAAACAAAAATAGATTCGCTTGATTCCTGGCTATGTACAGGTGAGAGAACTGCAGACTCATCGCGAATCGGACTAATTGTGACAACACCGGCTGACGACATTCTTCTATTAACAATTCAAACCCTAAAAGCTTCACAAACCGAATCTAAAAGAGCAAACCCAAACCTAAGAAAGATTTAACAGAATGTACACATTCTCACAAACAAATTTGTACAGAATTAAGATTTAAACTGTACAAAATCTGAAGCCCTCAATATTAAACCCTTAAAGATTCAAGCTTTTGTGCCCTAACAGCATAATTCAGCTAAACCCACTAATTCAAAGAATTCAAAATCCTAACTTTGTGAAAAAGCTACAGATTCTGAAGCCTTGAACAACACAAATCACAATAAAATCATAAAGGTCCACGCAAATATTAATGGGTTCTTACCTAATCTAGCAGGGAGAGACAGTGGACCCTTACCAGAGAGAGCAAGAACCGAATACGAAGAAGACGATGGAGATGAGATATGTATAGGGGAGAGATAGCAAATCTACGAGTTTTGCGGGTTCAACAGAGATTTTTTTGCTTTGTTTGAAATGGCTGCTTCTGGAGGAAGAGAGAGGATAGAGCTGAAGATGATGCCGCGTCGTTGACGTTGGCTATAGACATAGTCATAAAATATACATGGGTTGAATCGATGACTTGGACAGGAATTTTGGGTGGGCTTAACGGAGTTAGGAACCTCTTGACAGGATTTTTTTCATCAAATTATTTTAATCTCAAATTCTCAATAATTATTTTTTTTGGTACCCAATAAATAATACTGCTCCACCATGTCACACAAAAAAAAATAGAAAAAAAAAGATATTTATAATAAAAAATTCACATTTTTTGAATAATATAAAAAGTCGTAATGCTATCATATTTTGAAAAAAAAAAAATTATAAGACAAATCAATACAATATTTTCATGATTTAATTTCAAAGATAACACTTAACTAGCATATCTAACATGAAAAAGTAAAATAGATTTGAGAGAGGTCTTAGAGACAATTTAAGCAAATTAAGTGGATCCATTAATAAAAACTGAAAAAGTGTGGCTAATTCTTGAGTATGAAGTCCACCATATACATCAGTTAATCATAAAAAGAAGATTAAATATAAATTTTATCAAATTTTAAGAGTGTAAATTATATAAAAAAAATTAATATAAAATTAACGTTAATCAATTGATTAATTCAATATCAATCTATTTCTATGTGTCGGTACCATCAATTGATCAAGTTATCTTCGTCATAACCGATCCAAATTATTATTGCTCATTCCTATGTTTGTTACTATAATTTTTTTGTTGTTGACTAGTACTTAAAATGTGGCCTCAGATATAGGTATCAAACTCTAGATTCTAGCTCAACCCTGAATTCTCTCTACTTTAATTTGAACTATAACCAAAACAAAGTTTCAATTTTCTTATAATTTTCTTCGACGCTTCCTTCCACTCCATTTTCTCTCTCTCTTCATACTTCACACAACATACTCACAGATCTATCTGTTAGTTTTGTAAGAAAACAATCTTATAAGGACTTAATCGTCAAGTTTTACACTCCGATCCGATCCGATCTCGCCGAAAAAATGGAGAATCTGATAGCTTTGGTGAACAGATTACAAAGAGCATGTACTGCCCTAGGCGATTACGGCGAAGAAAGCGCTTTGCCCACTCTATGGGATGCTTTACCTTCTATCGCCGTCGTCGGTGGCCAGGTACCTCACCTTCTTTCTCTCTTTCGATTCTCTTACCAATTGCTTTTGTTATTAGCTAGCAATTTCCATTATGTGACTGATTTGCTTTTATTTCTTATTATTTGAGTCCATTTTGTAAACTTTTTTTAGCTCAAAGCATGAAAGTATCGATTTTGAAAACTTTGTTAATGTCTTTGAGCTTTAGCTCAAAGTTTGTTAATTGTTTGTGTTTTCATTTTTCGCTTTTGGTATTAGCTAGCAATTTCCATTCTGTGACTGATTTGCTTTTATTTCCTATCATTTGAGTCCACTTTCTAAACTTTTTTTTAGCTCAAAGCATGAAAGTATGGATTTTGTGATCTTTGTTAATGTCTTTGAGCTTTAGCTCAAAGGTTGTTTATTGTTTGTATTTTCATTTTTCATATATGAATTTGTCCATCTTTAAAGCACCTGAGCTGATTCTGTGTTCTTTAGTATGGTTAATATAATTGTACATAGTAGCCACATATTTTCCTTGAGCTTTTTGTAGTAATAATTTTATAACTGAACCTTCATTATTTATATATTGGATATGCACCATCCAGCAGATATTTCAAGAGCATAGCTAAACTGTATTAAAAAGCTAGATCCCTTTAATTTTTAACTTTAAAAAGGCCGTGTTGAGCCACTTGCCGGGGGTGGTGTGTGTGTGTGTGTGTGTGTGTGTAACAGCATTTTTCATATATTTTGCCCAACTGACCTTTCCAATTCCCAGTCATCTATGAGGAATGAATATGAAGGTTGATATGTGCAAAGTAAATTGAGTTCAATATTTTAAACATTGGGACTTTTATTCTGGAATTTAGAAGCTCTCATTGACTAACTGTAGCATTGGTTAGAGGATATTCTCTTCTGTTGTTTTTGATGTACTAAATGTTGTTTCAACTTACTTAATTTACGATAATATATTTTGTTTTGACACAGAATTTGAATCTGGACCTGTGGTTTAAGTAATCTAGGCTACATATTTTCCTTTACAGCATTTCAAGAGCAAATTGTTTTGGAAAATCTTGGCCTTTCATTGCTTGGCATAATATTTCCTAATCGGACTCTGTTAATGTTTTCTAGAGCTCTGGAAAGTCATCTGTGCTAGAGAGTGTTGTTGGGAAGGACTTTTTACCTCGTGGATCTGGTAACTAGTACTATTTTTTAATTAATTTACTAAATTTCACTGCATAATTAATTCCTATATTTTGTCATGCTCATCGACATGTACATCCTGTGAACTCAAAAAACTTTGCAAATGTTTGTCTGCAGGGATTGTTACCCGTCGTCCTCTTGTCCTACAGCTTCAAAGACTTGAAGAAGGACGAGAATATGCAGAATTTGCACACCTTCCTAGAAAAAGATTCACTGATTTTGGTATGTCCTGTCGTAATGAAATTAGTAGCATGCTATACTAGTTTGCTTGTGGTATAAATTCATTTTTAATCCCAATATAGTGCAAGTATATATTTATCCTACTTTTTGTAGTTTTTATGAGTTGATATCCTTGTGTCATATATGTAGTTTTTATTCTGTTCTATGTTATATGATAAACTCTTTGTTGTATCTTGTGCAGCTGCTGTTAGGAAGGAGATTTCCGATGAGACTGATCGAGAGACCGGACGATCTAAAATGATATCCACTGTACCGATATACCTCAGTATTTACTCACCTAATGGTGAGACATATCTGGTTATGTATCGTTATCATTGTCATTCATCTCATCCTTGTAATTTATATGGGTGAATTCCCCTGTATGTAATAGGTTCCCATTCGAGTTAAGGTTACTATGTTTGAAAATTTGAATGCCATTGCTTTCCATAAATTTCTAGTTATGCTGGACTGAGTTGGAGAATCAATAGTTGCTTTGAGTGGTGTCCTAAATTAGTCATGTAGTGCTTTTCATTCCATCTTGGGCAAGAGTTTTCTAAAGTGTTTCATAGGAAGAGAATAAGTGAAATGTGAGGCTATAATGTTCTCTCTCTCTCTCTCACTCTTTCCCTCCCCCTTTTAGTGAATTCTAACAATTTTAGTTGGAAATTATTATCTGAAGACCATAAAGTATTATTTATGTTTTCAAGCAGGGCTAATAATTTATCTGACTGTTTTTAATCATGTTGCACTAATTGCAGTATGTTTTATAAGCGCCTTTCCATAACTCTTGTGGTCCCTTCTGCTCTTTCACATGTTGTCACTATGTAGTTTTACATCAAATAGGAATTGCTACATGTCAATACCTTATTTATTTAGTTATGTTTTGATGAATGTATGCCAATATTATTTATTCTTTTCTCATCACATATGTAACATATGTACAAGTTCCTAACTATGCGGTATCTCATTTGTTATTGTTTTTTATTGGCAGTTGTAAACTTGACATTGATTGATCTTCCTGGGCTTACAAAAGTAGCTGTTGGTGAGTTTTAGCATCTCTTAGCTTTTGCTCTATAAATGATTCTGAAAATTCTTATTGCCGCTATTCCTAGTCACTTAATGTATTTTTAGCTTCCACTTGATATTGGGTTTCTTGACATTGATTAATTGAGATAACATTAACTGATCATTGTAGACGGCCAACCAGAGAGTGTTGTGCAGGAAATTGAAAACATGGTTCGCTCATATATTGAGAAGGTAAGTTACTATTGAAATATGAGGTTCTTTTGTTCCAACTTTAATGAAATCATGCACAATGATGCTATGTTTCAGCAGTCCCTGAAAATGGTCAGAACTTCTGGATGACTGCGTTATTATGGGAATTTTTTATTTTTAAATAGGGATCCATGGCAGCAATGTCAAACTACAGCATGACTTGTGTTAGATTTTATGCATTCTTGAAATCATTGTTTCATCAGTTAATTTATTGTTTCTATGTGTCACCTGGATGTTGGTTGTCATTTGCGTAATTACTTTACAGGTAAAGAACTAACATTTCCTCGTTCTCAATTGTGCAGCCTAACTGTATAATTTTGGCTGTTTCACCTGCCAATCAAGACCTTGCAACCTCTGATGCAATAAAGGTTTCTCGTGAAGTAGATCCCAAGGGTACAAAACTTCCCCCTTCCCCCTTCCCCCTTCCCCCTTCCCACCTTTCCAATCCTGTGATAAGTTTTGCCTGGTACATAAAAATAATTGAATGGATGTTTTCTTTGTACTTTGTTTATGAAAAATTTGGGGTTCTATATATCTTGAGTGGACAATGAATTATAACTCTAGTTTTATGATTAATTTTAATAATAGTTTGTTTTGTTTTTAGCTTATTATTTTTAAAAGCTTATATCTCAAAAACAGAAGAAAATATTTGTGTAAATTTTCATGATGTGCCCTACTACTTTTAAGATTTGTTGTTTGGTGTTATTGTCTTTGATCTGCGTCCATGTTTAATAACTTCTTTACTTCTTATGTATTCCTTAATAGATTTTAAAGCATATTTTTTTCATAAACTCCAGACAGCTCCTGTTAATTTTGTATAAGCTCAATTTCATCATTATTAGGATCAAGTTGCTTTAATTTCTTAAAAATTCTTGAATCTGTTTTCCATTTGTAATTTAGCTCTTTTGATCTGTTCCACTTTTTAAATATTAGGAGACTAGATTCTTTTGAGATTATGCACTACTAATCCCTCTGTTTTAAAAGCCACTCAACAATATCAACTGTCTTATTTTTTTCAGGGGAGAGGACATTTGGAGTTTTGACAAAAGTCGATCTTATGGACAAGGGTACTGATGCAGTTGAGGTAAGCGGCTTTTATGTTGCGTAAACCAACATGATTTGATTATAATTTCTCATTTAATTCAGAGTATGTTCTAACTAAGACCATGTATACATGTGAAGCCCGAAGTTCATAAACTATTTCTTCATTCATTTTTCGGCCGATGTATCAGCACCTGTATGCTATGCTTGCACCTCACCCCCACCCTTATGGTTGCACGTCTCTGATATATTACTATATTACTTATCATGATCTATAAAAAGCTTCTTCTTGTCTAACAAATCTTTCATATCATTCTATATCAAGGCTTTGTTTTGTATTAAGTATAAAGATGGAAGGGGTTTATCCTAATTTGTTTATTTTTCTCCTCAGATCTTGGAAGGAAAATCATATAAGCTACAGTTTCCTTGGATTGGTGTCGTCAACCGGTCTCAAGCTGATATTAACAAAAGTGTTGACATGATTGCTGCTCGGCGGAGTGAGCGCGAGTATTTTGCTAATACCCCAGAGTACAAGCATATTGCTCATAGGATGGGCTCTGAGCATCTAGGGAAAGTGCTTTCTAAAGTAGGCAACTTGTTCTCTCATTTGTTTAGTAGGAAGAACTTGTTTATATCTTGTCTTTGATGATGTAATGTTTAAATTTGAATTGTTTTGCTTCTTTTTTTAAACTTTATTGTTGATGCTAAAACTTTAGGCATCCATATACTAAATATTTCTTGTTGACTGTTTCAGCATTTGGAATCTGTCATCAAGTCTAGAATCCCAGGTCTTCAGTCTCTGATTAATAAAACTATCATTGAACTGGAAACAGAATTGAGCCGTCTTGGAAAGCCAATTGCCACGGATGCTGGAGTAAGTATGCCTCTTTTTATTTGAACTTCAATTTTTTCTTGGATCAAACAATTTTGAAGAAGTGGCTGGCTGAGTTACAAATGCTAGGGAGTTGTAACACTATCCTTTGGGTTTTTAGCCAATGAGGAGTTACTTTGGCATCTCTTTGGACTTTTTGTGTGATTGTATGGAGTTTTAGAATGTTTATGCTTGTTTCCATGTCATGCTTTCCTCTTGAATTGTTTGTGATATTTGCTTTTTAACTAATAATGCAGGGAAAATTATATATGATAATGGAAATCTGCCGGACTTTTGATCAGATATTCAAAGAACATCTTGATGGCATGTATGTATGGTGAAGTAGTCACACCCATTAATATGTTTTAGTTTTGTGGTTTTCTTGTTACTTTCCAACCTAATATTTTTTATAATGATACTTAATTGATGCAGACGACCAGGTGGTGATAAAGTATATAATGTTTTTGACAATCAACTTCCTGCTGCGTTGAAAAGGTTACAATTTGACAAGCAACTTGCTATGGAAAATGTACGAAAACTAATTACTGAAGCTGACGGATATCAACCTCATTTAATTGCTCCTGAGCAAGGATATCGCCGTCTCATTGAATCTACCTTAATTACCATCAAAGGACCTGCAGAAGCTGCTGTTGATGCGGTATGTATTTGAATTTCAGCAGTTATGGACCCCATTTTTTATCTATAATTTGCAATATGAAAAATGATATAGATGTTCACTGTCCTCTCAACTGTATGTATAAAGATTTCTTTTTTAAGCCAAGCCCAAAAAGTAAGAACACTGATGACATCAGCGTGTCTCCTATCTTGGAAATTCCTACTTTTTAGGTTGGAGAGATGATGAATGCAGTTGAATAATGACGGGGAGTTGAATTTTATCATTTTCAAGAACCTGTCACAGTTTGTCATTTGTATTATAATAAACTTAATATGAAAAGGTCTGTAAGTACTTACTCTGCTTGATTACCATACAAGGCTCCAGTTTGTCAATATACGAACCTATCCCACATGGCTTATCTGAAAATGAGCTTTAGTTTAAGTAATTTGTTGTTTAAGAGTTCTACAAGTGTGTTGTTTCTTCTTTCCGATACTTGTGATGTCAAATTAGTTCTTCATTGTTCCAATTTAAAGTAATCTCATGCTTTTATAAATAAGATATATGCTAGTATCTAGACTACTTTGCTTGATGTCTTTTACCATGGTTTCAGGTTCATGCTATTTTGAAGGAACTGGTTCACAAGTCGATTAATGAGACTATGGTTAGTATCTAGACCTTTTACATTATAATGTTTCTGTGTTGATTTATAATGTGCACAATAGCTTGATTGTTAGGGACTTATCGGATCTATGTTATGTCAACACATTTGTCAGTTTATAAATGTAATAAGTACAATGCGTGATAACAGAGGTGTTTAGCTTACAATAAGAACATTTTTGTTTTATATTGTAAAATAAAGTAGGAAAATAGAGAGAAGAGATAAAGGTATAATTTGATTTAAATTCTAAGTTATAAGCTGAAGCCATCATGTGGTAACTTTGCGGACCAGGTATATGTCACAAATTGGTAACAGGGCATCTCTCATACTGTGGTGGGCCTTGTGACCCACATGAGCACTAACTTTACAGTGAGCACAAATTGAGCTTGGATCAATGCTCAATTCTGTGTTTCAAGAGCACGAGTTGGTCATCTTGCCCCACCATAGGGCCTACTCTAAAGTCTTGATAACTTGATAAGTCATTAGTACTCTTAGTGGTAGACTAGAGATTGGTTAATTGGAACTGGTCTCCCACTTAAATATATGGCGTACTCTTTAGCGTATTATCATCTATAATTAAGTGAAATCCCAAAGTCAAACCCTTGGGAATGTGTGGGCATTGGGCCCAACTCGAACCCGGATCAAGGCTCAATCCACTGAAGAGCACCAATTGGGTCATCTTGGCAAGGGCCTGTATGGCTAATAACTGTAGTCCATGCAAACATTTGCGAAGAAGGCCAAACAGTTGTGTGATCTTTTGACAATATAGTGTCGTTTTTGTCAACACAGACAAGGAGGAAGGGAAGACGGGTAAATGGGGAGAAGAAATATGCCTGAAGGTCATAGTGACTGAAGCCTTGATTTTAAATCAATATTCAACTCTGTGTTCCATCAATGGGATTACATCTCTTTATATAGGAAACTGATTCTAATCCAACAACTTTGGAAGCCTAATTTAACAAGAAAACAGACTCTTAATTACTACCTACTATAATCAAAAATATAATACTAGTATTTTCCAAAAATAACCTAACTACTATTAATTTATCCATAACATAAAACAATCTACTAAGACTACATACTTGGGGCCAAATTACCTATTATTTTTTTTTGCTCTTTCCACTAATCTTCATGTCCTGTTGTGTATCAGATGTCCTATCTAAAAAGTGATCATTTTCCATGTATTTCTATTGGGTGGTGTTGTTCAATTTAACTCTATTTCCATTACTTTATAAAAATAAAAAGAGTTTGTAATTTTGTGGACCCATCACATATATCCATGTATTTCTATTAGGGTATAAGAGCAAAATTAATGTTTGGTCAAATACTTGTCTTTCTCAAACTATGTGCCAATTGAAGATTGCCACTTAAATTGGGATAGAGGTAGAGACCAGTTTCATGCTTTCTATGTTTTGAAATCTTCTGAAGAAGCGAATGCTGAAAAAAGCTTCATGTAATTTAGTAACTGCTCTTTATTGTCAATCTCTTTACTGAGTACAAGATCTTTAAATAACTGCAAGATAAAAAGAAAAATCTATCAGGTCTGTAGAGACATGTGACATGAGCCAATGTGGTATGGAAGTTAACATGAAACTTGATGACGAAGCACCAGAACTTGATGACGAAGCACCAGTCAAATCTATCATAGATAAGCACAAGACTGCCATCTACTTTTAGGAACTGACATGAGGCTGTTTTATTTGTTCCTTTTAGTGCCGTTCTCACTTATAAGTAATAGAGATAATTGATTAAGTTCATGGCATACATCACATCACGTGTGTAAGCACCAATTCTACATCCATGTATAGTTCCTTACTCTGAAAGTCTCAGTGCTAGATGCTCGCTTGTATCGTGCAGGAGCTGAAGCAGTATCCCTCTCTTAGAGTGGAGGTTTCAAATGCTGCGTGTGAATCATTGGACAGGATGAGGGATGAAAGCAAGAAAGCTACTCTACAGCTAGTTGAAATGGAGTGTTGTTACCTGACCGTTGATTTCTTCCGGAAGCTTCCTCAAGATATTGAGAAGGGTGGAAATCCTACACATTCAATCTTTGATAGATATAATGATTCATACCTTCGTCGAATCGGTTAGTATTCAAGCAGGCCTATATGTTTACACCGACTTAAACCTGGAGGATATTTTCCAATCAAACATTTAAGAGGATAATGTTTTCTTATCATGGTGATTTTTTTATTATGTTTGCCCCCCTTTACCAAACAGGATCCAATGTATTGTCATATGTCCATATGGTGGTGGGAAGTTTGAGGAACTCCATCCCAAAGTCTGTCGTTTATTGTCAAGTCCGCGAGGCCAAGCGGAGCTTGCTTGACCATTTCTTTACGGATATGGGGAAAAAAGAGGTGAACTTCATCATATGCCCCCCACACCACTCCTCACACACCCCATGAAGGAAAATGGAACTAGTAGGAAAATTTTATTTTATTATTTTATTATTTTTGCAGGGGAAGCAGTTGGGTACTTTGTTGGATGAGGACCCAACAATAATGCAGCGGCGTGTCTCCCTAGCCAAGAGGCTGGAGTTATACAGATCTGCCCAAGCAGAGATCGATACAGTTGCCTGGGCCAAGTAGATTTGAAAATCTGTATTATTTCCTTCCAGTTTGTAGGTATATGGTATGATGAGAGGGTTGTGATTGTTTTGATCTTGCGACTCTAATTCTTTATACATGTTATAAAATGGTTCATCGTTTAAGCCCTCTTTCATCCCCGTCAATATTTATTGCAATTATGCTGTTTGAATCATGGCTGCTGGAAAGAACATCATACACACACACTCAAGTAAACACGTGTGAGAGATTACTAGATAGATGTTGTAATGAATGTTTTCCCCATTGTCCATTTATAAGTTACTTGTCATACGAACGGTCACAAATTACAAACACGTTTTGATTAGTTCATACCTAAACTGATTAGTTATAACTAATTACTAGCACGGTTTGGTTAGTTCATACCTAAACTGATCAGTTGTACTAACTAATTACTAGCCCTTAACCTCAAAAAGTCTAGACGGTCCTTTTCAACCCATTCTTACGCAATATGCACTTGTTTTCAACATAAGATTCATTTTTTAAAATACTATACCAATTTAAAATAAAAGCTACTCTCTCCCTTCAAATATATAAGATTTTTTAAAGTGAATATAAAATATTTCTAAATTTAAAACAAATGAGAATTAATTTAATTTTTAGGCCATGCAATTATAATTATAAACTATTTTAAATTTAAAAATGTTTCAAATAGACTTGAAACAAATCAGGGAATATCTTATATTTTAAAATTAAGGAGTATTAGTTTGGTAGTAGGAATTGGCGGGAATAATGATGATGATGATTACCCGCCACCTTGTCAACTCATCCATCATCACAAGCTTCAAACCCAAGAAACTAAAACTTGTTTTTTTTTTCTTCTTAATTTAACTCTCTCCATTGGCTTCTAATTCATTATTAACTTAACCTGCAGCAACCATCAAAAGGCCTTAATTAAATTTATTGTTTTTTTTCGATGGAAGTGAATATTTCAAGATTCAGAGTTTTGTCACTGGTGTTGGTGTTCGTTAATCTTGTGTTTCCCTACCGGCGGGAATCGGTTGTTTTAGCGGCGGACGTGACTAGTAATGATATTAATTTTTTGCCACTTTGTGCCATCAATCTCTCCGCTTTTCTTCCTCTACCGTACAATAATTTGCCAAATATGGTCTGCAAACCCGTTTGGAATACATTTATCCTTCGAGTAAGTTAATTTGATATATATTGGAAAAATGTATTGTGTAATACTTCGTTATAGTCCTAAAAAACTATTGTCATAAGACGATTTTATTTATACAAACACAGTTATATATATATATATATATATATATATATATATATATATATATATATATATATATATATATTGTAGACTTAGTTATGTAATTCATCTGAATATTCATATGTTGTTCTGTTGCAGTACTCTATGACACAAGACAATTTATTAACCATTGTATTATCTGTTACATACACTACTGGTTGGGTTGGAATTGGTTTTTCAAAGGATGGAATGATGCTTAATTCCAGTGCAATGGTTGGATGGATCAGTGAAAATGGTTTTGCAAGAATCAAGCAATATTATCTAGCCGGCTTCACCCCTTCAGATGTCAAACCGGATAGAGGCGATTTGCCACTTATTAGTACTGTTCCGCCATTTGTTACAGTTTATGGGGCAACAATTTACTTGGCATTTCAGCTGAATTTTCCAGCCTCATCATCACCAAGCACCACACAAACAATTTTATTAGCTTTTGCGACTAGATATCCGACCCACAATCGCCTAACTCCTCATAATGACAAAGCAGCCATTCGGTTCGACTTCTCAGCAGGTAGTACTTTTTTCATCTCCCCTCCAAAAGGATTTGACTCATAAAATGTGACATTCGTTGCAGGTTGGAGGGAGTAATACTAATATCATATATAGCCTATAGAACCTTTTACTTATGTGTGATTCATTTGATACTAATCCAACTTTCATTTAAACGTTAATTTTTATATAAAAAAAATCTTCTCCTCCTCCTCCTCCGTGTTCTTGCTGAAAAATACAAGTATAAACTGTCTTATTAACTAGGATTTTTCTTCTTTTAGGTAACATAGACTCGTTGTCTACGCCTGGGTCTGGTGCAAGTGCGCCTAATGATATCTTCAGCACAATAAAAACTCACGGACTATTGGGTTTGCTTGGATGGGGTCTGATTCTTCCTGTAGGGGCAATTGTTGCAAGATACCTCAGGCATATTGATCCGTTATGGTTTTATCTTCACGTAGTCATTCAATTCATTGGTTTTAGTATCGGGGTTGCTGCTGTGGTTATTGGAAGGTCATTGTATGACAGACTGCATGCCAATATACCAACACACAGAAACATAGGAATCTTTGTTCTTGTGCTGAGTATCCTCCAGGTTTCTACCTGACCTGCTTCAGTTTTCGTCACTTATCTGCTTATATATATGTTATGATGATTAAGCATATACTAGTAACTGACAAAGTGATAATACTTTTGTAATTTTTGATTTTTCTTTTGAAACTAACTGAAACTACAATCTGTATATTCTGACAAATTTAATACAAAAACCTCCTAATCTTGGAAAGACAAGACTCGTGCAGTCAAAAGGATAAATAACCTTGTACTTGATTGATGTTAGGTCTTGGCAATGTTCCTAAGACCACACAAGGACAGCAAGACGCGCAGGTACTGGAATGTGTACCACCATTGGATTGGAAGAATGGCCCTTTTCTTCGGAGCACTGAATATTGTTTTGGGGATCCAATATGCAAATGGAAGGAATGAATGGAAGATAGGTTATGGATTTGTTCTCGGCGTAATTTTAGTTTCATGTATTGTACTTGAAGCTTTGTTGAACTTGAGAAGGTCAAAGGAGTCACCTCCCCCTTCAGCCTTCCAGATGAATTCGCTTTAGCAAGTGAAGACAATTACTTAGAAATGATGTTCTTTGGATGATACTTGTAACGCCCTCAAATCCGGTCTATCTTCACACCCGGATTCCGTACGTCACGAGTACATCATTCATCTAACATACATCATTATATACTGAAATATAACGACATACACTCTCAAATCCCAGGTTCTGGAACCTTATGACCTCTTTTATTACAACTAATGATAATTACATTATTCATTTCATCTTACAAGAGTGACTTTTATCCGCCACCAAGGATACATAATAGTTCATTAAACTAGTCTATAGTTCAGTTTTTATCTTTTTACATTACAAGTCTTCACTTGATCTTCTCGCTCATTCACCTTCTGAATGGAACTTCATCTGGATACCGTCAGCTTGATCTTTACGGGATCCTTAAGTTCTTCTAACCTTGTTCGCTGAAAATTGTTTTTCATTTAAGCAAGTGTGAGCATTCAATTGCCCAGCAAGTCATAACAGTTGAACAAACAACTTCAGAATTAAAACATTTATTTAGAACTTCTATAACCGAACAACGGTTATGAAGCAGCTTAAAGAATAGGAATAATCTCGATTCCTATCATCTTAAAACATCAATTATTTTCACTTTGAAATACTTTCATTCTTCTACCTTTTTCATACACATCCTATTTGGCTAGAATCATTAGCACAGACTTAACAATAACGGTTCATGTATAAGCAGAACATACTTGTATTGAATGACTCAATCACGAACAATGCATATCATAGTAAAACAATCAAAGTGTTCAAATTGTGGCTCAAGGCTTCATACATTCTAACACCTTGTACAAATATCACACATTCGCACATAGACGTAACTTTTCAAGTACAACATCCGAGAAGTTTAAGAAACTAGCATTCATGTATATATGAATGAAGTTAGAAACTTACGCTTACGCCTATTACGACTTTCTAGGCTGCATTCATTTCAATTCCTATATAACACATAAGGAGAAAACATAAACACCAATTAGTCATATATTGAACTTACGCATTGGTTTACTTAGCTTTACTTCTTAGAGTTCGCGTTCTTGCAATATAAGTTTACTTGACTAACTTCTTTTTCCAATTTATGGATTTATGACATACGGAGATGTCTTACTCAAAACGTTCATCACCTTGGATGATTTATATTCTTATCTTATTCTTATAACTTCTCAGGACTCAAAGACACATCGCGTCTCTCTTTAGTAGTCCATATGGTACTCTGAGTGGTTTCCCACAAACAACCAACAAACAAGTTCCCGTCTCATCTACTGCCATCACACAGTGAGTTAGATCGGTTGCCAGTTTTGTATATACCTTCGCTCTCTGAAGGAATTGTTTAGCCCAACTCCCATATGTCAACCATCAAAGGTTACGATTGTACCACAACCTAACTTCTCTTAACTTATACGAACTATTAACTATAATGTTCGATTAAGTCAATTTCTTATTCCATACGGCTTTCTGACAACTAAATGTCATCCCTCCGGATTCATTCTTTATCGAATCACATTCGGCTTTCATTAAGCTTATTACCATTTGTTACGGCTTTCTTGATAATTCATATACTATTTAATACTTTCGTTATCCATTATATGAACCCCATGTTCATTACTCGTTCTTAGTATCAAAGCCATACCGATCATTGTATGCTAAGACAAAGCGTCCATCGCAACGACGTTACGTTCACAGCGTCTGTACGCTTCACATTTATCTCTCATTATCATGATATAACATCGAAATGTTATTCATTACCCTCGTCACTCAACGTCTAAGGAATCACAACCATAGCAATTCCTCACGTTCGTTCATCACGACTACGGTCCCCGGATATCGGTTATGTAACCCGCGATTATATTCTTTGTCATTTAATCTCGGTTAATCTTTACGTTCAACCTTTAATAAAGGTTTAAGTCATTTGCTTAAGTGTTATTTTAGGTGAACTATATGTTCATATTTCTTTCTTGCACATCCCCTAGTAATTGAGCATTAAAATCTCATTTCTAGGCATTGCTGCGCTGCCGCCGTTATGGCATGACCTACTTCTCTCTCTCTCTCTCTTTCCAGGCCAATTTATGCGGCCAAGTCATTTGTTATCTCTCGTACTTGGCTGCCACTCTCCGAAGATTGTGGTACGAGCTGTGGCTGCTTGGCCACTTCCCACAGTCTATCCAATACCGTGTGCAGGAGACAAAACCCTAGAAATTTTTCTAAGTGTTAAATAAATTCTTTGAGACGCTCCCTTCCCGATCTCATAACTCCTTCGTTATAACTCGGAACGAGGTCGTTCCAAAGCCATTCTCTTCCTTATCTTACGTACTTCAATACCCCTCAGACAGAACTGCATTCTGAATTCGTTAACGTGCCATTAGATTGGCTTGATCTTCACCCTTCGTTCATTTTTACGTTTTTAACGCTCTTCGTTTGTTCGTCCGTAATTCGATCATCTGAATTCGGAACTCGTTCGTTCTTGAGTCAACGACTCATGTTTTCTACGTCCTATTACTTTCTTATGAAACCCTACATGTTCTGGTTCATTTACTAACTTTCTAATTCTCGTTCGTCTTTTACGAAATTTCGCCATAACTTCGTTATAGCTAAGTTTTAATCCGTTCTTCATGAACGTTTCTACCGTTCCTAACCAAACAATACACATCTAACTTATACGCGATGGTTTTAAACTTGTCCATCAACAACAATTAAACTACGATGGTTTTAAATTTGTCCATCAACAACGTTCTTCGTGTTCTTCGTTCGTTCTTCATTTTAATCGATATTTTGGATTATGATTCCACTTTTTATTGGAATTTGATGTTATAGAACATTATTCCTTACTTATTTCATCTAATCATTCATATAATCCACTCGGATCGTTCTAATTTATTACGAATCTTATACTTCCTTAAGAAATTTATTTAGTAAACTTTAAATTCTTATTTCTTTGTTTTCTCATGATTTCAATCATATGAAATCATTTCTAACATCATCTACTTCTTATCTTCATTAAGTTATGTTTTTAAACATAAAAACTTAAAGAAAATTTAAAAGAGACTAGGTTCTGGATTACGGTTTTTCTTTAATCTTTTCCCGTCGGACAAAGTTTGTACACGGACTAGCCTTTCCTCTTCCTTCTCCTCCCATCCGAACTCTCTCTCTCTCTCTCTCTCTCAATGTTGTAGGATTTTCAAAATCCAAAACAAATGAGCTTAAGCTTCCTATTTATAGAAAACTAAGGCCAAGGGTATTTTAGTCATTTCGCCCCCCAACCTCCTTACTATTCACACCTCCTCAATACACCTCCTTACTATTCACGTAGCTTCCCTTGGAAGCTTCGTGGTTCCGTCTTTCGGGTTTCGTCTGACAGTTCGAAAACTACGATTCTCAGAATCCAAATATTTTTGGATATTTCGTCTTTTCTTTACCGACTAATTTTTACGTATTCTTCGGATCTTCGAAAAACTGAAAAACACTTTTCGACGTTAAGTGTTTTCCTTCACGTTTTACCCTAACGTAGCTAATCTAGTGAAAAGTACATAACAGTATTTTTCGTCATTTTTATTTCGTCCGATTTCTGCACATTTTTCGAGAAAAACTTTTATCGACTTACTTAACTTTTCATAATATATTATCGTCAAATCCTTCGACGGAATGTCATTTCGACATATTGAACTCTCGGAACGGCCTAGGTTATTCAAACCCTAACCCTTAGGGTTTAAATCGAAGTGAATAGTGCCTATTTCGTTTTTTTCCCGAAAAATATTTTGTTCCCGGAAAAATTTCATTTTCATCTTGAAAATTCTTATTCGCTCAATCTAGCTCGTAGCCAGAATACTCCTGACTTATAATCATCCTAGGTTATAGAACGATTAATAAACACATAACACAGAATAGTATTAATAAGAATTCATTTTATTAATAACTAATTCTTTAAACTTAAATTCTAGACAACCCGAATTTTCGGGTCGTCACAATACCATTTTGAAGTCCACCAACTTTTGGCTCTGTAAATATTTTTTTTATTTGTTACATTTTCTTTCAACACATAATCCTGGTTTGCTGTATCAATGAACTTTTGACTTTATAAAACTATAGTTGTTTAATGAAACTCCAAGGCACAATCTATATATGACTAATATCAGCAAGGCATGCCAATTCTTAGTACCATTTTGTTTGAACAAATGGATGTCTTAAAAGTCCTCTATCTTTTCCTCTCCCTCCCCCTTTCCTATGCAGCAAATGATTGTCCATATTCCCTGTGTGCCAACAATGGATTTCCTATCCGATTTCCCTTCCGCTTACCAGCCCTGCAACCTAAAAGCTGTGGCTACCCTGGCTTCACTCTTCGTTGCAACAATCGGGGAA
The DNA here is from genome assembly GCA_020205605.1 of Panax ginseng. Lineage (NCBI taxonomy): Eukaryota > Viridiplantae > Streptophyta > Magnoliopsida > Apiales > Araliaceae > Panax > Panax ginseng. The sequence continues at coordinate 104,737,846 of CM035142.1, read as the reverse complement.
TGACCGTTCTAAATCTCCCTTCTTCTGGGGATTTTCTCATACGCCGTATCAACTATCGCCAACAAGTTGTACAACTCTATGATCCAAATAAATGCCTTCCAAGACGGCTTTTGGAGCTCAATCTCTCAGGCTCACCTTTCAAGGCTATATATCATCAAAACTATACCTTCCTTAGCTGTCCACCCGACTCCACGAGGTCACGTTTTACTACCATTGATTGCCTTAGCAATTCTACAAGTACTACTCTTTCTACTTCTTCAAAGAGTCTAGCCACTTCATTGACCGAGTGCAAGATAATTTTTACTTTGCCAATTCCAGTTTCGCTGCCAGTACAATTTGATGGTAGTTTTTCATCTGATCTCAATAAAGATCTTCAGTTAACATGGACTATACCTAATTGTGATGATTGTGAAAAAAATGGAGGTTTATGTGCATTCAAGAACAGTACAAGCCAAAAGACTGTGTGTTCCTATAATACTTATACAGGTAAATACCTTTCTTGATCCTCATCTTGGGTTTTTGTGTGTGTGTGTGTGTGTGTGTTTTATTTACAAATCGAAATCTGCTACTAGATGCAGTTGGGATGGATGAACCATTAGACTAAAACCTTACGCAACAAATATTATCGGAAATTTCATAATTATCTAATAGAAAAATGTTTCAAATAGAATATAAATCACAAGACTAGGTCATGATATTCTTGGTGGTGGCTGTGTTTGTGAGAGTCAGAGGTAAAATGACATGCATTTTATATTAGTTTAATGTTATTGACTTTAATAAATACTCCTATAATGTTTATTGAGTTTCATGTACAGCATTATGTTAGCCACATTTTACGGATTATTGTCAACTTGACCAAAGGCTTGGAATTCTTGAAGGCTTGCTTGCTTGAGCTAAAAAAATGTGGGCACTTGGTAAGTGCCATCAGAAATTAGATCAGAATACATGTTTAGTTACAATATTTCAAAATAATGTAGTCAAATTAGCAGCATTAAATTAATCAAGTTCCAATAGATGCTACTTTTACGGTACGTTCTTATGCAACCTTAATGGGTGTTTCTTGCTTAGTTGCTTTGCTTTGAAGGGCATTTCCAAAAGTTTTCAGAACTAGGTTGGTTCTTGAATTCACTATGTAAAAGGAGGGGGGAATTTGTATGCAACTAAAACATGTGTTCTGAATTACCGAAATATTGAAAAAAAAGACGCAGACTAGTCGCCCCAGATGTCCAAGAGATTAAAGAAAAGATCCACACATGTCTAGCCTTGGGACAAACAGAATGGTCTCACTAAATGACTGCAAATTTTAAGGACTCCTATTTATCTATTTAAAAATTTAAGCAACATAAATAGTACCTCAGTTTCAGGTACGAATGGTGTTTCTGTGTCAGGCAAAAATGGCATCTCTGTTCTCAAGATCATTGCCTTGTGCGTTGCCTTACCAGCAATTGCAGCTTCATTCTTTATAGCCACCTTCATGTGTCTCGTGGACAGAAGACGACTAGGGGTTCATCCAAATAACAGACAGCATAACCTTGCAGCAGCAGAAGCAATAACACCAGAAGTTGAGATCGGCACACCTGGCCTAGATGAAACCACAATCGAATCCTACGCCAAAGTAATAGTAGGCGAAAGCCGTAGACTTCCAGGGCCTAATACCATAACTTGTCCAATATGCTTATCAGACTACCATGCCAAAGATACACTGAGGTGCATTCCCGATTGTCAACATTGCTTCCACTCTGACTGCATCGACGAGTGGCTTCAGCTCAAAGGTACCTGTCCGGTTTGTCGAATTCGCCCTCACCTGCTAATCTAAATTCTTAGAAGTAGCTCTGCTTATCTGACTACCATGCCAAAGAGACACTGAGGTGCATTCCTGAATGCCTGCATGGATGTATCCCTGCTTATGTAAATTTATAGATTCTTTCTCTTTTTCCTTCTTTATTTTTTGTTAATAGTAATTACCACAAGGTTTTAGTTTGGCAAGTAGCAGTATGGTAGTGTTGTAATATTTATAAATTCATATATCAATCTGGCCAGCGGCCACCACTAACAATTCATTTAAGTTATTACTCCCAAAATCCACTTTCAAAATGATGTGTTTTGATATATACACATACTTCACACAGGTCACAGCCAAAAATAAAGATCATTGGAAGGAATATAAAAAAGAAGTTTGGTAAATACAAATATTATTAGACTGATAACAAAGAGTTGTAGTTTCCAGCGTTTAGCATCAACTTATACAACATACAATCAGTTGATTACATACCAAAGAACAACTTGAATAAGGTTTTGCAGAAGGATGCAAATAAATGCACACTAAAACAAGATAAAACTATTCATACTAATGATGTCATTTCTTGGCAAGAAGCTTCTTTGGAAGCTTCTCCAAAGGCATGGTTTTGAGCAGGAAAAGCCTAGCAGCACGCTCTTGCAAAGTACCGCCACATTTCAAACCACGTTCTTGAAGCTCAGATTTTAACCTTTCCATCCCCAAAACCTGAAATCATATAGAAATATTAGCCGCTGTATCAGTCCCCTGATATCTTACATGATGCATGAAATTGCCTATAAATCAAACATTTAGAGCTGAAAGAGTTGACAACTTTTGAAAGATATTACCTTAAAGAAAGAAAAAAATAAGTACTAATTTGCACTAAAATGATACTCTTGCAATCCAGCCACTTCTCTATTGTCACACAATATCAGGAAAAATTAAGAGAGCAATTTAGAGTAAAACTTCATTATATAGAGACAGACTTTTAAAAAGATGTATCAACTCACAAGCAAAAACAGAAACACACATAAATTATCAAAAGAATACAGAATACATAAATGCAGAAATCTTAAAAGAAAATGGGGAAATATACAGGAACTAATAACAAAGGATGGAAAAAGATAAGAATCTCACGATCGTACCTCCATCTCTACTGCAGAAATATATTCATTGAAATTTAGTGGCATATCCAAATCTGGAACATTACTGCTGTCTGCCACTTTTTCTTTTTTTGGTTCAAAATCAGAATTACCATTAGCATCCTCATCAGAACCTCTGCCCTCCCCCAGAGTAGAGATACTTGGTGATTGACCGACTACTATTTCCTCAATATTACCAGACTCAGGTTTTTTAAGCTCTTCTATTTCAGCCTGAGCAGCTTCAATTTCAGATGCAGTGGCCTCCTCCAAATAAGAACCATCTTTACTCTGAACCATGCTTTCTTCATGAATCTTCAATGCTGGTTCCTTTACTCCATTTCCTTGGTTAAGGGCACCTCCATTGGGGAATTTTTCAGACGATTCTAGTTTTCCATTCTCAACAGTATCCTTGTCTTCCTCAGAACCACTCTCAGATGAACATCCTACAGAAGATTCTCCCTCCAGTTTCCCTCCAGTAACAGACCCAGAACTACCGTCTCCTTCTTTATGCGAGTCTGAGCTATTCCCATTGTTCGTGACAACAGATTTCTCATTTTGCTCTCCCATCTCATGGTCGCTGTCATCCTCATCTGTATCATCGGAATCACTTTCTTCCAATTTTCTCTTCCCCTTCCTAACAAATCAACAAAAAGAAAAAGGAAGTGAGTTCAGAACATGTACAAATTAAAACAAAAGGTTTGAGTGCTACTCCCTTCTCTTAACTTATGCGATAAGATCATGCATCTATTAGTTTTTCTCTCTCAAATAATCAAAGAAGTCCAAGTGAACTACGGATGAAAGGTGAATAATATAGATCTTCCTTTATGTTCATGTTTTTAACATGATAGATCAAGCAAATATTGGTTCTTTTTTTAACCTACATCATCCCAACAACCAAGTAAGCAGAAAATTATCTCCTTTAATTCGAACATAAGAAAATTTGTAACTCTAAATCATAGTTGGGAACCGAAGACAAGAAAATCATGCAGTAAACTAGCATAACCTAAAATTTGGTTACAACAAAGTTAAAAGTTATCATTTTCAAGAGAAAAACAATAAAATCAGTCACAGATGGGTCATAAAACTGTGATACATATGAATAAAAAGAGTCAACAGAAAGCCTCCAATTTGCAACAATCATGAATCAACTGCAAAAAGTAACCAGCTAGTATTATGCTCGTATCAAGCCTAATGAATATGTACATGAAAAAAAATTATGTCCATTTCCATAGTTTATTTCCAAATATAACCTAACAGATAAAAGAAAAGAAAGAAACTACAACTATCATAGTATACAGAAAAAAAAATACTAACCAAATCTTCAACTTCTTCTTCGATCCATTAGCCTCCTCAGTCGCAACCTTCCGCTTAGAACTTTTCTTAAAATAACCCCCAAGAGATTCTCTCACAGTCTTATCCACTTTCTCCATACACTTTGCAGAATCCTTCCTATACTTCTCCACGTATTTTTCCACTGCACTTTCCCCACCTTTCCCTTGTTTCTTTCCTTCTTTCACCTGCTTCTTAATAAACTCCTCCGCAACCTTCTCTAATCTTCTCTCCTCAGCATCGGCCTTCCACTCCTCCATCTTCTTCTACGCATTAACATGCCTCAGCCTGCGTCCACTCATATCGCGACACGCGTCGAAATTATTGGTCTTTTTTTGCCCGGCTTTTGTGGCGGCGCCACGGAGGAGCGACCCGAATCCACCCTTGCCACCGCGGAGGCGGAGGAGTAGGTGGATTGAGGGGAACTGGTCGTTTATTGCTAGGGTTGTGCTGTCTTGGAGGACTTTACCATTGGATAAGAGGAGTTGATGGGGAATTGGGATTGAAGTGATGCATTGGGTTTGGGCTTTGATGGCGTTAATTGGGATTGTAGGGGTTGTGAAATTAAGAGTTTTGGTTTTTCCGTCTAGGAGTTTTAGAAGGACTTGGTAGATCTCCGCCATGGTTGATGAGTTTCAAGCTCTCTCTTCTTTCTCAGAGACCCCAGAGGAATACAGAGGTACGCGATCGAAGCTTTTCTCTGATGTATATAAGCCCTAATTTTCCCTCTAATCGGATCGGGGCTCTTTATGCATGATCCGAACCGAAAGCATTCCATTTTATTTTTTTTGTATTGTTTATCAAGGCTTAACTAAATTCCAACTGAAATCAACAAGTCAAATGCATAAGATTAAATTCTCTTGAACATAAAAATTAATATGAAATATATGTTAAGATGCAAGATATATTATTTCTCTAAAATAAATTAAAAATAAGATTCTTTCTAATTTTTAATTATCTTATTTATACACATAAATCGTAATATAATATGAATATAAATTTGTCAACGGAATAAGTACAATTAAAAATAAATTTCTCTACATATTACGAAATTAAAAATTATTATTATTATTATTTTATTTTTTTGTCAAATACGGGTAAGCTTCTACTTTTTATTCAATGCAAGTTATATGTAAATTGAAGTAAAATAAACCAGTGAATTCATAATTTAAAACGATACCTTAAACGTGTTATTATTCCGTTTGCCACGCAATTCTCTCTCTTTGATAATCACTCAGCTAGATTCATAAAAATCAACCCGAATTGGAGAGTGAGAAAAATCAACCAGATGGCGAAGAATAATAATACTAATAATCTATTGGATAAACGTCGGACCTTGCCGGTGGACCCGAAACTTCCCAGATGGGTCTGCCAGAACTGCCGCCACAGCCTCGTCATCGTCGGCGTTGATTCTTACGCCGACAAGTTCCTCAACGATTCATCCTTTCGTTCCGGTTAGGGTTTATCTCCCCCCTCTCCCTACAGTGTTTAATTTATTTGTTTGTATTGTCGACGTAGTCGATTCAGCTGATGCTTAGACGTGAATGACTTTATTTATGTTCTAATTTAGTTAAATAGCACAATTATGCTTGTTGAGGTAAGGTAATTATGGAGTTTCTAGCTATGATTTTGTCTGTTAATTTAGTTTTAGGTAGTCCGGTAATTCTAGATCATAAGCATACACAAATTTCTTAGTGTGTATTTTTAGTCAGTCTGTATTGAGAGTTGTGTGTTTGGTGGGAGTTTTAATATGAAAACTTTGATGCTTTTAATGCTTGTGTGTTTGTTTTATTTAAGCTGGTTTTTATGTATAAATGTTGTATTCAAAAGTTGCTTTTGTGTATCATTTGATTATGTTATTTTGAGTTATGTATAATTTACTTATAAAGACAAAAGAAGAACAACAAATGGATTTTCATTGTGAGCATTATTTCTCGGGAAAAGTTTGAGATGTCTTTGGACTTACTATGTGTCCTGCGGCTACTCTTTTTGAGTGAGCTGAGTATAACTTGTAGTCCTGCGTACAGACCATTTATACATCACCTATATATTGGTCTCTCTGTGTGAAGTGCTTATGGCTGCAAGAATCTGTATTTATGTTAAGGAAATAGAGGTGAACAATGGGATTGATCCATAGCTACCGCTGGCAACAACCCCCTTTATTTATCCTGCACATCTACAGCCGTCCATGCAGATGGTGAATGACCATATTTTAAAAATATATAGCATACTCCATTATTAATTTTAGCGCCTACCCGCTATTAGTAATAGCAAATAGCATTTATAACATGGTGGACAATATAGTAGAAGCATCTTGGAGGAGAAATCCTCTACTAAAAGTAACATAGTCCGCTGTTCCCAAGAGGAACATTGTGAGTCTAATTTTGGTTGCCCACGATCTTCGTTACACCAGGTAAAGAAGGCCTATAGCCAGTGGTGGCTACGCCCACTATTCACTCCAATAATTAAGTGGGTCTGCCCAAATCTAGTAGAAATTACTATTCACTTTTTTTGTACTCGATACAAAAATATAAAGCGCGTTGAGCATTTACAATAAGTCCACTATAATCTTTTAATTTATTATTCATTGGCAATAAATGTTTCACAAGCGAGGCATAGTGAATTAGAGTATTGATTTCCATTATAATTGAGTATAAAACTTGCAGGGATTCAGGGTTCTTCAGTCCATGGTGCGAGCAGTGTGTTAGGTTCAACACGTATGGACCATTCATTTGTCGTGTTGCCCAAGCAAAAGAACCAGGTACTGGGGGTCCCTCCTCGCCCTCGTGGTGGAGCTATTCAGCCTGACACAAGCCAGTCTGGGAAGGCAATGGAGGAATCATTTGTGGTTTTGCCTCCACCTGCTGCTTCTGTATATAAGTGTGAGTCTGCCTCTGATGCTGGTGGGATTCAGGTGCCATCACATGAGGGTGGACCCGCTAGTGATCCTTTGCACCCAAACAATTCTGGATTCCACTCCACCATAACTGTCCTCAAGCGTGCATTCGATATTGCCACCACACAGACACAGGTTTGCAGATTGGTGTTGGATTTTTGTTATAGGGGAAATTAACCATGACTAAGAATTCACTCCTAGTTTGTTTAATTTATGTATTGATGTTGCAAGTTGGTGTATCCATGTAAATGTCATCAATTTTGGAAAGCTGGTGTCTGAAGGTCATACTTGATATGTTTTTTTTGGTTTTTTTCTCCTTCTCTAGGTTGAGCAACCTTTATGCCTTGAATGCATGAGGGTGTTATCTGACAAACTTGATAAGGAAGTTGAAGATGTAAACAGGGACATAAAAGCATATGAAGCCTGCCTTAATCGCTTAGAGGGGGAGCCGCGGAATGTTCTTAGCGAGGCTGAATTTCTCAAGGAGAAACTAAAGGTAATTTATCAGATGACGAGCTCTCACGAATGACTCACTTTGTGTGATTTCCACGCCAAGTAAATATAAGTAAACCACTAACAGTTCTCATCTCTGGCACTTTTTTTTATATATAATGATGAATTTAATTACAAGTTTACACATTCATTCATTGTTAGAGAAATTGAATTTAAGGGCTGCACTAGAGAAAAGGAATTACTCTAATACCAATGCTGGAGCAATGTTTTCCAAATCACTTTATCTGAAGGCATCTGATCAGTAGTCAGTTATTTTCTTATAAAAGTGATTGCTGTTGCAAACCTGATCATCATTGTCAGTGTGTTTCTAATAATGAGTTAATAACCAATTCTTAAGTCATCATGAATTCATTTTTCAGTTTCCCCCTCCCTATTCCTTTATTTGATTTCATGGTGTGTGCCTGATTGAATTTTAAAACATATGATGGTCAATGGCTGAACCCCTCAGTTTTGTTTTATGATGGTAGAGATTTTTACTTTGCATTTTCATTGTGCAAGTTTGTATGGTCAAAAGAATATAAAATTAGTTGTATGTGCAGGTAATGTGGAATTAAAGAAGTTAAGACAGTTAGCATTTGTTGTTTTAGATTATTATTAAAATACTTTGAATCCAATGACACTTGACATGATGTGTTTTCTTCTGAATGTGTATGAAGCTCAGTTTTCTGTCGTGATGCTAGTAGTCAGCCTTCGTAGAAACAAAGTAAGATTTGTGATATGTGCAACTACTGAAGTGAAAAGAACAGTTGAAAATTTTTTCGGAGTTAGAAATATTTTGAACACATCACACTTGAAATTATTGTGCTTTCTTGTGAATATATGCCTTATTCGGGATAACAAGCTGATTTTCTTTTTTAATTTGAGGGTTATAATATTCACGCTGTCCTCTCTAATTCTTTTAAAGATACAAGAAGAAGAAAAGAAACTTGAAGCAGCAATTGAAGAAACAGAAAAGCAGTGCGCAGAAGTCACCGCTGAATTGAAGGAACTGGATTTAAAGTCTAGTCGCTTCAATGAGTTGGAGGAGCGGTAAGTTTTGTCATAATCAATTATACAATGAAAAATGGCTTTCCTTTCTGAAGTAACTCGTAATCAAATCATGAATTTCATGTCGCTTATATAAGTCGCTTTTATCTAATTATTTTCAGTCAATTTATTTGAACCAGGTATTGGCATGAGTTTAATAATTTTCAGTTTCAGTTAATTTCACATCAGGTGCGTTGAAGTTGACGTTTTTCTCTATACATCCAATATATACATCCATGTATGTATATAAAGTCCTGGGGTTTATCTGGCATAGTTGATCCATACTTTATAAGGATTCACTACATTCATTATCTTGATTCAGCATTTCAACTAAACAAATTTGCTTTGTATAGTAATATAAATCGAGGACTGTCACAATTTTGGATTTGAGGTCATGGCTCAGAATTATGCACATGTAAATGAGAGTTTGCTATTGAAAAGAAATTTGTTTTTCTTTTTTACCTTTTACTGTTCATGGACCATGATATGATCATTAAGTTACATCTTTGAGAGATTGATACGGTGACTCTCCTCAGGTGCCTATCTTATACTCTATTCCAAGGAAATTGATTTTTTTCAAGAACTTTTGAATTTAGAAACTGCTTAATTCCTTTCTAAAATGTTTTGTTCCCCCCAATAAATGCAAAACGTTCATTTTCACAGGAGGAAAGAGACGCAATTTTGGCCAAGATTGAAGTTTCTCAAGCACATCTAGAACTGTTGAAGCGAACAAATGTGCTCAATGATGCCTTTCCAATCTGGTATGATGGAGATTTTGGAACAATTAACAACTTCCGGCTAGGCAGACTTCCTAAAATTCCAGTATGTAACGGAGGCATGCAGTTTGTTTGCTAATTGTTACTTCTTAGTCAGTCGAAGGAGTGAATGCCCTTTCCCTCTTTTTTTTTATTTACATTTATTTATTTATTAAGTTAAATATGTTTTCTCTGTCAGTGTCGAAGCATACATGTCAATGGCATGCCTGCTGGTCATTTATGGTAGAGAGTACAACATCCTATCCCACTCCTTGGATTAGAATTGACTCCTCTTTTTTTTGGGAACCATTTTCTTGAAATGCTTAGGTGGAGTGGGACGAGATAAATGCTGCATGGGGCCAAGCTTGTCTTCTCCTCCACACAATGGCTCAGCATTTTCGACCAAAGTTCCAGTATCCTTTTAGTTAATAACTTGCTATAGAGTATAGACTATTTTAGCCAAATGAGCAAACATGAATTCTGGCCTTTTTGAGTTAATATCTTATCTTCAGAGGTTATAGGCCTGTGTTCTAAGAGCTTGGGAGGTCATGTTGTTTTCTTCTTCTTCTTCTCCTTCTTTTCTTTTTTTTTTTAGAATAGTCCTTGTGTACATGGTTACCCCCCCTTTGGCGGCTTCTCATCAATAAATTTTTTACTTAAAGAAAATGCTGAACTTTTGTATCCTCAACTTTGCTACTCAGATATCGGATAAAAATTATTCCTATGGGGAGTTATCCTAGAATTACGGATGCCAGCAACAATAGTTATGAGCTGTAAGTTTAGTCTACTCCCTTGTTTTTTATTCATGAATGAATTCATAATGGATTATTTATGAAGCAACTTGATAAGAGCATTACCGAAGTTCCAATACTCGAGGGTGCATTTGATCATTTGATGGCTGCCTAATATCTTTTTTATTATTAATATTATTTATTTATTTATTGCGTTATGTTTAGTTGACCATGACTCAAAAACAGCCTTTTAACCCTACTGTTTCAAGTCAATATACCCAATCCTTCTCTGCCGATCATATTAACATAATGCATTGTTTGTAGAGTTTGTAGTACGCATTCAGGTATTTCTGATTGCTTGGGTCACCTTCTGCTTGATCTTATAGATTATCAGAAACTGTTGTTTTTTTTATAATGGTTGGGCTGAAAATTGTGGACACCATCCTCCTACCCTTAAATCCTCCTAGAGAGCCAAATTTTGTCCTAGACTTCTGGTATGATTACCTAGAGAGTCTTACTACTAAGCTAGCTAGCTCCGTTTCTTTGGTGTGGTCGGAAATAGTCCGGAATTTGGATTATGCATCTTAATCACTTTTCAAGTTATTTTCCTTTCTGCCTATTGAATTATTTAATTGGGTGCGAGTGTTTCTTAGGTTTGGCCCGGTAAATTTGTTCTGGAGCACTCGATATGACAAAGCAATGACATTGTTCTTGACTTGCCTAAAGGAGTTTGCTGAATTTGCAAATTCCAAGGATAAAGAGAACAACATACCACCTGAGAAACGTTTCAAACTTCCCTACAAGTAAGCCTTTTTTTGTGTTGAAAAATCTTTCTATACATTGGCTTGTAGAGATGGAGACCTTGGTGAACCATTTTTCTTTGCAAAAACAGTAAATAGGATCCATCTTACTATTGAATAATGCTTATTTTTATTTCACAAGTTACTTAAAGATTTATAATAAGCAATTTTAAAGGATTAATACTTTACAAAGGAGGCTATAATTTTCTGAAATGGTGTTTGTGCATAAGACTACTCAAGTCTGATCATATGTTTCTTAAATCAACATTTCGACCTTTTTACACAAGTTGTTCAGAATACACATTGTACTTGTGAAGAGCACTATGAAGAACTCTCACATGAGTCATATCTATCTATTGTTTTTTTCGGCCTCTCATAATCTTATGGTAATACCCCTGAATGGAATAATGATGCAAGCTTACCGATTTATTCAAGAACTCTGCAATATATATTTTCCTTGACCTCCTTAGTCTCTTATAATTTATAATCTATGGTAATATCTGTAGGATTGAAAATGACAAGGTAGAAAACTATTCCATCACCCAAAGTTTCAACAAACAGGAGAACTGGACTAAAGCTCTCAAGTATACCCTTTGCAACCTGAAATGGGCTCTTTACTGGTTTGTCGGGAATACGAATTTCCAGCCTCTCTCTGGGACAGTGTCTTCTCATGCTGAGGTTCCTGCTTCAGGTTCTATGTACAAAAACCACAATCCTAATTCCAAGTCTGAATTTCAAAACTCATCATCAAATCCATAATATAAATGTATATTGACTACATCATACCAAACTGTAAATAGATGTAACATCATAATGTTGTTAAATGACCATATGTTTGTAGTGCTGTATAATTCTAGTGCCTGAATTTCTATGAGAGTTTTGGCTTGTGAAGCAGATATTGTTTTTCATTCACATTCTTGTTCCACTTGTTTGGGGTTCTAAAATGTAATGCTACAAGCATGCACTTAAACCCAATATATGTAGCAGTTTGTACCTGTAAACTGATAATAGTATATGAATGGCTAGACCTTCCATTTTCTGCTTTGGATTATAAAATTAAATGAAAATCTTCGAGTCTTTTCTCTCGCACCATTCCACAAAAAGAGTCTCATATTAAAGATATGCTTTTGTTTAAAATTATGGATCCGGTTAGGATGAAGTTTATTTTTTGGTAAGTTGGTCAATTGGCCAATAGAATGCTGACACACATAGAGCTCGCCTGCGTGTCAGCACTCTATTGGCCAATTGACTAACTTACCCAAAAATAAACTTCATGCTAACCACTTCCGATAACAAATCTGACTACATTGTGTCATTTTCACAAATGAGACTCTTTTGTACAAGGCAAGGCAGGGTCTATTTTCCATGAAACAAACAAAGCCTTGATGCAACATACCAACTTTATTTAGAATACTCCGTTTTAATCTTACAATGGAGAGCATCTACATCTCCTTTTAAAAATAATTACTTGTACAGTTAAGTGCCACTTTATAGGGGTAAAAAACTGCAACAGGAGTCCTTATTCTATTTCGTACGTCATATGTCCATCTTTTATATTAAAAAAAAAAGACGGTAAATTGACTTGCAAGAGTCTTCTGAGATTTGGTCCTAGTACACATGAACATATTTTTCTCCTAAAATGAGCCAAATAAGTAGTAATTTGTACGTAGGCAGGGCAAAATTATATCTTAAATACATAAAACTTCTAGGTATGAAGTTTTTTAGTGAATATAGCTAAGACAACATTCTATATAATAGTGTTGCTCCCAAGTATAGAATAAGAAATAATATATACAAAGTATTAAACAGAACTTAATTTCTTACTATCATATAAAGAACCCCACCTTATTTACGATCTTCGGCACTAAAATCAGGCTCAATTGGCTTCTGAAGCAGTAAAGTTGGTGTCATGTATGGCAGTTTTGCACCAGGTGCATGATTCCGCCGTAAGGCTCGCAGTGCATTGGCGGCAAACCTTGATGCATAAATGGTGGCACCAAGGCTTGGTGATGTTCCACCCTCTTTCGCCAATGCATTCTGAAGTCTGTCCTCTTCCTCACGCAAAGACTTTTCAAGCTTCCTCCTACCATATCTCCGCCATGCTGCTTGTATGAAACAGGCTGCCCATGACCTCCACTGCTGCGAGTGAAATCTGAAATATGTTGTGCATGCCTATTTAGTGGTTTATGGCACTGAAGTATCAAAATTTTGTAAGAGAAACTTATAAAATTTGCCTGAAACTGTGCTGGAGCTGCCTGCTGTGAAGGCGTCGAAATTGGGAGGCTACGGACTTCAGGTCATCAGCCATTAGAGCAAAAGCTTCGACGTCTGACACAGATTGCACGGTTCTAGTTGAGATTGGAAGACTGGAGGAAGAGTTGGGATCCAATGCCCATGTAAGAAGCTCTTCTCCACAGAAGTCACCAGCCTTGAGATAAACAGAGTTAAAGAAGCCAGTTCTCCCACCATTGGTGGTCACTGTCAAAATTTTGCCACGCATGACAAAGAGCATTTCGTCAACTGGATCCCCTTCACGGACTATGTAGCTCTGCTGTGTGTAAAGAACTGGCTTGAGATGATCACACATTGCATCCAACAATTGTTCATCCATGTTTTCAAACATTGGCACCTACAATTGAAGACTTTCCGTGAGCTAAAACTAAAAGCTACAAAATGTTTTTCTTTGAAAGACAGAAAGAAATGCATTCAAGTATTGATTTTTTAAATGCACTTACTCTAGTGAGTAAAGCCCAGGAAAGATGGCGTTTTATGTCCCTCCTCACATCCTTGGGAAGGTTACCGAGGAGAAGTTCTTCGTCAACTCCTCTGGTTTCTTGCCATCTGTACTGTTGATAACGCCTTATCCGCTGTCTCAGATTCTCTGGGAGCATACGATGTGACATCCACAGCTCTGCATCTCGCCTTTTTACCCTCATCTCTTCTACTCTAACAGTTATAGACTGCAGATATTTCTGTAACAGCACAAAAAATCAACTTTTTAGTACCTAACAAATACAGAACTGCAAAAAATTTCAACATTAAGCTTAGTGAGAGCAATGAAGGTTCATGTTGAGTCTACAGAGTGCAAAACAAAATAATAAGAAATAAGATTGGCGGCATATGAGCATTATGAAGCATGGAAAAGTGAGGATCACTATCACCTGACCAATAGACCCTATAAAGAAATATATGCCTTTAAGGGTAGAATGGTTATTGGTTGGAATGTAGTACGCACCTGCATGTTACCAATGAGGAACGAAAATAGCACCAATCCGAGAACAGAAATGGCGATGGCAAAGAGAATCTCCACAACAAAAGTACTTGTTTTGAGGTTTTGGCCAAGCGAACTGAGGAATGAATATAAGAGAAGATGTAATTAGATCAATTTTTTGCACTAATATAGGCTTTTAAATCAAGAACTATAGAATTTTCAAGAACCTCTTAATTCGAGCATTTTCCAGGACCATTTAGATAGAGAATTGAGCTCTAGAACTAATTATGAAGCGAGTTTATTCTACTTTTAAGAGCAAGTACCATTATATTTTATGCATATTGCTAGAAACTTCGTTCTTTGTAGATTACAAGTAATACATGCTTCCACTAGCTAAGCTAAAATCTTAAGTCATCCAAGGTTGTAAATGATGTAAATATTTTATATATCTTTTATCAATGAACATCAGTATCTATAAAGAAACGCAGAAACTAGAACATTATAGTACTCAAAGTGTATTTCTTAAAGAACTAGAGAAAACCCATCCAACAGATCTTATGCAATCTATAAGTTTTATACCAATGATATTTGAAAAGGTTCAACATCCAAGCAAGGACATGTTAACAAAGGTACAATTTTTTTAAAAGCCCATCTTGCATGATTCAATTAAACCAAGGAAATTTAGACATAAACTACACATGGAATGTACAAGAATTCAACTGGACAAGAAACACTAAAGTAAAATACATCAACAATTAAAGGGGTATGCACTAACCTTAAACTTCGCAAACCCCACCAAAAGCAGTACAGAAATTTCTTGGGAAAATCTGTCATTTCCACCACATTGGACTGAAGAGCATCCAGAAATATGCCAAAGTTAAAATCTTTTGAAGTTTTTATTTCATTGGGTTCAAGAAGAGGACAAAATTTACTCAGGAATTCATTGTTTTGATCAGGATCTTTTCCACAATATAAAAGGTTGATATAGCAGTTATGGTCATCTCTCAGGCATGCATCACGCCAGCACTGGTGTTTCCTTTCAATTGCGAACAAGTACCAAAAGGCTCCAACTACCTTTTAAATCAGATGCATTCGTACAGTCAGATTACACGCATTATAATTGCAAATCCTTCTTCATGTAGTCATAATTAATAAGGAAGTCTTAATTTACTCTTTGCTAAGATCTGTGCCGAGTTATGTTTCCAAATTTTAGAGAGATGTGGACAAACTTATTGATCTTAGGTAACTTACATGGCTGGCTAGCATATAGAGAAAGAGATTGAATGCAGCTCCCGCCCATGCAGTTTCAGTGAATATGCCAGAAGTCCTCGTCACTTCTTTATATAGCGGATAGAAACGAATAAATCTTGGGATGTATTGGCACAAAATAACAAACTTCAGAGTGTCTTTAATAATCAGTGCATTCCCCTTGGGGATGATAACTAGAACAACCACCTGGAGAGGGAAAAAAATGATGTTCGAACACAAAATATCATGCTTTTTACATTCAAATGATAATAACAACAAAAACTTTCTTATTCAGAAATGGTTGGTAGAATTTCTTCATTTCTGATAATAGAGATTTTCATTGTGAATAAACCCCAAATAGCTCAAATAAAACTAGATTATGCGCAATTGTTGAAGTTTTGACTGTTGAATTTACTCAAAGCATAAAGACTCCATGCTAGCAAAACCCCAGATAGACAAAGAAAATACACATACCTGTGGAAGAGGAAGAATTGCTAGAATGTCAATAATGAAGTAGGTGCACAAGTATCTTTTTGCTATAACGTAGGGATTCTCAATTAATTCACCCCTTCCAAATACTCGAGAAGAAGGGGCAATAAACCCAGTGCGGAATTGGAAGATAATGTGAAGTATATAGAAGATGTCAGTGAACGAACGAAGAACACAAGCCGTGATCTTCAATTGGTTGTCTAAATCAAGGCACCTTTTTTTTCCATCAAAAACAGGGATGTAAAAGAACAATGGATCCAAGGACACTGATATCACACAAGCCAATACAAATATCTTATTCCACTGCTGAAGAAATAGTCCCTGTGGGTCAAGAATTTTCTTCCGAGGGCCCAATTCTTTTTTTGACTGATCACTTGGTGAACGGACAGTTGGTGAATTTTTCAGGCTTGCAATGCCTTTAGAACTCTTCTCTAATCCTCTTCGAATAATGCCCACGACTGAGCTGACAGATGGTCTAGTTCTTGTTAGTCCACGATCTGAGGAAACGTGTTTGTCATCACCAAAAGATTTCTCTGAACTCGAGTTCTCGAACCTAAATAAAGCAACCAAAATAAAGCGCATAAAATTAATGCCCATGGGGAAGTTTCTGACTTTCGGTTGACTGCATGATCAATACCATGGACGTATACAACAGACAAGAAGATGAAACCATATACGAGATTCAACATTATAATTTCAGAAATGAGTACTATCACTCTCTTGGATAAAAGCAGATGGTTCTAAAGGCAAAATGCTTTGTGGACAAATTAGGTGATGGGTGGCATACAAATCATAAATTCACCAGTAGGAACTAAACCAAGGGTAGGCTATTTGCAAATCATAATAAGTCACTGATAATCATTTTCCAATAAACAAAATTAAGATACACAATTATCTTTAGATAGATTTTACCAAATAAGTTGACAGACAGTTATAGGGATGAGGCAGACTGACTAACCTTACATATTTTTCTTGCTTGAAACTCATTATTTCAGCTAAGATGTAGTAAACTCTCAAAAAAAAATTGTGTCTTGTTCGTAATCTCCTTTAGTTGCAGCTACAAACTGCTAAACTCATTGCCCTGCAAAAGACAAACTTAAAGTTGGAAACTTGTTTATCGGGAGTGGTTAGCATGAAGTTAACTTTGGTCAATTGACCAATACAATGTCGACACGTAGGCCGAGAGGTGATCTCTTTCTGCGTGTCACCACTGTATTGGTCAATTAACCAACTTACCATAAAGTTAACTTCATTGTAACCGGATCCTTGTTTAACTATAATCAAATGCAGAGTTGAGAGAGTACAAGATATATTAATAAATCAGTGAGAAATCCAAAAACAGCAAAGGTGTCAAAATCTGTAAATGCACTCATCCATTACAAAATGCATTAAAAAACATATTCACAAGTAATTATATGACTTTATATATATAATGTACATCGTAACTCTAAACCACTAAATTGGAAGAAAAATTACTAACTTTTGAATATGATTCTTTCCATTGTTGTATGCATACAACATACTCCCTCTGTCCCAAATTATCTGTTGTTCTAGAGTTCCACACACATACCAATATGTGTGATAAAAATACTAAAATACCCTTATGTGCTGATTTTTTATTTTCTGCAATTAAGGCTTTAGTAAAAGGAGATTGTCCATGGAAAAGTGTGCCAAGGTCTTTTAAGAAGCATAACTTTGGCAATCATATTCTTATTGGTGGGAATATGAAAAGGATGCTTAAAAAAGAGGAGAGCCTTGAATGAGGGGCAAACTTGGAAAACAAAGGGAAAAAATGCATTGAAATCTTGAAAAAGCAGATATTGTGGGACAAAATTTTTCTGCTAAAACAGCAGATAATTTGGGACAGAGGGAGTAAATGTCTAGACATATCGCTAGTTTAGAATTATATATGCATAACTTACAGCACAGGTTTTGATGCTCATTCTAATAACACATCTTTTCCAAAGACCTTACAAGTTACAAGGTGGATATTTTAAAGGGTAAAATATAATTTAAGACCTAAGGTTTACATGGTTTGACATTTTACCCCCTGTGGTTAGAAAACCCCACTTAACCACCTGTGGTTAGGAAAAAAATGGGCACAATTAATTTTTGGTAATTGTTAAATCCACAACACCTTTTGTTATTTCCACAACAAAAATGTCGCTATAGATGTATAGCGATGGTGAAAACCGTCGCTATAGGATCTATAGCAATACTTTTGTTGTGAAAATAACAATTTCTATTGTGAATTTAACAATTTCCTAAATTTTTCCATCCATACTAACAGAAGGTGTGACACACTCGCCCAACTGCAAGTGGATGTGATTTTCAACAACAGAGTGAGTAGTAAAATGACTAAAGTGACCACAAATTAGACCCAACTAATCCCCTTCTTCTGTCTCCTCTTATTCTTCATAGAACCATATTTTCATTCTGGTATTTTCTTCACAGCTACTCTCCAATTTATTTCAAACAAAAATACTGTCACCATAATCACATACTTCTACAGAGACTATTGACTCATACTTCTACAGGTTCGACTAATGACCTAATGTGTTTGAGTCCATGTTATATCGGTTAGGATTTCTATAAAAAATATTTGGTTGGTGCGTAGACGAATGTGTGACACTCTTATGAATACATCACACAAGCAAAACTTAGATATTTTGTGTGCAGTTACTTTTCTGTCTTTCAATATTATTTATTCTTAAATTCTAACCTACCTTAATCACACAAATATGAAGACTATTTCCATTTTAATACTGAAAATAATAAAATATATTTTCCATGCACAATCAAGATAGAAATCCAAAACAGAACCAAAAGGAGCAAAATTGATGATTTCATCCATCAACAAGCTAAAATATTTTTAATGGGTATGTCTTAAATGTTCATATTTTCTTACCCATCTCAAGAATTTCTCAGCAACCAAACAGAAAGAAAGAAAGAGTAAAGAACAGAGAAAAAGAAATACTTACATAAAGTTCGTAGTAGCTTTTTATGACATGCACCTTGTACTACTAAAATTACATGAAAGATTGATTAAAATTAAGAAAGAGCTGCTAATTAATATACTAGATGAATTCTTGTCAAATAAAGGCAACTAATTAATTAATTAACTTTTGGAGAGAAATTTCTTGGAGATTGATGCTGCAGCAACACTCATGGACTGAGTCGCTTCTTAGTTCTTAGTTCTTAGTTCTTAGTCTTTGTGGAAGAAAGAGAGGAGAGGGGAGGAGAGAGAGAGAGAGAAGACTTGACAGGAGAGAATTGTCAGATAACGAAGCAAGTCTCTGATATATTATTCATTATTATTACCGTAGCGTGGGGACTTCTGATGGACAAAGCGGGGTATGTGGGTCCCAATAGTATGCATATTTGTATTGATTTTTTATATGATAATTTTTTAAGGTTAGTATTGTCCGTATAAAAATAAAATTTTAGGTAATTGTTAAATTCACAGCATATTTTGTTATTTTTATAATAAAAGTGTCGTTATAGATGTATAGCGACGATAAAAACAGTTGTTATAGGATCTCTAGCGACACTTTTGTTATGAAAATAACAATTTCTTTTGTAGATTTAACAATTCTCAAATTATATTATCAAAACAAATATATATTTAAGGATAATTTTATTACATTTAATACTTTAAATATATATTTATCATTTTGACAATAATATTATGGTTATGACAGTATCAATAATTATTTTTAAAAAATAAAAATAAATTTATATGTCCACTACTCTCATATTAAATACAAATTGTGACTAATGAGTAATTAAGAAAATAAAAAATAATAATATATGAACACTTTTTTTTTTATTTGATACGTTAAATTTATCAATATTTAATGTACTAACAAAAATGTTCTCGAAATTTAAAAATAGGCCACAATTATGTCGGGTGATAAGTTCGTTCATCAAGGTGGGGTTGACTATTGGAATTTTATATATAAATTGTTGTTGGAATTTCCGATCAAAACTAACTTTTCAAATTGACTTGTCTAATCTCATGTATATTTAGAATGTATATGTAGTAGTAGTAGTAGTAGTATTTAGAATGTGATGTATATTTATGTATTCCTTATACATAAGATATAAAAATTGTTCCTATAAATCTTATAACGATTTTATAGTTACTATACGTTTTCATGTAAAAATATCAAAAAATCATATAAACTAATGATTTGAATAACTTGAAGGAAATCCTTTCCCACCTCGAGTGTTACAATGCAACATTAACTTGTTATGGCCTTTAGGCATAGGAAGCCAAAACAATACATTTACCTTCTTTTTTTGTGTCCAAAATGCAATCTAAATCATAATAATATCATTAGATAAAATCCCTACAATTCAAGAAAGGATCACAATCAAAGGGTTTTCATATAAAATATCAAATCCTTGAATTTTCATATAATCAAAAAGGAAGGGTTTCTCATAAATGAAACTCAGAATCTAGTATAACATCACCTGCTTCCTGACCTAAATTACATATCCCAACTACACTGCCTCGAACCTTAAAAGTTCAAATAACTAGACTTGGAGAGTTATAGTAAAAGAGAACTAATATTTCAGTTCCTTCTCTTACCTTTTTATTGTACACCTCTATCCTAGCTTCTTTGAAGAAATGGATAGCTCTCACCTCAAACTAAGATTTCTCTTCATCCGATTCAGCTTCTGGGCCGGGGACTGAATCTACTAAGAATTCCTCTACTGAAACAAAATCAAGCTACAATTTACAAACGGTTGAACAAAGGATACAAAGGCATAAAAAAATTATCATTTGTTTCTTCTGGAACAGTGTAGGATGCCCCCATGACATATTCGAGTGAAGGTTAGGATTTTCTATAATGTTGATGGGGAAAAGTGGATATAATGTGGCTTACAGTGACAGCAAGGAAGTTGTAAAGAATATACTACTCTGGCAAAAAAATTAAAAAATTTGTGCAAAAAACATCGTACAAAACTACAAATGTCCCTCTATATTTATATTCCTCTGCTGTTTCGTGGTCAAGAAAAAAAAAAAGCATTCATATCTGATGCATAATGGTTCTATCAATGAAGCTTTCTCCAAATGCATACGAACTTTATAATGTCCCATCTAATGGATCATGAAACCTTAACCTGAAGGACTTGCGATTCTGCTTACCTATGTCCTCTTGCTCGGGAGAATCAAGTAAAATATCTGAATCAGAAGGCAAGAAAGGGGAACCAGGATAATTCCCAAGAGCTCCTAGATCTGCAAAAACGTAATATTCACTGATTATTAGCCAAATCCATAATACATAAGGAAATACAGCACGAGAACTGAGACGGACAAGCAAAAGAGTCTGTGCTAAACCACCAATACCCCTCTCTTATGTGTTTAAAATTTTTTGCTTTGTAGTAAGATATAGAACAACAATATTTCTGCCTGAATCGAATGGTTGACCACTCTTTCCTTAAAACTATATTCGCCCCTTACTTTTGCTACACAGGGTTACTGCGAATTAGTCTCCCAAGATAAGACAGGCCCAGATTTTATTCTGTACTAGAATTTGTTATGTAGGAACAAATCTAGTGCTAAATTATAAACTGAAAGAAAAAATTATAATAAGGAAAATATTTAGAATGATAATTTTCCTAACTTGAGAAGGATTGAATCTTGAAAAGGATTGAATGATTTGAAGTATTGAATTTTGTGGATTCCTGATTTATTTATAGGTTTGTCGTATCCCAATTATATGACGTATCCTATAAATTGGGTCGTATCCCGGCATCCTATAAATTGGGTCGTATCCCAATTATGGATATGTCGTTCTGTAATTTTTGATAAGAACAATTACATATTCTATTACATTTTTGAAAATAATTACAACAATAGTGAACTCATAAAATATTTACACAATATGTACACTTCCATATTTATTTATAATATTAGTGCAATTAGAATTCCTTAATTTAGGGAATTATTATTCAATTAGGATTCCTTAATTTAGGAGATTAGTATTAAATAATTAAGTAATTAATATATCTACATATTAAAATAAACCAAAGTGGCGTATATATGAAGCAGGCCGACGTCTTCCTGACAGTTCTCGATGTCCCACCACACCGACGTCTTCGCCGCCATATACTGACCTTCTGCCATTCCTCCTACTACAGTATTCCTATAGTTCCAGATAACATATTTGCCGTTAAGTACCACAAGTAAAAGTATGGTGCATCGGGGTATGGAAATTGGGTACCACAAGATCCACGTTAGCGTTCCACAGACTCTGCCGTGGCGTCTCCTGCACCGGCGTCACCATCGTCGACTCTCTTACGTTGATCTTCATTAATTGTGGTGTTGGAATTTGAAGATGAAACAAAGCAGGCACAGACCGGCCAGAAGAGAAGGTGGTGATTAATAAGTAGTGTTTGTTAATAATTTGAGTGGGGGGAGTCTATGGGTAATAATTTGGTGAGAGTGAGTTGAGATTTAAAGAAGGAAAAAAAAAGTCGTATTTTGCGTAAGCAAACCTTCGTATCAAGGTAACAAAACCTTCATACCAAAGTAACTAATTCACATTCATATCTGCAGTTTTTTCATAGTGTAATTGGTAGCCAAACCTTCAGACCAAGGTAACCAATTTAATTTTATTAAGTTACCAATTCAAAGTCCATTCTGATGTGTTGAATGTGTTCATTCAAATACTGGATGATGATGGTAACCAAACCTTTATACCAAGGTAACCAAACTGTCATATCAAAGTAACCAATCAACCTCTACACTTTAAATTTTTTCTTAGTACAGTTAGTTACCAAACCTTCAGATCAAGGTAAGCAAACCTTCGTTACTTTGGTTACCTTAGTATAAATGTTTGGTTACCTTGGTACGAAGGGTTGGTTATCAATATTACATCACACATCATTCTCTTATCTCTCTCTTTCCTATGCAGTGTTCTATTTTTTATTTACCTTCATGAAATTGGTTGTCAAACTTTTAAACCAAGGTAACAAATTCATACTGCATGTGTGAAGGTAGATATGGTTACCTTGGTATAAAGGTTTGGTTACCTTGATATAAATGTTTGGTTACCTTGGTACGAAAGTTTGGTTATCAATATTACATTTCACATCAGTCTCTTATCTCTCTCTTCCCTATGCAATGTTTTATTTTTTATTGGTTACCATGGTTGTAGTAGAGAAATGAGGTCGGAGCAGAGAAGGTACTAGAGGAGGAAGAGAGAGAAAATGATAATGGATGTCCACTGTTATTACAAAATAGTTGTAGTTTTTGGGTTTTGGAAAATAGTTGTGACTGTTATTATTTTGAATTTGAATTTATTTTTGTTGTTAGATCCCAAATCTTTGAATTTGAATTTGAATTATTAATTATGGCAGTTATTTTCCTTGATTTTAGGTTTCTTTATTAATGTGAATTGTACTATTTTTGTAATATGGGTCCTAATTACACTCTTTTTGTAATTATTTGATTGATGCACTATTCTTGTAATTACTTTCTATTAGTTGTATACTTATGTAAAGGACCCTTTTTGATACGTATCCCAATTCCCAATTTTTGGCCCAAATCGATGTCGTATTCCAATACTTCCGCTCCAAATATTACCGTTGCGTATTTTTGACACAACTCAATTTTGGCTTCCGCCAAATATTACCGTTGGCTCCAACTTCCAATACCGACGCGTTAATATTATAACATATAATATATTTATTATATACTTTAGATAATGAAAATATCCAACAATATGTCAGACCTATCTTAAAGTGTGTGTATGCAGATTGTAGGGTGTTGCATCTATAATTTGACCATGAAACATTTACATTGACACAGGCACCCGCCTACATATTTTTTATGGAATTGCTTTGTCCCTATGTACTAGCAAAAGTAAAAGAGAAATATCATGAATATTAGACCTTCAAAAACTAATATTTCACAAATAACGGACCAACACTTGCTGATACCAATATTCTCTGATTTTGGTTAACATTGCATGGAATTTTGTGCAGTTAATTTCTTAATCGGCAACAACAGCAAACACAAATATAGTATAATAGCATTAAATATTTGCCTAAGATTAAGAAAATATTATGCTGGATGTGTCCAAAGTAAAGATGATGTTTGAAGAGTAAGTCGTATTAACAGTAAAACAGTAAATACACACAGGCACACACAGCATCAAAATCAGAATTAATTTACTTTCTGAAGCATATAAAATTTAACAACATTCTGAACAAAATAATGTTGACGAGCAAAAATAAAGGAACAAGATGATCTCCAAATTACCTCCTAAGTTTGATAAATCTGCTGTTAGATCTGAAAGACTGAAAATCCAAGGGATCTGAGCCAAAGATCTTAGGGAATCTCTAGAATTCCCTGCCCCATTATCATGTGAAAGCTGCAACCCTACTGAACTTGGCACATCCGATGTAAATGCAGTATCAAGTGCTGATGTGTCTACTCCAATTCCAGATATTTCAGAGGCTGTGAAGGGAAAATGGCCACTGGATGCTACTGAAGTAGGACTCACAGCCATTTCTGACATGGATGACATGGCACTCCCAGGAGGAATACCAGGTGTGACATCAGCTGCACTGCAGTCCAACCCCATGCTTCAAATAGGAAGAAATAAACAGCAGTTAGCAGAAGCTCTCGTGCGTAACACTCCAAGAAGATTTAAGGGGGAATTTATTTTAGCGAGACATTTTTATCGGTGTCTATCAGAAAATCTTTTTCCCTTTTAGTGGACAAATAATGCCAGTTTTGTGAGGCAAGTACAAACTCCATCAGTCATTAAGTCTTGATTTTTCAAGCTATAATAAACAGATTGAAATTTGCTTCTATTAACCATTTCAACATGTTAACTAGAGAAAGAGATTGGCTTCAGAAAAGCATATTAACTACTAGATGATTCAAATTCAAAAGAGCTTTTCTATTTCTACTTATAGCTCATGTTTTCTAGATAAAAACCACTTGTAGCTCTTAAATACAAAGGGAGCGTCATTTCAGAAAAGACAATTGATGCTATAACTTCCATTGAGTGACATAATGTTTCATTAGAGTATAATGACTTGATATAAAGAGGTAACAAATTTTAACATAACCACCGTCTACATCAATTTGAAATGTGTCCATCTGCATATATATCAATATCAATATCAATATCAAAGCAGCTTTAGAGCAAATAGATGCTACTACAGAGTGCTGATATACACATGCATTCGCTTAAACCATGAAAAAACAATTAGTCATATGAGATTGATAGGAAATGTAAAAAAAAGGAAGGCATCTCAATGGTATTAGCCATTGAATAGAAAATAAAAGAAAGTAAGAAAATGATGAAAAAAAGGACTCTCACTCGTTCCCAGAATTCATCCGCATTGGATGGAAGCTGCCAGGTGCAGGAACTCCATTGACCACATGACAGCTAGATATTCCCATAGAATCAAGATGAGGTTGACCCGCAGCGGGAACTGGATGTTGCTGTAGAACTGGGTACCCCATAGGTAAGTTGTTAACTGCACTGAAAACAAGCTTGAGTAATAGTCTTTTTTAATTAAATAAGCATGAATGAATAAAATTTGGGATAGTGAGCAACATGATGAATGCAGCTTGTTATTCAAGCAATTTAATCTTCGAAGAGGGGAATACAGAGGATGTAAACTATTTCACTTAGCTGAAGAAAAAATTATCCAATTAGGCTATCACTTACACATACGTGCTAGCTTACATTTTATTACTCCAACAATGGAAAATTTATCGCACAAGATAAAATTTGGAATCACAAAAGTTCTACTTGATTTGAAAAATATAATAACAAGATACATTTCTAGACCTAACACCAGAAGTAACTAAGAGGGAAATGTTTCTCTAATTAATAACTTCATACTCAATAGTTTGCGTTATTAATGTTAATACGCTAACAATAATATCATTGTTATCACTGTAAGTAGATGAGCATATTGAAAAGAAGAGTTCAGAACTCAATCTCATAGTAAAGCAATAGTGATAGTTTCAGCTTATTATATGACCAACATGACATGATGTGGTTACCTGGCATGGGATGAATCCCATTCTGTATTGGAGCCAAAGGAACATTTGGTGGCACAGGATACTTCATCAGATTATATTGATGCTCGAGCAAATGGTTGAACAAAATTATCTGTTTCTTCAGTTTAAGCCTTATGTAATAAGCCCTGAAAAAGTCGGCATTTTCTTCTTCCAATTTCTGCCACACTTTATTACCCAAAACAAAGAGAGACAATTAGATGAATAGGTACTCGGTAGGTTGAAGTGATCAACATTAAATATGCCAAAGTTTCCTTCATTGTTTACTTATCAACTAAGGAAATAGAAAGAGAAAACTCCTAAAAAGTATAGGAAATTGGTTTTCATACTACATGAGAGACAAAGAGTCATAAGGTTGAGAAGGCATTGTCTTTAGATAATCATTACACATACTCAACAGAAAATATTCACAAATTCATGAATCATTTACAGAAGAAAAAAAATCACACCAATATAAATTCATGAAAGAAGCCAAACATACTATTATGTTTACTTAAGTACTGATAAAATGCCAAAAGATTTTCTTTAGAATCTGAAAATGCCTACCCAAAGTCGTAAATCCAGGATCTATCCTTGCACGATTCAATAGAGTCTTTACCACCTCATCTCTATTCATATATAACTGCAGACATCGCTCGATTAAATTCTGAACCTACAATAAACAATTTCATAGTACAATTAAGGCCAGGATAAGAACTTGGTTATCTGACCATCTGGAAATTCTAGATTGGAAGGTCCAACTATGAAGACCAGATAATCTTACAAGTTCGATATCCTCACGGGAAACTTTTCTGTTGTCATTGCTCGATATGGAAACTGAACCTGAGTCCCCTACAGGAGCCTCCGCTCCATTATTCTGTTGGTCACTTTGAGACTCGTGTGAAACTTGGGTTGAGAGCTGTATCTCTGGTGTGTTCTGTAGATCCTGCAAGACTTTCTTGTAGTTAATAGCTAACCAACTACAGATCAACTTGATATCAAATTTAAAACTCTAGCAGTTACAAAGAATGCCGCCTCCCTACGTAACTAAAAGATTAGGTCCTTAAGTCAATGGAATGTGTTTTTGTGACGAGACATTTTTTCATAAGCTCGTATATTATAAATATTTATTCCATAGAAGAAGATTTAAGTTTCAAAATTTATTGGAATTACAGGATCAGGAGTTAACTCGCCGTAGTAAGATGTAAACTGTAACCTTTCACTAAGATAAATAAAGCATATATATTATGACCACTCATAAAAGATATTCTAAAGAGAGAACCAGATATGGCAAATTTTGGATATATCCATCTAGTGACTAAATATATATATATATATATATATATATATATATGGGTGTTAATCCGTAGCAACCGGTTGCTAAGTTACTATTTCAACAACCATCTACACCCTTGATTAATAAAATGGACGGCACAAATTAAAAAAAAAATATTCACCTACCGCTACATGTTTATTCAACAGCTCAAACCTTTCTAGCGGCACTCTAATTTTACTTCTTTACCCCTCTTCTTTTTTGCCCCGAATGTAATCCACTCCTGCCGCTACATCATCTTTGTGGCGGCAGATGCCTCTTTATTGTTATGTAATTGGAACAAAGCTTACCTTGGAAAAAAAAAACTAAATAATACATGCACTTGTTATAATTCTTTAAGAAAATATTTCATCGTTGCAAAAAAACAAAAAGTAGTTTAGATTTAAATAATTAATTTGAAAACTCTAATAAAAGTATCAATAATTTTGTCATTTAATTAATATAAAAATTACTAATGTAAATTATTTTGAAAGTGTTTCTAATGAGAAGATTTAAAGTTTTAAAATAATTGACATTAGTAAAATAAAATGATAAAAATTATTGAAACTTTTATTAGAGTTTTTCAAATTAATTATTTAAATCTAAACTACATTTATTTTTTATTTATTTTTTGCAACGCATGGAATATTTTCTTAAAGAATTATAATAAGAGCATGTATTATTTATTATTTATGTCATTGCAGTTTTTTTTTCCAAGCAAAGCTTTGTTCCAATTAAATAACAATAAAGGGGAGTACTCTAGCTGTCAGGAAATATGCTCCGTTGCAAGCTAAATAATACATTCTCTTATTATAATTCTTTAAGAAAATATTCCCTCCGTTGCAAAAATAAATAAATAAAAATAATGTAGTTTAGATTTAAATAATTAATTTGAAAAACTCTAATAAAAGTATTTCTAATGAGAAAATTACTAATGTGAATTATTTTGAAAGTATTTCTAATGAGAAAATTTTAAGTTTTTAAAATAATTTACATTAGTAATTTTATATTAAATTAAATGACAAAAAATTATTGATACTTTTATTAGAATTTTTCAAATTAATTATTTAAATATAAACTACATTTTATTTATTTTTGCAACGGATGAAATACTTTCTTAAAGAATTATAACAAAGTACATGTATTATTTATTATTTCTATACATTGCAGTTTTTTATTTTTACATAACAATAAAGGGAGTATGCTGCTCTGACATATATGGCAGGAGTGGATTACATTAAAAAGAAGTACAATGGAGTGCCTTTTAGAAAGGTTTGAGATTGCCGCACAAAAAAGGTTTTGTTGTTGCCACTACATTTCTATAATAAAGTGTGATTTTTTTTTTTTAATTTGTGTCGTCCATTTTATTAATCAAGTGTGTAGATCATGGTTGTTAGAAATAGTAACTTAGCAACCGGTTGATACGGATTAATACCCTATATATATATATATATATATATATATATATATATATATATATCGGCTCTCCAAATGAATCGGAGGGTAGCGATGATTTTTTCTGTCGCTATAGCATAAAAAACTGGCTTTCTATGATATAAACGGAAAAAACCGTCGCTATAGCCGATTCGCTCTTAGTTCGTTCCTTCCAGATTATTTGGGAGCAGATATATATATATATATATATATATATATATATATATATATATATACATCTCAAGTTATAAGAACCCGCACATTCTTCATTTCAGCTGAATGCAAGTTGACCATGTATCTCCATTAAGCTCTAGTATCTCACAGCAACAGTAAAGGGAGTCGTGCTACTTTCGCACAGATGAAAATGTTTGCTTCTAAATGTATAACCTATATAGAGTACAGCTGTTTCACCTGCAAGAAAGAATTCCATCATGGTTCAGAAGTGATTAGACACATGAACTATCTAGTAAAAATAAGACTATCCAAGATTACAAATTTGAATTATGGAAGTTCTACAAGATCAAAATAATGAGCTGAATAATATTTTATATAGTCCTGGGTTATGATGAACTGATTGGAATTTTTTTATTTTGTTTTTTCAAAATGAAAATGAACAGATTGGCAATTTTGGACACCAACCACGTAATTGATTTCTCCATCTATTGCCAACTACTTAATTAACCATAAGAAGGCACAAGGCTTAGAAAAGACCTCTATAACCGAGAATCGAGTATAAAAAAACTACTACCACATAAGACTGGATAATTTATATACCAAAAGTCAAATAACATATCATCTAGTTCTTTCTTTTTTTTCCCTTTATCATCAGGCGGCATATACAACAGTAAATGACAGATTATGCAGAAGAAGAAGAAGAATGACATTAATAAGCCAAGCAACTAAATTTCCCTATCACTACTAAACCCATGTGAACCATTTGACCATCGGATAGAGATTGACATTATCAAATGAAA
Source organism: Panax ginseng (assembly GCA_020205605.1). Taxonomy (NCBI): domain Eukaryota; kingdom Viridiplantae; phylum Streptophyta; class Magnoliopsida; order Apiales; family Araliaceae; genus Panax; species Panax ginseng. The sequence goes on along the minus strand of CM035142.1, from coordinate 104,708,173 downwards.
GTATTACTTAATCCAAAACAATAATGCTAGCAACACATTCAGTGAAGGCATATATCATTTTGCTAACACAAGTCAAATAAGTATATTTTGCTAACCAAAACCAAACATGAAAAAACACCTAATTCCTTTAAAATTAGTCATCAAAATTCAAAAGTACTAAAAATCAAAAAATGGACAACCACTCCGTCATAAATCACCCCTTTCCCTGCCATTCACTCTCCAACCATAAATCAAACCAGATATCAGAAATGCTCAAGTACAACTTCATGTCTGTTCTCACTCAAATTTTAGGTCATTTCTCCAAATCTAATTGTTCTTGAAACCCAAATTCTAGCTTTACAAATAAGCTATGTACATGTAAAACTTGCTATATCTAAAATAATAAGATCTACCGAAAATTAACTTACCCACATAAAGATTTAAATAAACACTCGAATAGGCATAGCATATATGTAGATATACCTTAAACAGTTCCCGGGTGCTCCTAAGAAATCCAAGATACAATTTTTATCCTCGAATTTTGAAGCCCTGCTTCAGATTCAAGATCAGTTCCAAATTACAAGCTATTTCAACAACAATAATAATAATAAATAAATAAAAAGGAGTGTTTGTCAGAGAGTTAGAGAGATAGTGTGACTAAGAGTTGAAGAATTCTTTAATGGGTTTTCCATGGAAGCTTTAGCTAAGTAGGCAGTAGCTAATGGACATTAATGGGGTTTAGATATATTTATGATTATTATTGGATAAAATGCCGAGTAGTCAAAAGAGATAAATTTTCAAAATAATAGTCACGGAAAATGGAAGTCAAATCTGTTGAATCTTGTGATACGTTTTAAGGTGATGTGGGTTGAAAATTTTGCAAGAAAAAAAAAAAAGCTTTGTTTCACCGAAAGATGGAGAATTGGAGGAGACTACTGTAAGAGATAGAGAAAATGTGAGAGAGGGGAAAGAGTAAAATCTCGGGAAAAAACACAGCAGAGCCCATTTGTTTGGGATTTATATTTTTGACTCTATTATTTTGGAAAACTAAATTCAAATATATGCAAAAATGTTTGGTTTGATGAAGGAAAAAAAAAAGCATTTGTCTGAAAGGAGATGAAAAGGTTAGAAATCAAAAGTTCCATTTCTTAAAGTTAACACTCATTTACTGTTACTACAAGATTTCACAAATTTCGTGTTTTGATAATACTCTTAAACATAGTTTAAGACTCGTTATATTTTAAAACTAGTGGCACTATATAAATGATGAAATTTATCTCAAATTTTAGATGATTTAAATGATTTATTAGAGTTAGCGAGAAATTTAAAATCAATTATAATTTATTAGATAAATAATCTTGATTATAATGATATGTTTAAATGGTACTATTTGATACGTGTATTAAAAAACGACAAGAATGGAATATGAAATTTTATTATCAAAGTCGACCTCAGTCTATTTTTGTAACAAAATTTTATCGGTCTAAAAAATGATATAATATTTCAACTTTACTTTAAACTAAATTCATCTAAACATGAAAAAATAAATAAAAATGCATTTGTATTATCAAGATAATAAATAGAGCAAAAGATTGAGCTCAATAAGTCATTGAACAATGGGAATTCTAATTTATTTGACCTCTTAACTGTCGATAGAAGTTGGTATAAAATGTTGTCTATATAGTAAAATTTATGTGTATTGTGGGCTCAACAATATTCCCCCCTAATGTGCATGCAACAGTACAATTTCTTTAAATTTGAGGGGCCAACTTAATGTTAAAACTTATTATGAATATTATTGGATTTGGACCACTTTATATCAACCTCATGACATCTAAGCCACCACCAATTTAGTTGGGCTAAGCCATGGGCTACACATTATTAAACCTCTACATACTAAACCACATTAGGATTGGACATTCTTCATTGATATTTGATACCCGCCATAAGCTTAAACCTTGAAATAGCAAAAATGAGATTATCAAATACTTTTTTCCCTTTTTTGCAATTCTACTAAAAGGAGGGTGCAAAATTAAAAAAAGGAAAACAAAAAGTATGTATTAATATATATATATATATATATATATATAAGTACATGTTAGTTTCTTGTGAAATCTCTAATTAATGTACTGCATGGTTGGATTTGTTTTTTGTAAGGCAGAAAATAAAAGAGACCAACACTTAATTAACGTGCTCATGAATAATGAATATGTTCCGTGCAAAAAAATTTGTTTGACCTTTTTTGAAATCAATTAGTGATGTTTCTGAATTCAAAATTGATATATAAATTCATTTGATTTTAATTAATACAATCTTTTACGGTTTAAGCTATTTAAAAATATTATTAATCACAAAAATTTGTTGCTTTCAAAATTTAAATATATCTATATAATTCACATGTTAGATTAATTATGCATCTTAACTTTTTAAAGTCAAATATAATTACAATAAAGTTATTTTTGTGAAATGACGAGTACTAGAATTTGATTAGTCATTGCTTTTGCCTCCAAAAACCATCTATAGCACATAGTATATATTGATATATATGATATATATATATATATATATATATATATATATATATATATATATATATATATATATATATATCTCGTGCCATTCCACCGCAAATCACCACCAAACTTGTAAAAAGAAATCTTACTAAAATATATCTAGTAATTAGGTCATGTTAATATATATGGTTTTTAACTTTGGATCCCAAAAAAAGAGAAAAAATATCATTTCTATTCTACTTGTTACTTTAATTGTTCATTAAACGACATATCTATAAGCACTTACCAGTAAGTCGACCCATGCAAGATAAGGACTTTTATATTATTGTAATTAATCATTTTCATAATCACTTTCTAAAGCAAGATTGGCTGCAAACTCTCAAGTGTCCACGCACAAAACACTATTAACAACAATTAAAAATGGTGGATTTTCAAGTGTACTTGATAAAAAGGTTCCGCGTGGAAAGAGTTAATTAATATCCCAAAACACTAATTAGTGTATTTTTTTTCACGTGTCGTAACAAGCTTAATTTTTAGTCTTTAATAAAGTTAGTTCAAAAAATAATGCTACTATCACATAAAAAAAGATTATATAATGCTCATATACACGCACACATATATTTATGGGCCTCACATGTCAGACGAGGGTTCACAGTATACACGTGTGTGTATATGAGTATTATATGACCATTTTTATGTGATAATAGCATGAGTTCTTTACAGAAATATACAACAATTATAAAGTAATTACATCATTAGTGCATCAACAAAATAATTACAAAAAGAGTGTAATTAGGACCTATATTACAAAATAGTACAATTCACATTAATAAGGAACCTAAAATCAAGGAAAAATAACTGCCATTAATAATAATTCAAATTCAAATATTTGGGATCTAACAACAAAAATAAATTCAAATTCAAAATATTCACTTACTCTAAGTCAGCAAGTCCAATAGCCAAACAAAACAAATTACTTGTACATCCGAAATGTATTACAAACTTTTCCTTTCTTAACGAAGAGAGGGCAGAGCATTGGCCGCTATTGTAATCTGGTGCGAGCCACCTCAAGTAGAAACTTTCATCTTCGAATATTACAGTGGACTCGCAGAGAAAATATTAGTCAAACTTCAACAACTGGATATAGAAGCATGGCTATTTGTTTTTTCAAATTTTCTTCATGTCCGGAAATTCTAATTTCAATTTCATATTCAAAAGAAAATAAGAACACTGCATAGGAAAAAGAGAGATAAGAGAGTGATGTGTAATGTAATATTGAAAACCAAACCTTCGTACCAAGGTCACCAAACTTTTATAGTAAAGTAACCAAACCTTTATACCAAGGTAACCAATCTACATACACACATGCAGTATAAATTGGTTACATTAGTCTGAAAGTTTGGCAACCAACTGCATAAAAGTTTGGCTACCAACTGTATCATATTCAAAATAAATTAGTAACCTAATAACACTAAATTGGTTACCTTGGTATATATAAATTGGTTACCTTGATATATATAAATATGCATTGGTTACCTTGATACGAAAGTTTTGTTCCCTTAATATGAAGGTTTGGTTACCTTCATACCAAGGGAACAAGGATAATGTCCATGCATTTGCCCAAATGAACCGCCTAGAATCAGGATGAGGATCTTGTATGAATTAGGAAGAAAGTTTATTGATGATATATATATATATATACCTATCTTTATCAGTTTGTTTCCACCCAACAAAACAGCAGACTCCAAATCTCGATCAATAGTGGTGGCAGCAACGGTTATGACTCAAGGAACTTCGTTGACTACCGTGGATCTATCAGGGCCATCATTTCCTGCGGAACAGACTACGGTGATCCCATTCTCTACTGCATGGTATGCACTTGCCATCGCGGTGGACGTTGATTGAGCGAAGTTCTTCTGTTGCGCGTGCGAAGACCAAGTGTACGACCGCGATTTTGATGCGGCGGTTGTGCTAGCTCAGACGGCGGCATCCACGCTTGGCGGTGGATCGTTTCTGGCTTCACTGTCCATTACCAACTGCACTATAAATATGTGGATGTGCATCATATGTGAATGTGTTAATAAAAAATAATAATTAACGGTAAGAGATAATTGTTATTCACTAATAATGTAAATAAAAATTTAAATGCATTAATTATGTAAATAATTAATAAGTGCATTATTGTTGTAATTATTTTTTTAAATGTAATTGTTCCTAATAGCATTGTGTAATTTAAAATCTACGGACCTTTAATTATTTAAGAAAAATTATTTGGACTGATTACACTTTAACTTAAGTATTTTAGTGGGCCATCTGAACTTTGATGTTAAAAAATTAGGGGGTTTCAAATTATATGTGTTGCAAGAATATTGTTAAAGAATTAGCTAGGGTTATGAAAATTTGTGGTTGGCCACTTGCTAAAGTAAGGGTCCAATGGGGACGGTGGATTAATACATGTGGAAGCGTGGCATTGGCTTGGCTAGGCCTAGAACATGAAAAAGATTTAGAATTATTAGTGTGGTTTTGTCGGGATTAATGGCACTATTTTTAGATTGAAAGCCCGGCAATAAGTGACTTATCATGCTAGGAGGACAAGATCATATGAGCATTAGAATACATAGATACTTCTTCCATTCCATTAGGAATGGATTTTAATTTATCACCTAACAATAAGCGCACAACTGTGTAGACGGGTCTAATAAGTATGTTGGACCACCTCTTTACCTAAAAGATTAACCTATTAAGTTGAGCCTCTACCATACTTATTAATCTATCTACACTCTTGAATTTATCCAATATGAGATTCATGTAAAATATTTCACCAATTTCCTTACCCACAATATATATATATATATATATATATATATATATATATATTAAAAATAAAATAAATATACACTATCTCTATCACTCGGAATCAACGGCCGAGTAAGTCCTCTTTCTCTCTCTGTAAGCTCTCTTTCTCTCTATAATTAATCTATATAAATAAGTCCCTAACTTCATCTTCTAAATTTCCCTCCACACACACTCTCTCTCTCTCTCTCTCTCTAGCAACTGTACTATCTTTCTACAGTCAATTTAGGTACGCATCCTTTTTAATTTGCTGTACAATACTGTTATGTTTACTTCATTGGAGTGTATATTAATTCATTATATATATATATATATATATATACATGCATCTACATATGTATTTGTAAATGACCAAGTTCAAGTTCTCAGGCTCTTTCGGTATTCAACTTTTTTTTCCCACTAGAATCCTAATGCTCATAATTAAGAAACTCTATTCAATTGTCACATACTCTAATTTGAATTATATGTCATTAGTCTTATTTTGACATATTAATTTAACTAGCTAAAATTTATTTTAAAATTTTCCATGTATATATATATAATATAGATGATTAATGCTAGCTACAATTACTGATTATGATAGAACTATTGTTCTCATGAAATTAATCTGTCGGCAAATTCTGAGTAGCAGTATATAATGCTTGTGGAATTAATTTGGTTAATCACTATATATATATGTCCAGCGATAGGAATCTGTCAACGCTCGCTTGATTATGACATGTGTTTGTCTGGTAATAACAATATATGTATGGCTAAAAATGTTTTTCTCACACCACTATGAACCAATTTTAGGAATCTGCTAAGTCATGTTTTTAATTTTTTTACCCCCCATTTTCCAATCAGAAGTAGTATTTAAGTATGCATGCATGATTCTAGTAATAGTCCAAATTTAAGAATTATAGTTGAACCAAAGTGTTCCAACAAATGTGGAGGAAATTAAGAGGTCAGTATTTATAATTAATAAGTACTAATATATAAGTGAAGGAGTCGAGGCAACCAACCAAGTCCAATCAGAGACTGAAAAATGGAAGAGGCAACAGGGACTTTTCAGCCTAGTTTCAGCAAAACCGCAACAGTAATTATATAAATAAATTTACTTTCTGCTTTACTTTCTATTTAATCTTTTAAATTTATACATGTATACATAAAGATTAAAGTATTTTATGCATGATGTACTTACTTTTCTGTTATTGAACAATTTTTACTGATGATTCTTTTGATTGCATTTTTTTAATTTGATCTTTTATTCAAGAATTCTCTTATACTATATAGATAGCTAGCTAGGCAGAGAGAGTTCTTGTTAAGAACTTAGCTAGCAGCATATGTGAATGCATCATGCATGTCACATAAAGTGTGTGTGTGGGTGGGGTAGGGTGGGGTGGGGGAGGGGGTTTCCAAGTTCAAAACTTTTTAAGACATAGCAACCTAGTTAGCTTCAAATCCCCTATAATAGGAAGCTTTGACGTGAACATTTGCCTGTTGGTTTTATAGAAGAATATTTAATGCCTATACCCTTTATATATATATAACATGAATTTTTCTGTCAGTACAAATATCAAAACAAAGAAATTGTTACCATCATATATATTTTATCCTTGATTATATATATATATAAGAGTATATATATACACATTTGTGATATATTCTATGATCGGGATATAACAACGGTTCACCGTCAACAGAAATTTTAAGAATAGTATAATGACGGGTGAAAACGTCACTATATATAAAAAAAAAACCGTCATCATAATCGATCAGATACTACATAAATTTACATACATACATTTTTTTATATATATATATATATATATATATATATATATATATATATATATATATGTTCTTTGAAGTCTTCAATTAAGTGCATACATACACGAATATCTCTCCCTCTCGAGCTCACTCAAATTAACTTGAAAATGTTTTGATTAATTAGGTATAGCATTTTTTACGCGCACCCACCTTTGTGAAACACTTGACACTTGTGAGAATAGCTAGTAGCTATGGTTATCGATATATCAGTTTAGTACTTAAGAGGATAAATTTTTTGCAGATAGAGTTAAATTTTAAAAGTATTGGTTTAGTGATGGGATTGCCACAATTATCAGCCAAGGAGAATGGAAATGCTGTTTTGGGTAAATATAATTCGTGGCAGGTAATTAAAGCTCAGTCCATATATTATAGTATATATATAAATCACTTATAATATTTAGATTGATACTACTATATATTTTTGAACTTATGCAACTGTGTTGTTTTACCAAATTAATTGCTATATATTTCCTTAATTGTCTTATTATAAATTTCGCCATCAATAATATTAATTTATTAAGGGTCTAATAATGTTCACACAACCTAGCTTAGTAAGCATCACACACACACACACACACACACACACACACACACATATATATATATATATATATATATATATATATATATATATATATATCTTTTCTACAATATGAATTTATTTATTTATTTACGGTCCGTCCGTCCGCCTGTCACACAGATGAAACACCCTTCTGCATTGGACAAATTCAGAACATATGATGAGAGCTTAGCAAAAGGGCAAAAAATTGTAGTGTTTCTGGATTATGATGGAACCCTCTCAAACATTGTACCAAATCCTGAAGAGGCTTTTATGACAAACAAGGTACGTACGTAATTAATTCCCCTGCAGAAAAACATTACTTATTAGGTTATCTGATGTATGTATGTATATATATAACTCCTTATATATACTTAATTAGTTAGATGGATCATATATATATAATTAATGTCTACTGATTAATTAGGATGTTGAAAATAATTAATTTCAGATGAGAGTGGCACTGCGTGAAGTTGCTCGTTGTTTTCCTACTGCAATTATAAGTGGAAGGTGTCGAAATAAGGTATAACCAATTTTGTTGTCATGAATTAATTAAAGAGTAGCGAATCATACTAATTTTTAAGTGTCATTTAATTATTTGCACAAAATATATATGAGAAGTTTGTAATCCTCTCCTATACTTACATTAATTCTAGGTGTATGACTTTGTAAGATTGGACAATGTCTATTATGCTGGGAGTCATGGGTTGGATATAGCTGCTCCATTACAGTCTTTAAAGTACGGAGACCCCAAGCATCAAAATAAAGCTGTTGATAAAAAGGTACGTACGTACGCACGCATGCATGTGGCTTCTCGATCGATCGGCTTTTCTTGTTTTTCGTACGTTGCCATGCATTGTTATTAATTTGTCTAGTATTTCGATCATTGTAATGGATTGGATATATATATATATATATATATATATAGTGGATCTGAAAATATAATGAAAGAAGATGAGTTGAATTTGTAACTCAAAAGTAGCATTATATATAAATGCATGCATGTGTGTCTTAATATGCACGCACAGACACAAATCTAATTATCATGTCATGGTTTTGCTTTTGAAAGGGAAATGAAGTTGTTCTCTTCCAACCAGCACAAAAGTACCTTCCTGAAATACAAAAGGTAGAATTGAAATATCTATTCCCATTTCAATACCAATGAAACTATGACTTGAATATATATATATATATATATATATATATATGACTGCTTATTCTAATTTTTTTTCCCGCCCTAACTAACATATATATATATAGTAATTGTAGGGTTTTTTCATCGTCTGTAATATTATTTATATTTCTTGCACAGATGCGTGGCGTTTTGAATGAGAAAACAAAGAGTCTAAAAGGCGTCGTGATTGAAGATAATAAGTTTTGCATCTCAGTACACTTCAGACATGTATGCGATGAGGTATATATATATATGCTAATATATATTGTTTTGTTTATTGTGTATTGGTTAAAGAAATTAAGATTGGGTAAGGGAACACATTTTAGGCTAGAAATTAATATATCCACGAGTAGAAGCTTATATATTATATATGTTGAGTTCTAGATTACTAAAATTAATCATGCGTATATCTAAGTCTTTAGCTAGAGAGCTTACTGGTAATAATTAAAATGCAGGATTTTTACCTTCTTGAAGGGCAGGTGAAGTCTGTGTTACAAGAATACCAAGATTTTCGACTATCAAAGGGCAAAATGGTAGGATCCTAATTAAATCACTTAAAACTATAAATTAATGCATATATATATATATATATAATTCATTTGGGATTTCTTTGCAGGTTTTTGAGATACGCCCTGATATAGAATGGGACAAAGGTCATGCGTTGGAGTATTTACTCTCGAAACTCTTGGATTTAGCAGCACAAGTGATGTGCTCCCTATATATATCGGAGATGATAGAACAGACGAAGATGCCTTTAAGGTGAATCATTTCAAGCATTTTTTCACTTTCTGATCGATCAATAATGATATATATATATATATATATTGCATATATTTCAATTAATATCTATCTAGTTTGTTTTTGTCATTTGTTTGAGAATTCTTGAAGGTTATGCGGAATAGGGGACAAGGATATCCTATTGTTGTTTCTTCCACTCCAAAAGACACCATGGCTTCATACTCTCTGCGCGATCCAACAGAGGTCAACAAAATCCTCTTACGTCTAGTGAGCTGGAAGAGATCATATATAGCTAGGCTAGACTAGTACATATAGTTGTGGCCAATTAAGTTAGTTTGTCTACTTCTTGCTTGTTTACAACATTTAACTTGCTGATTTTCCAGAAAGATAATTAAGAGGAGGTTCCCTTTATACATGGTTTTAGGCACACAAGGTGAACCTGAGTTAATTTCTATATACAAGTGTAGCCTTGGCACTAAATAACTGTGGAGTAACAAAAACTAGGACTACGTACTACTTTTGTACTATACTCTTCAGCAATCAACAAATTAAGCCATGATTTTTCTTGGTTACAATGTTATATGTGTGACGCCCCCAAAATAGGTATACAACACTTATTCTGAGTCGCCAAAATACATGGTATAGAAAGTAAACTACAACTTTAACAATACAGATGTCGTGTAGAATACGACAATACAACTGTGAGTTTGAATACAAATATTGTCTTCTAGACAATATACACACTCAAATAAGTCCTCATTAATTATTCATACACTATTTTACGAAATAGTGAGGGACAATTAAAACATCTTCCTAGAACCATCACTCCATACCCCGACTCGATCCAGGCGAAGAATCATAAATCCGTGCCCATAGCTTTCTCGCAAGCTAACCCAAAATCTTGAAGTGAATCTCGGGTCACGATCCAAACTATGGATCTTGGCATGCCATGCAATCGCATAATCTCATTCACGTACATACGAAGCAAGACGTTCAAGGGATAAGTCTCAGCGTGATCGGTAAGAAATGAGCAAACTTGGTTAATCTATCAACAATAACCCAAATTGCATCACGCTTCGAGAAACTTTGGGAAGACTCGTAACAAAATCCATAGTAATGTGTTCCCATTTCCATTAGGAATCTCAAGTGGTTGAATGGACCTTTTGGCACTTGATGCTCGCCTTTACACGTTGACATGTTAAACATCTTGAGATAAACTCCGCAATCTCTCTCTTCGTATTGTTCCACCAAAATGTATGCCAAATATCATGATACATTTTGGTACTCCCAGGATGGATTGCAAATGGGGTGTTGTGTGCCTCCATCATGATTTTATGCTTCAAATCAGAGTCGTTCGAAACGCAAAGTCTAGAATTGACTCAAGTATTCCTTCCTCATCAATTCTTCGCTTCCGAACAAAGACCTTCTTGACTTTCTTCTTCATTTCAGTATCATTTGGTCAGTAGCTTCGAAAAACTTTAACTTTATCGATTAAAGTTTGGTTTCTACTCGTATATTCGACATCATCGTGTGGGACCCAGAGTCTTTAATTCTATCTTCATCCTTTGAAGTCGTATAAAATGGGCCGCTGCGTTGACAATATTGCAGACTCAGCTTGCGTATGTATGATCTTCTACTCAACGCGTCACCTACTACGTTCGCTTTTTCGGGATGATATTGAATAGTGTGATCGTAATCTTTCAATAGCTCAAGCCAACGTCGCGTTGCGATATTGAGTTCTTTTTGGGTGAAGAAATATTTGAGGCTTTTATGGTCCGTATAAATCTCCACTTTCTCTCCATACAAGTAGTGTCTCCATATCTTCAACGTGAATACGATCACGCTAACTTTAGATCATGAGTAGGATAATTCCTCTCATATTCTTTGAGTTGTCGTGAGGCGTAAAGGCTATGACTTTCCCATGTTGCATGAGAACACATCCTAACCCTTGCCGGAAGCATCATTTGTAGATAACAAATCCATCCGAACCAGATGGTATTGTCGTAACAGTCTTGAAATGAGTCTCCTCTTGAGCTCTTGGAAGCTCTTCTCACATTTCTCGCTCCATAAGAATTTTGCATCCTTCCGAGTCAGCTGAGTTAACGGAGTAGAGATTCGAGAAAATCCTTCCACAAATCTCCGATAATAACCAAATTTAAGCCCGAGAAAAGTCACAGACTTGGCCACCGACTTCAGTTGCTCCCAACTTTGTATTGCTTCAATCTTCGCCGTCCCACAGATACTCCTTGTTTTGACACCACGTGCCCAAGGAATGCTACTTCCTTAAGCCGAACTCGCATTTCTTGACAGCATAAAGCTTGTGTTCACTAAGTCTTTGTAGTACCAGAATTTCAAATGGTGCTCATGATCTTCACGACTTTTGGAATAGATGAGGATGTCATCAATAAAGACAACAACGAATGATCCAAATATTCCTTGAATACACGGTTCATCATATCCATAAAAGCGGCGATGAGCATTAGTCAATCCAAAAGACATGACCAAGAATTCATAATGCCCGTATCGAGTCCACGAATGCCGTCTTTGGAATATCCTCGGTTTTAATCTTCAATTGATGATATCCGAAGCTAAGATCGATCTTTGAAAAGAATCAAGGCTCCTCATGGCGGGTCGAACAGTCATCAATGCGAGGTGGCGGATACCTATTCTTGATGGTGACATGGTTCAATTCTCAGAGTCAATCTGAAAGTCGCATACTCCCGTCTTTCTTCTTTACGAATAAAACAGAGCACCCCAAGGAGAGCGTCTTAGGACGAATGAAACCGATGTCTAATAATTCCGTAGTTGGACTTTTAACTCTCAAGTTCAATAGAGCCATTCGATATGGGGTTTTAGAAATGGGCTTTATGCGGTTCAAGGTCAATAAAGAATTCAACATCACGTTCGGGGGTAGGCCGGGAAGCTCTTCAGAAATACATCGTGGAATTTCTAACCACGTAAATATTATTCAAATCGACTTGTCTTTATTCAAATCCATAACATGGGCTAAGAAAGCTTGACATCCGTTTTTCAATAAACGAATAGCTTTGTGGCTTGATATGATGATGGATCGATTTTAGTGGTTTAGTGGTTTGAATTGTATGACAAAGTTAGTTAGGAATATGAAAACTAACAACCTTACTTAAAACAATCAATTTTGGCATGATGAGTGGTTAACCAATCAATTCCTAAAATCACATCAAAAGCAAGTATCTTTAAAGAGATAAGATCAACAAGTAATGTGATAGTGCCAACTTGGATCATGCAAGATTTATAAAGCGTAGATGTAACGAAGGTTTCACCCAACGGAGTTTCAACAGATAAATCAAAATCTAATTTCTCCCGAGTCAAGTTTAAACGTTGAGCACAAAGGAGAGATAAAAGAATGGGTAGAATCCCAAGTATCTAGTAAGGTATAAACTTCGCAAGAATTCAAGATTAGCTTACCCGTGATCACCTCGTTTGGGTTCCTCACGTTTTTTGTCCATCACGACAAACGCTTCTTCCGAGAACCGCCGATTTCGACTTATCCGGACGATACTTGGAATCACCACTCCTCTTTGAACTTGGTTTCGCGATAGTACAATCTCGAGCGATGTGGCCTTCCTTTCCACAGTTGTAACATACCTTGGATTGTTGTGGGACGGTTTAATGATATGTCCTCCTTCCCGCATTTGTAACATCTAAGCAAGGCCGTTTTCTCTCCCCTAGCATTTGTTGTTGGTCTTTGGTCTTGCCGCCGTTGATATCTTCCCGTCATTGTTGAATCTTCTTTCCGAAATTTCCACTTGAGTCACCTCTCCTATTATCATGTCCACGATTACCACCGAGTGGTTACCGCCTTTGTCGTGATTCTTTCCTCCTCATTTGGTTATCATCGTTACGATGACTACCCGATTGTAGGGTCCTCATTGAGTATACTCACTATCTCGCTCTAATAATCGAGCCCTCATTGACAACATCATCGAATACGAGAAAATTTACGAGAGATAATGTATTGACGAATCTACGGTTTTAGACCTCTCGAAACATACGCGTCATTCGTTCCTCATTCTCCACCAAATGAGGTGCAAACTTGGATAATTCTGCGAACCTTGCCTCGTCTTCGAGACACCGTCATGTTGTTTCGTTTCGAAGTCTAATAAACTCTACCTCTTTCATACGACGAATACTTTACGGAAAGTACTTGTCATTGAACGATTCTCAAATCTTTCCCAAGACATGTTAAGTGCATCCGTGAGTAGATACGCTTCACGATTCCCACCAAGATGTCTCGCTTCACCACGAAACATAAAGGTGGCGAATGGAACCTTCATTCCTCCGTACACCCCAAGACATCGAATATCTTGGTAATTTGCTTGACCCACATTTACGCCTTGATCGGATCCGCTTTCCATGAAAATCTGGTGGTCCCAACTCTTTGAATTGTTTGGCCGTGACAAACCGCACGCGTTCTTATCATTTCCTCCCGTATTTTATACACGAGTCTCCTCAAATGCGATTTTGCATGAACTGCAAAAGCTTCTAAACATCCGTCTGTTCATCATTTGCTCGATTGGCGTTGTTCACGGGGAGGAACATTGCTGACTGTTGCACGTTCTCCTCGTTGGTGAGTAGCACTCGCCTCTCACGCGGCCTCATAAACTCCATTGTTAACGTTCTCGTGCCCATTCTCAAATCGCTTATAAAACAAGGGTTAATTAAACAAATTAACATATCACATAATATCCTATATTATGAGACCAACAAATAAGCTTAGGTAGGACACACTAAGCGAAGAATTTACTAGTCTCTCCCTCCTAGTTCTATTCCCCGATCTCATGGAGATCATATCCTAAGCTCGATACCGGTTTGTGGACGCCCCAAAATAGAATACAACACCCATTACGAGTCGCCAAAATACATGGTATGAAAGCAAACTACAACTTTGACAATACAAGAATGGTAGTGTAGAATACGACAATCTGTTGTGAGTTTGAATACAAATATTGTCTTTCAGGCAATATACACACCCAAATAAGTCCTCATTAATTATTCATACACTATTTTACGAAATAGTGAGGACAACTAAAACATCTTCCTAGAACCATCACTCCATACCCAGACTCGATCCTCTGTATGTTCTCACCTCACGAGAAGAAAAATGGAACAAAAAGGAAAAGGGTGAGCTCAACTAGCTTGAAGAAAAGAATATTATGACTAAGATAATATACAACAAATTATCGTTAGTCTTCAACAGGAAAAATCTAATAGAATACAATAGACAACAAGTTTTAGATCAACAAATGCAATGGAAAGAAGAATCCATTAGAAGAAAGTCGCGTGGAGAAAGAATTCTACTTGTCTTCTAAGGTTTAAAAGTCCATCATCAATAGTTTATCCCCGTAATAACAATCGATATACATCTTTAATCATCTTTGCACTACTGAGCCAAAGATATTCATTTCATATCACCGAGTTGGTCATGTTCATCTCAACACTGTTCATCTTTGCACTACTGAGCCAAAGATATTCATCGATTAATCGTTCATCTTTGCACTATGAGCCAAAGATATTCATTTATATCACCATTTAGGATGAGGATGATGAAAAACATTTTAAATAAACAAATCCGGTGAAACAAAATGACAAGGATTAAGTATTAAGGATTCGTACTTTTTTTTACCCATGTCCAAAAATACTTGAAAATAATCATATTTGTGTAAAATTCAAGAATGATCAAAACATGGATACAATCAAAGCTAGTATCCGAATAGATATTTTGGACACAAAAGAAAATTTTTATTTTTAAATTGAATAGTCTTCAGATTCGTGAATAAAGGTCGTATACGTGAATAAGAACCCCGACACAACAAGTTCCAAATTTGATAAAAAAGTTCACCAATACTTCTAAGATAATGATATTGAAGAAAAATATCATTTAAGAAGAAAATAATACCCTTACCTCAAAATAACCGTACTTTTGATTGAATTTCGGTATAGTCTTGTGACATACATGACCGTGATAAAGAACACTCAAAGTATACTTATAAGAATACGCCGATAATTTAGAGAGAAAGAGAGAAAACTTTGTTTACGGTGTGATTTTCAATTCTAACTTAGCCTCTATTTATAGGAAAATGTTAACGCCTAAACGAGACTAAATAATAAAATATTATTATTCTTATTCTTACTTCTACGCAACAAGCTAGCCACCAATTTCGAAAAATTTCAGCAGACCCATGTGCATTCAACACCTACCAAAAAGTGGGTCCCACCCATTAATTTAATAAAAATTATTTTATCTTAGAAACTTCAATAATTGTAGAAAATAGCTCGGTTATCAGAAAAATTCAAAACTCGCGATTTTTATGGGAAATTCCATTCTCTACAACTTTGCAGAAGAAAGTTTTTCCAAATTCCAAACAGAAATTGACCGAAATTCATAAACGGACAATTTTACAGTCTATAATCAATTTTCGATTAAGAATTATGTCCACCGACACCCAAAACATTTGTTAAACATTTAATGCCATAAAAATACTCTTCCTCCTCATATACTCATATATCCCACATTCATTATAAAAATATCATCGTTAATATATTATTAAAATAATATATTTAAATTAATTATTTTATCAAAAAAAGATAAAATATTAATTTTCAACAATTGTCACATAAAAATTTTCTCCATCTATATCCACATAAAATGAATATTCTATTTATCATAATAATCAATAATTAATTATTCAAAATAATATTACAGAATCACAAGATCGACAATGATGCGGTAGTTTCAGGAAAAGGGGCTTTCCAATAAGGATTCTCTCCTTCTTGGTAATTGATTAGGTGACCAAACCTCTCCTTAGAGCGAACTTTCTAGACATTGCCAATAATGTTATCTCGATAATATTATTCAAATAATATGAATTATTGATTTGATAATGAAAAAATTGTGTAATGACAATTATTGAAACAACAAAGAATACAAAATATCAACGCAACAATTATTGAATCAATAAAATATAATATTGAGCGAAAGAATTCATGTAATAATTATTGAGTAGTGGCTTCTTCACGTAAGGATCAATAATTCAATAATAATACTGCAGGTAATACCTTCTTTGCTCATCGCAAAATACCAGCGTATTCAGTATTTTAACCACTGAGTAACCCAACAAGTGTTAAGTAATCGGTAATAATTTACGTCGTTATTTATAAAACTCAATCTTTGTCGTTTTCCTTCATCCAACCGTTTTTTCCGTTATGCCCTAACGATCAAGCATGGCGCTGTCGTCACATTTGGAGATTAAAACATAAAAAGAATATTCCACGACCAAACGAATATTTTCCGACAATAATGAATATTTTATAACTACTTGCTTATTTTGTAAACTTTACACATTTCACCCATAACAAAAGAATTATATCAAATTAATCTTTATTAATTTAAAATAATAAATAAAAAAAATTCAATTTTATTTATAATAAGTTGGGGTCTTACAATATCTGCTTCTGATCAACCAATATATGTTTCCTTCCTATAATCAAAGTAGAAGTAGTACTTATATATCAAATGATTTTACAGAACATATATTACATAATCCGAATCTTATTACCAACTTCGTTTGTACGTCCTACGTGATAATCTTGTCTAACATCGGAAATGTATGTTAAATTTATCCTTAGAACTTTTTTGGGGAGACCTGGAATTATGGACCGGTCCAGCGACCGATAATATATATATTGTACTTAATTTTATCGGCAACACTACTATTATTGCACTTAACATATTATAATAATAGTGTTACCGGTGATATTAAGTGCAATATGTTACCAGTCGTTAGACATGTCTCTAATTTTCTATCGTCCTAGAATTTTTATTAACCTTATATAAAATCTCAATTCTATTAATAATGGTATTAATAATTTATCTTTGTTTTTAAGAGCTAGCTCTTGAACAAAATGACCCATTAGATAATAGATTAAGCTTTATTTTGGAGTTTTGATTTAAAGATAAAAGAAATAAATTGAAAAAAATTAAGTGCTGTTCTGTTCTCTTCATTTGTCATACTTGCAAATTTTAATAAAGTGAGAGAATAATATTAACACTTTATTCAACCCAATCGACCCACATCTTCTAAAACTCAGTCTAACCCGGCGGTAAACCGACCCGGGAAGAGAAGTTGCAACTTGCATGATTCCATTTTTGTATACTTATATTATATTCGCCTTAAACCCTCTCAGACAGCGCAGAGGACTTAAACCCTATCCCTCCCTCTACCTCACAAATTCTTCTCTTTCAAGCTTCTGCAACCTGAAAAATCAGGTTTCTTACTAACCCTTTTCAATCTTTTCGATAATTCACCCCATTTCTTTGCTTTCCACGGCCCCTTAATTGGGATATAGAAGAAGAACCACAGTTTTTTTTTACAATTACAGCATGCCAGTCAAGCTCATCCAAAACCTCCTTCTGTTAAACCCTCCACTTCCAGTCACCCGTTTCTCTCACATGAAGCCTAATTCAACCCTAAAGCCCCCTCGGGTCGTCCCCATTTTCTCCCGGGTCTTCCCTCTCAAGCTCAAGTACCAATCTTTGTCTAAAAGAATTCAGTACCCAAATGTATGGAGCCAAATTGAGCCTCAATTGGGTAGTGTTTGTGAATTCTCGACTGGTAGACCCAGCTCGGAGATTAAGGCTTCGAAGAGTTTGATTGCGGATGAAGCTGAACTCAGTGACTGGGTTAGTGAGTTGAGGTCTGACTCGTTTCGTAGCAGTAAAACTAAGTTGTATAGTGATAGTGATGATAATGGCGATTCAGGTAGAGGCAGGAATGGAGTTTCTTCAGTGAAGAGGAGGAGAGAGAGTGATTCAGATGGTTATGGTAATTCCAGCCGTGGAAGAGGAGGATATTCGAGTAGGGGAAGAGGGAATCGAGACTCGTTTGATTCACCTTCGCGTGATTCTTCGAGGGGTAATGGGTGGTTTAGTGGTGATTTTGAGGGGAAAAGAGAGAATGGTTCAAGAGGTTGGGGGAGAGAGGGTGATTCAAATGATTATGGCATGTCCAGTAGAGGAAGGGGAGCTTTATCTAGCAGAGGAAGAGGAGGAGAGAATGGTTCAAGAGGTTGGGGGAGAAAGAGTGATTCAAATGATTATGGCATGTCGAGCAGAGAAAGGGGAGCTTTGTCTAGCAGAGGAAGAGGAGAGAATGGTTCAAGAGATTGGGGGAGAGAGAGTGATTCAAATGATTATGGCATGTCGAGCAGAGGAAGGGGAACTTTATCTAGCAGAGGAAGAGGAGGAGAGAATGGTTCAAGAGGTTGGGGGAGAGAGAGTGATTCAAATGATTATGGCATGTCAAGCAGAGGAAGGGGAGCATTATCTAGCAGAGGAAGAGGAGGTTTATCGAGTAGGGGAAGAGGAGGTTTGATGAACAGGGGAAGAGGGAATCGGGATTCGAATGACAATGGAAGGGGAGGCTTCTCAAATAGGGGAAGGGGAAGAGGAGGTTGGGATTCGAATGGCAATGGAAGGGGAGTCACCTCAAATAGGGGAAGGGGAAGGGGAAGAGGAGGTCGGGACTCATTTGAGTCGTTTTCACAGGATTCAATGGGAAAAGTACGTTTTGGGGATGAAATGGAGGGAAGAAATGAAAGATTTATGTCAGGGAGGAAAGATAATGGTTCACGAGGTGGGAGGAATTCATTGATGGGGAGTAGAGGTGGGAGAGGTTCGGAATTAGGTTCTGGGAGGGACCAAAGGAGTGGCCGTGGTGGAGGGCTGAGGATAGGTATTAACGCTTCCAAGACAGGGGGTTTAATGATGTCGGATATTGATGATATTGATGGTGTGGAGGAGGAAGACAATGAAGACGAGAGTGAGGAATTGGGGAAAGTAAGGGATAGTTTTCGAGAATTGTTTAGTGAAGAAGATAGTGAAGAAGACGGTGAAGCTGTTGATGAGGATGATTATGAGGAGGTGTTCAAGACTGCAAGTTCTTTTTCAAAATTGGAGATTAAAGATGGTTCAGCAATTTCACTTACAAGTTCACATGGAGGAAGTGATTCTTACCTAAGTGCAACAAGGTAATTTATCTTCTTTTGTGTTTATGATACATTTTGCTTTTTAAACTGTCATCAAAATCTTACAAGCTTGAATATTCTTAAAGACACCTTCATTATTTTAATGTTAGAATCAAGGGATATTAATACAGCAAAGAAAATGTAATGTGATTGTGTTGCGAAGTTAAAGGTGACACAAAATCATAATATTATGATGGACGATGTTTTTTTAAGTTAGTTTGGTAATGAATATACCACTGGTCATTGTTTGAAAGGATTAAAATAACTGAAAGTCTGAAACTTCTTACTCAGAAGAAAATAATAAAGTAAGGTAGTTAACAACCATATTTAAGAAGGTGACTTGGCTAACGAAGGCACAAAGGTTTTGCGAAAGGGCATGAGTCATGATTTGCCTGTGAATTATGATTTAAATGAAATTTAAAGAGCACTAATTCATTGCCGGATTGTGTAGCTTTTGTTATGTAGTTGATTGTAAGGATTTGTGTAATAAAAAAACTATGTTTGATTGTCAGGTTTGACCAATGTTCAATCTCTTCCTTGTCGTTAAAAGCACTCAAAGATCTTTGGGTATGAGAAGATGACCGTTGTACTGGGAACAAACACTTCCTGTTATTCTTAAAGGTTTGTTTCTACAAACGCAGACTTTGGTTTCAAAAGAGTGGATACTGAGCAGGAACTATATTTTGTCTATCATATTCTTTTCTTTTTGAGGGGATGAGATCTTAATGCTTATGTGGTAGTTTTTATTCTTCTGAACCTTGCTAGTGATTTATGTTTGTTATAATACTAACCAGAATACTTATCAACAAAAAAGCTAATAAAAAAACTTATCAACAGGAAGAAAAAAAAGTTTTATAAAAAAGGACGTGGTGCAATATAAGCCAACTTTACTTTCTAAACCATTAGTGTCCCAAAGAAACTTAGAATTGATTAGTGAGTTTTGTATTGATAAAACAGCATAGCTGCATAACTATAATTGGATATGGTGGAGGAACATTAATAGCTCTATCTAAAATAGTTAATACCTGCAAAATAATATGAGGTAGCCAACACTCACTATTTTGTTCCTATTAGCCAACACTCACTATTTTGATTCTTGGGGATTACATCAGTTTGTTCGTGATGGTTTACATGCATATATTCCTAATGCCCTGTTTCAAACCGTTGACACTAGGTTACCTGTTTTATACCCGCTGTCTAAAAGAGCATTACCTCCCACGACTTTATTAATTTTCTCAAATATTTTCATTCACGCTCTTTTACTGTGTACTTACTTTCTTTTTTTATTTTTGTGAAGTGATGTTTCATTTAGGTTCTTAAATTGCCCATATAATGATTAAGCTGATTATGACCAATTTTATTTGTAGGTAAGGATGTGCTAGCCAAAGCAAGAACTGGCACTGGAAAAACTGTAGCCTTTCTGGTAAGACACTTGATCTAGGTTTGTTGGCGTATGAATCAGTTAAAACACGATCTTCTTCACCTCCATCTATAGGATGGGAGAAATTTATCTCTCCTTTGGCTTTCTGAAAACTTCCTGCTCCGTCCTTTACAATAGCATTTGCATTTTGTTTACTTATAAATTTATTTTTGATAAATTAAGGATAACTAGTTGCCTACATGGAAAATAATGCATAAATTCATAGTCATATACTGCTTCCTTTATGTGTTCTCTCTCCCCAACCTGTGTACTCAGTCTGCAACCCATGGATAGTGGGTTTAGTTAGAGAGATGAGCCGCGTTGAGAATTTTGATGTTCTTATAAATTTGGTGGGACTTGAGAGAGCTAGAGGCGTATTCTCTCAAATAGATTGACTTTCTAGCTGAGTGACAGATGTTTACCAATTTAACTTGTTCTTACCCCTAAATCTTAATTTCAGCTTCCATCAATTGAAGTAGTTTCAAAATCACCACCTGTTGGTCGTGATCAAACGCGACCTCCAATTCTTGTGCTAGTAATGTGCCCAACTAGAGAGCTTGCAAGTCAAGCTGCTGCAGAGGCTGACAAACTGTTGAAGTATCACTCTTCTATTGGCGTTCAAGTTGTTATAGGAGGTACAAGACTTGCTTTAGAACAGAAACGGATGCAAGCAAACCCATGCCAGGTGAGTTTCTTGTCATTGCAAGATGCTGTGCTCATGAATTATGTTAATCTATGCCTTTATTTCTACTATGTAGATTCATTGAAAACACTATCTATATTCCTGCCCAGAGAACTTAAATTTACTACATTACAGATTTTCGGTTGAAACACAGTCCCTAGCCTAACCAATCAAAACACTGAGTCTTCCTTTTTGCATTTGCTGCATTTTAAATGTATTTTTTGTTGAACATTACCTTGGTTTTCACATGTGAAACTCAGATTCTTGTGGCTACGCCTGGAAGACTGAAAGATCA
This sequence comes from Panax ginseng, assembly GCA_020205605.1. Classification (NCBI taxonomy): domain Eukaryota; kingdom Viridiplantae; phylum Streptophyta; class Magnoliopsida; order Apiales; family Araliaceae; genus Panax; species Panax ginseng. Next base: position 104,686,086 of record CM035142.1, on the reverse strand, counting down.
TATTGAGAATACTACGGGTTTTGCAACTCGGCTGATGGGTGTCAAGGTTCTGGTTCTGGATGAAGCTGATCATCTGTTAGACATGGGATTCCGTAAAGACATTGAAAAGATCATAGCTGCTGTTCCAAAAGAGCGACAAACACTTCTGTTCTCTGCAACAGTCCCACAAGAGGTTTCTCTTTTATTTTAGAGAGTGGTAATGTCTTTTATTTTATGTATGGTGGCATGTCTTTCAAACTTAGATGAATTCTAAATATTCTTTCTGGTATGAAGGTCCGTCAAATCTGCCACATTGCTCTGAAGAGAGATCATGAATATATTAATACTGTTGAGGAGGGCAGTGAAGAGACAAATGCACAGGTAGGCGATTAGCTGCTTTCATTATATATTTCTTGTTCTAGGGTTCAACTGACATTGTAAGTTTTCTATAATCATATGGTTTCAGGTTAGGCAGACGCATCTAGTTGCTCCTCTGGACATGCACTTCCCACTTCTGTATGTTCTTTTGAAAGAGCATATTGCAGATGATGTTGATTATAAGGTAATGGTTATAGTCAAAGCTTGTTTATGGATACGAACTAAAAAATGTAGATATTTGAACAGAGGGAAAGAGAATAATTTGGTTGTTGCCATTATATTGTATTTTTCATTTTAATGAAGTACCATCTTCCAGTAGCCTTTTTGTTTTTGATCCAAATGACAGCGGAATATGTTAGTCTCAAAAGATTGCAATCTTGCCTGATGCTTAATTTTATGATATTTGTGAAGGTACTTGTATTCTGTACGACTGCAATGGTCACCAGGCTTGTTGCTGACCTTCTTGGTGTTCTTAACTTGAATGTACGAGAAATCCATTCTAGAAAGCCGCAAAGTTACAGAACCAGGGTCTCTGATGAATTCCGGAAGTCAAAGGGTCTTATCCTGGTGACATCTGATGTTTCAGCACGTGGAGTAGATTATCCAGATGTTAGTCTTGTTATACAGGTAATGCCGTCACTTCATGCTGATTTAAAACTGTAAATTGCAGTAGCCTCCCCTTTTTTGTGTGCTCAAGATAAGTCTCTAAGCACTTTCCAAATTTTGCCATGCTGTCTGGAACTTATATTTGCAAGGGATGTTGCCAATGTTCTTAGTTCAACATCCTTGATATCCTCGTATCTCGAGTTTACTAAAATACATTTTGGTTAGAGATTCATTTCTATATCTAATCTATGAGCTCAAATTTATTTACAGCTTAAAAGAGATTTCAGATCCTGCAGTCAGTTTTAATTGTAGCATTATGGAGGGAAATAATCAAATAAATCTAGTCTCCCCTTGGTTGATGATATTATCAAATTTACAATGTTAGGTGGGTTTACCCGCTGATAAAGAGCAGTACATACATAGACTTGGTAGAACTGGACGTAAAGGTAAGGAAGGGCAGGGCATACTGCTGTTAGCCCCTTGGGAGGAATTTTTCTTATCCACTCTCGAGGACCTGCCAATATCAAAGGTTTCGTCACCTTTAGTTGATTCAGACACCAAGGAAAAGGTATGTGCATGTTTACGTCTTCTGGTTTTTTGTAGTATGCTATTGTTTAAGTTTATCTTTATCCCTATCAGGATAATATGGGTAGTACTGTAATTCTAGTTATCTTATTTTATGTGTGTACTAGTAAAAAAAAACAACAAAGTGATTAATTTCGAGCTTACCAGGTGGACAAGGCATTAACCAATGTAGAGATGAAAAACAAAGAGGCAGCATACCAGGCATGGCTTGGCTATTACAACTCCAATAAGACTGTGAGCAAGGACAAATGCAGACTTGTGGAGCTTGCAAATGATTTCAGTCGATGCATGGGGCTTGATAATCCTCCAGCAATTTCCAAGCTCGTTCTTGGCAAAATGGGCTTAAAAAATGTCCCCGGTTTACGTTATAAATAGGTTGGAGCAGTTTCAGTGACCATGAACTCAACTAACCTTCGTCAAAAATCATTTTTCCAGCCATTTTGTAAATGAAAGGTAGATTGATTTTTCTTGTGTTGTTCTATAGCTTTGATGAAATATTTTATTTGCAAGTTAGAAGATGCTTTTATTACCTTGTAATTGTACAACAGATTGGGATTAATGATTAATTCTTGTTGTAAAGGTGTTATCCCTTCCCCTTCCACTTCCACTTAAAGTTGTAATTGTGTTTTAATATTATCTTTTATTGAAAAAATCAAGTTAATTGTGGTCCGTCTCAGGTTCTTTTTTGAGAAATAATTGGGGCGTGTATGAAATTATAGATGGAACAAGTTCTGCATACCAGTTGAGTCGAGCTGAGTTTGTTGAAGTGAAAACATGATTTATACTTTTAACTGCTATGTGCTAAAAGTGCTAAAAGTTGTACTTTGTTTGATTGCATCTTAACAACCCACTTCTTAATATATTTTAAGAGTTCACATTTTTGTATTAAAAAGTCTCATAATACAAATATATGAGCTCTTAAAAGGCATTAAGAGGCATTATAAGATGCAATCAATCACCATCTTAGTGGTGTTTGATTGCATTTTAATGTATCTTAACAGCCCATCTCTTAACATTTTAACAGTTCACATTTTTGTATTAAGAGATCTTCTGAATAGTTTAAACTCATATTTTTATATTAACTATTCAGAGGATCTCTTAATATGAAAAACATTAAGAGGTGGACTGTTAAGATATATCAAGATGCAATCAAACATCACCTAATACTTTGCTTTGGAAACAACATTTCCCTGATAGAAAGTGAATAATGCAGACAAAGTGATTGCTCTTCAACATGAACCCTCCGTCAGTGTCATGGACCATGCAGAGCATAAATGGAAATAGATTTGAAACCAATAAATCTAATTGGGTTAGCTCAATAATCACTAATTTCCCTCAAGGCTTCATAATCAAGTACATGCACATGCCCAAAGTTTACAGTAAACCTTACCACAAGAAGATCCATTAGTATCAGACTTTGACTAACAATAGAATTTTTGTTGGCTAATTCTGGGCGAACCGTTAGCAACATCTTGAAGAAGAGTCGAACAAGAAAGCTGGTATAGAGTGAGCTTATGTATGAGAACAGCCTAATATGTAAAAGAAAATCCTGACGGCAACACATTAAAACGAGGTAAAACCTAAACCTGAACCCTGAGGACTTTCTATTTCAACAAGATTACAATGTGTCAACCTACGAGGAAACAAATAGAGAAAAATCTTAAGCTAGCTAGTATTTCTTTTTCCCCTTCCTGCGGCCCTTTCATATATCCTTGAAGAAGGGCTCTGTGGGTTAGATGACTAGTAGTTTACATACAAGCATAGAGCTGAAAAGGTGACCACGACACTTCAGAAAAGCATGCACTAAAACCAGATAGTTCATTCTAAGACCGAGGTGAGAATGAGCCTTGATAGTGTGTCGGTCTCTCATCATAATTTCTCCCACCATTTTTTTGCTGGTTGGGAAATGCAAGCATCGGAAAATCCTCATCTTTCAACAGATAAATCTTTTGGGCCACTGATCTGGCAAAATAATCAAACCCTCCTGTTAAGATAATACATTGACAACATCACAAAATAACCCATTGATATAGTCGAAAATAATTGTTTAGAAAGTTGTATTAAAGCTCAACAAAAAGGTAGAAGAATTTTAAACTACAGCTAAAACCAGCAAAACTGCCAAAGATGCTGCAGTGCTTAGGTAATTCAAATCAGCAACTTCCAGTTCTCCTCAGCTAGTTACAACTCACAAACAGAGAGGCCAGGAATGACGAATGAGCACTAGAATTCCCATAACATGATCTTTAACCCCTTTTAATATTAGTAACTATAAAATAGTATAAATTTCAAAGTTAACCACCAAACGACAAAAAGCCCAAGTCCATTCAAAATCTTATCAGTACAGGCTCTCTTATGCCCCCACTGGCGTTATCAATGCTTTCAAAACTAGTCCAAGTTAAACTAAAAGATGATAAGGTTATTTCAATCAACATGAGAGGCATGCCAGCATAGTCAAGTATTCCGATGGTCCTATATTAGCTTTAAAAATCCAGTGCTTGTAGATACAATATCAATTATTTTCTGACTAGACTCCAAAGCATGACTTTCCAAGCCCAAGTCCAAGTTTAACCCCTTTTAATATTAGTAACTATAAAATAGTATAAATTTCAAAGTTAACCACCAAATGACAAAAAGCCCAAGTCCATTCAAAATCTTATCAGTACAGGCTCTCTTATGCCCCCACTGGCGTTATCAATGCTTTCAAAACTAGTCCAAGTTAAACTAAAAGATGATAAGGTTATTTCAATCAACATGAGAGGCATGCCAGCATAGTCAAGTATTCCGATGGTCCTATATTAGCTTTAAAAATCCAGTGCTTGTAGATACAATATCAATTATTTTCTGACTAGACTCCAAAGCATGACTTTCCAAGCAGGCGAATGCTACCTAAATTTTCAAACTTGCAATACAATGCTTCCAGTATCACTTGCCTGAATCTGATACCTCCTATTTTTTCAGGCCCTTATCATACAGGCAAAAAAGAAAAGAAATAAAGAAAGGAATGTTACTTACCAAAGTGGAGGCTTTAACTTTTAGGGTAACATCGCCAAAGTCGGCCTAAATTTCCTCTAGAAAAGTTTTCAGTGGTCTAAATTTCTGACCCCTCTCAGATTCCCACCGAATGTGAGAATAGTACATAATTTCCTCTAGTATAAGTTATTTTACTACCATTCACCTATAGCACTACATATTATGGGTGTATGCATTTGTTAGCAAAATGATGGTCAATCTTACACAATTTGGTGAGAATAGTATCAGATGTACCACAGCATTTTTATCATCTTACTCAAATCCACCAGGAAGGAGCAATTAAGGAAACCTTATTGTTAGCTTTAGTAAACATGGCCACTCTCAAGGCATGTATAATTCTAGGGTTGTTGTACCTTTAATACTGGTGACACAATGACTTTTTATTTTTTAGTATGCTGACACAATGACTTCCTAGAAGAAGGATTTCCAGGTCACGACTTCAGCTTAAATAAGTTAAATTCATACTAAAATAACACCCTCCGGCATATAGGTAAACTACGGTTATAATTTTATGGCTTTTATGTTAAAACGTAAGAATTTAGGTGTAGGGGATATCATCGAAGTTAAAGCTATTTTGTTATTGGATTAAAACAAAATCATAACTTTCTGGAGAGAGTTATAAATTGCAGGTTTAGGTCTAGGAACGTGGCTGAGCAGAGATAGGGTTCTAGGATAAAATCTTACAGTTATAGATGTGGTTGTAGCCTATCAACTACGATTCCTGGTTAATAGTTTGCAGCCTACTGAACTTGATATTTCTGGTAAATAGTTTGCAGCCTAGTGGGCTTGATATTTCTGGTTAATAGTTTGAAGCCTACTGGCCTTGCCCTTGATTGCATCATAACATTTACCTGACTTCTCTGCTAGATCCCCTAAAAATTGCAATTATCTCCATAAGAATGAAAAAATAAATAAAATTAACTTGTGACAAGTAGTCACTGAAGCCACATTATTACGGCTGCTAGAAAAATAGCTAAGAAGCAAGGCATCCATCTATGTAGCCACAATTTAAAACCCGCAACTACATGATACATGAGAATCATACAGAAACGTTCAAAATAAGCTTTCAAAGCAGAGGTACCTATGATGACGAGGTGAAGATGGTTGATCTGGTGAAGAATGGTGTGCAGAACTCCCCTGGACTCTATGTTCCTCAAATGCTCCCCTTGCCCGGCTTCCCTCACTTGAGTGCGATTGTTCGTTCATACCTGAGAAACCCCCAGGGCCCAGAGTTCCAAACTCAAGCTGTTCAGCATGTGAACCATAGTTCGAATTATGGTCATATGGATACAGCATTACAACAGATGGAGCAGTTGGCCCATTGGATGACAAGCCACTAGGGGGGTTCATAGCTGGTACAGAATACATGCCATAAGCAGCATCTGGGGGACCACCCTGACTAGAATTAGAGTGCAATGGACCATTTTGTGACTGGTATTCGGGATATGTGTCGTGTCTGTATGAATTCCATGACCTATCAGGTCGACTCTCACTGGCAGCCAGCCTGTCAAGCCTTGAGCTTGACTTCACAGTTTGGTTGCGATTATGGCTGCGACCAGTAGCTCTTGATTTTGAATTCAAATTCCAGTTCCCTTCTTTGTCACCATTGTTGTCACTTCTATCATAATTGTAGTTGCCTCTTCTAGTGCCTGATGGATGCCGGTCCCTAACAGAAACCTTCTGAACAAAATTAAAGGTAAATGTTCAAGTATCTAGTAAATGGTTTATATATTTTAGAAGTATCTTATTAAGTGTTAACAGACAATATGCAAACAGATATTGACAACAAAGATGAGCAGTTATGCTCAATTACTCATATAATGGAGCAGAACTAATGAAACCATGCAATGTAGCTTTGACAACAAAGATGAGCTACAAATATCTATACATATGCAAAAGAAACTAATTTTGCAACTTGCAACATCACTACAGTGTAGTATAAGAGTTTTCAGCAGAAGTGTGATTAGAGCCAGCCCTCCAGTATGGTGGGCACAACTTGATGATCTAAGCGTATATTCTATTCATATTCATGCATTTCATCTGCCTAGTTCATGCCTTGTGACCACTTTACCACAATAATGGCATGCAATTGCTAATGGTATTGCTCATTCATACAAGAATTGTTGACGGACACATAAATGGATAAAATGACATGACATGATCAAACCCATGTTACACACCCTAAAGTACCCGTGTTCAACACTCGGACAAGGGTATGGGTACTAGACACTTCATTTTAGTGTAAAAAATTGGCAAAATTGAGGAGTACCCATGTCGGACTCTTCAAAATACCGTGTCCAACCGGACACTCTATCCGAGTTCGTGTAACACAGGATCAAACCATCCAGAGGATGGACAGGATGGCCATTAAAGGTTGAACAGGGAAAGCAGACATGAAATTGCTCTATATGCTAAGGTCAACATTAAAACACTAATCGACAGCCATCTGCAGCAGTGCCAAGTTGTTTTTCTTTTCTTCCTTTTTTATCACTACTAAGAAGTAGGAAGGAGAGGGATTGAACATGACCCACTGGACATCAGGATGGCTTTGCAGCCAACAATCTGTACCTTGAGAGCTAGCAAGTGCCTAGTTTCAAACAATTATTAATCCGCAATATGCAGTATTTCAAAAAGCACTATATTTCTTGGGGGAACAATACTTAACATCTGGCTATAATAATGTAAAAAGAATCAGGAAGATATTGAAGGAAAAAAGAACAGACTTATGAGGAAAATTTTCTTACAGGCTTTGGCAGATAAGTTCCAGTCCCACTACGATATCTCGGCAAATCATCAACATAACGCTGATATACGTTTGGAGGTCTATTAGAAACAGACTGAATAGGAGAAACCGGAACTATACGAGGGCCATAACTCATAAGCTGAGTGAAGACGTTCATATTGCCCGAAAGAGGTCTTCCAGGATCATCCCATGGAAAACGACCCTGTAGATACATAGGTGGCACCATGACAGGTGAAGGATATGTTAGAGGACTTTGGAGCCGTGGATTTTGGCAAAATCGTCCAAATTGCAAATTTTGCCAATGGCTAGTGAAGTCACTGTTAAGAATATCAGACTTCTGTTCATCAGATGTCTCAAAAGAAGCAACCCTTCTTAAAGAATTAGCATTATTCAAATTACCGGATTGATCATGTCCGTCTGATGATTCAAACTTCTGACCAGGATCATTATTATCTAGACCCTCCTCCCCACCATAATGACTTGTTGATGTATCCGAAGTTCCGGTATCAGGTGGAACATTATACACTGGGAGCATTGTTAGAAATGGAACTGGGGGCCCAGTTGGATAAAATGCAAAAGGAACAACGCCAGAGTTATCCATCATTCTTTGCCGAGAACCAGCACCTAAGACAATTGGAGACATGGGGATCATTGATTCTGATTCACCTGTCTGAGCTGATTCATAGCCAGATATACGATGCCTCACCACAAGCAAAGAAGAACCTGATTGTGTTCCTGAGTTTCTTTCCGTCATCTCAGAGCTCATTTTTGGTAAGCGATTCCAGTCCTGGTCATCGTCCTCAGGCTGAACATCCAAAAATTCAGTTGCTATTTTACTTTTCCCATACCCAGTAGATGGCTCTGCAGTTGCTGTTTTCTTTCCCCTTTTTCCCCTTATTGATTTTAAGACCTTTGTAGATGGTTCCTCCCAGGAACTCTCAGAAGAGGTTTTACTTCTGAGGGAACTACTTCGAGCAGCAGAAGAAACCCTTGAACTCGTAGCTCTCTCATCAGAGTGGACCTCATTTCCTCTGTTTTCCTGAAGTTGGAAATTATCCGGACGATCTTCCCGCATTGACCCTTGCATTTCCCTGCTGTGTTTCTGTTGACCTCTCATTGAAATTCCAGGGCCACTTACCCATGATGAAGGAACAAAGTTAAAACCGGCTGAAGTTGACTGTGGCTTATCATCTGCATGAAGCATTTGATTGTTCCCAGTATCAGAGTCAAAACCTCTGCTAGGGCCCACATCCTCCTCCTGCCAGTAATCATGATCAGCCTCCCCCAATTTCATTTCCATAGAACTAACATTCTCATTAACTGGATCAACAGAATCTTCTGAGTTTGTGGTCACTCCTATGCCAGAGAAGTAATGGCTTAATTGAGGAGAAATTAAACCATGAGGAAATTGCATATTTGAAAATGAATGATCAATCAAGGGAAAATTTGTAGGAACCATTCCAGCAAAATTTCTCTGAGCATATCCCATTGAAGCTAAAATAGATGGTGAGATTGGAAAAGGTAGGTGACCTGAAGGTAAATTCAGTGGTATGTGAACCTGACCATTAAAACCGTCAATTGTAGAAGATGCCATCATGTTCACAATATCTTGTTCTTCTTGATGCATTCCCTGCATCGAAACTGTTGAAGAAAGTTCGTCATTCATGACTCGTGAGTCTGGTTCAAGGTGATAGCTATCAGGGTCACTGTTCAAGCCAGAAGCAGGATCAAGTCTTTGATGGTATGTGGCATCATGTCTGACAGATGATGTGTCATCACTTGAAGATCGTCCACTAGGGCTCGGTGAAGGTTCGGGTACCGGGTTCTTCCCCTGGTTTTTGTGATAACTATTTGAACCACTATTCAATTCTGTGGAAGTAGCATGGGTCTTTACACTATCTGAAGCTCTATTATGCCTACCTCGAAAAGAAACATCATCATAAGTGTCAGTAAGCTCAGGACTTGAGCGTGTTCTTGCAAAAATAAATCTTCCCTGGATATCATTCAACAAATGCTCCGATTGCAAATTTATTTGACCTTTATCACTATTCTCGGCCTGATTTGAACTAACATGGCGTATGATCTGATCCATTCGTTGGCTATTCAAGTTTTCATAACTCTTTTGGCTTTGAACAGAAACATCATTTGTCCTGGAAACACAATTTGAGATACCACGTTGAGAGGAAATACTACGTGAACGAGTTTGTTCAACCTTAGTCTCCCGACTAGAGGAATTATCGTGCAGTTTTTTTGTTTTTAAATTATCCTTGTGATTGTCAGAATCAGGTTGGTATGGCAACCTCGAAAGACAAGAACCAAACTCTGGTGCATCAGGTCGAACACCACTGCCATGTCTGTCCCATGTATTCATAAAAAACTGATTGAGTTCTAAAAGTAGGTTTTCTTTGGGGCAGTCAAGTAATCTTGCCAGCTTTTTTGCCCCGAATGCAAATGCACTGCGTATCCTATAAAAGTTACCTGGGGATAAGATGGATGAGTTGAGTTAAAATTAATAAATAATCATAAATAAAACATACAATGAACCACTAGATTGCATTCATTAAATGGCTATTTAACACAATTGTCTGATCATTGCACAAGTACTGAGACATCTCAAAATTAAAAACTATAAAAAAGAAACTGATAAGGAATTAAACATATACTCCCTCCGTCACAATAAATAATAATAAATAAAACATACCAACCACTAGATTGATTCATTAAATGGATATTTAACACAATTGTCTGATCATTGCACAAATACTGAGACATCGCAAAATTAAAAACCATATAAAAAAATTTGATAAGGAATTAAACATATACTCCCTCTGTCACAACAGACATGTAGACACATCTGGTCAACAAGGTTAAATATCCAGAAAATAAGAAAGAAGTTAAAAGTGAAATACCTTTACTAACACTACGTCCAAGGTTGTTATTTACACGTAAAGGATCAATCACGTTGAAATGTTTGGAAACAAAAGATTGCCCATGATTTTCCTGGCCACCAGGGAAAACAGCATATACAGAGCTACAAGCATCAAGAAACAATTTGCTAAGCAGCAACTCTCCACTGTCTTTTCTAGGAGGTTCCACTGTAAAATGTTTCAAGTGGTAATATTAGCACTATCAAATTTGGGAAAAAATGCCTGATAGGATTAATCAATTACATTAATAATTTTTTATGAAAAATCTCTGTTACCAGTTACATCTGGAAGTGAGCTAACAGAAACAGGACCCCACAAACTAACACAAAAATTGTCCCAGTCAAAGTTGCTAAAGAACTCCAGAAAGCAATAAAGAACCTACAGATTGAAGAAAAACCTTCAGATGGAAGATCAAAGAAACAAAAACAAACAAAAAAAAATATAAAAAAAATACTACGGCAACCTCGAGTGGTCCAGTAAAGGAATTGTTAAAAACATGAAATATGTACAGAACCAAGGTCTCCAAGGCATATGTTGAGATAAGTCCGTGATGAGCACCAAGTATGCGGCTCTCATAATAACACCATGCTTTAATCAATATAATGCTGCGTTTGAATAAATGGTTCTGATTTATCAAATGATCAACCTACAGAAGTAAGATTGCCGTTACAACATCTCAAATATGACGGGTGATAAATACCCAAGCTATAAATGTTTTTAGAAGGGTTTTGAAAAACTACTAACCTCCTCAAGGAAGCAAAGGGTGCATAACCCACCAACCTGGTTAAAAGATATGTCTACCACAATGTTTTCGACAAGACACTTTATTATCTTCACCTGTAATTAAATGGGAAAATAAAAACAAATTGCTAAATATGTAACAGTGGAAAAAATCCACGAGTGCATAACAAAAACAGTGATAAATGCAAATAGCAGGATATAGTGAAGGTCAGATATACTCAGCCTTACTTCTATTTATAGAGAGGTTGCTTACAGGGATTGAGCGCGTGACCAAGTATTCAACAAGTGAACACTTGAACATCAGGCCAAACTCAACCTTGAAAATTGGTACATGTAGCATTAAAATTAAATCCAGCTTTTCAAATGACTTTTAGCTTTTTTACCAACACTTTACCAAGTTCGTTTCAATAAAGAACTGATAATATTGTTCATTTTGTGGGTATCACACTATCCACCAGGCACCAACCAATCTATTTAGCTTTATTGTATCCTGTTTAATTTGTATTGCAACCATACAAAAATGAATCTAAGAAGGAGAAGTATCACATCATCCAAAAGAATTTACTAGACCAAATGCCTTACAATTTTCAATAATAAAAAAACATGCCTCTACATTTCTTGAGTACCAAAACTAGTCATATGATCAAATTAATTCCATCTAAAAAATATACAAACCTCAAAAATATGTACAAAGCCTCAAATTACTTCCCAAGAAACTAAACTCTAACACAAACCTATATAACTAAAACAATAACCGAATAGAGCAGCAAAATTAGCATATGTGAAGGTCGATTGATCAATATCAATCTCAAGAAGCTATAGATAATTGTCACAGGCCTTGAGGTTCTTTATGCTCAAGGCCTCTGCCATCAAGATGAATGTCAAGTTAAGCATGATACTCTAAGCTAGCATTCAGAGATGATTATATGATATAAGTTTGAATATTAACAGGTAGACAAATGGAAGCAGCTAATACACGGCTAAGTAATCTACTAATAAGAAGCATGACAGCAAGGGTATTAAAAATAAATATTAAGAAAACATACTTCTGCCTGGATGTATTGAACCTCCTTAACACGAAATTCAGCATTCTCATCCTTCTCCTCACTCTCCAGCATATCACGAACCTGGCTAGCCCATGTTTCTTTTAAATTTTGATTATTCTTTCAAGGCTGTTAAGTCAATGTCTCCATCAGGTAAGTAAGTCTTAAGGGGCACTGATCCAAAAGTAAAAACCTGTAAAAGTTAACACACAGTTGTTATTAGTTTCAAACGACTTCTTACAGTGAAACAAGAATGCTAGGCGTTATATATTGCATCTCAACTTTGATAGTATCACATTTAAGAGGAACTTCAGCAACATTAAAACTAAAAAATCCATTGATGCCTAAGAATTTTGAATAAACATGCAAAATCAACATTAATCATTTCTAATAATGGCTCCTCTGAAGAAATTTTTTACCTAAACTCATTCTAAGCTCAAAATGTACTTTTTCTCTCTCCCAGTAGTAGGGGTGAAAATGATCCTGAGTCGAGTCGAACAGTATCTTATTCAGATTCTACTCAACTTTTTAAAGGTGCTCGGATTCGAATATAATTTTGCAATTTTTGCTCAGATTCGAATTCAACCTGTTTTATTGTACTCGAGTTTGACCCAACTCAACTCATTTTTTTAGTCGAGCTACTTGCGAGCATTTGAAACATACACGAATCCGAATTGGATCATTTATATTATGATAATATAGATAAAATTAACTCAATCAATTATTTGAAATAATTTAAATTTGAACTCCTCAAACTACATCTCGAGCCTTGTAAAAAATTAATGAGATAATATTATCACTCTTGAATCAATTGATGAACATATACGGAAAACATAAAAACCACTTCCACTTCTCAGAGTATGTGAAGAATTTAATTGTTGTATACTATATACTAAATAAATTGAGTATACTTGAAACTATATACGAATAAGAATCAACGAACTTGTATCGACTAAGGATCGGTGAAGTAAGAAAAATTCAATACTCTAAATAATGAGCAAACAAATATGGCTCATATTCGACTCGTATAAGTGTCCGAGTATCAAAAGTGATTTGAATTTGATTTGTTTAAGTATCGAATTTAAGTTTCGCTCAAATATTTTGAGTCAATCTCGAACCGGGTTTCGAACCACTCAGGTTGATTTTCAGCCCTATCTCCTAGTGGTCACATTTATCACCAAAATATTCCCCAGTAATCATTGTATCACCGTAATGTAGCTTCAAGTATTTATAGTTCTTTATGAATGTACAATTACCAGTTTTACAACTTCAGCAGAAAAACCATAAAAATTATCCTCCTCTGCTTCCTTTGATCTTACTCAAATTCTACTAAGTACATCTCTCACTATAACCAAACTGAGGCGATCAAAATTCAAACTTTGAGAATATGTTTAACCATCAACACGTACCTAAAGTTCAAGTTTCACTTAGTAAATGCCATTTCCAAAATCTAAAGTCATTAGAGCAATACAAACTCAAGCGACACTACTGAAGTAACACAATTTGTCACTGTAAAAAGCTAAAACACTCTCACAGCCTTAAAGCTATTATAATAATAATAATTTGAAATATAGTAATAACAGCACAACCTGTAAACAAGTAAGCATATAGCAACATTAACAATAACTATAACAGCTTATCTGCAAACAGATAGCAGCACTAACAGTAAATACAAGGAGACCAAAGGAAAGCACCACCTGGCAGGGAAAACACTTCATGATGAGTCGCTGCACATAATCTGCAACGGCATTTCTCCGCTCCTCTGATGGTTGGTTAGGCTGAATGCAGGCAATAAGCTCTGCAGTTCTCTCCTCAGCCTTTAACCATCTCTCTGATTCTAGGACTTGAATCAATGGACATGCATTGGGCAAAAGCCCATTTGGAAATATGCCACTAGGCTGCGCCCAGCCCTCATTTTTGCCCATACAAGGCTATCCAATAAGTAGCCAACTATACTATTTTGGTCTCAAAATAATAGCAACCACCAAAACAAGTTACAAATTCCAGACTTTTTTTACCTCAAACTGAACTTCTTCAAAGTCCCCCACAAAATGTTATTAACAGATTCTGGGATAGGTTTTTTTTGTATCCAGAACCCCAAACTAACAATACCCTTACAAATTCAAATAAATATACATGTACTATATGCACTATTGCTGCAATTCAATGATAACAAAAATGGTGAACACTAATCTACAAACTGAAAGCCCTAAGACAACAGCAAAGGTGTAAACTTTATCTATAAAATCGTAAACTACAGAAGGAAATTGAGAATGCTAATGAAATGACTTAGAAAACATCCCAAAAACATACGTATAAACCCTAGCAGAAAGAATCGATTTTGATCACAAATTATGTAAGATTATCCCTCCAAAAGGAAACCCATCTGAAAATTGATTCAGTAATTTCAAAACAGAAGAGATGTCAATCTAAAAATTCAGTGCAATATAGATTGCTGCTTTATAATTGAAGAGTGGAGAAATATAAAAAACAGTGGGATCGCAAAAGCGTAGAGAGAGAAAGGGGGGAATTCAAAAGGATTTGAAAGAGAGAGAAAGGGATGTTAACGTTGCGATTTTTCTGGATTGAGCAGAAATGCGAATAGATAAAGAAAGGGAAAGCGTTTGTTTGTTTTTCAACTGTACTTGTTGGCAAATTTGGAAAATAATGAAGGGTCAAATCTGGGGAAATTGGGAAATGAAAAAAAATCTGATTAATCATTTTAATTGAATATTATTATTTTATAAATAAAAAAATCCAATCCATGTTTTGGCAAAAGCTCAAATTTGTACATTTATGCATACGATATAATCATAATTCAATCAAAATCAAAAACTTTAGTAATGTATAACATGACTTGTTTCATAATGATTGCTTAGCAAGTATGTCTTACAGCAAACAAATGTATTGTTCACATATAAATTATTATACTAACCAAGTGAGTTGCAACTGCTAAGGTTTAAGAATATTAAAGTTAAGGAAATAATTTATATCTAACAAATCTATAATAAAATTGAATTATAATTAGCATAACGATAAGATAAAATAAATTAGGGTATAATTATTTTTAATTTTTACGTATCACATGTATGTACATAAATAATTATTTATTACTGTGTCACTCTTAAAGTCACATGATTACGGCGTATCAATTTTAAGTTTTAAAATTTTACTAATTGATTGAAAAAAGTTATTACTAATTTTAATTTTAGAATGAAAGGAGTAATTCATTTCAAATTCTTTGATCTTGACATGTTATTATTGGATGGTGTAAAGTATTAATTTTACATGCAGTCCTTAAATAATTTTTTCTCATTTAACAATTAAATTTTTACAAGCAAATTATTGAAAAATTAGATTAGAATAACTATATTGTGAATATTAAATTATCAACATTCATTTTATGTTACCACAATACAATTGTATAATGAATTACTAATAAGTAAGAAATTATTTACAATTTGATTATTTAAAATCATTAAAATTTAAATCGCCAAATGTTGAGAAAGAAAATAACCAAAACACCCTTCTTGTTCTTCACTTTTCCGGCGAAACATGACAACATGACATACGTTTCTGCGCTTCTTCATCTCTAGTTGCTGCAGCTGATGCTTCTCTTTCTTCAATCTCTCTTCATATACATACACCGTTAATATGTTATAAATATATACTAGTTAATAATTATAGTAAACATGTATAGAGATTGAACAGAAAAAGAAAGAAAGATGAGATCTTTGTGTTGCATAAAGAGCGGTTTCGAGCTAATCAAAAACAAGAAGGTATTGGTTCGATCGAACAAACCCTAATCGAACTTGGAGCTCTTGTCCATCCATTTTCTCGCTAAAATTGGAAGTCTTTTCAGGTATTTGAAAAGAATTTCATTTCTGTGGTAATTTTATCAAACTCTTCATGGAGGATTCTGACAAACCTCGAGAAGCTGAGCCTGGTATAATTTTTTACTTATTTTTTGTAATATTTTGTTGGAAATCCATTAGTTTCGTGCTCAATTTTAGTTAATAAGAAAAAACGGAATCTTATTAAGGATGAAGAAATTGAAGAAGAAAATCCCAAATCAGTGAGCTCAATTTTAGTTAATAAGAAAAAGCCCTTAATGCCTGACAATAAGTTGCACTTGTCTACTGGACTCTCTTAGAGCTTAATGAGCTCAGAGCAAACTGATGAAGAAACTAAAAAGGACCCAACATTATTTCAATTTGAATCTTCGAGTGAAATTCAAGTTCAGAATGATAGTAGGAAACAACAACCCTAGAAACCAAAACTGATTTCTCAAGAGATGCTCGGGCTATTCATTAGAAGGTTCTTAAGCAAGCAGAAGCAGCTTTGAAAGGGAAAAGAAAAAGTGGTAATGAGGAGAAACTGTATGTAGGAATTAATGTGCGTACTGACAATAATGCTGGGTTTAGAATTAGAAGAGAGCAAACAGTTGCAGGGGAGAAGGAGTGGGAGTGGGACAAAACAGAAATGGCAAGAAAGAGAAATTTAGCTTTAAAACAACTTGACTAAGAAGGGGATGCAAAGAGAGTGATGAAGATGATGATTCTCTACCCTTAGCATGTTTCATTTGTAGGCAGCCGTTTGTTGATCCTGTTGTTACCAAGTGCAAGCACTACTTTTGTGAGCATTGTGCGTTAAAGGTAATCCTTCTTGTAACTCTTTGGTTTTTATATACCGGCATAAAAACCGCTGCTATTTGATATTATTGACTGTATTCTTTTATGGGTTTGAGCTTATCTTGTCTTTTTTACTTTTGTTGTTCACAGCACCATTTGAAGAACAAAAAGTGTTTTGCTTGTAGCACTCCAACACTTGGCATGTTCAATACTGCGCATGAGATTCACAAAAGAATTGGTGCTGAGGAGAAAAAATAAGATCAACAAGATTCATCCGTTCAAATACTTTGTATGTACTTATCTGTACTTCAGTAGTTTAGTACCTTTGTTTTGCACACAATTTCTTTTCTGACCTAAGTTTATGAATTGCTCAATACATTAATATTAACTTGATCATGCATAAATATGGCGCTGAGATTTTAATGTGATCTTACTTTATTTGAGCATATAGGTTTATTTTACCTCTTACTTCTTTTCTTTTCTATTCTTATTTTTATTTTTGGATAAGTATATTCATTAGAGCATCAAAAGAGGAAAGGGAGGAGGGAGGAGGGAGGAGGGAGGAGGGGAGGGAGGGAGGGAGGGAGGGAGGGAGGGGGGACCCAAGTACACACATCCATACAGAAGTATCTCAGAAGAACTCTTTCGTTAAGTACATTTTACTCGTTAAGTTAAACAGAATAGGACTCTTATTTCTGGACTGAAATGGTATCCCAGAAGAATTCTTTCGTTGTTCAACTCTTTGCATATAATCATCAGATGCCACAGTAGTTTCTACACGGTGACTGGTAAAATTACTGTATTATGATCGATGCATGTGGTTCTTAAATTTTTTATGTCTCTGTGGTCACTCATTAAATGAGTTGTAATCCTTTCTCTGCTTGATTGCTAATAATAAGTTGAGTATACAGTTAGATGGTTCATTATCTGGTACTTGGTGATCCTGGTCAGAGAGAGATGTTCTTTCATATCTATATTTGGTAATTATAGGATAATAGATTGCTGGAGAAAAGGACAGCTAGATCCAATAGAAAAACTTAATCTGCCTAGATTTAATAATGCTAGTGTCAATCTGTAACTTGATAAAAGGTTCAATATATTTATTTATTCTTTACTTGGGGTTGTTTTGATTATTTCTATGAAGTACTTGGATATATTTCTATGTATACCATGGATATGAGCTGGTTTACAACTTCATATCGGTTAATTTTTTCTTTCCAATGTTTCCTTATGGGAATGATTTATACTGTTTGCATCATTCACTTTTATATTTATCTTTGTACACATGTCATTGGATTTAAAACTTATGAAGCAACTTGTGCAACTTCGGCTGAAAATTTTGTTAACACCGTTAGGAACTGGTATTATTTACAGCAAGTAAGAGGTTGAGGTAGAATTTACACTAACATATAAAAAATTTATACCCAAGCAAGCTCTTATGGACATCTCCTGTGCGTTTTAGGGAGAGCTATCTTCAGGATACCTTATACACCTGTCATTACCTCCTCCTTTGTTGACAATCTGTTGTCATTCAAATTACGCTCCTGGCTCCATGCATGCGGAGATTGTGAAGTCAATAGTGGCCACAAGATGTTCCTCTGTTTTCTCACGCTTCGGACAACCTCTTTTGTATGCTGTCTTATAACCCCATTCACTGCCTTTAGATAGTTGCTTGAGTCATGGTCTCTCAGGATTGATCCATCGGAGCCATAGGCTGTAGGATCACTCAATGTTTCTAGTGGATGGGGAGAATTGAGGAAGGTCATTAGGGCATTCTTGCTTGAACCACATTGAGGATTCTCAAAGGCATACAGGGCACTCCCAGGAGGAAGTAAAGGGTGAGGAAGAGACACCGTTTCATTGGGTTGGAGAACAAATACTTTACCCATAGGGGTATACAATAATTTCTGCACAGATAGTACCATGTAGGAGGATGAGTTATACTTCTAAATAAACTGTTTAAAATCCCAAAATCAGTATTCATCATAATCTTAAAATATTTTGTACTTTGGCTTAAAACTAATTTTTGATCTAAAGTTTGTCGCATTATTGGCATTGAACCTCAAATTATAAAGTGATACTTTGTTTAAAAAATTGAAGTACTTCAAGGTTCAATGTCTCCAACTTTTTATTTTGGGATTTGATGTGAAAATTGTAACGAACATTAGGGTCAAAACTGAGTTTAAGCTTCTAATTCAAACATTATTAGCAGTCAATTTGAGATTCTAATAATGATATCTCACGGGTTGTAGAAGCCACACAGTTAGCCATCGGTGGTGGTGTTGAAAGACTTAGATGTGCAGGAGTTATTGAGAACTGGGAATGAACTTACATTCTTATTGAGACAAGGGTGGGATCGGAAGGTGCCATGCAAACGTTTGAGCAATTGAGCAGCACGGTCAGGGTAGTTGCAGGAAAATGCCCTTGGTACAATATCTCTATGCATGATTACACAATGTACATGATTCTCATCCAACCCCAACTCATCAAGTAACTTTTGGCCTCCGCAGAACACAAATGGTGATCCAAATGTAACAACTGGTCTAAGAGCAGATGGTTTGATAACTTTCCTCATCAGTAGCATCAGGTTGACTAACAGGGAGAGACTACCTCCAAGAGAATGACCTGTGAATTGTAGTTTTGCTCGTTCACCATATCTGTTCAAATGCTCCATTATCTGTGGCATAAATTGCTCATATATTCCTTTCGCAGCTTCATAAATTCCTCTATGAACAAGCACATCTGTTCCCTGCAGCGGACAAATATGTTCTTGGGTATTCTGGTTTCTTTACTAAATTTTCTGTTCACTATAACTATATTATTATAAACAAAATATTGGAAAATCAAAAACTTGTTTACCTCAAACTTGATGGGATCAAAGAAGAGATTTGCCTGCCATGATGCTAGTGAGTCTGAACCCTGAAATTCACAGAGAAGTAGCATAAAATGATTAAAAGTCCATTGGATCATAGGTCCCTTGTCTTTCAAAGTAAGATTATGTTTCTTATTTTCATATTAGGCTAATTCTTTGTAAGATTACTTGCAGTATTTGGTAGTTACCTGAATGACAAAGCAGCGAGTATATATGCTTGTATCATCACAAACAAACCATTCACAAGGTGATGAGTGGAGTGACTGAAGGTCCCTTGCTGCCTCCTCCTTTTCTTTCTCTCCTGCTGCAACCACTGCCGTCATTGTTGATGCTGCCACATAAGCAGCCACCTCTGACTTGTACACTCGTGGGGAAGAGCTATCTTCTTCCTCTAGTGCCTTGCCTTCTAAGGCCATATCTTCACCCTTCTGTTGCGGTTCAGATCTGAGGGATAGAAGGTCCTTTGCACGGGATCGGACATAAGATGCTGCTGAAGCAGCTATCTCATAAGCAACTGATGGTCGACGTCTCTTCTTCGAGTTATCAGATTTCCCTGAATCTGACTCAGAAGTTGACGAGGTAGTAGCAGGAGCGCATGTGGAGTCCTGATCAAATTTGGCTTTCGTAGCTGCAGCTTCCGCCTTCTTTATTAAGGAAGATGTTACAAACTCTAGGCCGTAATATCTTCTTAAATCCTCGGCCTGTAAGTTTGTAGAAAGTTGTTACTACGTGGTTCAAACAGTACTTAAAATTCACAAAATATTT
Organism: Panax ginseng; assembly: GCA_020205605.1. Lineage (NCBI taxonomy): Eukaryota > Viridiplantae > Streptophyta > Magnoliopsida > Apiales > Araliaceae > Panax > Panax ginseng. The sequence goes on along the minus strand of CM035142.1, from coordinate 104,665,786 downwards.
GAATATTTAGAATTCTTTTTTAAAGGACAAGATTAAAATGGCTATTAGTAGAAATTTGTAATTTTAACCACCAAGTGCTGAATGAAATCCCAAACTGCAACCATTTTTATTGTTGAAAATTTGGCATACTTTCTTTCCAAGTTCATGACAATTTCTGTTGTATGCATGTTGTGATATGTGACCAAGTATGTGAGAATGGCCTCTCACTATTTTACAGTAGTCTATATGACCTTTTATGGCTTCAATTTCATATTAGTTTGAAGAGAACATTAGCCAACAGACCCTATATTACTCAGCCGCCGCAAACACTTCTGGTTAGGCAGGTTACATGACTACTGAGCCGCCTATATGTGAAAAGTCGTGCACAAATATTTGAATTTTTATATAGATATAAAGAAAACAAAAAGATTATGATGTCCTCACACTCCACCAACCCACTTTCGGCTTGGAACGCAATGGCGTGAATGACAATTATTTTGTAAAATCATTGTGTTACTCTGATGAACATGGGTTGTAGACTTGTATACCTTATAACTTAACATTATAGATCTTTAGTCTTATATCATGTTGTTTAAATTTTGCAGGATGTTCAGTGAATATTAAGCGCCATATTTGGAAATTGTTATCCCAAACAACTGATGCCATATGCAATAGACAAAAAACATACCTTCATTTCTGGAATCACATAAGCCATGTTGCACAAGAAAGCCAGCTGCGAGAAAATCTTGGTATCGGACCAAGAAACGGGCTTCAATAACTTACAGAATGTTTCTCGATCAATGCCCGTCTTTCCTTCCCCTTCTTCATCATTGTAGTCCACTTCACAACCCTCTCCATCTTCGTCATCACAATCTTGGTCGGCGAATTTATCATCCGAATCTTTCTGTTGTTTTCCTCTCCAGTGCATTTGGACCTCCAGAAGCCTCTCGACCCAATTCGCTCTCTTTTTCTCCTTTTCCTCCATATTCATCTCAACATCTTCGTCCAATTCATGGCAGTCCACCGAATCCTCCTCCATGTTCGTCTCTTTACTCGTCTCCGGCTCAAACAAAAAAGAGTGAAGAGACTTGGGGACTATTGAGCCCGGCAAGTGAAATTTGAACGGCCCCACGGAATGACTGCCCTCAAGTTTTGGTTGTGTTGATGAGGCTCTAATTGGATTTACAGAGTAACAAAGATGGTTGTCAGAATAAGACCGCCGTATCCTGGCCTGACTACACAAATCTTTCCCGGAAAACGTCCGACGAAGATTGCCCTGTTCTCTCAAGATCTCTCTTGGGCTGGTAACAACTTGTGAGCTTGAACTAGACATTGAAGTGCATGCCATTGTTTCAAATTCTTCCTCTTTCTTGTAATTTAGCCTGAAAATTAAACAATATTTGTTTTAGTTCCAAGAACTCATAATTGTCTTTGGAGTTCTTGGAACCTAAACAACACAAAACAATGAACCTTATAAGCTGGCTAAAGGTGACAAAGAAACAAAAATATTAGCCTTGTTTACAACGACAACTCAAGGATGATACCGTTTTATGCGAAGTTATCTATATAATTGCAAGGGTACCAGGAAAAACTACCATAGTGTTATTTTCAATGAGAATCCATTAGGGCAATATCGGTAATTCAAATAAAATTTCACCAACAGTACACATTTGTTTCGAGTTCATTCCACTATCATTTTTGTTGTCATTTTCTTGGAAGATTTATTTATATTTCTTTGGCCGTGAACACCTAAGTCTCAAAATTTGACTTGAATACGTACAAGGCACGTGCCATGTTAGTCAGTAATTATCATGAGCGGTAAATTCGGACATCTTAAATTCGACTCAACTCTCACTTGCAACAATTGTCAGGGCAGGCAGAAATGTTCATGGGGCTACGGACTGCCAGCGTAAGCTGGTTCAAAAAAAAAGTTGGTCCGAACTACGGATTAGTCCGACTGCAATTGAAAAACTCCACACCATCAAAAAAAAAAAAAAAACCATGGCCCAATTTATGGTTTAATCTTTGTGCATATCGATGTACAAATTGAACCGAATTAATACTAATCAAAGTTAGTTAAGAAAAAGTAGAGAAGATAGCTAAGCTAAAAAAGACATAACAAGACAAGGGTGATTTGTATCTTCTAGGGTGTACCTGAAAAATACAAGAGTCTTTCGGTTGTTGGTTTCGATGAGAAAATCTTGTGTTTAGTTTAGCGTTCTAAACTAAGATCTTATTGCTTGAAGCTTCCGTCTTTATACTATACACCAAACCTACAAAGAAGTTTGTAGGTAATTAGCCTTTTACCACATACTTCTTCTTATGATACTAAGACAAATATTAGCATTAACCTACTTAATTACCACCCACCATATATAATAATTCAAAGAACATCCAATCCTCCTTTAAAATATGACTCTCTTATTCTTTATGAAACAGATAAAAACAATTTTAGCATCGGGAATTGTCAAGGTTAAGTTATTGGTAGGAAAAAATAAATTAATTAACATCACAGACCGTTTCTGAGATTTTGGTGGTCAAGGGCGAAAAATGAAAACGAGACCCTCTTCAAAATATTGTCTTCACCTAAAAAAATGTAAAAATGAATAAATAAAAAGTATAAACTGTATCCAAAAAAGTGTCTTTTCAGACCTTAAAACATAATAGTTCAACTACATCAAAATATATGAGAACTTCAAGTACAACAAAATATATGAGAATTTCGACTACAACAAAATATAGGAGAATATGAGTTATTAAAATATACTTCTTTTTTATATATATATATATATATATATATATATATATATATATATATATATATAATTTGGGGCCTTTCAGGATCGGGGCGGACGATCGATCATCTTGCCCGTGCTTAGGAACGGCTCTGACCGAAACAATATAATCCTCATCCTTCTCATATAGGAGGGAAATAACCCAACCCAACACTAGTTTGAAAGTACACGCCTATTAGATGAGAGATATAAAGAAAAAAGGGGTATAGATGTGATTTCAATGTGAAATTAGTTTTTCTATTATTGGAAAAGTAATATCAAAAATAGCATTAAAAAAAAATTTAGACAAATCAAAAAAGAAATTAGCACAAATATATAAACTTGTACTTTAGTGTTCACATACATAGTGGTAAAAGTCCCCTTAAATAGTTAAGGGGTCTTTGGGTAGTTGAAATATATATAGGCTTAAATGTTAATGGAATTAATATATACTACTTACTAGTCCTTCGATCATGCATGAGCGCTTGGGATTGGATAAGAGTCGATTTAATAAATTAATTTTATGTTTAAACAAAATAAAATGTACGTATTAAACTTTTAAAAACATTTTCTTAGTAACAAATCTTATTACTAAAATTGAAGTACTAGAAAAGATATTGACAAATAAATTCATGCTTAATATCAAAAGAGAACAGTACTCATTTACAAAGTATAGACTATCATATACGTACGTCACTTTTCGTCCTCTTCTTTTTTAAAAGGAAAATAATGATTTATTATGGTATAAACATGTTGTGAATTTTTGCTTAATAATTATATATATATATATATGATTATATGTGTAATACCTGGTAAAAAATTAATAAATAAATATTGCATAATAAAAATTATTTTGTTTTAAAACATATTAATTGGACTTTGTCATTTATGTTGGGTCAAACTAGTTATTTAATTTGTGTGGGCTAATAAATATTAATAAGAGATGAGTAAATTAATTTAGTACAATTTGGGCCTTTAAAATTAATTGAGTTTAATTTAATTAAATGTGGGTAGTAATAAATCCAATTATAATTAGGAAAATTAATAAGATTTATTAATAAATAAATACTTAAACCCTAATCTATCTCAATTCTCACGTACATCTACATCTGATAACTGACAAAAAATAAGGAGGCGGCGAGAGGGAGAACAAAAAGATAGAGCAGCCGCAGCAATAATAAGAATAGAAGAAGAAAAAAAAAGGTATTGTAACTATGCTATTATTAATAAATTGCTCTAAATGGTATTTGATTGGTAGTGTATTTCGAATTTTTATTGAATTTTGTTTAGTATACATATATAGGCGCAAGAGGTTCATAATTGGTTGTATCCATAAATGTGTATGGATGATGAATGAATATGCAGATGACATAAGCATATTTAATCATTAAAGGCATTTAGATTGAATATGTTTATGCCTTTTGATGGAAAGTAATTAATTAATAATATGAGTGTTGGGTAAAAAAAAAAAAAAAATCATCATGCATACATTATGTTAGGATCGAAATCATGTTAATAGAATTTGGAGTGTATGACTTTGATGCATATTATAATTTCATATACAATTTATTCTTTTGTTGAGAACAGAGTTGATTCATGAAAAGTATACATAGATAAGTTAGTATAATTTTAAATATATTTTATATATATATATGATTTTTTTTACTTTAACTATATACAATTGGTGTAAATACTTAGACTATTCCAACTATAAAATTTTGTATAACATTATAATAAATATAATCATTACAAAATAAGATTATAAAAATTGTGTATATTAATAAATATAACAATATTATGTTATTAATGATTACATTTGTAATAGAATTTTATTTTATTAGATCAGGTTGAGGAGGTCTAGCGATTGTGATGTTTGGGTTAAATTGAATTATTTTGGTACTATATTAAGGTACTGATTCCGTACTCTTTTCAAATGACATTCTTGTTAAATTTGATTTATTCGTTTTGTCCCTTATTTTGAAATTGCATTATTATTTCACATAATTATTTCTTGTGAAATTCATATATTTGTTTCATTTTGGAATTGACACCTTGAACTCGCATTTGTACTCTTTAAATCAGGTTATCATGTATAGTATTTATTGTGATAATTGTAGAAGCGATGCGTATTCTACCTTCTTTTTGAAACCTTATGACTATAAATTGATTTGGTTCAACATGTACATATAGAACCCTTTTGTTGGTATTATGTCGCATGAGTCGTGACATGGTATTTTGTTAGAATATACCGTAGGGTATACCTAAGCTATAACCACCTGTGGGGGTACCACAGGCATGTTGTCTTGGCACGAGAGATATGATACTTTCCGTGGCGGTGTGATTAGTCCACGGCGTCTCCGTTTTGGGCTTCAGAGGAAGTGGGTCGTTTGGTGTTTTGTTGTGGGAGACGTATGGGTTAACCCTAGTTTTCTGTTCTGCGGATTGGTGATGTTGTGCCAAACACACCTATCCGATTTGCATACATTTGGATTCGCGGTCCAATGTGTGACTTGCCTGTGTGGCATGGTTTTGACTTGCCTGTGTGGCATGGTTTTGACTTGCCTGTGTGGTATCATTTGACTTACCTGTGTGGCATGGTTTTGACTTGCCTGTGTGGCATGGTTTTGACTTGCCTGTGTGGCATCATTTGTGTGACGCCCCCAAAATAGGTATACAACACCCATTCTGAGTCGCCAAAATACATGGTATAGAAAGCAAATTACAACTTTGACAATACTGATGTCGTAGGTAGAATACTGACAATACAACTGTGAGTTTGAATACAAATATTGTCTTCTACAGACAATATACACACCCAAATAAGTCCTCATTAATTATTCATACACTATTTTTACGAAATAGTGAGGACAATTAAAACATCTTCCTAGAACCATCACTCCATACCCCGACTCGATCCTCGCTATGTTCTCACCTCCCGAGAAGAAAAATGGAACAAAAGGAAAAGGGTGAGCTCAATTAGCCCGAAGAAGAATATTATGACTAAGATAATATGCAACAAATTATCGTTAGTCTTCAACAGGAAAAATCTAATAGAATACAATAGACAACGAGTTTTAGATCAACAAATGCAATGAAAGCAAGAATCCATTAGAAGAGTCACGTAGAAAGAATTCTACTTGTCTCTAAGGTTTAAAAGTCCATCATCAATAGTTTATCCTCGTAATAATAATCAATATACATCTTTAATTATCTTTGCACTACTGAGCCAAAGATATTCATTTATATCACCAGTTGGTCATGTTCATTTCAACACTGTTCATCTTTGCACTACTGAGCCAAAGATATTCATCGATTAATCGTTCATCTTTTGCACTTATGAGCCAAAGATATTCATTTATATCACCATTTAGGATCGAGGATGATGAAAAACATTTTTTTAAAAACGAATCCAAAGGAAACAAAATGACAAGGATTAAGGATTAAGGATTCGTACTTTGTTTTACCCATGTCCAAAAATACTTGAAAATAATCACATTGGTGTAAAATTCAAGAATGATCAAAACATGGATACAATCAAAGCTAGTATCCGAATAGATATTTTGGATGAAAAGAAAAATTTTTATTTTTCTAAATGAATAAGTGTCGATATCGTGAATAGGTCAGATATCGTGAATAGTAACCCAAACACAACAAGTTCCAAATTTGATAAAAAAGTTCACCAATACTTGGCATAATGATATTGAAGAAAAATATCATTTAAGAAGAAAATAATACCCCTTACCTCAAAAAATAATCGTCTTCATTTGAATTTTAGGTATAGTCTTGTGAAACCCGCAGACCGTATAGCAACACTCAAAGTATACTCACAAGAATACGCTCGATAATTTAGAGAGAAAGAGAGAAAACTTAGTTTCGGTGTGATTTTCAATTCTAACTTAGCCTCTATTTATAGGAAAATGTTAGACGCCTAAAGGAGACTAAATTAATAAATTATTATTATTAAAAATCAAAATTTCTACGCATGCTTTCAGCCCCTCAATGCTGAAAATTTAAGCAGCCCATGTGCATTCAACACCCACCAAAAAGTGGGTCCCACCATAATTAATAAAAAAAATTATTTTATTTTCCATGAACTTCAATAATTCATAGAAAATAGCCCGTTTATCAGAAAAATTGAAACTCGCGACTTTCCATGGGAAATCCCATTCTCTACAACTTTGCAGAAGGAAATTTTTCCAAATTCCAAGCAGAAATTGACGAAATCCATAAAGCGGACGATTTTACGGCCTATAATCAATTTTGGTCAAGAATTGTGTCCACCCGACACACACAAAACATATGTTAAACATTTAATGCCACAAAATACTCTACCTCCTCATATACTCATATATCCCACAATCATTATAAAAATATCACCGTTAATATATTATTAAAATAATATATTTAAATGTATTATTTTATCGAGAAAAAGATAAAATATTAATTTTCAACAATTGTCACATTAAAATTTTTCTCCATCTATATCCACATAAAATAAATATTTTCTTTATCATAATAATCAATAATTAATTATTCAAAATAATATTGAATCAAGATCGTCTTGTGCCGGTCCTTTGAAGAAAGAGGGCTTTCCAATAAGGATTTCTCCTTCTTGGCCGCAATTAGGTGACCAAACCTCTCCTTAGATGTAACTTTCTAGACATTGCCAATAATGTTATCGATAATATTATTCAAATAATATGAATTATTGATTTGATAATGAAAAATCTTGTGTAATGACAATTATTGAAACAATAATAATATAAATATCAACGCAAAGAATTATTGAATCAATAAGATAAAATAATGAACAATAATTATCGTAACAATTATTGAGTAGTGCCTTCTACGTAAGGATCAATAATTCAACAATCATGCAATACCGGTAGCATCTTCAATGCAACCACGCCAGACATCAGTATTTTAACCACCGAGATAACCCAACGGTGTTAATTCGGTAACAATTCTGTACGTTATTTATAAAACTCAATTTTTGTCGTTTTCTTTCATCCAACCGCTTTTCCGTTATGGGGCCCATTAACCGCGCTTGGGTAAATGCGGAGATTCCCGACAAAAAAGAATATTCCACGACCAAACGAATATTCCCAAACAATAATGAATATTTTATAACCACTTGCTTATTTTGTAAACTTTGCACATTTCACCCATAACCAAAGAATTATATCAAATTAACCCTTATTAATTTAGAATAATGAATAAAGAAAAATTCAATTTTATTTATAATAAGTTGGGGTCTTCTAACCTCCCTCCTTATGAAATTTCGTCCTCGAAATTGACATACGATACTGGTATATCGAAAAGGTGAGGTACCTTGCTTTCATCTCCAATTCCAACTCCCATGTCATTTCCTCAATTGCATGGTTTCTCCACAAAACCTTAACTTGTGGTATAACCTTCGTATGTAAGACATGCTCTTTCCTATCCAAAATCTCAACAGTATCTCCTCGAGGTTAAATCTTACGTTATCTAAATCGGGTTCTAATGCAATAATATGGTTCGGGTCTTTCACATATTTCTGAAGCATAGATATGTGGAATACATTGTGAACACGAGACATACTTGGAGGTAACGCGAGTCTATATAAGCTACGTTCTATTATTGTCAAGAATCTCAAATGGACCAACAAACCTTGGATTGAGCTTTCCTCTTTTCCCAAATCTTGTAACTCCCTTCCATGGAGCAATACGTAATAATACATGATCTCCGATATTAAACTCCACGTCCTTTTCTATGAAGATCAAGATAACTCTTTTGTCGATCTTGTGAAGTTTGAATACGTTGTCGAATCATTTGGATCTTTTCTTTAGTCATGCGTATTTAATTACGGTCCCAACAATATTGCTTCTCCCACCTCGCCCCAAAGATATCGGGAGAAGCGACATTTTAAATCCATACAACGCCTCAAATGGAGCCATGCCTATACTTGCTAACGATAATCTGTTGTTGTAGGAGAATTCCCACGGTGGTAGGTACTTATCCCAACTTCCTTTGAAATCTAGGACACGAGTCTTAATAGATCTTCAAGGGTTTGAATAGTCCTCTCGATTGTCCGTCCGTTTGAGGATGGTATCTTTGAATCAATCGTAAATCTGCGCCCATAGCTTTCTCGCAAGCTAACCCAAAATCTTGAAGTGAATCTCGGGTCACGATCCGAAACTATGGATCTTGGCATGCCATGCAATCGCATAATCTCATTCACGTACATACTGAGCAAGGCGTTCGAGGAATAAGTCTCGCGATCGGTAAGAAATGGGCGGACTTGGTTAATCTATCAATAATAACCCAAATTGCATCTACGCCTTGAGAAACTTTGGGAAGACTCGTAACAAAATCCATAGTAATGTGTTCCCATTTCCATTTCGAGAATCTCAAGTGGTTGAATGGACCTTTTGGCACTTGATGCTCCGCCTTTTTACACGTGATGAGTTAAACATCTTGAGATAAACTCCCAATCTCTCTCTTCATATTGTTCCACCAAAATGTATGTCGAATATCATGATACATTTTGGTACTTCCGAGATGGATTGCAAGCGGGGTGTTGTGTGCCTCCATCATGATTTTATGCTTGGTCGAATCGTTAGGAACGAAAGTCTAGAATTGACTCGAAGTATTCCTTCCTCATCAATTCTTGCTTAGGAATAGCTCCTTCTTGTACTTTCTTCTTCATACGCATCGGCCAGTCCGTAGCTTGAAAGCAACTTTAACTTTATCGATTAAAGTCGGTTCTACTTGTATATTCGCCATCATTATGTGGGTCCTCAAGTCTTTAATTCTACCTCCATCCTTTGCAAGTCATACAAAATGGGCCTTTGCGTTGACAATATCGCAGACTTCGACTTTGCATATGATCTTCTACTTAATGCGTCACCACTTACGTTCGCTTTTCCGGGATGATATTGAATAGTGTGATCGTAATCTTTTAATGACTCCAAACCAACGTCGTTGCCGCATGTTGAGTTCTTTTTGGGTGAAGAAATATTTGAGGCTTTTATGGTCCAGTATAAATCTCCACTTTCTCTCCATACAAGTAGTGTCTCCATATCTTCAACGCTGAATCATTGGCCGCTAACTCTAGATCATGAGTAGGATAATTCCTCTCATATTCTTTGAGTTGTCGTGAGGCATAGGCTATGACTTTCCCATGTTGCATGAGAACATATCCTAACCCCTTGCCAGAAGCATCGCTGTAGATAACAAATCCATCTGAACCAGATGGTATTGTCAGAACAGGTGCCGAAATGAGTCTCCTCTTAAGCTCTTGGAAGCTCTTCTCGCATTCCTCGCTCCATAAGAATTTTGCATCCTTCCGAGTCAGCTGAGTTAACGGAGTAGCGATTCGAGAAAATCCTTCCACAAATCTCCGATAATAACCACTAAGCCGTAAAGTCTGCGTCTTGGGTCACCGACTTGGTTTGTTCTAACTTTGTATTGCTTCAATCTTCGGGTCAACAGATACTCCTTGTTTTGACACCACGTGCCAAGGAATGCTACTTCCTCGAGCCGAACTAACATTTCTTGACTTGGCATAAAGCTTGTGTTCACGAAGTCTTTGTAGTACCACGACAAATGGTACTCATGATCTTCACGGCTTTTGGAATAGATGAGGATGTCATCAATAAAGACAACAACGAACCGATCCAAATATTCCTTAAATACACGGTTCATCATATCCATGAAAGCGGCGGGAGCATTAGTCAATCCAAAAGACATGATCAAGAATTCATAATGCCCGATCGAGTCCCGAATGCCGCCTTTGGAATATCCTCGGTTTTAATCTTCAAATTTGATGATATCCGTAAGCGAAGATCGATCTTTGAAAAGAATTCGCTCCTTGTAATCGGGTCGAATGGGTCATCAATGCGAGGTAGCGGATACCTATTCTTGATGGTGACATGGTTCAATTCTCGATAGTCAATAATAAAGTCGCATACTCCGTCTTTCTTCTTTACTGAATAAAACACAGAGCACCCCAAGGAGACGTTTAGGCCGAATGAAACCGATGTCTAATAACTCTGTAGTTGGACTTTTAACTCCTCGAAGTTCAATAGGAGCCATTCGATATGGGGTTTTAGAAATGGGCTTTGTATGCGGTTCAAGGTCAATAAAGAATTCAACATCACGCTCGGGGTAGGCCGGAAGCTCTTTGAAATACATCGAGGAATTCTTTAACCACGTAAATATTATTCAAATCGACTTGTCTTTGTTCAAATCCATAACATGGGCTAAGAAAGCTTGGCATCCAGTTTTCAATAAACGAATAGCTTTTGTGGCTTGATATATGACAATGGATCGATTTTAGTGGTTTAGTGGTTTGAATTGTATTACAAAGTTGGTTGGGAATATGAAAACTAACAACCTTACGAAAACAATCAATTTTGGCATGATGAGTGGTTAACCAATCAATTCCTAAAATCACATCAAAAGCAAGTATCTTTAAAGAGATAAGATCAACAGTAAATGTGATAGTGCCAACTTGGATCATGCAAGATTTATAAAGCGTAGATGTAACGAAGGTTTCACCCAACTGAGTTTCATGAGATAAATCAAAATCTAATTTCTCCGGAGTTAAGTTTAAACGTTGAGCACAAGCGGAGAGAGATAAAAGAATGGGTAGAACCCAAGATATCTAGTAAGGTATAAACTTCGCAAGAATTCAAGATTAGCTTACCGTGATCACCTCATTCGGGTTCCTCACGCTTTGTGTCGATCGCGATAAACGCTTCTTCCAGAACCGCCGATTTCGACTTATCCGGATGACCCTTGGAATCACCACTCTGCTTGAACTTGGTTTCGCGATAAGACAATCTCGAAGCGATGGCCTTCCTTTCCACGGTTGTAACATACCTTGGATTGTTGTGGGCGGTTTTGGTACGATATGTCCCTCCTTCCCGCATTTTTGTAACATCTAACTGGCGGTCGTTCTCCTCCCCTAGCATTTGTTGTTGGTGCTGGTGCTGCCGTTGATATCTTCCCGTCATTGTTGAATCTTCTCTTTCTGAAATTTCCACTTGAGTCACTTCTCCTATTATCATGTCCACGATTACCACCTGAGTGGTTACCGCCTTTGTCCGTATTCTTTCCTCCTCGTTGGTTATCATCGTTCTGATGACTACCCTGATTGTGGTCCCTCGGTTGAGTATACTCACTATCTCGTTTCTAATTATCGAGCCCCTTGACAACATCTGAATACGAGAGAAAATTTATGAGAGATAAGGTATTGACGAATCTCCGGTTTTAGACCTCTCGAAATATACGCGGCATTCGTTCCTCATTCTCCACCAAATGAGGTGCAAACCGGATAACTCTGCTGAACTTTGCCTCGTCTTTGAGACACCGTCATGTTGTTCTGCTCGAGTCTAATAAACTCTACCTCCTTCTTACGACGAATACTTTCGGAAAGTACTTGTCATTGAACGATTCTCAAATCTTTCCCAAGACATGTTAAGTGCATCCGGTTTGGTACGCTTCATGATTCCCACCGATGTCTGCTTCACCTTACAGAAACATAAGGTGGCGAATGGAACCTTACGTTCCTCCCGCACCCCAAGACATCGAATATCTTGGTAATTTGCTTGACCCACGTTTACGCCTTTGATCGGATCCCGGCTTTCCATGGAAATCTGGTGGTCCCAACTCCTTAAAGCGCTTGCATTTGTGATGATGTACTGCATTGCCATCATTTCCACCCGTATTTTGTACACGAGTCTCCTTGTCTCGATTTTGCATGAACTCGCAAAAAAGCTTCTAAACATCCCGTCGTTCATCATTTGCTCGATTGGCGTTGTTCACGGGAGGAACATTGCCGGCGATGTTGCACGTTCTCCTCGTTGGTGAGTACTCTAAGGCGTCTCCACGGTCTCATAAACTCCATTGTTAACGCTCTCGCAGCCCATTCTAACATCGCCATAAAACAAGGGTTAATTAAACAAATTAACATATCACATAATATCCTATATTATGACCGACCAACAAATAAGCTTAGGTAGGACACCTTAGCGAAGGATTTACTCGCCTCCCTCCTAGTTCTATTCCCAGATCTCCATGGAGATCATATCCCTAAGCTCGATACCAATCTGTGACGCCCCCAAAATAGGTATACAACACCCATTCGAGTCGCCAAAATACATGGTATAGAAAGCAAATTACAACTTTGATAATACAGGATGTCGTGTAGAGAATACGACAATACAATCTGAGAGTTTGAATACAAATATTGTCTTCAGACAATATACACACCCAAATAAGTCCTCATTAATTATTCATACACTATTTTACGTAAATAGTGAGGACAACTAAAACATCTTCCTAGAACCATCACTCCATACCCGACTCGATCCTCGCTATGTTCTCACCTCCCGAGAAAAAATGGAACAAAAAGGAAAAGGGTGAGCTCAACTAGCCCGAAGAAAGAATATTATGACTAAGATAATATACAACAAATTATCGTTAATCTTCAACAGGAAAAATCTAATAGAATACAATAGACAACGAGTTTTAGATCAACAAATGCAATAAAAACAAAGAATCCATTAGAAGAGTCACGTAGAGAAAGAATTATATTGTCTTCTAAGGTTTAAAAGTCCATCATCAATAGTTTATCCTCGTAATAACAATCAATATACATCTTTAATCATCTTTGCACTATGTGCCAAAGATATTCATTCATATCACCATTGGTCATGTTCATCTCAACACTGTTCATCTTTGCACCTATAAAAGCCAAAGATATTCATCGATTAATCGTTCATCTTTGCACTCTGTGCCAAAGATATTCATTTATATCACCATTTAGGGGTGAGGATGATGAAAACATTTTTAAAAAGCGAATCCAAATGAACCAAAAATGACAAGGATTAAGGATTAAAGATTCGTACTTTGTTTTACCCATGTCCAAAAAATACTTGAAAATAATCATATTGGTGTAAAATTCAAGAATGATCAAAACATGGATACAATCAAAGCTAGTATCCGTAATAGATATTTTGGATGAAAGAAAATTTTTATTTTTAGGTGAATAGTCTTCAGATTCGTGAATAATTATCAGATATCGTGAATAAAGGCCAGTATCGTGAATAGTAACTCCAGACACAACAAGTTCCAAATTTGATAAAAAGTTCACCAATACTTGGCATAATGATATTGAAGAAAAATATCATTTAAGAAGAAAATAATACCCTTACCTCAAAATAATCGTCTTACGATTGAATTTCAGATATAGTCTTGTGAAACCCGCACCAGATAAAGAACACTCAAAGTATACTCACAAGAATACGCTTCGATAATTTAGAGAAGAGAGAAAACTTAGTTTCGGTGTGATTTTCAATTCTAACTTAGCCCTCTATTTATAGGAAAATGTTAGAGCATAAAGGAGACTAAATTAATAAATTATTATTATTAAAAATCAAAATTTCTACGATACTTTTCAGCCCCTCAATGCTGAAAATTTCAAATGACCATGTGCATTCAACACCCACCAAAAAGTGGGTTCCACCATAATTAATAAAAAAATTATTTTTTTTTTCCGTAACTTCAATAATTCATAGAAAATAGCCCGTTTATCAGAAAAAATTGAAACTCGCGACTTTCCATGGGAAATCCCATTCTCTACAACTTTGCGTAAGGAAATTTTTCCAAATTCCAAATGAAATTGACCGAAATCCATAAAGCAGACGATTTTACGATCTATAATCAATTTTCTGATCAAGAATTGTGTCCACCAATACACACAAAACATATGTTAAACATTTAATGCCACAAAATACTCTACCTCCTCATATACTCATATATCCCACAATCATTATAAAAATATCACCGTTAATATATTATTAAAATAATATATTTAAATGTATTATTTTATCGAAAAAGATAAAATATTAATTTTCAACAATTGTCACATTAAAAATTTTCTCCATCTATATCCACATAAAATAAATATTTTCTTTATCATAATAATCAATAATTAATTATTCAAAAAATAATATTGTAATCACAAGATCGATAAACCGGTAGTTCCAGGAAAGAGGGCTTTCCAATAAAGATTTCTCCTTCTTGGTAGCAATTAGGTGACCAAACCTCTCCTTGATGTAACTTTCTAGACATTGCCAATAATGTTATCGATAATATTATTCAAATAATATGAATTATTGATTTGATAATGGAAAATCTTGTGTAATGACAATTATTGAAACAATAATAATATAAATATCAATGCAACAATTATTGAATCAATAAGATAAAATAATGAGCAATAATTCTTTGTAATAATTATTGAGTAGTGGCTTCTTACGTAAGGATCAATAATTCAACAATATCTGTAATACCTGATAAGTGCCATCTTTCTTTGTGCCAGACATCGTATTTTAACCACCGGAGTAACCCAACAAAGTTGTTAATTAAGAATTAATTAACGATTATTTATAAAACTCAATTTTGTCGTTTTCTTTCATCCAACCGTTTTCCGTTATGGGGGGCCCATTGAACGAAGGCTGGCTTGCCGCAGACGGAGATTCCCGAAACAAAAAGAATATTCCACGACCAAACGAATATTCCCCGACAATAATGAATATTTTATAACCACTTGCTTATTTTGTAAACTTTGCACATTTCACCCATAACCAAAGAATTATATCAAATTAACTCTTATTAATTTAGAATAATGAATAAAGAAAAATTCAATTTTATTTATAATAAGTTGGGGTCTTACAATTTGACTTACCTGTGTGGCATGGTTTTGACTTGCTTGTGTGACATTATTTTGACTTGCCTGTGTGACATTGTTTTGACTTGCCTATGTGGCAAGGTATATTTCTGAGCTCAATCGGTATTGAAATAACCCCAGCCATTTGTTTCAGCCTATTATTTTATTGTATTAGTTATTGGCTTCTGTTCAGTTCAATTCATCGGATTAGTTACTTCAGTTCGTTATTTCTTTAATATTCTGTCTGTTTCATTAATTCTGTTGGTTCAAATATATTATATTCAAATCTTCAAAGATTTTATTTTTGTTAGAGGCAATATTTTGTCTCAGTTGATTTTGTATTTTAGTTGTATATCTTTTGTATCTTTATATCCGTACTGGGCAATGGCGACGGTTCATCCGTCGCCACCGTTGCCATAATTCAAAAAACCGTGTCGATTGTGTACTACACTGCTGTGAACATATATTTTTCCATATATATACATTTATTTACATATATTTGTCATCTGTGTGCCTACTCATAAAAATCGTCATATTTTAACAAGACTATTCTTTTTAATTCTCAGAAAAATAAAAATAAAACTCTTTAATTTTTATATTGTTCAAATTAAAGCAAATCAGATTCATAATTTGACTCATTTAAAATATTAATTCAATAGATCAATTTATCACAAATTAATAAATAAATAAACCGATCTAATAAATTTATCGTATGGTTAGTTTGGTGATGATATAAAACAAGAAATTGATATATTTTCAATGCAGCTATAAGATTTCCTGGAGAAAAGTTTATATCATAAATTAAAACACATTATGCACATAAACAAATATATATATATATATATATATATATATATATAAATAAATGGAGTGCCTGTAAATTATATACTACCTTTATTATTTCGTTCATTCAATTCAAATGTAGCATAACATAATTGCCATGAAAAACATTAAACATACTCTATGAACAACATAACCCCAAATTAATGTAGCATTTAAATCACATTAGTATATACTATTAGAAACTGATATTTATTCTTCTATGAATAGTAAATATCATTTTTTTCACCTGAAAACTTCTAATGCAGAGCTTCTTCTTCAAGTTTTTTCCACGGCAGTTGAATCTTGTATATATATATATATGGCAATGTTTTTATACTCACAAATTTAGTGTGTATATATCAATAGCATACTCTCTCTCTCTCTCTCTGTCAAATTAAGCAAGGTAGCTGCAGAGATCTGATGGAGTACGTTACATATATATAGGAGAGGGAGAGGGAACGTTAGTAAGAAATGACGGGAACAATCACAGAACCCCAGAGAACTTGCCAACGTGGTTAATATGTTCTGCCACCTTTGATATCTCTATATTTTCCTTGGACACAATTACCCCGCCACTCCACCCCACCCCACCCTACGCTACCCTACCCTTATTTTGTCCTCCCTAATTAAAAGATAAATCTAACAACTCTATGGGCCAAAAAAAAAATACCATTTACTACTCATTAGTTAACTCAATTTTACACTACCTATCCTCATGTTAGCTCAAATTTAACTAATTACTCCCTCAACTCCTTTTTATTTGTTTTTTAAAACGAAATTTTTTATTGATTGTTCATATTATTCATTAGGAATAAATATTAATTTATTTATTTATTTTTCAATTTTAGAAGAATAATATTGAGATTTTATATACAATTTAATCAACTAATTAAACATATATAACCCTAATTATGTTTCTTAATTGATGTGTTTTGTCCTAAAATGTAAATTCAAAAGGGACGTAGGGAGTAAGATATAAAGATAGAAAATGACATCAAAATAAATTTTTTATCTGTAAATTTAACTACTCAGTAGAAAATGGAAGAAGAAGAAGAAGAAACGAGAGTTTATTGAGGTTATACTGTGGGTCACTAGAAGACTAAAAGGGGCATCATAGTAATTTTAAAGAGCGGTTGACAAATGTGTGGTTGCATGCAAGAGTGGGCTTCAGGAGGCTACACCTAGCGGCCCCCACAACCACCTGTTTCTTCCCTTCTTTATATTCCAGCGGCTAACGGGTGCAGGAATCCTATACTACTCCCATGCATGGCAGAATCTACAACTAACACGTGTCGCTCAGGTACTAGTTTTGGCTACATATATTTCCCATGACTAAATTCAGCACTCATCCCCTCCCCAGGAATTAAAATTAAAAATTAAAAATTCAAGCCATTTTGTTTTGGAAGAATTACATATATTAGTATTTTTTTAGAAATAATTACAAAAATCATACACATATAAAATAATTACAAAAATATTACACTTTTTCATATTTATTTACAATAATAGTGCAATTAGGATTCCTTAATTTAAGGGATTAGTATTAATGGGCTGATATGGCAAATCTGGTGATTTCTTTTAAACGCGTGAAATCTTCTTTTTCTTCCTTCTTTTTCTCCTAACTCCCATATCCTTTGTTATAATATTTCTCTCTCTAAAATCTTCTTCTTCTTCTTCTCTCCGCCCTTACTATTTCTCTCACTCCTCTTAAAGCCACTCGTCGTCAACGGACTGAATCTACTTCTTCAGACGATGGAACCGCCTCCTTTTGGAATCTACCATGCGATATGTACATGGTTGAAGTGATATTGTCATACTATGAGTCTTTAAATCTCTGGCGACATTCGTTCGATACCAAATTGGCAGTTATAAACTTGCATATTGTCAAAGAGATGGCAAAGACATCCGCAACTCTTCCCATCCGAATTTGTACAAATATAATTTTGGGAGTTGCGCTAAATTTTCCTATTTCGTACTTTGATTTTGTTGGATATTCATAACAATTTGTTATGATTTGTGAGTCTGTAATGTTTGTGAGTCAGAATGTTTATTGGAGTTTATGTAAACCTGGGTTGGATATCTGAGTTGTTTCATTTTGGTTATCATTATTAAAACTTGTTCGCAGTTACTTTCATATAACTATTTGGTTACTTCTTTATTATGTTTTTAGTTATTTGTTATCTTATGGTTCGCTACTTATTATTGTGCCCTCGATGTGGGATTTTGGTTACTTTTATTTTTTATTCTCGTTAATATATAATTGTTTAGTATACATGGATTACTGAATCGAGTTTTATTACATGATATTTTTTTTTGGTTACCATTAAAACTTGTTCAAGTTCTTATCATATAATTATGTGGTTCTTTGTTTTATTATGTTACATTATGGTTCTTTGTTATTTAATGGTTTTTGACTACTATTATTGTACAATCAATGAGGTATTTTAGTTATTATTTATTGTTTCTTTTAAGTTGTGTTTGCTACATTGTTTGAGATGTACGATTAGTAACCAAATATGTATATAAAGGTAACCAACTATTATTTTGATAGTAACCACAGAGTTACAAGCTTGTTTAGTGACATATATCAAAATGAAGAAGTGTACATGTCATAGTATAATTGGGTTGCCTAAACAAACAATATCACCTTCATTACATGATCTTTGGATACTGTTGTGTTGTTTTATGTTTTGGTTACCATTAAAACATATTATGGTTACTGTTATGAAACTATTTGGTTACTTATTTATTATATTTGTTTTACTGTTATTTAATGATTTTTGACTACTATTATTGTACAATCAATGAGGTATTTTAGTTATTATTTATTGTATCTTTTAAGTTGTGTTGGATACATTGTTTGAGATGTATACGAGTTGGTAACCAAATATGTATATAAAGGTAACTAACTATTGTTTTGATAGTAACGAGAGAGTTACAATCTTGTTTCGTGACATATATCAATTGTGAAATGTATATGTCATAGTATAATTGGGTTTCCTAAACAAACAATATCACATTCATTCTGAGGATCTTTGGATACACATGTTATTTTATGTTTTGGTTACCATTAAAACATATTATGGTTACTATTATGTAACTATTTGGTTACTTATTTATTATATTTGTTTTATTGTTATTTAATTGTGTTTGACTACTATTATTGTACAATCGGTGAGGAGTTATTATAAGGGTAACCATTTTAGTTTTTGTTAGTAACCAAATAATTAAAACTTATATCGTAAGCAGGTTATCAAGTGCTTAATGTACATATGAGGGTTCCCATTTATCTAGGTGATGGATACTTTTAAATTACATAGTTATAAAAGTTATTTGGAAATGATCTATGCGGTTGGTAACTAAATATGAATATAGAGGTAACCATTTTATTTTAGATGGATAACCAAATTTACATAAAAATATTTCGAGCGATTACTAATTGTTCAATGTATATGTTTACTTTATATTGATAACTCATGATGGAATCAAAATTAAAATATTAATCAACATCAATTTTTGTTATATGTTCACCATCAAAATGTTACCAACCATGTGGTTAATAATTCTTAGCAAAGAAACAATTATATATTCACCGTAAACAATTAAATTTGTTGTATTAGTTCTTTGTCAATAGCCATTGTCTAACAACCTGAATAAACATTGTAAAGTAACCAAATCAATATTAGACAGTAACCAAATTACATAATCTTAGTAACCAGAAAATAAACCAAATTTTTACATACAATTTTGAAGGCCTAAATGATGGAATTCGACCAAAAAACCCTGCGGTTCACCAAAGGCAAACTAGTGACTTTTGATCGTTGACCCGTTTCCAATGAAATTAGGCTCTGAAAACACCAAAATCCGACACTCCAAACTTGACGGAAATTGTCAAATTGTCACTGCAACCAAATAAACATTATACTGTAACCAATTAAATAGTATACAACAACCAATATATATAATCAGATTAGCAGTTGTATGAAGGTAACCAATGTATTCAATGAGTAACCACCAATATAAAAGAAACAATTATAAAACTGAATAACAGTATAGAGTAACCAAATAAACACCTTACAGTATCTAAATACATATTATACAGTAACCAAGATATATGTAATTAGTAGCCAAGATTATAAAAAATATTTTTACATTCATTTTACAACCAAAATAATCAGTAATGACTTTGTTACAAATTAAAGACTAACAGATGTATGAAGGTACCTACCAATGTAGTTAATCAGTAACCATCAATATAAAATAATCACTATAAAAACACAAGTAATATAATGCAAGAACTATGATAATATTACACAAGAACCAAGTCAAAGATTATATACTAACCAAATCCAAATTAGATAAAGAACAAACATATATTTACTTAGTATACACAAGATAAATACATTCTGCATTGCATTTTTATAGTAAAAAACAACCAGTATAATTTGTTTGTTACCAACTAAAGGCAAACTTTTGTAAGAATGTAACCAATGTAGCTAACAAGTAACCATTAATATAAAAAACATAAGTAGAAGTGTACATTAATATGCTTCAGCAACCAATATTACAGTAACCAATTAATCATTACAGTAATTAAGTTTGCATTAGTCAGTAACCAAGTCAACATTAGTTAGTAACCAAGTCAGCACTATAATTTTACAAAGTAACCAAGTCAGCATTAACAGTTGTATATAGGTAACCAATATATATAATCAGATTAACAGTTGTATAAAGGTAACCAATGTAGTCAATAAGTAACCACCAATATAAAAGAAACAATTATAAACTACAATAACATTATACAGTAACCAAATAAACACCTTACAGTATCTAAATACATATTAGTCAGTAACCAATATATATGGTAATATTATTTGTTAGCTTATGGTCTCGTAAAGTAAACCAACTCAATGTCGACAAGAACTCAAACTACATAATGTTAGTAACTGAACATGAACTGGGGGGGGTAATATTATGCAGTAACCATTGCAAATTTACAAGAACCAAGTCAAAGATTATATACTAACCAAATTCAGATTAATAAAGAACTAACAACAGCGGGAAACAATATATATGGTAATATTATTTGTTAGCTTATGTGTCCAGAAAGTAATCACCAATATAAAAGAAACAATTATAAACCCAATAACATTATACAAGAACCAAATAAACACCTTACAACATCTATCTAATACATATTAGGCAAGAACTAATATATATGGTAATATTATTGTTAGCTTATGGTCTCGTAAAGTAACCATCACAATGTCGATAAGATAACCAAACTACATAATGTTAGTAACTGAACATGAACCGGGGTAACATTATGCGAAGAATTATTGCAATTTTACACAAAGAACTAAGTTTAGCATTATATTCTAACCAAATCCAGTTAGATAAAGAACTAACGATAGTTGCGCAGGAAGGTAACCAATGTATTTAATAAGTAATCATTAATATAAAAATATCAGTAGAATAAACTTTAAAATTATAAAGCAAGCATATAAACATTATACAACAACCAAATCAATAGTA
Organism: Panax ginseng; assembly: GCA_020205605.1. NCBI lineage: Eukaryota > Viridiplantae > Streptophyta > Magnoliopsida > Apiales > Araliaceae > Panax > Panax ginseng. The sequence goes on along the minus strand of CM035142.1, from coordinate 104,643,958 downwards.
AACAATAACCAATTTATATGTATTTAGTAACCAGAGTATAAAACATATTTTAAAATGCATTTTACATTCAACATTATACATTAATCATGACAACATTATACAGTAACCAAATCCATTTTAGATTGTAACCAACACATATTTATTTAGTAACCACAAGATAAATACACATTCGTATTGCATTTTATAGTAAAAAATAACCAGTAATATTTTGTTTGTTACCAATTAAAGACAAGCTTTTGTAAGAATGTAACTAATGTTGATAATAAGTAACCATTAATATAAAAAAACATAAATAGAAGTGTACATTAATATGCTTCAAAGAACCAATATTACTGAGTAAGCAATTAATCTTTGCAGTAATTAAGTTTGCATTAGTCAGTAACCAAGTCAGAATTAGTTAGTAATCAAGTCAGCATTAGTCACTAAATAATTTTACTGAGTAACCAAGTCAAGACTATAATTTTACACAAGAACCAAGTCAAGATTAGTCAAGAACCATTATAGTTTTATACAAGTAGTTAAGTAAACATTAATGCAGAATCAAAATAATGTTACATAGTAACCAAGTCAAAGATTAATCAAGAATCAATTCAACATTAATTAGTAATATTATGCAAAGAACCAAGACAACATTAGATAGTAACTAAGGCAATGAATAGACAAGTTTAATGTTATACTGAAGAACCAAGCAGAATAGCCAAGAATCAAGACGACATTAGAGACAAGTAACCAATTTTTATAACCTTAGTAACCATAATATACAACATTTTTTTCAAATACATTTTGCAATCAAAACATTCATTATTCTTACTGTGTGACCATTTTAAGTGCAAAAAACTTAAGAAAGGTAACCAATATAGTAATTAAGTAGTAAGAACTATAGGTAACTATATGATTCTAAATTTTAAACTCACATACCTCGATTATTTTGTATCGAAGGTGATGTTGATCTTGTATTCAACAATCAACGCTGATATTTGGTTCTTGAACTTGAAAGGCGTTGTTGATTTTGTATCTTTATTTTCGATCTTAGAGCGCGTCATGACAGGTGAGGCTTCGTCTTTCTCCGATTCTGAGTTTAGTCGCGACAAGAGGTTTAAATCTTCTTCGATATCAGAGTTGTGTCGCGATAGAAGATCTTGTCTTCTCCGATTGATTTGGCGTTGATCTGTCTTCTCCGATTGATTTTGTCTTCTCCGATTGATTTTCTCAATTGCTTGAATTTAGGTGAGGTTGGTTACAAATATGAAAGGAAAATAACTGACGTGTGGGAGTTAATGATACGTGATTTTAGGAATTGTAATATATTGGGTTGTTTTATTTTTGTAATTATGTTGTGTGTGTTTTATTTTTGTAAATACTTTCTAATTGTTGTATATTAGTGTTAAGGACCCTTTTGTTTTATCTGCCGTATCTATTCTTGTCCAACAGATCATTGTTTAGGTTTGGACCTGTATTGGGTTCAACAAAGGCCATTTCCCAGATGCAGCTTATAGCCATAATTGCTGGCCTTTATGGGCTTATATTTATCCAGATGTATCTTATAGCCCAATATCTGACCTAGATATTGGTGGTTTGATTGTCAAAAATCAAGCTTTTCTGATTTTTATTCTCCAATTTGATTTAAAAATTCATCCCAAATTTATGGTTTGAATATTATAAAGTTTTCCATGTTATCCACATGGCATAAAAACTTATAGACATAGTAATTAGGTATAGCCTGAGTCTACAGTGCTGGGCTAGCGTTATTGGGCATGAAAGGCCATTGATACCAGCTCCATATTATTAACTTCTGGGCCGCCACCCAAGTTCATGGGTCATAAATGTTTGCGCCATACTTCCTGACCTTTGGGTGAAGCTGAAGCTGGGCCACACCATAGACCTTCGGGCCACCTTATCAGTTACTAATAAAAATGCTACAACAAATATTATATAGAATTGAAAAAAATTAAAAAAAACAAACAAAATAAATTGAAAATTCGGTAAATCCTGATAACCACTCTATTCTTAAAAAAAAAAAGGGTAAACCTTTAATCTTTCTAGAAGGCTCAAAGGACATAAGATGCTTTTAAAAGCAAAAGCAATTGGCCCCTCACTCCCTCTTTTAAATGAATAATTAGTATGTGACCTTTCTTTTTCTTTTTCTTTTCTTTTCTCCTTTAGAAAGTTGGTTACCCATTTTTTCTGTTTTACATTAGAAGTGTTATATATATACATACAGTTGTCTAAGTACATAGTCTTATGGTGATGATTTTTTTGGATTATAACAATAGTTATTCATCGTCATACACCTAAATAGCTATAACGACGTGTGAAGCGTCGTTATAGCCCAAAAAAATTACCGTTATAACTACTTGTGTATATACATTTTTCCCATTTTAGAATATAGACTAATAATAAGGGCTGCTTTTCACTCTTTTTAGAGTTTCATATGGGTCAATTTTGTGTCTAAATGATCCAATTATTTGCTGCCACTTGGCTATTTAATATTGGTGAAAAACAACTTATTTTCCATACAACTTATTGTGTCCTCCCAAGTCCCAATTTCATCTTTCAAGAGGTTGAGGACATGGCCCACGGGCATGGAAAATTGCTCATCTATTGATAAAAGAATAAAAAAAAAAAGAAGGAAAGAACGACAGTCTAAATCTTACTAATAATAGTAAGAAAAAAGAAGAAACAAATAATAAAAGAATGTGTTAACATTGTGTAAATTAAAAATATTTGCATAATTATTTAAATTCAAACTACATAAATTATACTCCCTCCGTTCTTTAACATAAATCGTTTTAAAAAAATATTTTTGTTCTTAAATATAAGTCGTTTGAGAATTTCAAGTAAGCATTAATTGCTTAATTTCCAATATTATCCCAAGTAATAAATATAACTTTGGTTCTCTTACTATTTTTTGTCCAATAAATAACACTCTTTTTTTTCAATACAAGGGCAATATAGACAATTGATAGTATATTTAATGTTTTACAATCATTACCTTAATACTTGTGCACAATTTTAAAACGACATATATTAAGAAACGGAGGAAGTATTAAATATAGGTACGTAATATAGTTTTAATTCCTTAACCGACCTATAACTATTTTGTGTAACCTAAAACCAGCCTAAACCTATATTTTGTCGTGTCTAGTGTAAATATGGAGAAAAATTAGCCACAAAATCTAAACTCTCCATTAGAGTCTAATCGAGATAAATTTTTAGAACAAATATTTTCACATATATTTTTTAAAATTGATATTTTTATACGAGAAATAATCATATAAAAATATAAAAATTACATGCGAAAATAGTGGTCCCTAAATTTTAGATACCCCAAGAACTTCAAAAATTATTAGCCGAGTGCTGCCCATTATTATATTGAGGTTCATTTCTATGCATATCATGTTTTTTTATATGTAGAAATTGGTTAAATTTATTATTAATACTCTTTTTATCATAAAAACACTAGATTTGATGTGATACTTTCAAACTCTCCGTTTCAAATTGAAATTCAAAACTCGAGAAAATATATATTTCAAAAAAATAAATGATTAAATTATACTTGAATAAACATGTTTCTACAAATATCGTTAACTCCACCTTTGCTAAAACTCAATATACAAGTCTGAACTCAATCCTAACATAATATCTTGAGCTAATGATAAATGATTCTTTAAAAAAAACAATAAATGAAATTTAAACAAGAAAAAGACAAACCAAATGTCCTAATTCTTTTAGAAGATGCCGAAAGCATCTATAAGATAACATACAAAATTTAATAAGAGAAAAACAAATCCTAATTTGGACTTGAACACTTTTTAGCTCCATTACTAGACCCCATAGAGCTTGACTTTTCCAACCCTGGAGTTGCTTTCTCAGAAAGATGATAGAGACAATGAACATGGCACCAAATAAGTTGGGATTTTATCTTTCACAATTTAATTTAGAGGCTCATAAGTCATCCCATGCTGCTTACTGCTTACCTACCAGTCTACCACTCCATTAAGTGTAGATAAAATTCAAAATCTCGTAGGAACAAGAAGTCATCCCATGCTGCTTACTGCTTACTGTTTATTGCTTACTGCTTACCTACCACTCTATTAAGTGTAGATAAAATTCAAAATCTTGTAGGAACAAGAAGTAATCCCATGCTGCTTCTGCTTACTGCTTAGTGCTTAGAGCTTAGAGCTTAGTGCTTACCTACCACTCCATTAGGGCTGAGCACTAATTAACAATAAATATATGTACGCGAGATTTACTTGTATGACACGAGTTGAGAATTAACTAAATTTTATGATACGGTGAATCGTAACTATTAACAATAATCTCGTCATCTTATATGGGTTTTTTTTTTCACTCTCCGCCAATCAATAAAAGAATAAAAATTGAATCCAATGCCCTTAAAACTAAGATCGTCAATAATATTCTCATATAATTTTTAACCTTTTATATTAGAATAAATAAAATAATAAATATGTAGAATCAATTCATTCTGTAACCCAAATATATATATATATATATATATATATATATATATATATATATATATATATATATATATATATATAGGGAATTAAATTAATGTAATGACGTTTGTTAAAAAAAATCTTGTCAGCAATGAAGCGAGTTAATGATCGTTGATCTTGACAATGAAAGACTGAAATTAAATTTTATAAAAGTCTTGCCGCTACGGACTGTAGCGGCAGTCAACTAATTCCAAAAATACATACTAAATTACCTTGATGCCCCTACTTGATACAAGTGGAAATTGATACCCCTGTCGCATGAACCTGTTGCGGCAGGCTTGCTTCACAAATGGTCTATTTGCATAAATTGCGGCAGACTTGTTGTATAAGATTCACAAATGATACTATTTGCATATTATTATTATTATTATTATTATTATTATTATTATTATTATTATAATAAAAATAATAATATTAAACATAATGGTGAAAAAAATATTAATATTAAACATATTAATTAAACATAATATTAAACATATTAATATTACAATTATTATTGTAAAAATATTATGTTTATTATTATTTTATTAACAGGTCTAATAATAATAATAATAATTTATTATTATTATTATTAGACATGTTAATAATAATAATAATAATAATAATAATAATATTTTTACAATAATAATTGTAATAATATTATTATAATAATGTTTAATATTATGTAATATTAATATGTTTAATATTAATATTTTTTCACCATTATATTTAATATTAATATTTTTATTATTATTATTAGACCTGTTAATAATAATAATAATAATAATAATAATAATATGCAAATAGTATCATTTGTGAATCTTATACAACAAGTCTGCCGTAATTTATGCAAATAGACCATTTGTGAAGCAAGCCTGCCGCAACAGGCTCATGCGGCAGGGGTATCAATTTCCACTTGTATAAAGTAGGGGCATCAAGGTAATTTAGCATGTATTTTGAATTATTGACTGTCCACATAGTACAGAAGAATTGAAGCTTTTTATAAAATTTAATCTCAGCCTTCCATTGTCCAGATCAACGATCATCAACTCGTTTGCTGCACAGTACTTTTAACAAACGTTTGCCACGGATGAATCTCATATATATATATATATATATATATGTATGTATGTATGTGCGTGTCCATGAAGTTAACTTCATAGAAAGTTGGTCAGTTAATCAATACAATGTTGACACGCAGAGATAAATCACATCTCATTTGCGTGTCGACACTGTATTAATCAATTGACCAAAATTAACTTTATCCTAACATGCAACTACGTATTAATTATTGTATGTAAGGGCCCTCTAGTCTACTATATGAATGAAGGGAAGTGGTTAGGATGAAATTTATTTTTGACTAATTTGGTCAATTGATCAATAGAGTGTTGACATGCAGGTGATACTTTGTGTGTCAATATTCTATTGATCAATTGACCAATTTATTAAAAAATAAATTTCGTACTCACGGGATCCTGAAGAATACAAACCACCTAGCTAATAACTTGAGTCCAAAGAGTATGACACGACTAAGCGCGTCCAAAGACCTTACAGCCATGGACTTGTGGCTGTGGGGGACAAGACAACTATCGGTATGTAGTCGTACACGTTAGACCTCATTTGCTCAATTTGATTTGTAGTCTGGTTTGTCCTACAAATTAAAATATCAATTTTCTTACAGTTTATTTTTATTTTAAAATAATTAATTAATTAATAGTCTTTTTATGTTTTACAAAATGCTATATCTAATTATACTCTCTCCATTCCTAAATAAATAACGTTTTGGAAGAAAAAATGTGTTCTAAATTATGTGTCATTTACGGCTTTCTAGGAGAATATATTTACTTTCTTATATTATCCTTACTTTTTCTCATTGTCCCAAAAAATTCTTATTTTTATTATTAATAATTTTTAATTTTCTATAAAAAGATAATAATAAAATTTTACACATATTTCAACTATTTAGGGATGCAGGGAGTAAGTAATCAACGGTAAATAAGCAACGTGTCAACATTGAATTCTCCATAAATTGCGTAAACTATTAACGTGAGTGACATACATTCTTTTCGGTGCGGAGGTGATGACACGCATTATAAATGCTCGACAAGAACTTGCAAGCATAAATTATCCTCTACAAACCCCACAAGTGGCATTTGTCCCACAAATTTTTGGCATGGATTGAGTGGGAGGATCAAAACCTAAGAAGAATAATATAGCAACATCTAGAAAGGGGGAATGAATGTGATCTTAATACATATATATATTTGTGGAATGATTCGTAATAATTAATTATTATGAATCAAAAATAATCAAATATTATTATTAATGTCTAATACAGAAATTAACGATCAATATTAAAATTAAAAAAATTACATCCATTATTAATATTAGTTAGTGGACGACGACTTACGTCTGCTACTAATAGTAGCGGATAACGGGTGTCGTCCGCTATTATTAATAGCAGATGTCGTTAAAAATGTCCACTACTTTTAGTAGCGAATGTGAATTTTTCGGTTTTAGTCTCTGTCGTTGATTTCTATATTGAATGATAAAGATAGTATATGTCTATTTTTAATTAATAACAAATACATATTTATGAATCATTACTATATATATATATATATATATATATATATATATATAGCGGTCCGGATCCTGTGAGGACTCCCTTATTTTGTTAAAATGCGGATTTTTTTTTTGCTATTTTTTTACTTTTTTTTAAAACAACTAAAAAAAAAGTTTAATATTTTATGGAACTGAAATTTTTTCATAATACAGTGTTTTGGGTGTGATTTGAGTACGTATAACAAAATATGTATATGCGATGCAGGTGATTGTACCACCATTTTTTTAGTATAGGTATTCAAATCACGCCCAAAATATTATATTATGGAAAAATATCAGTTCCATAAAATATTAAATATTTTTTTTTAGTTATTTTTTTTTAAAAAAAAAAAAAAAAGTCCGCATTTTAACAAAGTAAGGGAGTCCTCACCTGATCGGTTCTGTATATATATAAACATAAAAAGTATTTATAGTTGATTAGATTCATAGTTATATTTGTTTTGGATCCGGTTAGCATGAAATTTATTTTTTGGTAAGTTGATCAATTGGCCAATAGAATATTGACACACATAGAACATCGTCTGCATATCAATATTCTATTGGCCAATTAACTAACTTACCAAAAAATAAACTTCATACTAATCACTCTTATTTATTTTGGTTATGCTAACAATCTTATATATGTAGTTACACGTGAGGGTAGAAGTAGGTTGTGAGATGCCAATGGGGGCAAGTGTAGTCTTTTATGTCGGAATTATTTGAGTTGCTTTTACCTTATAGCATCTTCTTTTTTTGTACTACCAAAAGGTAATATGTCACTGTGGCATATAATTAATTGGAGGGAGATAAAAGAAATGGAGCCATGCATGGGTTAGATTCATGTGTGAATTTATCATCACTTGAAGTGAATTTTTTTAAAGTTTATCTTTAGAGATACTAGTCCGAGGTTAAATTTGGTTTAATAGGAATAATTTGTAAAGTTAAAAGTGTTAATATGTACTGTAATTGTACCAAACGGCTAAAATTTAATGTTGTCTCACCAAAAACTACTTATTAGACGTGGATGAAATTTTGAGAGCGGTTAATATAGAGTTAATTTTGGTTAATTAATTAATATAGCATCGATACGCAAGCAGAAATGATCTCTCTGCCTGTCTGTCAGCACTGTATTAGTCAATTGATCAACTTAACATGAAGTTAAAACTTTGTTTAGTATCCTTAATTTTCAAATTTAATTTAAACAAGATACTAAATGAGTAACTATGTGACGCTCCCAAAATAAGTATACATCACCCATTCTGAGTTGTCAATACATGGTACAGAAACAACTACAACTTTATTATTACAATAGTAAAACTATGAGTTTGAATACAAATATTATCTTTTTGACAATATCTATACTCAAATAAATTCTCATCACATTTATTGATACATTATTTTACAAAATGGTGAGGACTACTAAACAACTCTCTGTAAGAACCTTCATTCCATACCCAGACTGCGTCTTTCATTTATATTCTCGCCTCCCGAGAAGAAAAATGGAACAAAAAGAAAAGGGTGAGCTCAACTAGCCCGATAAAGAATATTATGACTAAGATAATATACAACAAATTATCGTTAGTCTTCAACGAGGGAAAAATCTAATAGAATACAATGACAACAACAAGTTTTAAATCAATATTCAGAAGCGGAAATAATAATTCATTAGAAGAGTTAAGTAGAGAATGCAAACTACTATCTTACATGTATGAATTTAAAAGTTCAATAAATCATCTTTTATCTCTATAACATCAATCAATATATATACGGAATTAAATATTCATCTTTGCTACTGGCCAAAGATATTCATCGATTAGTCATGTTCATCTAAACACTGTTCATCTTTGCACTACTACGGGCCAAAGATAATCATCGAAATCATTCATCTTTTGCACTACTGAGCCAAAGATATTCAATAATATCATCATTTAAGACTGAGGATGATATAAAATATTTTTAAAGAAACGAATCCAGTGAAATAAAATGACAAGGATTAAGGATTAAAGATTCGTACTTTGTTTTATCCATGTCCAAAAATACCTTAAAAATAATTATAGTGGTGTAAATTCAAGAATGATCAAAACATGGATACAATCAAAGCTAGTATCCACAATAGATATTTTAGACGAAAAGAGAAAATTTTTATTTTTCGATGAATAGTGCGGTATTTGTGAATAGTGTCGAATACGTGAATAGTGCCGTATACGTAAATAGTAACTCCAACACCAAAAGTTTTAAATTTGATAAAAACTTCTGATCAATATTTCAGCATAATGATATTGAAGAAATAATATCATTACTGAAAAAAAATATCCCTTACCTCACAAAAGACAGTACTTTTAGTTGAAAACAGGGGATATAAAGCTATGACTTGAACAGACCATAGTATAGCAATACTCAAAATATACTCAAAATACTCACAAGAATACGCTCAATAATATAGAGAGAAAACTTGAGTTTACGGTGTGATTTTCAATTCTAACCTAAGCACCTATTTATAGGAAAATGCTTAGAACACCAAAAAGAAAATTTAATTTAATAATATTATTATTTTTTCCACAACTTTCTACGCACCAAGAATCAATTCATCTCCTTCCACACACATGTGAAACACACCAAAATAAAAAAAAACATTTTTGTTACTTATAATATTTTAAACTTCCAAAAATTAATTATTTCAAAGCTTCGGAACTTCAATAATTCATAATAAATAGCCCTTTTGTCAGAAAATTCGAATCACGCGAATTTATATAGGAAATTCAATTCTCTACAACTTTGCAGAAGAAAGTTTTTCAAATTTCAAGCAGAAATTAATAGAAATCCATAAGCAGGCGATTTTCTGAGTTATAATCAAATTTCAGTCAAGAAAAATGGGGTCCACCGACATGTTTAACATGTTTTAAACATTTATTGCAACAAAAATACTCTTCCTCCTCTATACTCATATATCCCACATTCATTGTAAAAATATCACCATTATTATATTATTAAAATATAATATATATATATATATATATATATATATTTAAATGAATTATTTTATCGAGAAAAACATAAAATTTCAATTTTCAACAATTGTCACATTAAAATTTTCTCCATCTAAATCAAATTTTTTTTTCCTCATCATATGAATCAATAATTAATTATTCACAAATAATATTACGAATCACAATGTGACAACGAGCGGTTCCGGAAAGAGGGGCTTTCAATAAGAATTTCTCCTTCTTGGTGCGCAATTAGGTGACCAAACCTCTCCTTAGAGCGAGAACTTTCTAGACATTGGCAATAATGTTATCTAATAATATTATTCGGATAATATGAATTATTGCTTCGATAATGAAAAATCTTGTGTAGTGACAATTATTGAAACAACGGTAATATAAAATATCAACACAAACAATTATTGAATCAATAAAATTTGAGCAAGTAATTCATTGTAACCATTATTGAGTAGTGCTTCTTACGTAAGAATCAATAATTGGTGCAATACAGGTAATCTTCTGATGTTTTAATCATAGAGTATTTTAACGATAGATACTTGTAACAACCTGTAGTTATTTTTAAACAACTTATATTTGTCGTTTTCTTCATCCAATCGCTTTCAGTTATGGGGCCCACGCAAAGGTCGGCGTAAATCACGAATATTCCCAAACCAATACTGAATATTCCACGACCAAAAGAGTATTCTCCGACAACAATGAATATTTTATAACCACTTGCTTATTTCGAAATATTCGTATTTTACCCATAACTATCCACATTAATCAAATCAACCCTTACTATTTCAAAATAATAAATAGAGAAAATTAAATTTCATTTATAATAAGTTGGGGTTTTACAACCTCCCCTCCTTATGAAATTTCGTCCTCGAAATTGACGTACGTACCTGGTGTTTCGAAAAGGTAAGGATACCTCGCTTTCATTTCCGTTTCCAACTCCCAGGTCATTTCTTCAATAGCATGGTTCCTCCACAAAACTTTAACTTGTGGTATGACCTTCGTGCGTAGGACATGCTCCTTTCTATCCAAGATCTTGACAGGTACCTCCTCATACGTTAAGTCTTCGGCTATCTCGTCCGGTTCTAACTCAATAACGTGGTTCGGGTCTTTCACATATTTCTGAAATATGATATATGAAACACATTATGAACACGAGACAAACTCGGAGGTAACACAAGTCTATAGGCTACATTTCTACTCGGTCGAGAATTTGAAATGGACCGATAAATCGTGGATTGAGCTTTTCTCTCTTCCAAAATCTTGTAACTCCTTCCATGGAGCAACTCGCATGACAATACATGATCCCCTATACTAAATTCCATGTCCTTTCGATGAAGATCCGCATAACTCTTTTGTCAATCTTGTGCCGTTTGTATACGTTGTCGAATCATTTGGATCTTTTCGGTAGTAATACATACTAACTCGTGTCCCAACAATGTTGCTTCACCCACCTCGTCCCAACATATTGTAGAAGCGACACTTTCGCTCATATATAATGCTTCAAATGGAGCCACACCTATACTTGCTCGATAAGCTGTTGTTGTAGGAGAATTCCAAAATGGTAAATACTTATCCAATTGCCCTTGAAGTCAGGACACGAGTCTTAATAGATCTTCAAGAGTTTGAATAGACCTCTACGATTGTCCGTCTGGTTTGAGGATGGTATGCCGAATCGAATCATAAATTCGTGCCCATAGCTTTTTGCAAGCTAACCCAAAATCTTGAAGTGAATCTTGGGTCACGATCCGAAACTATGGATCTTGACATGCCATGCAACCTCACAATCTCATTTATATATATACTAGCAAGGCGTTCGAGGAATAAGTCTCTCTGATCGGCAAGAAATGAAAGCGGACTTGGTTAATCTATCAACAATAACCCAAATGGCATTGATGCCTTGAAACCGTAGGAAGACCGAAATGTGAAATCCATGATAATGTGTTCCCACTTCCATTTCGGAATCTCAAGTGGTTCTGCAAAGGACCCTTAGGTACTAGATGCTCGCGCCTTTTACACGTTGACAAGTTAAACACGTTGAGATAAACTTTGCAATCTCTCTCTTCGTATTGTTCCACCAAAATGTATGTAGAAGATCACGATACATTTTGGTACTTCGAGATGGATTGCAAATGGTGTATTGTGTGCCTCCATCATAATCTTGTACTTCAAATCGAGTCGTTAGGGACACAAAGTGCGGAGTGGACTTGAAGTATTCCTTCTTCATCGATTCTCGCTCGGAATAGCACCTTCTTGTATTTTTTTTTTTTCATACGCGCCATTTCTGGGTGGGTCGAAAGAACCTTAACTTTTTTCTATTAAAGTTGGCTCTATGCGTATACTTGGCATCATTGCACTCATTCCCGCATAAGATCTTCTACTCAACGCGTCAATACCACGCTCGCTTTTCAGGATGGTATTGAATAGTGTGGTCGTAATCTTTCAACAACTCAAGCCAACGTCGTTCTTGCGTGTTGAGTTCCTTTTGCGTGAAGAAATATTTGAGGCTTTTATGGTCTGAATATATCTCCACTTTTTCCCCATATAGATAGTGTAAGACCCCAACTTATTATAAATAAAATTGAATTTTCCTTTATTCATTATTCTAAATTAATAAGGGTTAATTTGATATAATTCTTTGGTTATGGGTGAAATGTGCAAAGTTTACAAAATAAGCAAGTGGTTATAAAATATTCATTATTATGGGGGACTATTCGTTGGTCGTGGAATATTCTTTTTTTGGGAATCTCGTGCGACAGTAGCGATCATTAAGTGGGCCCCATAACGGAAAAGCGGTTGGATGAAGGAAAACGCACAAAGATTGAGTTTTATAAATATCGGCGTAAATTATTCACGAATTAACACATTGGGTTACACGGTGGTTAAAATAAAATGTCTGGCGCTGTGGTTGTTAAAGTATTATTGAATTATTGATCCTTACGTGAAGAAGGCACTACTCAATAATTATTACGGTGAATTCTTATTCGATATTATATTGATTGATAATTCTTTGCGTTGATATTTTGTATTCTTTGTTGTTTCAATAATTGTCATTACACGGTATTTTCCATTATCAAATCAATAATTCATATTATTTGAATAATATTATCGAGATAACATTATTGGCAATATCTAGAAAGTTTACATGCAAGGAGAGGTTTGGTCACCTAATTGCGCCAGATAAGGAGAAATCCTTATTGGAAAGTTCTCTTCCTCAGGAGCGGCACGGTTGTCGATCTTGTGATTCTCGTAATATTATTTTTAAATAATTAATTATTGATTATTATGATAAAGAAAATATTTATTTTATGTGGATATAGATGGAGAAAATTTTAATGTGACAATTGTTGAAAATTAATATTTTATCTTTTACGATAAAATAATTTATTTAATTATAATATATTAACGGTGATATTTTACAATGAATGTGGGATATATGAGTATATGAGGAGGAAGATTATTTTGTGGCATTAAATGTTTAACATATGTTTTTGTGTGTCGGTGGACACAATTCTTGACCAAAATTGATTATAGTATCGTAAAATCGTCGTTTATGGATTTTGGTCAATTTACATTTGGAATTTGGAAAAACTTTCTTACGCAAAGTTGTAGAGAATTGAATTTCCTATAAAAATTTGCGAGATTCGAATTTTCTAATAAAAGGGCTATTTATCATGAATTATTGAAGTTCCGGAGTTCTGAAATAATTGATTTTTGAAAGTTTTAATTATTATTTTCAAGAAAAACGTTTTTCAAAGGTTGGTGAGCATCTTTAACATGTGGTTGGTGGCTAAAATCAGATTCCTTGGTGGTGGACTTGAATATTTAGTAAATATTAATATTTTATTAATTTAGTCTCTTTGGCGTTCTAGCATTTTCCTATAAATAGAGGCTAAGTTAGAATTGAAAATCACACCGAAACAAAGTTTTCTCTTTCTCTCTATATTATCGAAGCGTATTCTTGTGAGTATACTTTGAGTCTTCTTTATCACGGTGCGAGTTTACATCAAGACTATACTAAAAATTTAAATATGAGTTATTTTGAGGTAAGGGATATTATTTATTTAAGTAATGATATTATTTCTTCAATATCATTATGCGAAGTATTGATCTGAACTTTTAATCAAATATGGAACTTTTAGTGTCGGGAGTTCTTATTCACGTATCGACCTTTATTCACGATATCTGATCTTATTCACGAATACGGCCTTATTCATCGAAAAATGAAAATTTTCTTTTCATCCAAAATATCTATTCTGGATACTAGCTTTGATTGTATCTATGTTTTGATCATTCTCGAATTTTACACCACTATGATTATTTTCGAGGTATTTTTGGACATGGATAAAACAAAGTACGAATCCTTAATCCTTAATCCTTAATCCTCGTCATTTTGTTTCACTGGATTCGTTTCTTTAAAAATATTTTTCATCATCCTCAGTCTTAAATGATGATTTAAATGAATATCTTTGGCCTGTAGTGCAAAGATGAATATTGATTGTTATTCTGAGGATAAAATATTGATGATGGACTTTTAAACCTTAAAAAGGCGGTAGAATTCTTTCTCTACGTGACTCTTCTAATGGATTCTTTGTTTTTCATTTGCATTTGTTGATCTAAAACTTGTTGTCTATTGTATTCTATTAGATTTTTCCTGTTGAAGACTAACGATAATTTGTTGTATATTATCTTAGTCATAATATTCTTTCTTGGGCTAGTTAGCTCACCCTTTTCCTTTTTATTCCATTTTTCTTCTCGGGAGGTGAGAGCATAGCGAGGATCGAGAATTAGGGGTATGGAGTGATGGTTCTAGGAAGATGTTTTAGTTGTCCTCATTTATTTCGTAAAATAGTGTATGGATAATTATAATGAGGACTTATTTGGGTGTGTATATATGCTCAGAAGACAATATTTGTATTTAAACTCACAGTTTGTATTGTCGTATTCTACTACGACATACGTATTATCAAAGTTGTAGTTTGCTTTCTATACCATGTATTTTGTTGACTCGGAATGGGTGTTGTATACCTATTTTGGGGGCGTCACAGATAGTGCCTCCAGATCTTTAGCGCGAAAAGGACAGCTGTCAACTCTAGATCATGAGTAGGATAATTCCTCTCATATTCTTTAAGTTATCGCGAGGCATAGGCTATGACTTTCCCACGTTGCATGAGAACACATCCTAACCCTTTGCTGAGAAGCATCGTCAGAGATAACAAATCCATCCGAACTAGATGGTATTGTTAGAAACAGTGTCGAAATGAGTCTCTTCTTAAGCTCTTGGAAACTCTTCTCGCATTCTTCGCTCAAACGCGAATTTTGTATCCTTCCGAAGTTAATTTGGGTTAATGGAGTAGCGTTTCGAGAAAACCCTTCCATGAATCTCGATAATAATAACCGATTAAGCCCAAAAAGCTACGTCTTGATCCACCGACTTGGTTGCTCCAACTTTGTATTTCTTCAATCTTCGCCGGATCAACAAAATACTCCATGTTTCGACACCACGTGCCCAAGGAATGCTACTTCCTCAAGCCAGAACTCGTATTTCTTCAACTTGGCATAAAGCTTGTTTTCACGAAGCCTTTGGAGTACCAGCTTCAAATGGTGCTCATGATCTTCACGACTTTTGGAATATATGAGGATGTCATCAATAAAGACAACAACGAATTGATCCAAATATTCCTTGAATACTCGATTCATCATATCCATGAAAGCCACAGGAGCATTAGTCAATCTAAAAGACATGACTAAGAATTCATAATGCCCGTACCGAGTTCTAAAGGCAGTCTTTGGAATATCCTCAGTTCTAATCTTTAGCTGATGATATCCATAACAAAGATCGATCTTTAAAAAAAATTGTGCCACTTGCAACTGGTCAAACAAGTCATCAATACGAGGTAGAGAATACCTATTCTTGATAGTGACATGGTTCAATTCCCGATAGTCAATATAAAGTCGCATATTCCCGTCTTTCTTCTTTACGAAAAAAACAGGAGCACCCCAAGAAGATGTACTAGGACGAATGAAATCGATGTCCAACAACTCCTGTAGTTGGACCTTTAACTCTGAAGTTCAATAGGAGCCATTCGATATGGGGTTTTAGAAATGGGATTTGTACACAGTTCAAGATCAATAAAGAATTCAACTTCACGTTCGGGGGTGGTATGGCCCCCCAAAATAGGTATACATCACCCATTACGAGTTGTCAATACATGGTACGTAAACAACTACAACTTTATTATTACAATAGTAAAGCTGTGAGTTTGAATACAAATATTATCTTCAGACAATATCTATACCCAAATAAATCATCATCCCATTTATTGATACATTATTTTACAAAAATGGTGAGGACTACTAAACAACTCTCTCTATAACCATCCTTCCATATCCCGACTCGTAGTCGCTACATTCTCGCCTCCTGAGAAGAAAAATGGAACAAAAAGAAAAAAGGGTGAGCTCAACTAGCCCAGTAAATAATATTATGACTAAGATAATATACAACAAAATTATCGTTAGTCTTCAACAGGGAAAAATCTAATAGAATACAATAGACAACAAGTTTTAAATCAATATTTGCAGCGGAAATAATAATTCATTAGAAGAGTTAAGTAGAGAATGCAAATTACTATCTTCTATGTATGAATTTTAAAGTTCATCGTCATCTTTTATCCCTGTAACATCAATCAATATATATCTGGAATCAAATATTCATCTTTGCACTTCGTGCCAAAGATATTCATCGATTAAGTCGTATTAAATAAAACACATGTTCATCTTTGCACTACTGACCAAAGATATTCATCGAAATCATTCATCTTTGCACTACTGAGCCAAAGATATTCAATAATATCATCATTTAAGGCGAGGATGATGAAAATAATTTAAAAAAAAGCGAAACCGGTGAAACAAAATGACAAGGATTAAGGATTAAGGATTCGTACTTTGTTTTATCCATGTCCAAAAATACCTCAAAAATAATCATAGTGGTGTAAAATTCAAGAATGATCAAAATATGGATACAATCAAAGCTAGTATCCTGATAGATATTTTAGACGAAAAGGAAAAATTTTATTTTTCAATGAATAAGTCAGATTCGTGAATAAAATCTCAGATATCGTGAATAGTATCGTATCGTAAATAGTAACTCAGACACCAAAAGTTCCAAATTTGATAAAAACTTGGATCAATATTTCAAAGATAATGATATTGAAGAAATAATATCATTACGAAAAAAAATAATATCCCTTACCTCGAAAGATTTATACTTCTAAATTGAAACAGGATATAAAGGCTATGACTTGAACTTGCTTGCAGTATAGCAATACTCAAAGTATACTCAAAATACTCACAAGAATAATTTCGATAATATAGAGAGAAAACTTCAATTTCGGTGTGATTTTCAATTCTAACCTAAGCACACCTATTTATAGGAAAATGCTTTAGAATTCAAAAACAGAAAATTTATTAAAATATATTATTAATAATAAATTTCATATGCCTCCTTGGAAAATTAGATTTCTAACATATCCCACATGCTCATCTTCTAGAAAAAAGAGAAAAACGTTTTTATTAAAAAAATATTTAAAACTTCCAAAAATTAATTATTTTGGAGCTTCAGAATTTCAATAATTCATAATAAATAGCCCTTTTGTCAGAAAATTCGAATCACGCGAATTTATATAGGAAATTCAATTCTCTACAACTTTGCAGAAGAAAGTTTTTCCAAATTCAAATGAAATTGACCGAAATCCATAAACGGGCGATTTTACAGGTTATAATCAAATTTCAGTCAAGAAATGGGGTCCACCGACATGTTTAACACGTTTTAAACATTTATTGCAACAAAAATACTCTTCCTCCTCTATACTCATATATCCCACATTCGTTGTAAAAATATCACCATTATTATATTATTAAAATATAATATATATATATATATATATATATATATATATTTAAATGAATTATTTTATCAGAAAAACATAAAATTTCAATTTTCAACAATTGTCACATTAAAAATTTTCTCCATCTAAATCAATTTTTTCCTCATCATATGAATCAATAATTAATTATTCACAAATAATATTACGAGAATCACAATATTGACAACCAGGTAGGTTCAGGGAAAGAGGGCTTTCAATAAGAATTTCTCCTTCTTGGGCTTGATTAGGTGACCAAACCTCTCCTTGAGCAGAACTTTCTAGACATTGCCAATAATGTTATCCAATAATATTATTAGGATAATATGAATTATCGCTCGATAATGAAAAATCTTGTGTAGTGACAATTATTGAAACAACAAAGTAATATAAAATATCAACACGGCAATTATTGAATCAATAAAATCTTTGAGCAAATAATTATCGTAACCATTATTGAGTAGTGCCTTTTACGTAAGAATCAATAATTGGTGCAATCGTATGTCTTCTTGTGTTTTAATCACCTAGTATTTTAACGATGATAACTTGATAATAACTACTGTAGTTATTTTTAAACAACTTATATTTGTCGTTTTCTTCATCCAATCGCTTTCAGTTATGGGGCCCACACATGGTTGCTTGCGTCGTATTACGAATATTCCCGAAGCGATTGAATATTCCACGACCAAACGAATATTCCCCGACAACAATGAATATTTTATAACCACTTGCTTATTTTGAAATATTTGCGTATTTTACTCATAACTATCCACATTAATCACATCAACCCTTACTATTTCAAAATAATAATTAGAGGAAATTAAATTTCATTTATTAATTATTTGGGGTCTTACAACCTCCCCTCCTTATGAAATTTCGTCCTCGAAATTGATATATGTACCTGGTGTTTTGAAAAGGTGAGGATACCTCGCTTTCATTTCCGTTTCCAATTCCTAGGTCATTTCCTCTATAGCATGGTTCCTCCACAAAACTTTAACTTGTGGTATGATCTTCGTGCGTAGGACATGCTCCTTCCTATCCAAGATCTTGGACATGTACTCTCCTCATACGTTAAGTCTTGGCTATCTCGTCGGTTCTAACTCAATAACGTGGTTCGGGTCTTTCACATATTTACGAGATACGGATATGTGAAACACATTATGAACACTAGACAAACTCGGAGGTAACGCGAGTTCATAGGCTACATTTCCTACTCGATCAAGAATTTGAAATGGACCGATAAATCGTGGATTGAGCTTTCCTCTCTTCCCAAATCTTGTAACTCCATTCCATGGAGCAACTCGCAATAATACATGATCCCTATACTAAATTCCACGTCCTTTTGATGAAGATCGCATAGCTCTTTTTGTCGATCTTGTGTTGGTTTGTATCGTTGTCGAATCATTTGGATCTTTTCGGTGAGTCATACGTATTTTAACTTCGGGTCCCAACAATGTTGCTTCACCCACCTCATCCCAACATATTGGAGAAGCGATACTTTTCGTCCATATAATGCTTCAAATGGAGCCACTATTTTATACTTGCACGATAAGCTTGTTGTTGTAGGAGAATTCCACCAATGGTAAATACTTATCCCAACTACCCTTGAAATCTAGAAC
This sequence comes from Panax ginseng, assembly GCA_020205605.1. Classification (NCBI taxonomy): domain Eukaryota; kingdom Viridiplantae; phylum Streptophyta; class Magnoliopsida; order Apiales; family Araliaceae; genus Panax; species Panax ginseng. Next base: position 104,624,318 of record CM035142.1, on the reverse strand, counting down.
ATAGAGTCTTAATAAATCTTCAAGAGTTTGAATAGTCCTCTCGATTGTCCAGATTCGTTTGAGGATGGTATCTTAAAGGCCCAGAATAAATAAATCCGTACCCATAGCTTTTTGCAAGCTAACCCAAAATCTTGAAGTGAATCTTGGGTCACGATCCGAAACTATGGATCTTGGCATGCCATGCAACCTCACAATCTCATTTACATATATACTAGTGAGGCGTTTAAGGAATAAGTCTCCGTATCGGCAAGAAATGAAAGCAGACTTGGTTAATCTATCAACAATAACCCAAATAGCATTGATGCCTTGAGAAGCCGTAGGAAGACCCGTGTGAAATCCATGGTAATGTGTTCCCACTTCCATTTTGGAATCTCAAGTGGTTCTGATGGACCCTTAGGTACTAGATGCTCTCTGCCTTTACACGTTGACAAATTAAACACGTTGAAATAAACTTTGCAATCTCTCTCTTCATATTGTTCCACCCAAATGTATGTGAAGATCACGATACATTTTGGTACTTCGAGATGGATTGCAAATGGTGTATTGTGTGCCTCCATCATAATCTTGTACTTCAAATCGAGTCGTTAGAATACAAAAAGTGGAGGTGGACTCGAAGTATTCCTTCATCATCGATTCTCGCTTAGGAATAGCACCTTCTTGTACTTTCTTCTTTATCTCGCATCACCATTTCCGGGTTGGTGGCTTGAAAGCAACCTTAACTTTTTCTATTAAAATTGGCTCTGTCATTATACTTGACATCATCGCTTTTCGTTCCTGCATATGATCTTCTACTCAACGCGTCGGTTACCACGTTCGCTTTTTCGGGATGGTATTGAATAGTGTGGTCGTAGTCTTTCAATAGCTCGAGCCAAGCGTCATTGCCGCATGTTGAGTTCTTTTTGAGTGAAGAAATATTTAAGGCTTTTATGGTGCGAATATATCTCCACTTTCTCCCCATATAGATAGTGCCTCCGGATCTTTAAGCGGCATGCTTTGCTTGACTCTAGATCATGAGTAGGATAATTCCTCTTATATTCTTTAAGTTGTCGCGAGGCATGGGCTATAACTTTCCCACGTTGCATGAGAACACATCCTAACCCTTTGCGAAGCATCATTTGTAGATAACAAATCCATCCGAACGGATGGTATTGTTAGAAACAGTCTTAGAAATAAGTCTCTCTTAAGCTCTTGGAAACTCTTCTCGCATTCTTCGCTCCAAAAGAATTTTGTATCTTTCCAAGTTAGTTGGGTTAATGGAGTAGCGATTCGAGAAAACCCTTCCACGAATCTTCGATAATAACCAGCTAAGCCCAAAAAGCTACGTACTTCAGTCACCGACTTCGGTTGCTCCCAACTTTGTATTGCTTCAATCTTTACCGGATCAACAGATACTCCATATTTCGACACCACGTGCCCAAGGAATGCTACTTCCTCAAGCCAGAACTCGCATTTCTTCAACTTGGCATAAAACTTGTTTTCACGAAGCCTTTGGAGTACCAACTTCAAATGGTGCTCATGATCTTCATGACTTTTGGAATATATGAGGATGTCATCAATAAAGACAACAACGGCCGATCCAAATATTCCTTGAATACTCGGTTCATCATATCCATGAAAGTCGCGAGGAGCATTAGCAATCCAAAAAGACATGACTAAGAATTTATAATACCCGTCTGCAAGTTACGAAGGCGGTCTTTGGAATATCCTCGATTCTAATCATCGGTGATGATATCGTAACGAAGATCGATTTTTGAAAAGAATTGTTCTCCTTACTTGTTGGTCAAACAGGTCATCAATACGAGGTAGAGGATACCTATTCTTGATGGTGACATGGTTCAATTCAGATAGTCAATACAAAGTCGCATACCCCGTCTTTCTTCTTACTGAATAAAGCAGGAGCACCCCAAAGAGATGTACTGGGGCCGAATAAAACCGATGTCCAACAACTCTCGTAGTTGGACCTTTAACTCTGAAGTTCAATAGAAGCCATTCGATATGAGGTTTTAGAAATGGGCTTTGTACGGGTTCAAGATCAATAAAGAATTCAACTTCACGCTCGGGGTAGGCGGGAAGTTCTTCAGAAATCGTCGGGAAAGTCAATAACAACAGAATATTATTCAAATTTGATGTGTCTTTATTCAAATCCATAACATGGGCTAAGAAAGCTTGACATCCGTTTTTCAATAAGCGAATAGCTTTATGATTAGATATGGATGGTGGTGATTTTAATGGTTTAGTTGCTTGAATTCGCATAATAGGTTGGTTAGGAATATGAAAACTAACAACCTTACAAAAATAATCAATTTTGGCATGATGAGTAGTTAACCAATCAATCCCTAAAATCACTTCAAAAACAAGTATCTTTAAAGAGATAAGGTGACGGTAAGGTGATGGTGCCAACTTGAATCAAACAAGATTTATAAGCAGTGGATGTGATGAAAGTTTCTCTAGCAGAGTTTCCACGAGATAGGTCAAAGTCTAATTTCTCGAGTCAAGTTTAAGCGTTGAGCACAAGCGGGAGAGATAAATGAATGGGTAAAGACCCAGGTATCAAGTAAGGTATAAACTTCGCAAGAATTTATAAATAGCTTACCCGTGATTACCTCGTTTGGGTTCCTTTCATTTTGACCAGTCACAACAAACGCTCTTCCAGGAACCGTTGACTTTGACTTTTTTGGGACAGTCTTTTGAGTCACCATCCCCGCTGAACTAGGTTTCTCTACCGTACAATCCCGAGCGATATGTCCTTTCTTTCCACAATTATAGCATACCTTGGACTGTTGTGGGCAGTTTGGACTGATATGTCCCTCTTTTCCGCATTTGTAGCATATGACCGGTGGTCGTTCTCCTCCTTTAGAACCAGTTGCTGCTGGCACTGTCGTCTTCACATGGTCGTTGTCAAATCTCCTCTTTTTAAAATCTTTTCCTGACTCACTTCTTCTATTTTCATGACCATGATTACCACCAGAGTGGTTACCATTTTTGTCCGTCTTTTTCTTTCTCCGCTGGTTATCGTTGTTTTGTTGACCGCCATCTCCTGGGTATGATCCGGTGGCCAGGTCCTCGGTTGGCCGTACTCGTTATCTCATTTCTAATAATTAAGCCACATTTTACAACATCTCGAGTAGAGAGAAAATTTGAGAAATGAGATCTTGGCGTATCTTAGGGTTTCAAACCTCTAAGAAACATCCGCGTCATCGTTCCTCATTCTCCACCAAATGAGGTGCAAACACTGGATAACTCGCAAACTTTGCCTCGTGATTAGGACAAATCATGTTATTACTGCTCCGATCTAATAAACTCCACTTCATTCATATAGACGAACACTTTCGGGAAAATATTTGTCATTAAATAATTTACGAAATGTCTCCCAAGACACGCTTGCTTAAGTCTAATTTGGATGGAGTACGCTTCACAGACTCACCCAAGATGAATGCCGCTTGCCACGGAACATAAAGGTGGCGAATGAAACCTTCTGTTCCTCTATGCATCCCAAGACATCGAATATCTTGGTAATTTGCTTGACCCATGTTTCCGCCATGATCGGATCTGGCTTTTCCTTAAATTTTGGTGGTCGCAACTCTTTGAACTGCTTGGCTGTGACAACCTGTGAATTGCTATCATTTTCTCCTGTATTTTGAACACGAGTCTCCCTCGTCTGATTTTGCATGTACTGCAAAAAGCTTCTAAACATCCCCTCGTTCATCATCTACTCAGTGGTGTTCTTCACAGGAGGAACATTACCAGCCTTTTGCACGTTCTCCTCGTTGGTGAGTACAGGCGTCTCCACGGTCTCATTTCCACTGTTAATATTCTCAGTCGACATTCTCAAATATTGTCATAAAACAAGAGTTAATTAAGCAAATCAATATATCACATAATATCCTTATATACTGACCAACTAACAAATAAGCTTAGGTAGGACACAGTAGCGAAGGATTTACTCGTCTCTCCCCTCCTAGTTCTATACCCAAATAAATTCTCATCACATTTATTGATACATTATTTTAAAAAAATGGTGAGGACTACTAAACAACTCTCTCTATAACCATCATTCCATACCCCAGACTGCACTCTATTTACATTCTCGCCTCTCGAGAAGAAAAAATGGAACAAAAAGTAAAAGGGTGAGCTCAACTAGCCCGAGTAAAGAATATTATGACTAAGATAATATACAACAACAAAATTATCGTTAGTCTTCAACGAGGGAAAAATCTAATAGAATACAATGACAACAAGTTTTAAATCAATATTCGCGGTGAAATAATAATTCATTAGAAGAGTTAAGTGGAGAATGCAAACTACTATCTTCTATGTATGAATTTTAAAGTTCATCGTCTATCTTTTATCCCCTGTAACATCAATCAATATATATCTCGGAATCAAATATTCATCTTTGCACTTCGGGCCAAAGATATTCATCGATTGGTCATGTTTATCTAAACACATGTTCATCTCTTACTACTACCAAAGATATTCATCGAAATCATTCATCTTTTGCACTACTGAAGCCAAAGATATTCAATAATATCATCATTTAAGATGAGGATGATGAAAAATAATTTTAAAAGCGAATCCAATTGAAATAAAAATGACAAGGATTAAGGATTAAGGATTAAGTACTTTGTTTTATCCATGTCCAAAAATACCTCAAAAATAATCATAGTGGTGTAAAATTCAAGAATGATCAAAACATGGATACAATCAAAGCTAGTATCCACAATAGATATTTTAGACGAAAAGGAAAATTTTTATTTTTCAATGAATAGTCAAGTGATTCGTGAATAAGATCAGATATCGTGAATAAGTGTCGATATCGTAAATAGTAACTCAGACACCAAAAGTTCCAAATTTGATAAAAACTTGAGATCAATATTTCAAAGATAATGATATTGAAGAAATAATATCATTACAAAAAAAAAATAATATCCCTTACCTCGAAAGATTTATACTTTAAATTAAAACAACAGGATATAAATTTATGACTTGAACTTTAGCGTATAGCAATACTCAAACTATACTCAAAATACTCACAAGAATACGCTCGATAATATAGAGAGAAAACTTGATTTACGGTGTGATTTTCAATTCTAACCTAAGCACCTATTTATAGGAAAATGCTTGTAACACCAAAGAGAAAATTTATTAAAATATATTATTAATAAAAATTTCATACGCCTCCATGGAAAATTAGATTTCTAACATATTCCACATGCTCATCTTCTAGAAAAAGTGAGAAAAACGTTTTTATTAAAAAATATTTAAAACTTCCAAAAATTAATTATTTTGGAGCTTGAACTTCAATAATTCATAATAAATAGCCCTTTTATTCGAAAAAATTGAATCACGCGAATTTATATAGGAAATTCAATTCTCTACAACTTTGCGAGAAGAAAGTTTTTCCAAATTCCAAAGCAGAAATTGACCAAAATTCATAAAAAGCGATTTTCTGTATTTATAATCAAATTTGATCAAGAAATGGGTCCACCGACATGTTTAACATGTTTTAAACATTTATTACGACAAAAATACTCTTCCTCCTCGTATACTCATATATCCCACATTCGTTGTAAAATATCTCCATTATTATATTATTAAAATATAATAATATATATAATTAAATGAATTATTTTATCGAGAAAAAGATAAAATTTCAATTTTCAACAATTGTTACATTAAAAATTTTCTCCATCTAAATCAATATTTTCCTCATCATATGAATCAATAATTAATTATTCACAAATAATATTCTGAGAATCACAATATTGACAACCGAGGCGGTTCCCGGAAAGAGGGCTTTCAATAAGAATTTCTCCTTCTTTGGCTTATTTATTAGGTGACCAAACCTCTCCAGATGTAGAACTTTCTAGACATTGGCAATATTGTTATCCAATAATATTATTGAGATAATATGAATTATTGCTTCGATAATGAAAAATACTGTGTAGTGACAATTATTGAAACAACAGTAATATAAAATATCAACACAGCAATTATTGAATCAATATAAAATCTTTGAGCAATTAATTCACTGTAACCATTATTGATTAGTGTCTTTTTACGTAAGAATTAATAATTGGTGCAATACCTGGTAATGCTTCTTTGTGTTTTTAACCAAAGTATTTTAACGATATTACTTGGTAACAACTACGCCGTTATTTTTAAATAACTTATATTTGTCGTTTTATTCATCCAATCACTTTAGTTATGGGGCCCACACATGGTTTTGCCATAAATACGAATATTCAAATAAAGATTGAATATTCCACGACCAAACGAATATTCCCAAACAACAATGAATATTTTATAACCACTTGCTTATTTTGAAATATTTGCGTATTTTACCCATAACTATCCACATTAATCACATCAACCCTTACTATTTCAAAATAATAATTAGAGGAAATTAAATTTTATTTATTAATTATTTGGGGTCTTACAACTACAACTTTATTATTACAATAGTAAAAGCTGTGAGTTTGAATACAAATATTATCTTTTAGACAATATCTACACTCAAATAAATTCTCATCACATTTATTGATACATTATTTTACAAAAATAGTGAGGACTACTAAACAACTCTCTCTAGAACCTTCATTCCATACCCCACTGCGTACATTTCATTATATTATCGCTCTCACGAGAAGAAAAATGGAACAAAAGAAAAAGGGTGAGCTCAACTAGCCCAAAAAGAATATTATGACTAAGATAATATACAACAAATTATCGTTAGTCTTCAACAGGAAAAAATCTAATAGAATACAATGTACAACAAGTTTTAAATCAATATTCGCAGAATGAAATAATAATTCATTAGAAAAGTTAAGTAGAGAATGCAAACTACTATCTTCTATGTATGAATTTAAAAGTTCATCGCTCTATCTTTTATCCCTATAACATCAATCAATATATATCGGAATCAAATATTCATCTTTTGCACTACTGAGCCAAAGATATTCATCGATTGGTCATGTTCATCTAAACACTGTTCATCTTTACACTACTGGCCAAAGATAATCATCGAAATCATTCATCTTTGCTACTACAGCCAAAGATATTCAATAATATCATCATTTAAGACCGAGGATGATAAAAATATTTTTAAAAAAGCGAATCTAGTGAAACAAAATGACAAAGATTAAGGATTAAGGATTAGTACTTTGTTTTATCCATGTCCAAAAATACCTCAAAAATAATTATAGTGGTGTAAAATTCAAGAATAATCAAAACATGGATACAATCAAAAGCTAGTATCCACAATAGATATTTTTTAGGCGAAAAGGAAAATTTTCATTTTTCGATGAATAGTCTTGATGATTAAGTGAATAGTGTCGTATCGTGAATAGTCTTAGTATACATGAATAGTAACTCAAACACCAAAAGTTTCAAATTTGATAAAACTTCAGATCAATATTTCAAAGATAATGATATTGAAGAAATAATATCATTACAAAAAAAATATCTCTTACCTCACAAAAGCGGTACTTTAGTTGAAACAGGATAGGATATAAATTTGTAAGACCGAATTTTTTATAAATAAAATGGAATTTCCTTTATTTATTATTTTAAAATAGTAAGGGTTGATTTGATTAATGTGGTTAGTTATGGGTAAAATGCGCAAATTTTAAAAAATAAGCAAGTGGTTATAAAATATTCATTGTTGTGGGGAATATTCGTTTGGTCGTGGAATATTATTAAATGCTTGTCGGGGAATATTAAATGACGACGGTCTTGACCATAATGTGGGCCCATAATAAAAGCGATTGGAAGAAGAAAGCGACAAATATAAGTTGTTTAAAAATAACGGCGTAGTTATTACCAGATTTACCTTTGTTGAAATACCAAATTGGTTAAAACACCGTAATACGCTATTGTTGCACGGTAGAAACATCATATTGCACCAATTATTGACTCTTACATAAGAAGGCACTTCTCAATAATGGTTCTGATAATTCTTTATTCGGTATTTTATTTTATTGGTTCAATAATTGTTGCGTTGATATTTTATATTGTTGTTGTTTCAATAATTGTCATTACACAGTATTTTTTATTATCGAAGCAATAATTCATATTATCTGAATAATATTATTAGAAAATATTATTGGCAATGTCTAGAAAGTTCTGTCTAAGGAGAGGTTTGGTCACCTAATTGCACGCCAGTAAGGAGAAATTCTTATTGGAAAGCCTCCTCTTTCCTAGGAACTGCCTGATTGTCAATATTCTAATTCTGTAATATTATTTGTGAATAATTAATTATTGATTCATATAATGAGGAAAATATTGATTTTATGTGGATATAGATGGAGAAAATTTTTATAGTGACAATTGTTGAAAATTGAAATTTTATCTTTTTCTGATAAAATAATTCATTTAAATATATTATTATATTTTAATAATATAATAATGATGATATTTTTACGATGAATGTGGGATATATGAGTATATGTGGAGGATGAGTATTTTTGTTACCAAAAATATATAAAACATGTTAAACATGTCGGTGGACCCCATTTCTTGACTGAAATTTGATAATAGCCTGTAAAATCGTCCGTTTATGGATTTCGGTTAATTTATGTTTGGAATTTGGAAAAACTTCCTTCTGTAAAGTCGCGAGTTTCGAATTTTTTTGACAAAAGAGCTATTTATTATGAATTATTGAAGTTTCGAATTTATTAATTATTATTTTTTTGGAGTTTTAAATTAAATAATTATGAAAAACATTTTTTATGTAGTTGACTATTGGTGGCTAGCTGATATTTGAATCTCATTTAGTGTGCTTAAGAAAATTTATATATATATATATTACTATATTAAATTTTCTGCTTTGGTGTTCTAAGCAATTTCCTATAAATAGGGTGCTTAGTTTAGAATTAAAAATCACAATTTAAATCAAGTTTTCTCTCTATATTATCGGCGTATTCTTGTGAGTATTTCTAGTATATTTTGAGTATTGCTATATACGGTGCAAGTTCAAGTCATGCCTTTATATCCGTGTTTCAACTGTAAATCTTGATCTTTCGAGGTAAGGGATATTATTTTTTTTTTTGTAATGATATTATTTCTTCAATATCATTATCTTCAAGTATTGATCTCGAAATTTTAATCAAATTTGAAATTTTTTGTGCTCTGAGTTACTTATTCACGATACTTCAAGACTATTCACGTATAATGATACTATTCACGAATACTACAAGACTATTCATCGAAAAATAAAAATTTTCCTTTTCGGTCCAAAATATCTATTCGGATACTAGCTTTGATTGTATCCATGTTTTGATCATTCTTGAATTTTACACCACTATGATTATTTTGAGGTATTTTTGGACATGGATAAAACAAAGTACGAATCCTTAATCCTTAATCCTTGTCATTTTGTTTTCAATTGGATTCGCTTTTTTAAAAATATTTTCATCATCCTCGGTCTTAAATGGTAATATTATTGAATATCTTTGGGCTGTAGTGCAAAAAGATGAATGATTTCGATGAATATCTTTGGCAGAAGTAGTAAAGAAGATGAACATGACCAATGATGAATATCTTTGGCACTGTAGTGCGAGGATGAATATATGATTCAAGAGGTGCATTGATTGATGTTCTGAGGGGATAAAAATATTGTGATGGATTTGTTAAATTCATAGACATTAGTAGATTTCATCCTCTAAGTAACTCTTCTATGAATTAATATTTTTCATTGCGAATATTGATTTAAAACTTGTTTATCTATTGTATTCTATTAGATTTTTTTCCCGTTGAAGACTAACGATAATTTTGTTGTATATTATCTTAGTCATAATATTCTTTCTTTGGGCTAGTTGAGCTCACCATTTTCCTTTTTGTTCCATTTTTCTTCTCGTGAGGAGGCGAAGATATAGCGAGTACAATTGAGGTATAGAATGAAGGTTCTAGGGGAGTTGTTTAGTAGTCCTCACCATCTTTGTAAAATAATGTATCAATAAATGTGATGAGGATTTATTTGGGTATAGATATTGTCTAGAAGATAATATTTGTAAGACCCCAAATTTTATGAAATAAAATTATTTAATTTTTCTTATAATTATTATTCAAGAAATGTTAAAATTGATAAAAATTTAAAGTTATGGGTGAAATATGCAAATTTTACTACAAAAACACACAGTGGTATAAAATATTCATTGTTGTCGGAGAATATTCGTTTGGTCGTGGAATATTCTTTTTGTAAGGGAATATCCGTACGATTTACACGAGTCATTTGTGGGCCCCATGCGGAATAAGCGCTTACCGGATGAAGAAAAGCGACAAGTTTGAGTTTTTAGAATTAACACTTTGTTGGAATACACGGTGGTTAAAATACAATAATACGCGTTGTTGCTAATAAAGACACCAGTATTGCACATTATTTTTAAATTATTGATTCTTACGTAAGAAGGCCACTACTCAATAATTGTTACGGTAATTCTTGTTCAATATTTTATTTTATTGATTCAATAATTCTGCGTTGATAGTTTATATTATTGTTGTTGGAATAATTATCCGCACGATGATTTTCCATTATCGGATCAATAATTCATATTATTTGAATAATATTATTAGATAACATTATTGGCAATGTCTAGAAAGTTACATCAAGGAGAGGTTTGGTCACCTAATTCTTGCCAAATAAGGAGAAATTCGTGATTGAAAGCCCTTTTTCCAGGAATCACTTTGGTCATCATAATTGTGATTCGTAATATTATTTGTGAATAATTAATTATTGATTTATATGATAATAAAATATTTATTTGATGCGGATATAAATGATGGATTTATTTATGTGGTTATAAGTGAAGGAATTAATGTTGAGGTGTTTTATCAGTATTTTGTCGGATTTGAGGTATTAAAAACTCAAATCAGTGTTCTTAAAGCTTTACTGCGTGAGTTATAATTTTGATCTGATCGTTGGATCATTGTGATTTTTGGATATGTTATACATATATAAGTTGAGTATATATCCACAAATTTTGAACCGTTGAAAATTAACGCATGATTTGTTATGAATTTTAAAAGGTGTTGTAACGGTGTTTAAAATCATCCGTTTGTGGATTTCGGTCAATTTCTGTTTGAAATTTAGAAAAACTTCCTTCTGCAAAGTTGTAGATAATGGAATTTTCTATGGAAATTTGCGAGTTTCGAATTTTCTGATAACCGAGCTATTTTCTATGAATTGTTGAAGTTTCGGAGAATAAAATAATTTTTATTATATTTATGGGTGGGACCCACTTTGGTTGGTGTTAATAACATGTGGGCTACTTATTCCAAGTTAATTTGAAATTCTTTTGGTGGTTTGGTAGGTGGCATAGGAAAAGTGAAATAATAATAATATATTTTATTAATTTAGTCTCCTTTGGCGTTCTAGCATTTTCCTATAAATAGGTGCTTATGTTAGAATTGAAAATCACACCAGAAACATAAGTTTTCTCTCTCTATATTATCAAACACATTTTTGTGAGTATTTTGATATCTTGAGTGTTGCGATACGGTGCAAGTTCGATTCAAAGATTATATCCAATATTCGGTCGAAATCGCTTTCTTTTTGAGGTAAGGATTTTAAGGGTTGTTGTGTTTTCAGGTTTCAGTAACTTTTTAGACCTTCAAAATTCTGGAAAAATTTGAAATGATAATTTGATGAGTTTTGTTGATTGTGTCCAAAAATGGCGATTTTTAGATGTATAAGTTAAGAGTTATGAATTTTACGGGAAAAGACCATTTTAAAAGTAACCGCTTATAACTCCTTGTGATTAACTCCAAAATTGATGAACTTTTTATTGGGAGTACATATATATAAAATGAGTATATTCTGTAAATTTTGGAATTTTTGGATAAAAGTACAATTTATGATAAATGTTTTAATATTCGATGGTTTTGGCTATGTGAAAAATAGTAAATGACTTTTAAAAATTCTGAGAAAAATATATGTTCAATATAGAACTATATTCTGCTAAATCCTAGAAAAGAAATATTTTTGGAACTGATTTGTTATTTTTCATAAAAATAGACTAGTTATGAGTAAATGAATTAAATATGTTATGTGAGGTAAGAAAATTAGAAAATAGGATTTTATGGCTTGAGAATCCTACATGAGGTATATGCAGATTTTTGATGAGGATTTTGGTTATTGGTGATAAAATCTTATGAGTTTGACATTTTAGAATGATTAAATGCATTATTTTATAAAGTGTAAACAATTAAAATAAATTGTTTATAAGCTTAAAAAATATTATTCTTTCAATATCATTATACTAGAAATATTGGTATGGATTTTATTGTGGAATTTTTACCTTTTTGAGTCGGGGTTTACTATTCACGAGATACTATTCACGAGTTACTTATTCATGAGTTCTTATTCAAAAGTTCTTATTCATGAAGTTTCTTATTCATGACAAAATTGGTTTCTTTTTCTAACCAAATTATAGTTGATTTATGAATATTACTCGAAGATTAAAACTATATATTGATTATATTGATTTTATTATCATATATAACATTTTTATAACCACGATGTTGAAATTTCTTTTTTTGGAGTGTAAAGATGGGTAGATTATTGGTATGATCATGACTAGGGTTCTCTTTGGCCAATAGTGAAAAGTTGAATTGTATTTGGTATGATCATGACCATTGAATTTATAATTGAATATCTTTAGCTTTAGTCAAAAAGGTGAATTGATCAACATGGTTATAATTATTGTTATATAACTTCTGAAATGATTATGTATTTCTTTGAGATAAAGATGAACAGGTGTTGAGGTGAACATGACTTGTTGATGAATATCTTTATCCTGTAGTGCAAAGATGAATTGTTGATGAATATCTTTAGCCTGTAGTGCAAAGATGAATTATTGATGAATATCTTTAACTTGTAGTGCAGAGATGAATTATTGATGAATATCTTAGCGTGTAGTGCAAAGATGAGTTATTGATGAATATCTTTGGTCTGTAGTGCAAAGATAACCTGTTGTTGAATATCTTTGGCCCGTAGTGCAAAGATGACTTGTTGTTGAATATCTTTGGCATGTGGTACAAAGATGAATGTTGATGAATATCTTTGGTCGTAGCAAAGATGAATTTATAAGTATGATTATGAACAAGAACTGTGATTTGGTATAACCATGATCTTTGATGTTTCAGGTAAAGACAGGTGATGAAAATTATCTTCGTCTTGGATGCGGAGAGGAATTTAGAATCTCAATTACGATTATGAGTTATGCATGTGATTGTGGACAGGAATTGTTGATTGATGTTACAGGGATAAAACATTGTTGGTGAACTTTTAACATGGAGAAGATAATAGACTTTATAGTCTATTTGACTTTTCTAATGGATCGCTTCGTTCACCGTAACTATGGTTGAAAAGTTTTATCATCTACCATATGTTCTAAATCTACGATTTATTCATGTTGAAGGCTATTGATAATTTATTTATCTTTAGTCATGATATTCTTTCTCGAGCTAGTTGGCTCATCCTTTTGCTTCACAATTCCTTTCGTGTAATAAAAGTGTAAATTTGACAAGCGAGAATACGGGGAATAGAAAGGTGGTCTATAGATGTTGAGGTGAGGTGAATTCAACTTTGGAAGGGTGTTTTGTCACTATTATACAAGATGTTTAATGACATACAACCTCGAGTCATCATAAGACATGATTGTTCTCATCCACTTGCTGAGTATATCTACCAGCACTATCTATATGATCTTAGAGTTTATTTGAAATATAACTCTCAATTAGAGACAGTAGAGATAATGATATGTCAAGAGAAGACCCACCATTGGGAAGAATATGATAGTAATCTTCTAGTTTTTCTTTTGGGGTCTATTAGATTCAACCAAGGATAATTCGTGGCCATATGATATCTATCATAACCTGAAGCGTGGCCTCCCCGTATACGAAGGTTTCTTGAGCACTTCCCAAAGATTCTAATTTCTAAAACAATTTTCGACTATACCTTTATGTAAGGTGTCATTGTGACGTGCTACAGTTGGTATATATTTGTATCAGCATATGTGTTGTTGTATTTTGCACGACAATTGTTGTAATAAAGTTGTAGTTGTTTTCTGTACCATGTATTTGGCGACTCAGAATGGGTTGGATGGAATGGACCTATTTTGGGATCGTTACAATATTTGTATTCAAACTCACAGTTTTACTATTGTAATAATAATGTTGTAATTGTTTCTGTACCGTGTATTGACAACTCAGAATGGGTGATGTATACCTATTTTGGGGGCGTCACATAGGCTATGACTTGAACTTGCACCGTATAACAATACTCAAAATATACTCAAAATACTCACAAGAATACGCTCGATAATATAGAGAGAGAAAACTTCATTTTCGGTGTGATTTTCAATTAACCTAAAGACACCTATTTATAGGAAAATGTTTAACACCAAAGCAGAAAATTTAATTTAATAATATTATTATTTTTTTCCACAACTTCATACGCACCAAGAATCTGAATTCAGCTCCTTCCACACACATGTGAAACACACCAAAATAAAAAAAAATGTTTTTGTTACTTAAAATATTTTAAACTTCCAAAAATTAATTATTTCGGAGCTTCGAAACTTCAATAATTCATAATAAATAGTCATTTTATCAGAAAATTCGAATCTCGCGAGTTTTTATAGGAAATTCAATTCTCTACAACTTTACAGAAGAAAGTTTTTCCAAATTCCAAACAAAAATTGATCGAAATCCTTAAACGAGCGATTTTACAGGATATAATCAAATTTCGATCAAGAAATAGGGTCCAAGCAGGACACATAAAACATGCTTTAAATATTTTTGGTAACAAAATACTCCTCCTCCACATATACTCATATATCCCACATTTATCGTAAAAAATATCATTATTATTATATTATTAAAATATAATAATATATTTAAATGAATTATTTTATCGAAAAAGATAAAATTTTAATTTTCAACAATTGTCGCATTAAAAATTTTCTCCATCTATATCCACATAAAATCAATATTTTCCTCATCATATGAATCAATAATTAATTATTTACAAATAATATTATAGAATCACAATATCGACAACGCATAGGTTCAGAAAGAGGGGCTTTCCAATAAGAATTTCTCCTTCTTGGCCAAGCAATTAGGTGACCAAACCTCTCCTGTAGATGTAACTTTCTAGACATTGTCAATAATGTTATCTAATAATATTATTCAGATAATATGAATTATCGCTCGATACTAAAAAATCTTGTGTAATGACAATTATTCAAACAACAACAATATAAAATATCAACGCAAAGAATTATTAAATCAATAAAATAAAATCTTTGAAGCAAGTAATTATCGTAATAATTATTGAGTAGTGCATTCTTACGTAAGAATCAATAATTGGTGCAATATCGCTACATCTTCTTCGTGTTTTAACCAATAAAGTATTTTAACAAGATAATCTGTAATAACTACTACCAAGTTATTTTTAAACAACTTATATTTATCGTTTTCTTCATCCAATCGCTTTCACATGGGCCCAAACATGATCATACCGTCATGCGAATATTAATATTCCCGATAAAGATTTAATATTCTACGACCAAACAAATATTCCCCGACAACAATGAATATTTTATAACCACTTGCTTATTTCGAAATATTTGCGTATTTTATCCATAACTATCCACATTAATCAAATCAACCCTTACTATTTCAAAATAATAAATAGAGGAAATTAAATTTCATTTATAATAAGTTGGGGTCTTACAAACTAGACTCGTTATTTATTTATTTTATTTTTTATTTTTTATTTTTTTGTTTGACAAATATGCATAGTTATTCGAAGCTCCATATGTTTGCGTAAGTAGGTTAAAATTTTGTGCATATTAAATTGATATAAGAACAAATTGAATTTGTTTGTGATTTTTTTGTTTATAATTTGAACAAAAAATTGTACCTTAAACTTAAAGCATGAACTCTTTTATATATTAAGTCATAATTTAATTTGACTAGGGAAATGGAGTTAAAGTTTAATCTATGAAGTCTGATATAAAAAAATAAAAATAAAATAAAAATTAATTATGCTAAATATAAGTTTTTACAATTAAAAAAAATATCTAAGAATAAGATTCATGTTCGAAAAGAACAATAAAGATGAAAGATAATTAAATATTTAAATTTTAGTGGGAAAAATATAGGAGTATAAGTACTCACATGGTAACTTATAAAAGTGACACCTTTGTTTTCTTATAATATAATATAATATAGTAATAGTGTTACTGTCATTTAATTAAAGTAGTAGTCCACTTGCCAGAAAATTTAAATAAAACACATAATCGGTGCAATTTTCACAATAATGGCCTACATAAATATGCATAAGATGTCAACATGACCTACTTTTTTTATTATTATATATTGATAATGTATATTTTGTGTTTATCTCATTATTTTTTTCTTAATACTTATATATGAAAAATAAAATAAATTTTTTCATCGATAAAACCAAGCTTTTATTTCAATATATATTATGTTTTAATTTAAATTGAATTGAATATAATTTATTTTGTAAATTATCCTTTATTTATACATGGTTCTATTTTTTTACATATTTTATAATCACTTTTTACATATATTGTATAATTACAAAATTGTCTATTTTTCATATTAGGTTTAATCATCGGCTCTCCCAATTTTTAAATCAAGATTTAAAGCTCCTCTTTATTTTTTTGAATTATATAACTAATTATAATAAACATATATTTAAGGTGAGAGTAATGATTATTATACTTTCAATTATATATTTTAAATTGAGAAAAATTTAGAGGTATATTATATATGTTAAAGTAATTAATTAAAAGAATAATCACTTGTGGTTTATCAAAAGATTTACATCAGTTCCTTTAGTTTAAAATCGATGCATGAAGGCCTATGATTTTATAGTCAAAGTGCAAAAATATAAATTGAAACTTAAAAAATCTTTAACAAAAAACATACTATTTAAGTAATGTTACAATAATATAAAATCGCTCGCATACTATTTATATATATATATATATATATATATATATTGGTATGATTATATAATTTATTATGTACGTGAGCTAATTATATGTGAGTGTACGTGAAGAATAACAATTTTTATGTGACAGTGGAGTTATTGAGTATATAATAAAGAAGATACATAAATTATAGCACAATATAATGGTAAATTAGATTTTACCATAAGACGCTACATAGAGATAGATGGGATGGACCCAACCCAAATTGCCCTTTTCTTTTGACACCTCACAAGTCACACCAGTGGTCTCACACTCCCTTAACTACTGCAACCTATAATACCAGATAAGATCTCTCCAGTTCTTGATAGACTTTCAATTGAAGACTATTGAAGCCACACAAAAATCAACTCTTTCTCTCTCCTCTCTCTCTCTCTATATAAAAAAGAAGAAGCTTTTAAGAATTGGCCGGTGAAAAGTTTAGATTGAAGGTTTATCTGAGGTGGGTAGAAGAAATTTGAGTTAATTAGCTTTTGGGTGTTTGGAATTTTGATGCAGCAGGAGGCAAAAAAGAAGTAATAAAAATGGAAATGGAATTAGCTCCCCAGTATGTGAGAAGACACCACAAGCATGAGCCTGCAGAGTATCAGTGCACTTCCTCTGTTGCTAAGCACATCAAAGCTCCAGTTGATATAGTAATTTCTTCTCTCTGTATATAATTTTATATGTATGTATATATTGTTGAATTTGTAGTGGTATTTATGTTTGCTTAATGTTTTTTTTTGGTGGGTAAGAGCTGAAAAATGGAGGAAAATATAGGGACAAGTTTGGATTTTGCCTTTTTAGAGTTTCATCTTTTTGGGATAGGATTTTGTTTTTTTATTTCTTTTTGGTAAAGGAATAATTTTGCTTTTATTGGTTTTTTCACTAATTTGCAGATCTAAGAAATAAGGTTGATGTACAATTTGTTGTTTTCATATGTAATGAAATTTGTTGAAATCTTGGTTGTCATGAAAGTACAATTGAACGGGGTTGATATTATACTTGTGATTGCTTATTTGCGATCATATTTGTCTTATTTTATTGAATTAAGCCAGTGAAGTAGACTTTTTGTTTATTTGATGCGTAGATCTAAGATATTGTTAGCAGTGTTTTGTTTCAGATGGGTTGTTTTTAAGGAATTTAGGAGTTTGTAATTTGATGGATAACCAAGCCTTTTGTGGTGTACTTGCTATATCTTTGTTTGTTGTGAAGAAAGTATATTGAAAATAGGTAAAGTGAAATTCAAATATATAATATTGGTATAAATTGAGAAATCGGTTGGCGAAATACTATTATAAGACTACATCACTTGGTGGTTGTAAAAAAGAATCCGTTTTTTTAAGCAATTTTGGTATAGTTATTATTGGCTGTCGGTGTGTTTATAATTTGTTCATTTCTATTTGCTTTTGCAAGATTCTCTCTCTTTCTCTCCCCCTATTATAAGAATGCATCACTTAGTTGTTGTATAAAAGAATCCATTTTGTTTAAGCAATTTGGGTATAGTTATTATTGGCCGTCGGTGTGTTTATAATTTGTTCATTTATATTTGCTTTTGAGCTCGCGAATTGTGTTTTTCTAACTATATTCTTTTATAGGTTTGGTCATTGGTTAGGAGATTTGATCAGCCCCAGAAGTATAAGCCCTTTGTTAGCAGATGCATTGTGCAGGGAGACCTTATGATTGGTAGTGTTAGAGAGGTGAATGTCAAGTCAGGTCTTCCAGCCACAACAAGCACTGAAAGGCTGGAACTTCTTGACGATACTAAGCATATCCTTGGTGTTAAAATTGTTGGCGGTGATCATAGACTTAAGGTAGTGGGTTCCTTTACAAGCTCAATCTACTTATTCTATTATGATAATTGTTGCTATTTAAGTATTAGGCCCTAACAATAAATTGTTGTCAGCATATGAACCTGAAGCATGATGCGAGTCCTTAATTCTTAAAAGCTAGTTTTACTTGCATGCGAGTTTTTTTATATAAAAAAATATATATATGATGAAATAAAAAAATCTTATCAGTTTGTAAGTGAAAAATGCAAGTATTTTTGAAGGATCTCTCAAAAGTCAGAACTCGGAAGTGTGGGATGTGAAATCTTGCAGCATATAATATTGCCCTTATAAGATGAGGCAATATTGTTCATCCTCATAGGACTAAGGTGGATATCAGTTATAATACCCGTTTGGCTGGCTTCTCAATGCGAATGGAAAACCAAATTGCCCTCTCATGAGCATCATGCAAATTTAATCAGACCTCTAGGAGATTCATATCAGTCATAACCTATGTTATATGGACTCAATTATGAGTGTTGGTTGTGTTCAAGCTGTGGATTAATCCACTTCCCCACACTAGTGCATATAAAGTGAATATCTTCCGTTTATTCTAGAGTAATGTGATCTTCTGTGTACACCAGCATGTTGAAAATTGGTACTTCATTTGTTTGAAGTAAATTATGTTATAAAAGCAGCAAATAAAAAGAAGATTGGTAAAATTATGATGAGGTTTGAGTTGTTGGATATGGTTTCTAGGGACATGAAGACCCTCTTGACACTTGATTTGGTCAAATATGGTATTTGATGCATTTTGAAGGAGTTCATTTAAAATAGATTATAGCACATACGCATCCTTTAAATTTTTAGCGGGAGCATCAGATTAATCCATTCTATACTAATTCTCCTTGTGTTCTCTTTCTGTAAACATTCTAATGTTATTTTTATGTTACTTTGGCAGAACTATTCTTCAGTCATTACTGTCCATCCCGAAGTGATTGATGGGAGAGCTGGCACTCTAGTCATTGAATCGTTCCTGGTGGATGTGCCTGATGGTAATACTAAAGAGGAGACTTGCTACTTCGTTAATGCCCTAATCAACTGCAACCTCAAATCACTGGCTGAAGTCTCCGAGAGGATGGCCATGCAGGATCGCCCTCAAGTTTGAGTTGCTAGGTTAGAGGTAAGCGATAGAGTGTAGTTACTTTGATGAACTCTGCAAGGGTTTAAGATCCCAAATCTTTGTGAAGCGTGTAGTTGGAGCCGCTCGCCAGGTTGTACGGGGCCTAGTTGTAGCTTTACCACTGTCACTGTTTTTCCAATTTGCTTTATAGCTGGTGTCCTATCTTCCATTGTTATGTTCTTATGATCTTGGGTTTTCAAAATGGTGGAGTATTGGTGGTTGTTGTGTTGTTTATAGATATAGGTGTAGGAAAGTGCTGTAATACTCTCCACCGGAGTACCTGAACTTTTGGATTCTATGTTGTTTTGTTACTTGTCTTGTATATATACTTTATCACTACGTTACAAGTAATAATCGTGCTTATGCTATTGTTGTATGCTTATCACTGTTTGTGGTGAAGAAAAAACTACCCCTTGTGATCCTTTCCACTCTTCGAAGATTTTGTGGATGGGATGGGGATTTTGTTCCTCAGTATTGGCAAGAGATGTGCTTGAATAAGACTGCTTTCTGTTCCACTTTGTACAAAGAAGAGGAACAATACATTGCCTTCCACCCTCTTTTGATTCCATAGTGCTGACTTACTGAAGCCAAATCTGCATGCAATTCTATCATGTCTTTGAATGCCTTGAATGTACTAGTGAAAGTGTTGAACTGTTACTTGTCGAGAATGCCTTCCAAATCCATTGGTTTGACAGAAAGAATGACAAACTTGCATAGCTTGTATAAAATTAGCAAATTGTTAAAATTGACGAGTAAGATGTGAGCAGGGATTTAAATTTTGCTTCTGAATTCCAAATTCTTTTGGGAATCTTTATGTTCTTGGCATGCCTTATTTTGACTGAATCCAGTTGAGCTCATTCAAATGAATATGGAGCTGTTTTAACAGGATTAAATCTACACTACTGAAATTTCTACATATTTTTTATGCAAGCATTACTTGGTATTAGCGGAATCTGTAGAAGCCTTGTGACAGATTCTTTAACCCAAATGGCAATCCAACTCCAAGGTGCAAATATTGTACCTAAAGTATCTGTAGACCTACTACGCCGCATCTTAACCATTAGCCTTTCACCGGAAGTAACCGATATAATTTCTTAATAGAAAAATGGACGGAGGGAAGAGTAAGCAATATAAAGAATGATTGGTCTTTCAGTGTAAACATTGGGTCATTTGTTCTTTACATTATTTTTCTTTCTAAACCATTATGTTTTTTACTGAGCTTATTCTAGAGCATGTATATTCCAAGATAATTGGTAAAATGCAGAAATATTCGTTACAACGATGAAAAATCCTTCATTATTATCGTGTGTTTCTCTCTCTCAATCACGCGATGACAGAGAAGAAATGTCACGTGATGAGACAGATAAACATGCATAGTGGATAATGAAAGATTTCACTGCAGATATATGAAGCTCAAATCTAATAGAACTTACAAGGATAATGCACGGATCTGAACTTAATCATGCTCCTAAGTTGCGATTTTTCTGGAGGGAATAATTGACAAGTAGTATCTGTTCATCTGTCACATACTTAAATTTAAATATCAAAATATTTTATACGATACATCATCCAATGATTTTGGATGCATGTCTACATACGCCGAGAAATTTTTATTTTAAAAATGACTAGTGATTGAATGGTGTTGTTTTCTTATAATATTATATTATTATTGAGATGATGTAAGATAAATGTGTTTATTAAGTAATGTAGGTTTTAACAAAGATGTTTTTTTGTTTGTATTCGAAGGCTATTTGTCTTTACTTTTATACTAAGATTGTTCATTAAAAACACTTGACAGACTTTATCCTCCAATATTTTTTCATAGCTTGAGAACTGGAATCGATTCAACTGATCTCAGAACGATATCGAAGTTTATTCATATTGCTTTGATTATTTCATGAATATATCTACTGTTTAAGCTTAAGAGCTTTGATTTCATCAGGAAAATGGCTTAAAAGAATACAGTATGAATATGAAAGCGGACATAAAGGATGTTAAGTTGCATACAAGTATGCAAAGAAAGTCGGGCTGCAGCATGTTCATAAGCATTATAAAACTGTAGTTCTGTTGTTTGAGATCTTAAGTTTGTATTACAACAGCTCAGTAGTGCTGATCTGCCTTCGACTTTGGAAACTACAAACACCATTTTTTCAAGGCCAAGTTTTTCCTAAAGCTGATATTATGATCAGAAACTTCAGGAAGCAGTTGGCTTCCAAGGGTTATGGATTCATTGAAGTGGTTAGCATCATAGTTGTGAGGGGGAATAGTTATTTTCAGACAAAGCTGATATATCATATATGAGGGGATCGACCAGAATGTTTTTAAATATCATGAGTAGGTGGAGTGTGTGAAATCTGACGCGATGACCAAGTAAAACAATCAAGAGTTGTATGTAAAAACACTATATAGAGAGCAAGTGAGATGACCTATAATCCAGGATGATCCATGCATGCCAATACGTATGGTGATGTTGTGATAACATTTTGCTATAATACCTGCATACAATAACACCAAAGACAACACTAAAACTGATGCTATTTCCGTATCAATTGGCAACTGCAGAACATCATGAAAACTTTTGTCCACTCTCTCCAAAGACTCCTGGCTTCTACACACTTGAGGTAGTGCTAGAAGCCTTTGTGGGGGGAGTGAGCAAAGGCTGCCTCGGTAAATAACTATTGGACATCGAGTTCTGTAAGCAAGGCACAACTTGTTAGCTCTCCCCCCTCTATAGCTCCTAGCCACAGTGCCCTAACTCCATATGCAGGCGTTGCATACATATTAACCATGCTAAGGAAATTAAGCAGGCCAGAAGCCCTTGAGGGAGAGTGAACAACCAGTGTCTTGAAGATTTATTTATGAACTGATGCGTTTGCTGCGTTGATATTAGGAGTGGGCTAATGCCTTATTTATACTCCCCTCAGCTCCAAAATAAGAGTACATTACTGAAACGACGACTTTTAAGTCCCTTTTTTTTTTGCCAACATATCTGACATTTGCTAGAAATGTAGAAATAATGGCATGATAGTATTCATTCTACCTAGAATATAAGTAATGACATGTTAGGGACTTCATGTCACTTTATATCCATGACATTTGCTAGATATATAGAAACGTTGACATGATAATATTCAGTCTACCTAGAATATAAGTATTCATGTATAGCCTAAAACTAAATATGTATCTCTATCTTTGAAATGGACAAAAAAAGAAAAATTTATCTCATTAATTAATAAAACGATGATTTTTTAAAGGAAAACTCTATTATCCGAACATGACATTAGGTAGAAATGTAAAAATGGTTGCATGATAGTATTCAATCTACTAAAAAATATAAGCAATGCCATGTTATGAACTTCGTCAAACTTTATAGTATAAAACTAAACATGTATAAGATTTTTGAAATGGAGAAAAAGGAAAATTTCTCTAATTTTGGATCAAAAGTAGTTCACACAATGTTGCGCTAACGCGCACTGACAGATGCTGGCGGGGCCTCAAAATCTGTTCACTTGATATGAGTGAGGGGCAAACCAGACCTATACTGCATGTTCACAAAAAAGGGATCTTGCAAAACTAAATAGACAGAGTTGCCTGTGAAGGAAAGAATCACAACTTTTTTGAGTAAAGAATAAAACAGATTGTAAGGCATCTCAACCATATTCTCTTAAGTTTTACTGCATTTGGTATTACTAGAACAAAATCATGCATTTTCAACGCTTCGCTTCCCCATCCCCAAATCTCGGAAAATATGCAACTCAAATTGGAATAACAGTACAATAACTCTAATTTTTATCAATGACAAGTTCAACTTAGCAAACAGCTTTTTATATGTTTTGATACTCTTGTTTTCAAGCTTTAATTAAGCCTTTCACCAAGTTAGTTGTACCATTTCAGCGCATGATGCTGTAAGAGACGAGTCCAAGAACTTCCGCTGTGCCGCGTCTCAACCATTAGGCCTTTGCTGAAGCCTAAAAGCCTAAAAGTAACAATTTATTTTAATAAGAGAGAACACTGAATGAGGGCAGAATATAACAATAAAAAGAATGAGGTCTGTCAAATCAAACAATTTAAAATTCAAAACATAGGCTAATTTTCTCTTACTCTCATTTCTTTCTAAGATTTAAGGCAATGCTGCAGGGCCCTACGAGAAGATGCATCCATTCGAGTTAGACATACAATCTGCTGTCTGATGAGCATCATGATTGTTACAGGAGTTTAACAAAAGGATCAAAGCTGAAGCTCTTCTTTGTTGGTTTGCTCGACTTTTGTACAGCAGATAAGACACAGAAAATGGTTCTCAAGAGTTTAATTATCATTCAAATTTTATTTTCTTCCTTTTATTTAATAAATTAAAGTCTCTCAAAAGATTTTAAATGAGATGATTTATAGTTGAGAGAAATAGTGTTCATATTTTTTTCTTTGACAAGTGATAAGAACAAAAAGATAAAAGTAAGTTAGGACTTTGATTAACTTAGTCATACACACTTCGCCGCCTTGCCAGTATAGGCAAAATTTAAAAGCTAGACACTATGAAATATGAACGCACATTATAAGCTGAAATTCTAAACTCAACTGTTCAGGTCCTTCTAGCCCTTCAAGCCCCATTCTTCCCTTTGTCCCTCTTCCTCTTCCTAGAATTCACAAACATAATGCATCAAAACGTGGTAAGAACTTTACCTGTTTAGGTGGTAAAAGAGTATATTTCAATTACAGCAAGATGGAAGTAGGGGTTTATAGCTCCATTCTTTATACCACACTGGAAAAAGTTTACATCATCTGATATGAAGGCACCACAAGAAAAAGTAGCTGGAACCAATGGAGTCTAGATATGTCAATTCAACACTAAGAATTATGATATTGAACTGAGCCATTCGTTTTATATTCCAAGTCCTTACAAAAATGATGACCGAGGCTGGAAACACCTTGCACCCACCAATTTCTATTACCACTTCAATTCACAGAGAATTATTAAGGCAAATTCTATCTCCAGGTGCTAGCAAGTAGGTATAACCTCATGCCATCCCCCATTTATTGATCCCTCCCCTACTTGTAAGGTCCCCATGGTAAACTGATGCTAGTGGCCCCCAAATTGAATGGAGAAATGAAAGGAGGCAAAGAAGGCATACTATAAAATAAATGATCACTAGTGCTCTTAGAAATTACAAGTAAAATGTTACATTAACAAAAATCATATGTTGTTGCATATATAACAAGCTCAACAGATGCAGCAGTCACATACAGATTTCTGTTTCCTGATCTAATACATGTGGATATAAGAACTTTCATTCTGTTACATAAAAAGCAAAGAGAAGATAATTATGTAAGAGAAGTCCATCTCTTTACAAAGCATTTTCCTGAGCCTTGTATTGAGAAGAAGATCCAAGACTGACGGTCCAAAAAATATGCCAAACCTCCAATTCTAAAAATGGCTTTTTTCACCTGAGGAAGACTCAAAAGATAGGTAATTCAATCCCAAAGCATATGTCAAAAGGCTTCAGGTGGAACATGCACGTTTGGTCCTTCAAAAGTATGCAGAGAAATCTATCTTATTTACCAGCGTTCTCTGGGTTGACCATCAGGGAAAATTGGAGCAAGAACCTTCCCTGCATCTTTCATGGAGTCATCAACCTGTCTAGCTTGTTTGAATGGCCCAAGCTTCACATTTCCATCATCTTCATCGAAGTCTGGGGGCATACCATCATCATCTTCATCGCTCCAATCAATCTCATCACCTTCATCTTCACCATCTTCGTCATCATCATCAAACCCATCACTAACTAAATCGTCAATATCAGACCATTCTTCGTTCTCCTCCCCACCACTTCCATCTTCTGCCTCATTACTTTCTTGGCCCCCATCTGTATCAGTTTGAACACCCCTCCTTGGGAAGCGTGGAACAGCAACAAGAGAACGAAGCTTCTCCTTGATAAGTAACAATCTATCCTTCTCTACCAGATGAGAATCACGATATGCTTCCCTGAGGAAAACAGAGTCCCTGTCCCCTTTCAGTGATACATAGAACATATCAGGGTGCCTTATCAACATCCCTCTAAGCTGCTGTGAGAATCTAAACTCCTCTCTAAAATGAGTAAGGTGATCCACCAGAGTTCTCTTCTCAATAGTGAGGCTTAACATCTCATGAATAACAAGCGCAAGCATGCTTTTCTTTCTCTGCTGTACCAGGCCTCAAAGCAGAGAAATCAGAATAGGGTGATATAAAAGGCATGTCTCTAAACTGACAAATCCTTTTCATCTCCCCTTTGAAAGCTGAAGACCCTTTGGTAGCTTCACCCTATTAAACTTCATGGCCTGTCAATAATAAGATCTTTCTCTTCTAGCTCTCTTGTCCTACTCTCTTCTTCCTCAAGCTCAGCAGCAGAAACAGCAAGCTCAGGATCCCAATGAGTCAATTCTAAGGCTGGGCCTCGACCAGTTGAAACAACCCTGAAATATTATGGTATCGATGACAAATTGTGTCATGAAATTCCAATGGAAGCCCAAGATCAGTTCTTAAATGGGCAATCTTCTCCAACAAAATCCGTTTCTCCAACGACATCATCAACAATTTCCTCAACTTAATAACCAACAAATCCTCCATCTCATTCCTAACCTTCATTTCCTCCAAGTAAAGCCTCTCGGCTTCAGGTGACAATTTGAACCTAAGGGAATAAACCCCTTCTTCCACAATCTCAAAAACTCTTGGAAATTTTCTCAACAATGCAATAAACCTCCTTTTCTTCTGAAGACCCAATGCTCTTCTGAACCTACCCAATTCCCGTAGTGACATTACTCGATCAGGCTGACTAACTAGAATCTTCTGAATCTTTAAAACCAATTTAAGCTTCTTGTCCCTTTGGATCACATTATCAAAAGGAAGTTCTTTTCTTCTCTTAACAACTGCTCTTACCGGAGCAAATGGAACATGGGATTTTCTTAAATTACCCAAATGATTAATCCACTCTTCTAAAACCAGATTTCTACCCAAAAATGGTGTCTTTTTTGATTGTTTAGTAAAAACTGAGACAGAATTATCCAGAGAAAGATGTGGTCTTTGAAGCAAAGATGATTTATATGAGAGGGAATAGGGGAAAACAGCGAAAAATGGTAGTGTTTTGGGGGAGAACATCAAGAATTTGGGTTCCATGGTGAGTTCCCTTTATGGGATAATAAAACTAAAAATTATATAAATAAATATCATTCATCAGATAGAAATAACAGTGAAATATACATATAGAGAGAGAGATAAAGCTAACTGAGGTAGATGGCTGACCTGATATACTTGAAGCTGGACTGGTTAATTTTTGTTAGGGTTTATGAGTGCAAAAACCCTTCAACAGATTTTTCTGTACAAAATGTGCTATTATCTTCATGCCAAGGACATAAATGTTAATATGTGGAAAACACAAGGGTAAAAATGTCTTACTACATAGACAGAAAGGAAATGCCGAAATGGCAACAAATAGAAGGCTTGGTGACTCGGAGGCGGAACAGATGGCGAAAAAGCGAGATCGTCGAGTCGGACTCAGCTCCGACCGCCTATCAAACAGAGTCGAAACGCCGATTCCGGAAGACCTGACTAAGGACTCAGCTAATTCGCTCGCCAAGGCACACCGTAAACTCAGAACAATACTTTTCCTTCTCTTCTTCATCGTATCTCCCGCCATTTCAGTATTATTGTACCGTAGAGTATACGCTCCGACTCCGAGCACAGAAACTAAGGTCACCTCCGTATATCAACGAGGCCTCGTCAAAACTGATGTGAATTACAAAGAAATCCTCAGTGTAAGAAATTCAAATTTTTACGTAATTTCAGTTTTTAATTTAATTGTTTCTTCTAATTTTGTAAGTATTTCAGGAGCATACCAAAGTATCGGAAAATTCATCTGGCCAGAATTTTAAGCATCCTGTACTAGCTTACATTACTCCATGGTATGTGTTATTTAAGCTTTAAACAAGTGTATGATCATTTTTTGTGAGGTTCAAATTATGTGGTATTTTCGGTGAACTGTACTTGGAAAATTATGAATGAGGAAAAGTTGACGAGTTTGTGTTTTTTGTAATGCTTTTGGGTGGACAAGAATAATATGGAGGATGGTTGAAAAGTAATTTGTTTCTAAGTTCTAACTCAGGACGATTGGCGAAAAGTAATCTGTTACTAACTCAAAGTTACAGAAATCATTATATAAGAACAGCAAAAACAAGCAATTTTCAATGTTGTTTCTTTTGTCAGAGCTAGACAGTTTTATTTTCTTGAATGTTTTTTTGTATGGATAATTGGTTTTGAGTTGCATGTTTATTTATGGTTCATGGTTGTAATCTTGTAGCATGGTCAGAACAACATTAGAAAGATGTTTTTATCTATCATAATTTTTAGTGTAACAAAATATCTTGTTTATTTTGATAATGATATACTACACTATTATGTTTCTTAGCAAGCCTGCATTAATGAACTGAAGTTTTATTCAACTTATTCTGTAATGGTGCAGGAATTCTAAGGGCTATGATTTGGCGAAGAAATTCAGCTCTAAGCTTACTCATATATCACCAGTATGGTATGACCTAAAGAGGTATGCAGCATTCATGTTAAAATGTTTCTCAATATCACCAAGTCCTTGTTTGTGCCCGGTTCAAAACTGTCATGTTTTGAAGATTTTTTTTTACTTCATCACTTCTAAAATCTGCCATCCTTCTGGTTGCAGTTATCAATGTCAGCCAAAGGATGCTAATAATGAATCTCAAATCGTGATATGGCTTTCAAGCATTTATCGTTGTTTTTATTTTAAAATACTTTATTGTAAAATGATTTTTGCCCCTGTTACTTGTAAATTGCAATACATGGTTATCATGAAGTGGTGTCACCAGCAGAGGCGGAAGGGAAGGGGGGGGGGGGGGGGGTAAGCCAATATCTAGCTCACTTGCTGTCGGTGTTTTTTTTATAATGGTGGGTCATTACTAATTCACAACATCTTGTGTCTAATCTACATATATAATTATAAATATCATAAATTATTTTAAAATTCTACATCATTTATTGTTTTAAAGTTAATTTTAAACTTGAAAATATTTCAAATTCATAATTTTTAGAAAGTCATGAATATTAGTCTTATAATTTTGAAATCTATTTTTGATAAATTCTTAAAATGTCTTACATTTTGAATAGCTAGCACGATCAATTTTGATATACTTTGGTGAATGGAATTCCTTTATTTTTTGATATACTTTGGTGAATGGAATTCCTTTATTCATACTGGCTACTGCAGCAGTGTGTTGGGACTTGGGTCACTTTTAAGATATTTTTTTTTAATTTACTAAATGAAATGACCTTCATTTAGTAAGTTTAAAAAAAAAAACTTTATACCCTAAGTCTTTAAGCTTTAGCCGCCGCCAACCCCTCCCATTTCCTTTTTCTTCTTCACTCTTCCGCCGCAGCAGGCAACACCTTCTTTATTTTTTCTTTTTTGACTGCTAGTGTTAAAAGAGTATTCTCTGCGATGAAAATTGTCAAGACTGACTTGCGTAATAAAATGGGAGACGAGTAGATGAATGACAATCTAATATTTTATATTTAGAAAAATATTTTTTCAATAATTGAAAACGAACAAATTTTGAGACGTTTTCAAACTATGCAAAGTCGCAGGGATACAATTGTCTCCTCTCAGTTGTACATTCGAAAAAAGCACTTTAAACGTCAATAATTAATTTTTTTTTATGATGTATTTTGCCCCCCCTCTAAACTTGTCTTGGTTCCGCCACTGGTCACCAGGTCAATCACGGTGCCTGATTAAATGACCAACTTTTGTTGGAAGTTAACTGATGTTGACATCAGAGGGTCAGGAGGGGAAAGTGACCCTTACTCAACCTTCATAGTGTTGATATTATGCTAAATGTAGAAAAAGGAGGTGATAATAATTTTTTTTTATATATTTTATAATGTCTTTTTTTCTGTTTAACGTCTTCAGCTCTTTGTTTTGCATTCCAGCGAACGAGCTAGTTTAGTTCTGGAGGGAAGACATAATGCTGATATAGGTTGGATTTCAGAGCTTAGAATGAAAGGAGAGGCACAGGTATCATCAACTTGGTGCTTGGAAGTGTAGATTATTTTCTCTGCATCGTACCTAAAATCATTTAAGGAGTAATAGTTTTATGGAAGTGTGTTATAGGAATACAAAATATAATATTTAATTATATGACTTTTTGCTCTGAGAATTTACTCTTACGGTTAATTCTTTGAGACTTCAACTGCTAGAAAGTAAAGATAAATAGAAAAATGAGAAACAGTAAATATTTGATGTCAAAGAATCAAGGCATTATTCAACAATCCGAAATTTTCACATCATTTAATTTTCTGGTTTGTAACAACAAATGCCTCTAAAATTGGGAGAATTCATATGTAACTCATTGGGTCTGGGTTATTTGTCTTTCAATTACTCCCCCCTTTCCATAGAAAGAGTCCTATTTGCAAAATTTATAAACTTAGGTTATATTTTTCTTTCATATTTTCCCCTAAATATAACTAGTGCTTAGTTTTGTAGTGACATGGTAGTGAAATTGTGATGTTAAACTTGAGGACATCGTGTCATGTTATACTAACATAAATAAAAAGAGGCCTCTTTTTATACTACTTTTTTTTAAAAAATGGGAATCTTTTTGTGGGAAGGATATTTACTATGTATTTCCATATTTCCCGAAATGTAGAAAGATGCTGCTACTGATTTTGTTTCTTTCAGTTGATAGACATTTATTTATGTTTATATAGCGGAAATTGTTTTGCCTAATCATACTTTCTTGGTCTGTAAGGATTTATTGTTACTGGTCAAGAGATGGAACTTTATGTTTTTTTTGACAAGTAGATGGAAGTTTATGTTATCATTACAAGTATCAGTATGTAAACAAAGTGCTTTGTTGATGTCCCTTTTTATGATATGCTCAACTTATAGTTGTTTATTACTTTTTAATTTTAATTTTAATTTTGATTTTGATATAGCAGATTTTACCTAGAGTAGTCCTAGAAGCTATTCCTACGAGCCTGTTAAAAAAGAAGAAGCAGAGGGATAAAGCAATTAACTTAATAATAACAGAATGCAGATAAGTTTATGCTTTTGTTTTATGGAGATATTCTTTCTTAGAAATCTTAGGAGGCCTCTTAAGGGGACTTAGGTATTGGCTATAGCAATTCAATTGCTGCAGGCACTTACTTATTTTTCTTAATAGTTTCTGTGTCAGTAATCTTTGGCTGTCATGTGGTGCTTCTTATATTAGTTATATGCATATTTGTCAAATCGTGAAGAAATAATGTATGAATCGTGAACCGAATCTTGAATCATATGCATATCGTAAGATTCAGCATAAGTTGCAATCTAAAGGTCAGCTTGCAACGTGTTCACATTGCTTAGATGGTAATGCCTTCATAGCAAGAAATGTGAGTCTAAATCCACAGTAGAAACATCTTCGATGCATTGTTCTTCAATTTGATGTAATTAGCCCATGTGGTCACTATCCAGTAAATCCTATCCAACTCAAGATCCCCAGTACCTGACCACCACTTGAGAACAACTATCTAAACAACAAGAAACAACCAAAAGTTGTAAACTATAAAGGATTACAACATTAAAAAACAATCTGAAAAGTGAGTTTTAATATGAACTTCCATGCATGTGCCTTGCCTTCACGGAAAATCCTTTTGATATACTTGTATATTAAGTTCATAACTTACATTTTTCATGGATCCTTTTTACCTATAGTGAAATGGAATATGATGGTATTGTGCTGGAGTCTTGGTCAAGGTGGGCAGCTTATGGTGTTTTGCAGGATCCTGACATGCGGAATATGGTAAATAGGGAATCTTCACTTGTCCTTCTTTTCTTTATTTTGATATTGCACAAGACTTGTTTGTTTTTTGTACTCATCAAATAGCTATCAACTAAAGTGGTAGAATTTTACAGATAATGACTTGTTTTCATTTAGCGTCTTGTGTACCAATATATGTTTGTTTCAAAATAATAATAAAAATTCTCTCATGGTGATTGCTCATCTAGCAATTTACTATTTCTGTTGCATAGTCTTTTACCTTTTTCTGCTTTAATTTTAACTTTTACGAGAAGAAAATCTTAATTCTGAAAGAGGGACGTGTGATTCATTTGATTATATCCACCAATTTGAGCTTTGCAAAATTCAAGTTCACCAATTTCAATTTGGAATGTCTGTGTATTAAAAGACAAAATTTGGTAGCTGTCGTTGACACTCCTAAATTAACCTCACTTTCACTCCACAATTTACAATAATTAGCACAATAGCAAGTAAGGATCGATCCCACAGAGAGTAAAGTTGTTTTAGAATTATTCTACTATTTTAACAGAGAAAATAAAGATGGGGGTTTTGAAAATTATTTTTAAACTAAGAGAACAAGAATTAACGATAAAATTAACCAAATATGTAAAACTTGATTCTGCGATTCGGTTTCACCAAGTACAACAATCAATTAATCAAGTAATTATTATTTTTCCTTCAATGAAATTATTAGCCCTAGATAACAATAAGCTGCTTTATCAGAAATTCTCCTTAGATTATCCTTTGTATTAAACAAGCTCTCCACCGATTCTAACTAGCATATAACCTAGAATAAGCTCTCTAGATTTAATATGATAGAAGCATTAAGAAATAGAAAATTAGGCTAATCCAAGCAACAAACACATAAGCTCGATTTATTTAACTTGTTTTCTAATAATCTTAGCAATAAACAAAAGTTTGTCCACAATTATTATTACCAAGTTGCTACTTGTGATGAAGAGAGATATCAATTACACGTAATACCAATCTTAATCTAGCATATGATAATGATCAAATTAACTCAATTGGCCATATTAAATTAATTAGATCAATTAGCATGCAATCAATGAAAACAGATTATCAGAAGAAATTTCACACAAGAAGGAATAAATAATAATACTCAATTAATTAATTACTTGTAACAAGGATTCACCTCCCTTTAGAAACTGAATAAAAGAACTAGCTTTGACATGCTCTTGAGCCTTCACTCCAATAGAGGATACTTGAATGTTGAATATTGAATGAATAAAACCTTGACCCTCATCCTCTATTTATAGTGCTAGACAAAGTCCTAAATCCTATAGGATGTAGAAATCCAAATCCTAAAAGGATTTACAAATCATAACTAGTTTCCATAAAGAAATAGAATTCAATTTGGAAATAAATCTTAGTCTAAAGGAAATCCTAAAGCTAATAGAAATATCAATCCAATTCCATGTAGAAGTCTACCAAAATCTGCATTTAGAAACTTTCCAAAAATCCAAGATTTCCTGATTTTCCCGCTCAAATTCGCTGGGGTGAATTTTCATTTCCTGCTGCGACGTCCTTTGGTAAAACGAGCATAACTTTTGATCTAGGAGGAGTTACGGGGCCTGCTACCTATCAAAACGAAGATATCGACGAGATCTACAACTTTCATTCTTTGAGAATCGACAGAATCGCTCTGCATCAAGGTCGAAATCGGCCTCCAAGTGACTGC
This sequence comes from Panax ginseng, assembly GCA_020205605.1. Taxonomy (NCBI): domain Eukaryota; kingdom Viridiplantae; phylum Streptophyta; class Magnoliopsida; order Apiales; family Araliaceae; genus Panax; species Panax ginseng. The sequence continues at coordinate 104,590,838 of CM035142.1, read as the reverse complement.
TGTGTACATTACAACTTCCAAACTTTGAGATTCAACGTTCGTTTAGTAAAAATATCATAACTTTTTCATATGAACTCCGATTGGGACGATTCAAGATGTTCCGGAAAGCTAAAGAAGAGCTCTACAATAAAATTCAAGTCCCAAGCTAAGAACATGCATCTAACTTAATGCTAAAAATTCTGCAATTTTCTCTTTTTCCTCATTTCAGTTCCAATTCTTCCTGAAATCATTAAATACCTTAATAAGCTCATATACCCATGAAACATGCAATAAAACTAAATATAATGGAATCAAAATAAATGAATAATATGCACTCATCATTCTTACATACTTTGGTGTTAAAATTCTTTTCACGTTTAGGCACTGAAATTCATTCAACAACTTGGACAAGCCATGCATTCTGTGAGCTTAAAGAGGAAAAGCGAGCAAAGTCTACAGTTAGTGTATGTTATAGGCCCACCACGTTCAGAGGAGCTCCAGGAGTATGATTTTGGGCCTGAAGATCTTAAGGTTTTGAGTGATGATGTAGATGGTTACTCACTTATGACTTACGACTTCTCAGTCCCCCAGAATCCTGGTCCAAATGCACCTTTGAAGTGGATCCACTCCATCTTGCAGCTGCTCCTTGGTACCAGCCATAGCAGTTCTCAGAGCTTGGCTCAAAAGATATTTGTTGGCATCAATTTTTATGGAAATGATTTTGCCATTTCAGGAGGTATTAATCGCACCAGTTCAATTGGCTTAAATGTCTATTGCTCTTGGCTTTAATTGAGTTATAATTTTGACACTAATCAGTTTGGCTGATGAAGATGCATGTAAAACGAAGTGAGAGGTTGGTGCTTCACAATATATTCTGGTTTGGGTGACTATTATATAAGATTATTAGTTTCATTTTTTCCCTGAAATCTTAAGTAACTAAAAAAAGTATCACTGTTTACCTGTGGTCATACTGTCACTAGTCATAATCCCTTTGGAAGTGATTCTAGCAAAAACAATTAATTCTTTCTAGTCACAATTCAATGATTCAATATAACGACAAAGCTACATTGACTCCAGAAGGACTATCAATTTACTATATTTGGACAAGTCTCTAGAAGGACTATCCTCAGTTTTTTAGTGATGTGTTTTCTTTAAACAATGATCTTGTAAATTATCATCACAAGTTATGAGTTATCTAATATGTGCAAGTGCATATTGAACTAATGCTTCTTGTTATAGAGTGAAGTGGTTTTTTTTTTCCAGTTTTTTTTCCCTGGTGAGATAGAGTTGAGTATTTGAACTTTGGCAAAGTTGGATGTAGTTGAGTGCATAGGAATTATATGTGAACTGTGAAACACTTACTTGGGTATAGGAGCCCTAAACATATAGAGTTCAAATGTATTGGTTTGCTGTAAAAATTAATATAACAGGTTCATCTTCTCCATCCTTCTTATGGAACTCTCTTATAGTATTTGTCTCGTGTTGTTTTATTTCGTATTTTTGAAGAGTAGTCTTGGGTTGTTTGGTGTAGTGTGGGGTGGGGTGGGGTTTTTTCTTTTTTTTTTGTGTGTGTGTGTGTTGGGGGGGGCTCTGTCCATTAAACCCTTGTGTGGAGAGGATGAAAGGGACTCAAAACAGTTTCTTTCTCTCTTTTTTTCACTCACTAGTCATAACTATGATGGTGAAATAAACTCAGTCCCACTTCCTTAAGTGAAACAAAAGGAGGGAAAGGCTGGCTACCCTTCCCTGGTACCTTTTTATCCTTTTTACTTTGAATTTCATTACTGTTTTTCTTCACTTATGCCGCGCAAAACAGAGTATCTAACTATGTCATGTTTTCTAATTGGTGACTGTTCATTAGGATTTCCTTAATTAAGTGAGAATTCCTCCCGAGTTTGCTCACCTTTTATAGCATGATTAACTTATTGAGAAAATTATTTCTTGCAAAAAACAGGCTTAGGTGGTGGTCCAATAATTGGAAGGGAGTATCTCTCTCTGTTGGAGCGTAACAGACCCTCTTTGCAGTGGGAGAAGATCAGTGCTGAGCATTTCTTCTTGTACTATGATGATCAGCATGTCAAGCATGTGGTGTTTTACCCATCCTTGATGTCAATTGCAAGGCGCCTTGAGGCGGCACAGTCCTGGGGCGCAGGTATCTCAATTTGGGAAATTGGGCAAGGGCTAGATTACTTTTTTGATATTCTTTAATTACAGTGTTTCTTCCTACTTAAACTGTGTAGATGCTGTACAATAGTTTGGTTACTTCTTGTTACTTCCTTCAGACATGATAACAAAGTTTTGGTTAATATACTACTGTTAATGAAAGATACGTTTTAAGCAGTGTATTAGAATGACTTAACATGGTTTTGCAACTGTTCAAGATTTTCCGCTAAATGTTGTGATATTAATTTGGTTAATGCTGTCAGTTTTAAGAGTTCGTTAGAAATATAATTCTGTGTCGGTTTTAAGAGTGTGTGCGTGTTCAAGCATCCACAGGTGCTCGTGCTTGAGCGCATATTATAAATTTACAGGGCACACATGGCAATGAAATAATCTGATACTATGTGATGCTGTCTGTTCTAAAATTCATTTCAAACGGAGAAGTTTGTTTACTAACACTAAATGGACCAAAGGAAATGCAAATGCAGCAGCTAGTTGTATTCAACTTAATGCAATTTGTTTCTATTACAATCTATAAATCCTACAAAATTATATTGTTGAGGAACAAAAATTATATTGATACGTAAAATTATATTGTAGAGAAACTGATTAAAAAGACGCATTGAACTTAGGACTTAGCAAAAAACGGATATAATAAAAAAATTGAACACAATCGAAATAATTTAACCAAAATATTCTGACAATTCAATTATTTTTATTATTTCGATTATATCCGAATTTTTGTACACCAAATAAGCATTGCTAAGAAAATAACCGGATAAGTCTTTTAAAGTAATTATTAAAATAATAACATATTAACATGAAATATCAATAACCGGATAAGCCAGTAGCTTTCATTTCACTTTTGGGTTATTCATTTATTGCTTTCTCACTTCTCAGTTGCAGGCTTGCAGCCCACTAGCCGGAGCGGCAGAACCCCAGACGGCCAGACCCAGTCACTCAGAGGCCAGATCTCGAAGACTCGAACGGTGAAGGTGATGAAGCTATCGAAGATTCGAAGTATCCCCTTTTCTGATCTGGTTTAATCCCCAGAATTTGAAGACAACCCTTCGGCTTTTCTGATCTTCGCCGCTCCCAGCCTCCCATTCCCAGATCTCAAATCAACCTCTTCGACTCTTCTTGCTTCTCGATCCCAGATCTCAGATTAGCAGTGTGAAGAATTGCTGCGAGAAGATCTTTCTGTACTTGTGCTGTTTTGAATTTGTGTGTCAATAAAATATTCCACCAGTACACATGCTGCTTTCCTAGTTTTGGTCCTTCTGGAAATGAGGCGCAGTAGACAATCCATCCTGATACTTATGGGTGGGTGGTCATTTTTCGTTTCATTGGATTTCTGTGCCACTAGAAGTATTGGTGTGTTATATATTTATCCAATTCTGTATTTTTGCTTGTGTCTTTTTGAGAAGAGATGAACTTCCTTATGATGCCTTCATGGATTAGCTGTGTTCCTGTGATTTTGAATCTCTGATATAGAGTGGGGACCAACTTCTGATCATTGTGATGAAGAGATTTTTGTGATTTTTTGTTGGGATAGATAGGTTCAGTTATTATCTGAATTACCGAATTGTATATTAGGTAATTCGGTTAGTTTCAAATTTCGGTTTGAAGTTCGGATAGCATAATTACTGATACTTCGGTTTTTGGTTATAACCGAACAACCATTTCGATTCGGTTATAACCGATTGCTCACCCCTTCGAACTCGTGATTACACCGTAAAATTTGAACACTTACATTCTCCAGAGTACTACAAGAACGTATTAGTGTACACGGTTGTACTACAAAGATGTACACGAATCTCTAGTGTTATTGGGCCATTTGGGCGTCATAGCTTGTACTAGTGTACTACAATACTAGAATGTATGAAGATGAAGAAGAGAGAGAGCATTTCTCATGAGACTATGAGAGTGCTTTCAACACTTGTCTCAGCCACACAATCTGTCATCAACCAAAAAAGGTCAGCCCATCAACAGCCAACACGATAACAAACCTCTGATCCTCGCTTAACACGTGTCATGCATTAACTGGGTCCTTTCTCATCTCTCCTCCCACGTCAGCACCTCACCCCACTCAAAAACAAACCAACTACTAGCCAAGTTGTACCCAGTGATAGAGGTCTTTTAGTGAACAAAATTTTCCACAAAAAAATCTAACTTCTCATGGTGATTAGGGCTGTTCTCTCAATCTTTTGGTAGACCAAAAGAATCAGTGGTGTGATTAACACGTGTCATGCATTAATTGGGTCCTTTCTCATCTTTCGGTAGCCCAAAAGACCCCAGTGGTGTGATTTGAGAATTATGCTATGGAGGCCCTTAATGCAGTTGGCTTGACCCCAATTTCTCTTCTTTCAGACAGGAGAACAGAACCCAGAAAAATCTCATCACTCCCAACAAATTCTTCACTCAAACTGCCATTTTCTGCTCATTTTAGCGCCAACCCACAAAAATTTCCACAAGCTGTATCAAGAAACTTTCATGGGGGTCGAGTGCTTTTATCATCTGTTTTCAGTACAGGATTTGCTAGAGCATTAACATACGAGGAAGCATTGCAAAAGTCAGCAAGTACTGGTGACCCATCAGGTTTTGAAGTGGGTGGCCTTCTTGACAATGTTAGCAATTTTGTAGCGGAAAATCCTACAGTGATAGCAGGTGGCGCCGCCATTTTAGTTGTCCCATTAGTTCTGTCTCAATTGTTTGGTAAGTCTAAGCCATGGGGTATTGAGACTGCAAAGAGTGCTTATGCAAAATTGGGGGATGATGCCAATGCCCAATTGCTTGATATAAGAGCATTAGTTGATCTAAGGCAAGTGGGCGGTCCGGATATTAGAGGTTTGAGTAAGAAACCTGTGTCAATTGTGTATAAAGGTGAAGATAAGCCTGGTTTCTTGAAGAAGTTGGCTTTGAAGTTCAAGGAACCACAAAATACCACATTGTTTATATTGGACAAGTAAGATAATGATGCCAATTTTATTTTGTCCATTCCTTTTATGTGTGTTTCTTAATTTTAGTGTATTTTATTTTTAAGAAAATTATATATATAAACAAAGTGACACCAAAAGGAAATTGTCAGTTGTAATGAGTCAATCCCAATATTAATTCATTAAAAGGAACACAAATTCTTCCTTTGGTGTGGACATAACTGATGTCTAGAATCTGCTGCAGGGACCCCTTGACAGAGTGAGTAAAAAGTTAGAATATGATGCACATTTTCTGAACATAAACATCATTGGGTTATTAGGTAGATACCTTGTTGTGCTACTTTAGCTAAACTACTTTAGCTAATACTAAAAAATCTAAATATTAGAAGAGGTTTCTTACCCACCCATCCCCCCAACCCCCCGGGACCATTCTAATATTTTCAGGTGAATGGTTGATGGTAATAGTGCCCGATTTGTAATTTTCTAAAAACTAACATATGAAATTGATGAATTTGAGATGAAGCCAGGTTTGATGGAAGCTCTGAACTGGTTGCAGAGTTGGCCACAGCGAATGGCTTCAAAGCTGCGTATGCAATAAAAGATGGTGCAGAAGGAACCCGAGGATGGATGGTTGTTACCATTTTAGTGCCTCTTATCTCTGTTATCCAAAGTTTTAGTTCTGTTTGCTACTTTTAGTTGTTTGAAAGTTTAAGGTGAATTCTAATGTTTTCAGAACAGCGGTCTCCCCTGGATACAACCAAATAAAACTTTTAGTTTTGATGTCAGCAATTTGACGGACGCAATTGGTGGAGCACTTGGAGTATGTTTCTCACCTATATTTAAGTACTGCATTTTTTATTAGAGATAGTTAAATGTTGCCGTGTCCTGAACTGCTAAATACTCATTTCTCTCTCAGTAAATATATCAGAAAATTGTTTACGCGAGAGAGTACAATAGGGAAGTTGAACTTAGGATCTTAAACCGGATGTTGAATGAAATTGAATGCATTTGAACTATACGTGGCATCAATTCTGCTCCATATAACTACAATTTGTTGAGATAGTAAGTTTATGTAATTGGGAGTTGGGACAGATAGCTGCTTAAGAAGGAGAAAATGTGGTTTAGATTTTAAGTGATTCAAGGACTTGAATTAAAATTGCAGTCATGATCTATGGGCACAGGAATAAACAACAATAAAATAAGAACTACTATAACAAGACAGAATCAATGCCAAATAGTTTAGATGATCAGACACAGAATGAGGGAGCGATGATACCACCTTATCTTGGATCCATGGGTGCAAAATGCTGCTGAAAGAACCATTGCCATAACTTGCATAATAGCTCCCGATCTCAATATCACATTCTAACTCTGGGAAATACCTGAGCATTTTATGACTGCAACAAACAATGACCCCTAGTATTACTACTCACTTCATATAAGCTGATCATTGCATTCTGCATGTGCCAAACAATTTGAAGGATAAAGAGATTCCTTTGCATAGTCTGATCCAATTATTTAGTATCCTTATATATATATATACTTTTTAAAATCATCGGAGTTAGACATTACTTCAACATTTCTTAATCCTTTCAATGTCATCAACATACCCCTTGTTATTTCTCTTCCAAAGCATCATATGATAAAGTAACACTTTATTTTGTAGTTTTTCTTATTATGCTAGGCTAACTTAAATTTTCACTTCTTTATGTTGTTTTCCTTTTAAACTATGGTGAAAACAGAAGCACGTGGAAATATATCTATACTCGTCTAAACTTTCATTATTCATTTTTTGCTCCTCAAATCTTATCCCTACGAAAAGCATTATCTTTTCGTTTTTGAGTAGAAATACGATAATATGTAACATGTATATTATTGGTAATGTATATAGATTGTAGTTATTTCTATCCACAAGTATAATCAAAATTAATTTTGTGACTTTTATGTTATGCTAAGCCTTATTAAATGAATTTTAATGACGACCAGGAGGGGTCCGATGCTGTTTCTGTTGCTCTTGGTGTAGCTGCAGCTACTGGCTTAGGTTTATTTGCATTTACAAAGGTTTGGATCGAGTTTTACTTATATACCATTCTTAGTTTCCCCTTTTCTTCAAACCTGGTCTGAAATTTTTATAATTGAGGGATTCACTAAATCATTGCAGGTAGAAACACTGCTTCAAGTATTCGGTACAGCCGCGCTTGTTCAATTTATCAGCAAGAAACTCCTGTTTGCAGAGGTCAGTCAATAGTTTGTTTCTTGGTATAACTGTAATTTTCTCCTTCCTAAAGTGCTCTGGGATTCGCTGTTGTGTGCCTTCAAAGGATAAGTTCAATTTCTTTTCTCTGCTTACTGCGTAGCATTTTGGTGGATTTCTAAACTACACAGAATGATAGAATGCTCATTTTTATGTAAATCACGGGCATATCTATTGATTGTGAATAGAGGCTACCGTGTAATATGACATCAAGATACATGATTACATTTTGTTAACCTACATCCACTCTTTTCCATTGTAGGATCGAAAGCAAACTCTGCAACAAATTGACGAGTTTGTGACCACAAAACTTGCCCCTAAAGATCTTGTAGACGAGATAAAGGTACTTAATACTATGCATTTTGTGAAAGCCGAATGATGCATTTTATCTTCCTCCTAAAAGTTATTATTTTGATGATCCATCTCTTTGCCAACATGCTGAACATGCATCTAGTTTTACTAAATGAAAAGAATCTTGGAAATAATGATTTGTATCTCTGTCACTTTTCTCGTGTGGGAACTCAGGAAATCGGAAAGGCTCTTCTACCAACACCGGTGACAACAAACAAAGCTCTTCTTGCACCTGCAGAGGCTAGTGCTGTTGCCACTGATAGCACTGTACAGAAAGCAGAAGCAGTTCCCGAGTCAGATTCTGCGCCTCCTACTGTAGAAGCAGCTGCAGATTCTGCTCCAGAAGTCAATTCAGTCCCTCAACCAGAAGTTAAAGCAGAGTCACTCCCTGGACTCTCAAGACCTCTTTCGCCGTTTCCATCTGTACGTAAATTTCTTTCAACCCTCTACTAATGCTCTGAAACTATGTTTGGCAGCTCACTTCAAAACCTCGGAATTGGAGTTGAGCATCAAATTTTAACCAAATTTAAATAATGTGAAATGCGACTGTTCTTCCAATCTCAAATCTTGGAATTGAGTTGCCAAACGTAACTTGTTTTCTGATTTCCTGTCCATTTTTAGGATATATTGGAAATCCAAGCTCAATGAGCTACTTACAAGCTGATCACTGCTTATTGTTTTTAGTTGATGGCATGTTTGTATTAGGTATAATAAATAGTTTTTGAGTGTTTTGTCTACTCTTTTTGGATGCAGTATCCAGATTTTAAGCCCCCAGCATCTCCTACCCCCTCGAAGCCATAGGCTACCAACTGCAAGTCAAAACAATGAAACATATTTGTACGACGAGCAACTGTTTTCTGCTGACATTTCCTCAAGTAGCTACTTTTCGACTTCTCTGGGATTTTCGAGCTCGAATGATTTGCACTGGAAAATGCAGACCTACTACGTTGTCAAGACTTGAATACTCCCCTAGTGTTTCACAAATCTTGGTGTTGGTTTTTTTGTTTTGTATCCCTATTGTTGGATTACATGTAGATGTGGAGTCTATATTTTCTAAAACAATTTAGAAAGTGTTTTTAGTCCACTTCATTACTCAAATTATTATGAAATAATTATTCAGTCTTTGAAAATTCTTTGCTTAATAATTTAAGCTTTGAGTTTGCCTTGTCATTTATAAGACTTGGAAAAAAAGGTACTCCAAAATGTTGGAATTTTTTTATTTTTTGTGGAATAAAGAGAGTGCTATTTTTTGAAACGGAATTACTATTTTCACACATAAATGTAGTTCTCATTTACCGTTTATGAGACCAAAACTTTACGGAAATATCAATCTCCCTTCTAAAACTGTAAGTACCACCAACAATGAATTATTGCTATTTATTCAGGCACGCACGTATGTTGAATATTGGCTCCTATTTTGGTCTTTGGTCAATGGTCAATGGTCCTCACTTATTTAATGGGTTAAGGGAACATATCACCATCATCTCATTAATGTTACTCCTTTGTTGAAAATGAGTCCAACTCATTTCCTTTTCTACCCTCAAGTTTTTGGCTATAAAAGGAGATCAAATGGAAGAGGAAAGACACACACCAAAATTGATAGAGCATATCTTAGAGAGATAAGAGAGCAAAGCTCTAGTTTGAGTATTAAAGAGAGAGTTAGAGAGTGAGAAGCTCAGTTAGAGCATTCTGAGAGTGAGGGTGTAGAGAGAAATAAACAGTTAGTTTATTTCTCAGTTGAGAGTTTGTAATCTTCATATTATTTTAATAGTGATTTTCTGAGATCTTTTCTCGTTGTTTTTTCCAGTTGGGTTTTCACGTAAAATTCTTGTGTTATTATTTTTTATATCTCATACAGTAGTGTGTTTGTATTTATCTTAGTATATTTGTGTGAGCCTAATCTCTCAACAATTGGTATCAGAGCTCTTGGTTCACACCAACGATCAGTTTAAAGAGAAATTGGGCAGGTCACAAATACAAAAATGGCAAGCACAAGTACGAGGTATGAAGTTGAGCTATTTGACGGTAAGTCAAATTTGATGTTAGCGATTGTCTGATCAAAGATATATTGGCTCAACAAGGATTGATAAAACACTTAGAAGGGAAGAAACCAGCGACTATGACGGATGAAAAATGGACGGAACTTGAAACTAAAGCCGTGACAACAATCAGATTGAGTTTGGTGCCACAGATCAAATATCAGGTTTTGACAGAAACCTCTTCGAAGGACTTGTGGGAGAAACTTGAGAAAGTTTACAAGTCAAAGTCTCTGTCAAATCGGTTATATTTGAAGAAGGAATTGTACCAGCTTCGGATGGAAGAAGGGTCAAATTTGGCCAATCATATTAATGAGTTTAATAGATTGGTGACCCAACTAACCAGTATTGATGTGAAGTTGGACGAAGAAGATAAAGCCTTATTGCTTCTTGTCTCTCTACCAGATTCTTATTCAACTCTCCAGACTACACTCCTTGTAGGGAAAGAAAAGCTTGCAATTGACGATGTGATGTCAGCAGTCCTAGACCAGGATAAGTTCAGGAACACTACTTCCAGAGATCAAGGAGACAATCTTCTTACTTTTTCAGATGGACGTGGCAGGGGTCCTAATCGAAAGAAGTATTCCGGCAAGGAATGAGAAATGTCTCAGACGAGATCAGGCAAGAATGATAAATCTCAGGCTGAGTGTTATCATTGCCACGAGAAGGCCCACTACAGAAATCAGTGTCCATTGTTGAAGAAGGATAACAAGAAAAAGGGTAAGCAGATTGAAAATTCTGCTAATGTTCTTTAATGACGGATGTGTGCGTGACGGAGAAGTGCATGCATGTGACGAAAAAAAAGCTTCTTCAAGGCGATCTCTTATCTGTTAGAGACAGTGGCAGCCTTACAGATTGGTACATGGATTCCGGTTGTTCTTTTCATATGTCCCCTCATAGGGATTGGTTTAATACTTTTACATCCTGCAATGGTGGTACAATTTTATTGGGTAACAATGCAGTCTGCAAAGTTACTGGGATAGGCACCATCAAAATTAAAATGTTTGACGGGGTTGTCAGAACATTGGGTGATGTAAGGTATATTCCAGAATTGAAAAAGAGCTTGTTATCGGTTGAAGTACTTGACTCTATAGGCTGTAGTATCTCAGTCAGAGATAGTGTCATGAAAATTACCAAGGGTTCTATGGTAATTATGACGGGCCAGAAGAAGGGCACCCTCTACAAGTTGATAGGGGACACGATTCTTTGGTGGAAGCGGCAGTTTACATCTTGGATAATTTCAACAAGATAATATACGAAATTATGGCACATGCGACTTGGTCATTTGAGTGAAGGTGGAATGAAAGAACTTCACAAAAGGCAGTTGCTGAAAGGTGTCAAAATGTGCAGTTTGGAATTTTGCAAGTTTTGTGTGTATGTCAAACAACGGAGGGTCGACTTCAAGGCAAGAGCACATACCAGTAAGAATGTACTTGATTATGTACATTCGGATGTGTGGGGCCCGATCAAGAAACACCTAGTTGAAGTGGAGCTTCCTGAAGAGATTGAAGATGATCAACCTTTAGATCCCCAAGAGAGGTCCTATAATCTTGTTAGAGATCGGGAAAGGCGAGTCAGTAAACCAATGCAGAGATATGGGTTTGAAGACATGGTTGCCTTTGCCTTGATTGCTGGTAGTGGAGATCCAACTAGTTATCAGGATACTATTCAGCCCGAGGATAATGATAAATGGGCGATAGCGATGGCAGAAGAGATGGAGTCTTTACAGAATAACCAGGTTTGGGAGTTAGTTCAGCTTCCAAAAGGATCGAAGGTTATCGAATACAGGTGGGTGTTCAGGAAAAAGGAAGCTCAGTCTGATAAAGAAGGTGAAAGATTCAAGGCCAGATTAGTGGCAAAGAGATTCTGTCAGAGAGAGGGAATCGACTACAATGAGATCTTCTCACCAGTTGTGAAACACTTCGTCGAATGCTGAGTTCGTGGTGGAGTATCTAGGGAGGGATACATTCACAGACACAAAAAAAATCACATTATTTGAAAAATATGAGCCAAGGTGGAGATTGTTGAATATTGACTCCTATTTTGGTCTTTGGTCTTTGGTCAATGGTCAATGGTCAATGGTCCTCACTCATTTAATGGGTCAAGGGAACATATTTAATGGGTCAAGGGAACATATCACCGTCATCTCATTAATGTTACTCCTTTGTTGAAAATGAGTCCAACTCATTTCTTTTTCTACCCTCAAGTTTTTGGCTATAAAAAGAGGCCAAGTGGAAGAGGAAAGACACACCAAAATTGATAGAGCATATCTTAGAGAGATAAGAGAGCAAAACTCTAGTTTGAGTGTCAAAGAGAGAGTTAGAGAGTGAGAAGCTCAGTTAGAGCATTCTGAGAGTGAGGGTGTAGAGAGAAATAAACAGTTAGTTTATTTTTCAGTTGAGAGTTTGTAATCTCCATATTATTTTCATAGTGATTTTCTGAGATCTTTTCCCGTGATTTTTCCCAGTTGGGTTTTCACGTGTTATTATTTTTTATATCTCATACAGTAGTGTGTTTGTATTTATCTTAGTATATTTGTGTGAGCCTAATCTCTCAACAACTTACTTCATCCGTTCCTTAATATAGGTCGTTTTAGAAAAATATTTTTGTTCCTTAATATAAGTCGTTTTAGAATTTCAAGTAAGCATTAATTGCTTAGTTTTCAATATTACCCCTAATATTAAATGTAACTTTGGTTCTCCCAATATTTTTTGTCTAATAAATAACAATATCTTATTTTAATATAAAGGTAATATAGATAATTGATATTATAATTAATGCTATACAATCATTATTTTAATAGTTATGCATAACCTCAAAACTATTTATATTAAGGAAAGGGGGAGTAAAAATCAAAACGAAGTGGAGCGGGAAAATAATAAATTGGGACGTTCAGCTAAAACCGTCAGGGCACACTAGTCCGATTGGATAATCGCCGATCAAATTAAGTCATCAGTTTCCGGCAACTCCATGGCGAGAACCAAACAAGTAGCAAAACGCAGCACCGGTCACCGAACACGAGGTTCCCATCATATTCATCTCTTTCTCTCTCTATATATATGTATGTATATATTTGTGTGTGTATATGTATTTAATGATTGCTGAGTTTATTTATTCTCTTTTTCGCTTCATTACAAACCCTAATTTTTCCCCTCTAAAATTGCAGCTGGATCGAGTTCGGTACTGCTCTCTCTCTCTCTCTCTGAGTCTCTCTATATATTTGACATTGAGAAATTAGAAGTATGTTACTGATTTGGCGTTTTATCTGCGAGAAATTAATCATACAGACACCTACGAAAAGAAGTGGAAGAAATGTTCCACCAAGTGAGTTTAATTTGGTTGTTCATTTCTACATTATCTGTATTTTTTATTTTTGTTTTTGAATTGATAGTTTTTAACGGTTGCAGTTAGGTTTTAATTATTTGAATGATTTGAAACTGTTTTTGGTGGTGGGTTTAGTTGGGGGAGAGGGACAAAAACAGAGAAAGGCTCACCGTTACAGGCCCGGAACCGTGGCTCTTCGTGAGATTCGCCACTTCCAGAAGACTTGGAATCTTCTCATCCCTGCTGCTCCATTTATCAGAACGGTAACTTTTCACCTCTCTCTCCGTATGCTATATATACACATTTATGCAAGTGTCCGATTGTGTTGTTAGATGTGTTTAGTTAGGTAACCAAATATTTTATTGATAGATAGTTTAAATAATTCCACACTAGATCACCATAGTCCATAGGCGGATAATATTCCTAATATAATCACCTTACCAAAATTGTAGGCTGAGAAGAACTGTTGTGGTATGATTTAAGAAACACTTTGAAAACTCATTTCAGTAATGTACTGTATACCATGAAAGCTTATGCATATACTTGAACACATGAATTCTGCTAATTTTCTAAATATAATACCCGGGTGCATTGATATATTATGACTACATTTATGTGGTAGTTAAAACTCTTGATTAAACACTTTTATGTGATGAATTATTGCTATTTAGGTGCACTTTTTACTTATTTTTTTGGCCGATCTTAGGGTAGGGTCATTCACCTTCTTCCTTGCCTTATTGTAGAAAATCTTTAAAGCAATTTAACTATTATTTTCCTTTCTTTTGAGGTGAGGCTTTGTATGACCGAAAGAACAAATACCCAAATACAGACTTACAGATTATAATTAGGACTCAATTGTGCCTAATACTACTTGTAACATAAGCACCTGTTACACAAACTTTTTACTGCAAGTTCAACTCTTAGGTTAACTACTACTAGCCATATTTTTGCTATTTTATTTGTTTACATGATTCCTTGTGGTTCATGCAACTAGTTTTTAAGGTATTCATAATTTGTAACAGGTAAGAGAGATTAGCTACAATCTAGCCCCCTCAGTCACACGTTGGCAAGCTGAAGCACTAGTGGCAATTCAGGAGGTACTGTAAATTTCTCTTGCCCCAGCACACAAGTTTAATTTGCAGTTTGTATGCATGTTGTTATGAGTATGGCAAGGTAAATATATTCTTGTTGATCTAGGTAAGCATGAATCCTTCTTCTTGGGAATTGAGTCTTTAACTTTGTGAGATTATTAATTAAGTTCATTTCAGCTAATTATATTGTTGGCACTTTCAAAATTCAAAATTCTTACAACTTGCACCATGGTATATTTGGCATTATTGAACCTGTAGCTAGTAATGCAGGGTAGTTGTTGGATAGATACTCTACTCAATTTCCATCTCATGCAATTATCATTATAAATATATAAGATTTGATAATCCAATTTTAATCGAGAAAATGGCAACATAATCTTGCCTTTTAATTTTTGCCTAGTAACAATTACTTTGCAGGACTACCTCAAATATAAAATAGGAAATGTTAGAAGAATGATGCAATATTGTTTGGAGACAACTTAAGATAATTTCCTTCATGCACTTGACTTGACAATTCACTATTTATGATTTGACCTTTAAATTGGCATGGATCAGTTCGAGTGATTCTTGTCTGTTTCATTAAAGGGTCATATGTTAAGCATTATGTCAAACATATTGATTTTACAGTGTGGATGTGCTTTATCTTTTGAATGCCATAGAAAGTAAATAAAATTTAATGGAAATTGCACTTTGGAAGGGAGTGATTTGCTGGAATGCCATTTGTAGGTTACGTTGCATACGAACTTTTGAAAATTTGTTATTGTTGTGAACATTTATTACCAAATTTATGCTACCCATAGCATGTGTGCACATTGTTATAATTGTGATTTACGTAATTTATGTGTGCACAATGTCAGTTGTGTTATCGTGAATAGAGAGCCATTGCAGTACAATTTTACGGAATTACAATTTAAAGTGTCTGAGATAAACTGGTATAATTATAAAGGTTTATAACATTTACTATAATCTTAATTGTGCAAAATTACCATCCTTCGTGTTTACTTGGCGGAAATTGTCATCCACTGCTTTGGTTAAGGAACAACATTGATGAGTAATGTAATGTTGCTGAAACAATTTGAAGGATTGATCTGGCAACAATATTGGTTGTACATGACCTTCCTTTGACCTAATCCCTCTTAGCAGCTTATGCATAATTCAATATTTTTTTTTTTTTTTGCATTAGTAACATTTTATACATAGTTCATACCAAACGAAACTTTTGAGTGTTTTTTTTTTGTATCATTCTAATGTAGTCTCTTGAACAATCAAACTTCCACAAGCTATATATTAAGAAAAAATAATAAAAGAATCAAATTGCTCATGTAATTTAGTGAATGAGATGTTAGAATGTGAGTATGTGAGGCCTGCAGTACCAAAGCAAAAGTAGTGTAGATCTTTTGGATCTGGATAGTCTAAAATATAAAATAAAATTGTGGGGCTAAATGGTGTAGCAAATAGCAATTGTTTTGGAAGAATTTAAATTGTAGAAGAAATTTTAGGAAATGAAGCTGTTTAACTTTTAATATTGTTTAGATATGTAAATATGGTTTCGTTTTACTTCTCAATAAATAATATGGGAAGATGAGCTTGTTTAACAGACCCAGAGGTACATGTTATATACTTAATGGTGGTTATCTTTGCAGGCAGCAGAGGATTATCTTGTTCATCTTTTTGAAGATGCAATGCTATGTGCAATACATGCGAAGCGTGTCACAATTAGTAAGTGTAGTTTAATTTTTAAACTCCATCTGATTCTCGTCCTTTCTTTTGGATGCACCATCATTTGTTTCTGCCATTGCATCAATTTGCCACTTCTTGCAGCTCTATTGCATTTTTGCGTTCTTAACTTGTACTCTACCAGTCCAAAATGACTATAGTTTGATCCAACTTAAATTGCATCTTTAGTGACTATTATGGATCCATTTCTTTCAGATTTAGTTTTTCCAACGCTATTTCAGTTCGATTTTTGGGGAGATTTGGGTTTTCAATAAGCTGTTATTCTGGTAGGTGGTCTAGGGCTCAGATATTAGTGATTACTTCCCTGGGTAGTTACATTTGTCATCCATAAAAACCACTTTATGCTGATGCAGGCTTTCAATAAATTTGGCTTCATTTCTAACCTTTTCTTTGTTCCTCATTCCCATCTGCTATTCATTTGCCACTTTTTATCAATTCAACCTGATTCAACTACTCTCTTAACTAAACACTAAGAGTCGTCTTTTCATTTGCTTTTCTTGCTGCTCAGTGAAAAAGGACTGGGAATTGGCACGCCGGCTTGGAAAGAAAGGGCAACCTTGGTGAAAATATATCACCTTAGCCGCTGCCCATATCAATGGGTGGCCCTGACCAGTTTAAAAACAAAATGGTTACCATTCCTCTATTGTATTTCATTCCCTAATGGTAGTATTGCTCACAGCCTGCGTAAAATATGAATCTTTATTAAACTGACATCTCCATAGGATGCACAAATTATCTTAGTTAGTAGTAGAACAGTTGTATCAATCACCATATGACTTGAGTGGTTTGTGCTGAAATTAGCTAAACTATGAACTGAACTTGCAGAAATTCTTACAATTATTGTTGGATTACAAAGTTGTTCCTTAATGATCTTGTGCTTCATACCATATTCTGATGAGCTTCTTGTTGTGAAAGCTACAACATTCTTCTGCTATTTTTTTTTTCATCTATACTTTCTAGGCCAACTATGGAAATTTATTGTTTGTTCGATTTTCAGTTGGTTTATTATGATACACCAGTAGGTGAACCCTTGCGAGCTACGGGTATTATTAGTATATAAAATTTATCTAAATATTACTATAATTGTAATCCTTAAAACATGTGTAATATATTTAATGTTAATTAATCTATTCATGCACTGATTACGAAATTTATGAATAATATGAAGGATCTTGAGTACCATATTACTTAATGAATATATTTGGACATTATTAGACTCGAGTAAAGTTAGGAAACAAAACATTGTGAATGTTTTTTGAGAAAATTCATAAACCATCTTTAATTGCTTAACTTTTATTCAAGATTTGTAATTCCCAAACATAACTAAGTGGCCACTAATAATTGAAGGATCACTCAAGTGAATCCATTTATCAAGAGAGGCAATGCACCTGTATAAATATGTTGAGAAATATTGAATATTATGGGGGTGAATATCTATAAATAGAGTAGTGAAAAAAATTCAATTACATTAATTTGGAAATATGATGGGTTTTATATATATATATATATATATATATATATATATATATATATATTTAATTTAAACTATTAAAGCTGTGAATGTATATGCAGATGAAGCTGTGAGAGGTTTTAGACTTTTGAATTTTTCTATCTAATAACAAAGGAAAAGGGAATAAAAAGAAATTAGTATTGAGAGATAAAGTGAATGGAATAAAAAATAAAAAAGATCAACTCGTTGAGTCAATTTGCCCAAATAAATGATCAACTCATTTGAGTCAACTCGATCAACCAAATTAAGGTAGTGTTTGATAAAACTATGCTATAAAAAGGTATTAAAATAGAGGTTTTGTATAAAATAGAGGCTCTTTTTAAAACAGAGATTAAATATAATAGAGTTATTTGATAACTCATCCTTTTTATATGTCTGAATACAACATTTTACTAATTTACCTTTATATCAATTTATACAAATTTAGGATGAGGATAAAAATATAATAAATATTAAATAATTAATTCAAATAAAATCATCAATAATATATAACTAGTAAAATATTTCAAGTCTAATAAAATATTATAATATTATGACAATTTTACGTAATTACTGTAAAATATAATAATGGTGGGCGGTGGTGGGTTGTGTTGGTTGTGGGTGGCGGTGAATGGGTGGTGGTGGTGGTGAAAGGTGGCAATGGGTGGTTGTGGGTTAGTGAGAGAAGTGAAGTAAATAATTAAAAATATAAAATTAAGATAGTGTGGGTGAAATAAGGGGAAATGTCCAAAAATACCCCTAATATTTAGCTCGATATTCCACTTGCACCATAAACTATTTTTGTTCATCATGCAAGGAGGAGAGAGAGAGAAAAAATAACATTATTTCCAAACACAACCATTCTTTCCAATTTGATGAATTTGGGAGAGAGGAGGATTCAGAAAAAGGAGACGGAGGGGATTATTTTACGGGTTGAACGAGCATGGGGATGGAGAAGAGTATTATTATTATTTAAAGTATTTTAAAAATAAATTTGACTAATTTATATATTAATTTATATTAATTATAAATTATATAAAAAGTATCATTAATTATAATATTTTTTGTTAAAAAATATTTAAATTGAATTTAAAACTCTAACACTAATTTTATATTTCGAAATGAAAAGGACAAAACAATAATAATAATAATAATAATAATAATAATAATAATAATAATAATAATAATAATAATAATAATAATAATATGAGGAAGTTATATTGACAATGAACACATGTATTGGGATAAATATGTTTGATTTGAATTGTTAGCTATTTTCCATGTATGCATTGCTTCGTCAGCAAATTTTGTCTAGGTGTCAGCTCCGTTTGTCAAGGTGGCATGTTTGTTAACGGGAGGGGTATAATTGACCTTAAATTTGTAACGTTAAGGGCATTTTTGGAAAAAAATAATAATTTTGGGTGTAAATGGGATATCGGGATAAACATCAAGAGTGTTTTTGGACCTTTTTCCCGGTGAAATAATGTTGTTTGTTTATCTCTTAAGGGGTCTGAATGGACTACCTCTTATTCACTAAGAGATAGTGTGTTGTTGTTTTTTGTTACCTTTTAATGCCTCTAACCGGTTAAGATATAAAATTAAGTCTAAATAATTAAGAGGCAAGTCTGAATGAACATTGCTATTTTTAGAACAAAAATACTCTCGTTAATATTATCATTTTTCTTTCCTATCCACCAACCAGATCTGCTACCACACCACCACCACGCCACCACACCAGATCTGGGGAGGAGATGAGGAGGCGGGAGCGAGGGCCACCCCATGAACTAAGGGGCGGGAGGTGGGGGGGGGGGGGCAGGTTGCCCAGAATGAGACTGGACGACGGACGGGCCAGGGTGGGGGAGAGGGTGGAGGTGGGGGGGCGACCACCAACAGCGCCATTGAAGACCCCGAATTTTATGAAATAAAAGTATTCAATTTTCTATTTAGTAAATGATTAAATTGATAAAAAAGTTAAGTTATGGGTGATATATGAATTTTTTTCAAAATACAAGTGGTTATAAAATATTCATTGTTGTGGGGAATATTCGTTTGGTCGTGGAATATTCTTTACGCTAGGGAATATTAAATGCGACTGCAGTATGACCATTTCTCGGGCCCATAATGTAATAAGCATCGGATGAAAAAAGCGACAAAATTAAGTTTTTATAAATAACGGCGTAATCGTTCTGAATTAACCTTTGTTAGAATACCCGGTGGTTAAAATACGAGAATCTGGCGTGTTTGCACAGTAGCACACAGTTTTACACAGTATTTTTGAATTATTGATCCTTACATAAGAAGGAACTACTCAATAATTGTTACAGTAATTACTGTTCAATATTTTATTTTATTTATTCAATAATTGATGCGTTGATATTTTATATTATTGTTGTTTCAATAATTATCACTGCACAATATTTCTCATTATCAGATCAATAATTCATATTATTTGAATAATATTATTAGATAGCATTATTGGCAATGTTTAGAAAGTTACATCGAGGAGAGGTTTGGTCACCTAATTGCGCGCTTGAGAAGGAGAAATTCTTATTGAAAGCCCCTACTATCACAGGAACTACGGTTGTCGATCTTGTGATTACGTAATATTATTTTTGAATAATTAATTATTGATTATTATGATAAAGAAAATATTTATTTTATGTGGATATAGATGGAGGAAATTTTTAATGTGGATTTGTGGCGCCCCAAAAGCAGTCCATTCCACCCAACCCATTCTCGAGTCGCCAAATACATGGTATGTAAATAACTACAACTTCAATAATACAAATGTCGTGTGAAATACGACAATACATCTTGTGAGTTTAAATACGAGATATTGTCAAATCAGACAATATCCACACGCAAATAAATCCCCATCATAATTATTGATACATTATTTTTACAAAATGGTGGGGACTACTAAACAACTCTCTCTAGAACCTTCATTCCATACCCAGGACTCGATCCTCGTATGTTCTCACCTCACGAGAAGAAAATGGAACAACAAAGGAAAAGGGTGAGCTCAACTAGCCCGAAAAAAGAATATTATGACTAAGATAATATACAACAAATTATCGTTAGTCTTCAACAGGAAAAATCTAATAGAATACAATAGACAACAAGTTTTAGATCAACAAATGCAGCGGAAACAACAATCCATTAGAAGAGTCACGTAGAGAATGAATTCTACTGTCTTCTAAGATTAAAAGTCCATCATCAATATTTCATCTCTATAACAACAATCAATATACATCTTTAATCATCTTTGCACTACAAGCCAAAGATATTCATTTGTATCACCAGTTGGTCATATTCATCTCAACACCTGTTCATTTTTGCACTACGGGCCAAAGATATTCATCAGTTTAATCATTCATCTTTGCACTACAGGCCAAAGATATTCATCAAGTATCACCATTAAGGACTGAGGATGATAAAAAACATTTTAAAGAACGAATCCAGTGAGATAGAAGGACAAATATTAGGGATTCGTACAACAGTTTATCCGAGATCAATAATACTTCATAACAACTGATTTTGAAGCAGAACTCAAAAATAACGATCAAAACATGGATACAATCAAAGATAGTAGCCAAAATAGATATTTTGGACAGAAAGAAGAAATTTTATTTTTCGATGAATAGTGTCGTATTCGTGAATAGTGCCGTATACGTGAATAGTGCCGTACACGTGAATAGTAACTCCGACACCAAAAGATAGAAATTTCACAAAAACATCATCACGCTTCGTGAATAGTACTCATGAATAGTAACTCGTGAATAGTAACTCATGAATATTAACTCGTGAATAGTAACTCATGAATAGTAACTCCAACATGAAAAAGTTCCAAATTGATAAAAAGTTCAGAACAATATTTCGGCATAATGATATTGAAGAAGATAATATCATTTAAGAAGAAACAACATCCCTTACCTCGAAAGACAGTACTTCTCGTTGAAACACCGAATATAGGCTATGACTTAAACTTGCACCGTATAGCAACACTCAAAGTATACTCACAAGAATACGCTCAATATATCGAGAGAGAAATAGAGAGAAAACTTCAGTTTCTGGTGTGATTTTCAATTCCAACTTAAGCATCCTATTTATAGGAAAATGCTTAAGACACCAAAAAGAAAATTGAATATAATAATATTATTTATAAACAAAATTCCTTAGCCCACCTTTGAAATCTGATTTCAGCCATAACACATGTTAAATGAGGTTCACAAACTCACCAAAAACGTTTTTCTCAAAATAATTAATTAAAACTCCCAAAAATCAATTATTTCGGAACTCCGAAACTTCAATAATTCACAATAAATAGCCCTTTTATCAAAAAATTCGAATCTCGCGTGTTTTTATAGGAAATTCAATTCTCTACAACTTTGCAGAAGAAAGTTTTTCCAAATTCCAAACAAAAATTGGCCAAAATCCACAAACGGGCGATTTTACAGTCTATAATCAATTTTCGGTCAAGAAATGGGTCCACCAACACACAAAACATGTGTTAAACATTTAATCCAACAAAAATACTCTTCCTCCTCATTTATTCATATATCCCATCTTCATTGTAAAATATCACCATTAATATATTATTAAAATAATATATTTAAATAAATTATTTTATCAGAAAAAAATAAAATATTAATTTTCAACAATTGTCACATAAAAAATTTTCTCCATCTATATCCTCATAAAATCAATATTTTCCTCATCATATAAATCAATAATTAATTATTCACAAATAATATTACGAAACACATTATTGACAACCGCATAGGTTTCGAGAAGAGAGGGGCTTTCAATAAGAATTTCTCCTTCTTTGGCAGCGCAATTAGGTGACCAAACCTCTCCTTAGACAGAACTTTCTAGACATTGCCAATAATGTTATCTAATAATATTATTCAGATAATATGAATTATTGCTTCGATAATAGAAAATACTGTGCAGTGATAATTATTAAAACAACAATAATACAAAATATCAACACAACAATTATTGAACCAATAAAATAAAATAATGAACAGTAATTACTGTAACCATTATTGAGTCGTGCCTTCTTACGTACGAATCAATAATTCAACAATACTGTGCAATAACAAGTGTCTTCTTTACCATGCCAGACATCTTGTATTTTAACCACCGAGTAACCCAACAAATGTTATTCGGTAACAATTTACGCCGTTATTTATAAAACTCAATCTTTGTCGTTTTCTTTCATCCAATCGTTTTTCGTTATGGGGCCCCACAAATGGCTGCGCCGTCGTACGAATATTCCCCGACAGCAAGAATATTCCACGACCAAACGAATATTCCCCGATAAAATGAATATTTTAATAACCACTTGTTTATTTTGTAAAAATTGCACATTTTACCCATAACTAACCACATTAATCAAATCCACCCTTACTATTTCAAAATATTAAATTAAGGAAATTCCTTTTTATTTATAAAATTTCGGGGTCTTACAGTGACAATTGTTGAAAATTAATATTTTATCTTTTTTTGATAAAATAATTCATTTAAATATATTATTTTTATAATATATTAACGGTGATATTTTTACAATGAATGTGGGATATATGATTATATGAGAAGGAAGAGTATTTTTTGTGGCATTAAATGTTTAACACATATTTTGTGTGTCGGTGGACACAATTCTTGATCGAAAATTTATTATAGACTGTAAAATCGCCCGTTTGTGGATTTCGGTCAATTTCTATTTGGAATTTAGATAAACTTCCTTCTGCAAAGTTGTAGATAATTGAATTTCCTATAAAAACTCGCGAGATTCGAATTTTCTGATAAAAGAGCTATTTATTGTGAATTATTGAAGTTCCAAAATAATTAATTTTTGGAAATTTTAATTATTTTATTTAAGAAAAACGTTCTTGTGGTTGTTGGCACATGGGTGGCTGATGTTTTTGACCAAAGATGGCTGATGGCTTTCAAAATTGGTTGGTGAAGGTTGGTGTGGAATAAGAAAAAGAAAATAATATTTTATTATTTTAGTCTCCTTTAATGCGTTCTAGCATTTTCCTATAAATAGAGGCTAAGTTAGAATTGAAAATCACACGTAAACATAAGCTTTTCTCTCTCTCTCTCTAGATTATTGAGTGTATTTTGTGAGTATTTAGATACTTGGTGAGTTCTTTATTCATCGGTCTGAGTTTCCTTCAAAGATCATATCAGATATCCAAATGTAAGTCTTTGCTTCTTTTATGGTAAGGGATGGTAAGGGATTGTAAGGGATAGTAAGGAATATTAAGGGATGTTATATTCTTCATAATGATGTTATTCTTTCAATATCATTATACTGACATATTGGTATGGATTTTATTGTGGAATTTCTACCTTTTTGAGTCGGGGTTACTATTCACGTATACGACACTATTTACGTATATGGCACTATTTACGTATATGACATTATTTACGTAAACGGTACTATGTACGAATACGGAGTAATATTCATGAGTTACTATTCACGAGTTACTATTCATGAGTTACTATTCATGAGTGACTATTCACGAGTTACTATTCATGAGTTACTATTCACGAGTTACTATTCACAGGTACTATTCACGAAAAAAATTGGTTTCTTTTTCTGACCAAATTATCGTTGATTTATGAATATTGCTCTTGAAATTAAATGCAGTTGTTGATTATATTATTTTTATTATCATATATAACATTTTTTTAACCTTGATGTTGAAATTCTCTTTCACTTGAGTGTAAAGATGGATAGATTATTGGTATGATCATGACTAGGGTTCTCTTTGGCCAGTAGTGAAAAGATGAATTGTGACTAGTATGATCATGATCATTGAATTTACAATTGAATATTTTTAGCTTAAGTGCAAAGGAACTGTTGATTAGAATTACAATTATGATTATGAGTTATTCATATAATTATGGAAAGGAACTGTTGATTAATGTTACAGGGATAAAACATTGTTGGTGGACTTTTAACATGAAGAAGATAATGGACTTTATGGTCTATTTGACTCTTCTAATAGATTGCTCGTTTCGCTGCAACTATGGTTGAAATTTTTATCATCTACCATATGTTCTAAATCTCTGATTTATTATTGATGAAGGCTATTGATAATTTAATTATCTTTAGTCGAGCAGGGAATAACAAGGGAATAGAACGGTGGTCTATAGATGTTGAGGGTGAGGTGAATTCAACTTTGGAATGGTATTTTGTCATACAAGATGTCTAATGACATACAACCTCGAGTCATCATAAGACAGGGATGTGCTCATCCACTTGCTGAGTATATTTACAAGCACTACCTATATAATCTTGGTGTTTGTTTGGAGTATAATACCCAATTAGAGACAATGGAGATAATGATATGTCAAGAGAAGACTCGCCATTGGGAAGAATATGATAGTAATCTTCTAGTTTTTCTTTGGGGTATATTGGGTCAACCAAGGATAATTCTGTGGCCATATGATATCTATCATAACCTAGAAGCATGGCCTCCCATGTACGAAGGGTTCCTTAAGCACTTCCCAAAGATTTTAGTTTCTAAAAGCAGGTTTTTGACTATACCTTTATGTAAGGTGTCCTTTGTGAGGTCTTTGTCACGGATGGGACATTTGTCACATTTGGTATATATTTGTATCCAAACTCACAGTATATGTGTAGTTGTATTTTGCACGACAATTGTTGTAATAAAGTTGTAGTTGTTTTCTGTACCATGTATTTGGCGACTCAGAATGGGTTGGATTGAATGGACCTATTTTGGGCTCGTTACAGCCGCTGCACTGGCGATGATATTTACAGTTAAAATTAAGGAGATTCAAGTAAAAGACAGATTCATTTAATGGTGTAGTTGGTGGTTTGAAGCATTGAAAAAAGATGAGAGCTCGTCGGAGATGAAAGTGCAGTCGGAGAAGTTGATGGGTTCTAATAATTCAAGCTCGAGTACCAAAGTTGCAGGTCTTTACTAGTTTTCTTTCCTATTGCAGTTACATCCTTTGTTTGGTACTTTGACTTTAATATTATTATGTTTTTGTTGACTGTTGTGATTTTAAACATGGACCCAAATAGATGGTGTATCTTATTTTGTTCAGTAGCTAATTTGTCAATATTAATAATATTAATAAACTCTGAAATTTTTTGAAAGTAATTTGTGCCTATATTATGTTTGCTAAAATGTTTTAATGGAATTATGGAAAGGGTTGATTAAAATAAAAGAATTGGTATATTATATAAAGGAAATATGATATATATAATTGAATTATAATTGATGGTGAAGAAATTGAGAGTAATTCCGAAGCAAATAGTGATCTTGACTCCTTGTGCATTGGGCCACGATTCTCTGGTCGGTATGCATTAGGCCGCTAATATACTTTCCATTTTTTGCAATCTGGGTCAAAAACAAACCCAAGACTTTAACCCGGCTCCTCGCAATGTGTAACCTACACATCACGCTCAGGACTCCCAGAATCGCCTCTTAAATTTTGACCCCCCCTCGATTTTGTTCTAGTTCCGCCTTTGGGGGCGAGGGAAAAAAGAAGCGGTGTGATTTGGGTCATGGGAAGCGAGGCGGGGGACGGAGAGGCTAAGCGGGGGGGGAGAGGGAGGAGAGAGGCCAAGACAAGGATGGGGGATAGGGGATGGGGGATGGGGGATGGGGGGGGGGGGAGGGAGGGGAGGGGAGGGGAGATGAAGAAGAAGGAGCAGTGACTCCTTTTGTTTTTGTTTTTATTTATTTATAGTTTTGTTTATAAGGTTAAAATGGTAAAATATTTTTATTCAGACATTTTGAAAAAAGTAATTGTCAAACAATATTTTTTCATTTAGATACAATTCTATTTAGATGCTCTATATTATTCAGATGTCTAAACTATTCAGATCTTAACCATTAATTTTATCAAACACAGCCGTAACCCTCGTAATTTCATATTCTCATATCTACGCAATCTGCGAACACGAGACTCGATGATATAGATTTTCTTTTATTGTTCTTTCACGGCCCTTGCTTCTTATTCGGTACCTAAAATTGTAGAAAAAGTTTTAATTTATGTTATTTTACTTACTAATATGTAACTTATCAATTCTTCCAATCTTATTAGGATACAATTTTACACACTTATAAATTAGACTCAATTAATTATAAAATTTAATTTTATTAAATTAATAAAGCATATTAATTATATTATTGGCCCATGTAAATTAATAACTAAATGGATTCAATTTTACGCTTATAAAGTAGACCCAATTAATTTTAATTAAGATTTAATTTTATTAAATTAATAATACTTATTAACTATTATTAGTCCGAATAAATTAATTACTAATTTGATCCATTTAACACTCGAACAAAATTGGTCATCCAATTCAAAAGAACCGACTCTAATTCAAATCAGTGAGCTTTCTGGGCGAGTAGTGATCGATAATGGAGACAACTGTTTCACAGCTTAGGGTATGCCACATACTCATGTCACCAAAGCATCATTCTTTTTATTCATCAACGAGATAGTTCTCGTCCAACAATTTATTCCTCCTGAAGAAGAAATTCGACGAAAATCGACCAAATTTTCCCAAATTACGACTTGTTTTCCCCAAGAGCCATTCAATTTTAAGGTGGGGGTTGAGTAATAACTGCAGCAAAGCAAATATTTTTCCAACTCGTAGTATACAAAAAGATCCTTTTTTTTGTTGTGAAGAAATTCATAAATCCTTGTTCAATTCAGAAACTTTTCCAAGTTTCTGTTTTTAATGGACCATTAGTTCCGGTGGTGGAAAAACTAATTTGATTAAAGTAGCTCAAGAAGTATATATTTTCTTTTATTGTTCTTTCCGGCCCCTGCTTCTTATTCAGTACGTAAAACTCTAAAAAAAAGTTTTAGTTTCTGGTATTTTACTTATTAATATGTAACCGATCAATTCTTCCAATCTTATTTGGATACAATTTTACACAATTATTGTGACGCCCCCAAAATTAGGTATACGTCACCCATCTTGGGTCGCCAGATACATGGTACAAAATTCAAATACAACTTATGTGACACCCCCAAAATAGGTATACATCACCCATTCTGAGTTGTCAAATACATGGTACAAAATTAACTTCAACTTTATTATTACAACATATAACTGTGAGTTTAAATACAGATATTGCCATCTAGACAATATCCACATACAAATTAATCCTCATCATAATTATTGATACATTATTTTTACAAAAATGATGAGGACTACTAAACAACTCTCTCAAGAACCATCAATTCATACCTCGACTCGTACTCGCTACATTCTCGTCTCCTGAGAAGAAAAATGGAACAAAAAGGAAAAGGGTGAGCTCAACTAGCTCAGTAAAGAATATTATGACTAAGATAATATACAACAAATTATCGTTAGTCTTCAACAGGAAAAAATTTAATAGAATACAATAGACAACAAGTTTTAAATCAATATTCGCAGCGGAAAATATTAATTCATAGAAGAGTTACGTAGAGGATGAAATCTACTAATATCTATGAATTTAACAGTTCATCAACAATATTTTTTATCCCTGTAACATCAATCAATGCACATCTTGAATCATATATTCATCCTTGCACTACAGGCCAAGGATATTCATCTGTTGGTCATGTTCATCTAAACACCTGTTCATCTTTGCACTACGGGCCAAAGATATTCATCAGAAATCGTTCATCTTTGCACTACAGGCCAAAGATATTCATCATTTAAGACTGAAGATGGTGAAAAATATTTTTTTAAAGAACCGAATCCAGTGAAACAAAATGACAAGGATTAAGGATTAAGGATTCGTACTTTGTTTTATCCATATCCAAAAATACCTCAAAAATAATCATAGTAGTGTAAAATTCAAGAATGATCAAAACATGGATACAATCAAAGCTAGTATCCACAATAAATATTTTAGACTTAAAAGGAAAAATTTTTATTTTTAGATGAATAAAGGCCAGATTCGCGTGAATAGTATCGTGATATCGTGAATAGTGTCGTATATCGTGAATAGTAATTCGACACCAAAAGTTCCAAATTTGATAAAAACTTAAGATCAATATTTCAGCATAATGATATTGAAGAAATAATATCATTACGAAAAATAATAATATCCCTTACCTCGAAAAGATCGATCTTCTAAATTTGGAATCTCGGATATAGGCTATAACTTGAACTTTCATAAATGACAAACAATACTCAAAGTATACTCAAAATACTCATACGCCGATAATATAGAGAGAAAACTTGATTTACGGTGTGATTTTCAATTATAACCTAAGCACCCTATTTATAGGAAAATGCTTAGAACACCAAAGTAGAAAATTTAATAAATTAATAATATATTAATTAATATTCCAACGCCAACATTTGAAGAACTGAAATCAGTCATTAACATCACATGCAAGACCCACCATTAATGACAAAAACGTTTTTGTTATTAAAAATATTTTAAACTTCCAAAAATCAATTATTTCGGAGCTTCGGAACTTCAATAATTCATAATAAATAGCTCTTTTGTCAGAAAAATTCAAAACTCGCGGTTTTCCATAGGAAATTCCATTATCTACAACTTTGTAGAAGGAAGTTTTTCCAAATTTCAAATAGAAAATGACCGAAATCCACAAACGGGTGATTTTACAGGCTATAATCAATTTTCAGTCAAGAAATGGGCCCACAGACATGTTTAACATGTTTTAAATATTTTTGGTAACAAAAATACTCCTCCTCCACATATACTCATATATCCCACATTCATCGTAAAAATATCATCATTATTATATTATTAAAATATAATAATATATTTAAATGAATTATTTTATCATAAAATAAAATATTAATTTTCAACAATTGTCACATTAAAAATTTTCTCCATCTATATCCACGTAAAATCAATATTTTTCTCATTATATAAATCAATAATTTAATTATTCACAAATAATATTACGAATTTACAATATCGACAACTGCAATAGCTCCCGGGATAGAGGGCTTTCAATAAGGATCTCTCCTTCTTGGCGCCGCAATTAGGTGACCAAACCTCTCCTTGAGCAGAACTTTCTAGACATTGGCAATAATGTTATCCAATAATATTATTGAGATAATATGAATTATTGTCAGATAATGGAAAATATTGTGTAATGACAATTATTGAAACAACGATAATATAAAATATCAACGCAATGACGGTTATAAAATAAAATCTTTGAGCGATAATTACTATAACAATTATTGAGTAGTGCCTTCTTACGTAAGAATCAATAATTGGTGCAATACAAGTGAATTTCTTGTGTTTTAACCACCGAAGTATTTTTAGCAGATTATTAGAGTAACAACTACTGTAGTTATTTATAAACAACTTATACTTGTCGTTTTCTTCATCCAATCGCTTTCCGTTATGGGGCCCCACAAAAGACTACGGCAGTAAATACGAATATTCCCCGACAGCAAGAATATTCCACGACCAAACGAATATTCTTCGACAAGAATTAATATTTTATCACCACTTGCTTATTTGAAATATTTGCGTATTTTACCCATAACTATCCACATTAATCAAATCAACCCTTACTATTCAAAATAATAATTAGAGGAAATTAAATTTCATTTATTAATTATTTGAGGTCTTACAACCTCCCTCCTTATGAAATTTAGATCCTCGAAATTGACATAAATACACAGTGTTTCAAAAGGTGAGGATACCTCGCTTTCATTTCCGTTTCCAACTCCCAGGTCATTTCCTCTATAGCATGATTTCTCCACAAAACTTTAACTTGTGGTATTACCTTCGTGCGTAGGACATGCTCCTTCCTATCCAAGATCTTGACAGGTACCTCCTCATACGTTAAATCTTTGGCTATCTCGTCTGGTTCTTATTCAATGACGTGGTTCGGGTCTTTCACATATTTACGAAGCACAGATATATGAAAAATATTATGAACACGAGACATACTTGGAGGTAACGCGAGTCTATAGGCTACATTTCCTACTCGGTCAAGAATTTGAAATGGACCAATAAATCGTGGATTGAGCTTTCCTCTCTTCCCAAATCTTGTAACTCCCTTCCATGGGGCAACACACAACACTACATGATCCCCTATACTAAATTCTACGTCCTTTCGATGAAGATCCGCATAACTCTTTTGTCGATCTTGTGCCGTTTGTATACGTTGTCGAATCATTTGGATCTTTTCGGTGAGTCATACGCATCAAACTCGGGTCCCAACAATGTTGCTTCACCCACCTCGTCCCAACATATCTTTGGAAGCGACACTTTCGTCCATCTGATGCTTCAAATGGAGCCACACCTATACTTGCACGATAAGCTGTTGTTGTAAGAGAATTCCATCAATGGTAAATATTTATCCCAACTGCCCTTGAAGTCTAGGACACAAAGTCTTAATAAATCTTCAAGAGTTTGAATAGTCCTCTCTGATTGTCCGTCCGTTTGAGGATGGTATGCCGAATTGAATCGTAAATCCGTACCCATAGCTTTTTGCAAGCGAACCCAAAATCTTGAAGTGAATCTTGGGTCACGATCCGAAACTATGGATACTGGCATGCCATGCAATCTCACAATCTCATTTACGTACATTTGAGCAAGACGTTCAAGAGAATAATTCTCCCATATCGACAAGAAATGAGCAGACTTGGTTAATCTATCAACAATAACCCAAATAGCATTGATGCCTTGAGAAACCGTGGGAAGACAATGTGAAATCCATGGTAATGTGTTCCCACTTCCATTTTGGAATCTCAAGTGGTTGCAATGGACCCTTTGGCACTTGATGCTCCGCCTTTACACGTTGACAAGTTAAACACGTTGAGATAAAATTTGCAATCTCTCTCTTCATATTGTTCCACCAAAATATATGTCGAAGATCACGATACATTTTAGTACTTCCAGGATGAATTGCAAACGGTGTATTGTGTGCCTCCATTATGATCTTGTACTTCAAATCAGAATCGTTAGGAACACAAAGTCCGGAGTGGACTCAAGTATTCTTCTTCATTAATTCTCGCTTAGGAATAGCACCTTCGTACTTTCTTCTTCATATGCATCATCCGGATCGGTGGCTTGAGCAACCTTAACTTTTTCTATTAAAGTTGGCTCTATGCGTATACTTGACATCATCACACTCATTCCTGCATATGATCTTCTACTCAACGCGTCAGCTACCACGTTCGCTTTTCCAGGATGGTATTGAATAGTGTGGTCGTAGTCTTTTAATAGCTCGAGCCAACGTCGCTGCCGCACGTTGAGTTCTTTTTGAGTGAAGAAATATTTGAGGCTTTTATGGTCCGTATAAATCTTCACTTTCTCTCCATACAAGTAGTGTCTCCATATCTTCAACGCGAATACGACTGCTGCCAACTCTAGATAATGAGTAGGATAATTTCTCTCATATTCTTTAAGTTATCGTGAGGCATAGGCTATAACTTTCCCACGTTACATGAGAACACATCCAAACCCTTTGCCCGAAGCATCGCTGTAGATAACAAATCCATCCGTACCAGATGGTATTGTTAGAACAGGTGCTGAAATAAGTCTCCTCTTAAGCTCTTGGAAACTCTTCTCACATTCTTCGCTCTAAATGAATTTTGTATCCTTCCGAGTTAGATGAGTTAACGGAGTAGCGATTCGAGAAAACCCTTCCACGAATCTCCGATAATAACTAGCTAAGTCCAAAAAGCTACGTACTTCAGTGACCGACTTCGGTTGTTCCCAACTTTGTATTGCTTCAATCTTCGTCGGGTCAACAGATACTCCATGTTTAGACACCACGTGCCCAAGGAATGCTACTTCCTCAAGCCAGAATTCACATTTCTTCAACTTGGCATAAAGCTTATTTTCACGAAGCCTTTGGAGTACCAGTTTCAAATGGTGCTCATGATCTTCACGGCTTTTGGAATATATGAGGATGTCATCAATAAAGACAACAACGAATTGATCCAAATAATCCTTGAATACTCGGTTCATCATATCCATGAAAGCCGCAGGAGCATTAGTCAATCCGAAAGACATGACTAAGAATTCATAATGCCTATACTGAGTTCTGAAGGCATTCTTTGGAATATCCTCAGTTCTAATTTTCAGCTGATGATATCCAGAACGAAGATCGATTTTTGAAAAGAATTGTGCTCCTTGTAACTGGTCAAACAAGTCATCAATACGAGGTAGAGGATACCTATTCTTGATGGTGACATGGTTCAATTCTCGATGGTCAATACAAAGTCGCATACTCCCGTCCTAGAAAAGCGAACGTGGTAGCTGACGCGTTGAGTAGAAGATCATATGCAGGAATGAGTGTGATGATGTCAAGTATACGCATAGAGCCAACTTTAATAGAAAAAGTTAAGGTTGCTCAAGCCACCGATTCGGAGCTGATGCATATGAAGAAGAAAGTACACAAAGGTGCTATTCCGGAAGCGAGAATTGATGAAGAAGGAATACTTCGAGTCCACTTCAGACTTTGTGTTCCTAACGATTCTGATTTGAAGTACAAGATCATAATGGAGGCACACAATACACCGTTTGCAATTCATCCTGGAAGTACTAAAATGTATCGTGATCTTCGACATATATTTTGGTGGAACAATATGAAGAGAGAGATTGCAAATTTTATCTCAACGTGTTTAACTTGTCAACGTGTAAAGGCGGAGCATCAAGTGCCAAAGGGTCCATTGCAACCACTTGAGATTCCAAAATGGAAGTGGGAACACATTACCATGGATTTCGTTACGGGTCTTCCCACGGTTTCTCAAGGCATCAATGCTATTTGGGTTATTGTTGATAGATTAACCAAGTCTGCTCATTTCTTGTCGATACGGGAGAATTATTCTCTTGAACGTCTTGCTCAAATGTACGTAAATGAGATTGTGAGATTGCATGGCATGCCAGTATCCATAGTTTCGGATCGTGACCCAAGATTCACTTCAAGATTTTGGGTTCGCTTGCAAAAAGCTATGGGTACGGATTTACGATTCAATTCGGCATACCATCCTCAAACGGACGGACAATCAGAGAGGACTATTCAAACTCTTGAAGATTTATTAAGACTTTGTGTCCTAGACTTCAAGGGCAGTTGGGATAAATATTTACCATTGATGGAATTCTCCTACAACAACAGTTATCAGGCAAGTATAGGTGTGGCTCCATTTGAAGCATTGTATGGACGAAAGTGTCGCTTCAAAGTATGTTGGGGACGAGGTGGGTGAAGCAACATTGTTGGGACCCGAATTTATGCGATATGACTAAAGAAAAGATCCAAATGATTCGACAACGTATACAAAAGCACAAGATCGACAAAAAGAGTTATGCGGATCTTCATCGAAAGGACGTGGAATTTAGTATAGGGGATTATGTATTGTTGCGTGTTGCCCCATGGAAGGGAGTTACAAGATTCGAGAAGAGAGGAAAGCTCAATCCACGATTTATTGGTCCATTTCAAATTCTTGACCGAGTAGGTAATGTAGCCTATAGACTCGCGTTACCTCCAAGTATGTCTCGTGTTCATAATGTTTTTCATATATCTGTGCTTCGTAAATATGTGAAAGACCCGAACCATGTTATTGAGTTAGAACCGGACGAGATAGTCAAAGATTTAACGTATGAGGAGGTACCTGTCAAGATCTTGGATAGGAAGGAGCATGTCCTACGCACGAAGGTCATACCACAAGTTAAAGTTTTGTGGAGAAATCATGTTATAGAGGAAATGACCTGGGAATTGGAAACGGAAATGAAAGCGAGGTATCCTCACCTTTTCGAAACACCAGGTACGTACGTCAATTTCGAGGACGAAATTTCATCAGAAGGGGAGGTTGTAAGACCCCAAATAATTAATAAATGAAATTTAATTTCCTCTAATTATTATTTTGAATAGTAAGGGTTGATTTGATTAATGTGGATAGTTATGGGTAAAATACGCGAATATTTCAAAATAAGCAGGTGATTATAAAATATTCATTTGGTCGTGGAATATTCTTGCTGTCCGGGAATATTCGTACGACGACGCAGCCTTGTGTGGGCCCCATAGCGGAAAGCGATTGGATGAAGAAAACGACAAATATAAGTTGTTTATAAATAACGACGTAGTTGTTACCGTTAATACTGTTGGAATACCCGGTGGTTAAAACACAGTAATACGCGTTGTTGAACAGTAGCATACGGTATTGCACCAATTATTGATTTTTACATAAGAAGGCACTACTCAATAATTGTTATAGTAATTTCTGTTCAGTATTTTGTTTTATAACTGTTGCGTTGATATTTTATATTGTTATTATTTCAATAATTGTCATTACACAGTATTTTCCATTATCGGAGCAATAATTCATATTATCTGAATAATATTATTGGATAACATTAATTGGCAATGTCTAGAAAGTTCTGTCTAAGGAGAGGTTTGATCACCTAATTGCGTGCTAGTAAAGAGAGATCCTTATTGGAAAGCCCCCTCTATCCTGGGAACGGCCTGGTTGTCAGTATTGTGATTCTGTAATATTATTTGTAAATAATTAATTATTGATTTATATAATGAGGAAAATACTGATTTTATGTGGATATAGATGGAGAAAATTTTTAATGTGACAATTGTTGAAAATTAATATTTTATCTTTTTCTGATAAAATAATTCATTTAAATATATTATTATATTTTTAATAATATAATAATGGTGATATTTTTAGAATGAAAGTGGGATATATGAGTATACGAGGAGAAAGAGTATTTTTATTGCAATAAATGTTTAAAACATGTTAAACATGTCGGTGAACCCCATTTATTGACTGAAATTTGATTATAGCCTGTAAAATCGTTCGTTTGTGGATTTCGGTCAATTTTTGTTTGGAATTTGGAAAAACTTTCTTCTGCAAAGTTGTAGAGAATTAAATTTCCTATAAAAATTCGTGAGATTCAAATTTTCTGACAAAAAGGGCTATTTATTATGAATTATTGAAATTCCGAAGCTCCGAAATAATTAATTTTTGGAAGTTTAAAATATTTTAAATTAGAAAAATGTTTTTTTTGTTGGTCTTGGGATGTGGGCTAAAGGGTCATTGATGTTTGGGGCTAGTTATATATATGTTGGAAAAATATATATATATATATATATATATATATATATATATATATATATATATATTATTAATTTATTAAATTTTTCGCTTTTGGTGTTCTAAGCATTTTCCTATAAATAGGGTGCTTAGGTTAGAATTAAAAATCACACCGAAACTAAAGTTTTCTCTCTATATTATCGAGCGTATTCTTGTTAGTATTTTGAGTATACTTTGAGTATTGCTATACGATGCAAGTTCAAGTCATAGCTTATATCCGGCGTTTCAACTATAAGTATTATTCTTTCAAGGTAAGGGATATTATTTTTTTTTCGTAATGATATTATTTCTTCAATATCGTTATACTGAAATATTGATCTGAAGTTTTTATCAAATTTGGAACTTTTGGTGAATTTGAGTTCTTATTCTCAGATATCTGACTATTCACGATATCGACCTTTATTCACGAATACGACACTATTCATCAAAAAATGAAAATTTTTCTTTTCGTCTAAAATATCTATTGTGAATACTAGCTTTGATTGTATCCATGTTTTGATCATTCTTGAATTTTACACCACTATGATTGTTTTTGAGGTATTTTTGGACATGGATAAAACAAAGTACGAATCCTTAATCCTTAATCCTTGTCATTTTGTTTCACTGGATTCGTTTATTTAAAAATATTTTTCATCATCCTCAGTCTTAAATGATGATATTATTGAATATCTTTGGCCTGTAGTGCAAAGATGAACAATTTCTGATGAATATCTTTGGCCCGTAGTGCAAAGATGAACAGGTGTTTAGATGAACATGACCAACAGATGAATATCCTTGGCCTGTAGTGCAAGGATGAATATATGATTCAAGATGTGCATTGATTGATGTTACAGGGATAAAAATACTGTAGATAGACTGTTAAATTCATAGACATTAGTAGATTTCATCCTCTACGTAACTCTTCTATGAATTAATATTTTTCGCTGCGAATATTGATTTAAAACTTGTTGTCTATTGTATTCTATTTGATTTTTCCCTGTTGAAGACTAACGATAATTTGTTGTATATTATCTTAGTCATAATATTCTTTACTGGGCTAGTTGAGCTCACCCTTTTTCCTTTTTGTTCCATTTTTCTTCTTAGGAGACGAGAATAGAGCAAGTACGAGTCGGGGTATGAAATGAAGGTTATAGGGAGAGTTGTTTATTAGTCCTCACCATTTTTGTAAAATAATATATCAATAATTATGATGGGGATTTATTTGTATGTGGATATTGTCTAGATGGCAATATATGTATTTAAACTCATAGTTTACATGTTGTAATAATAAAGTTATAGTTGTTTCTAAACCATGTATTGACAACTCAGAATGGGTGATGTATACCTGTTTTGGGGGAGTCGCACAAATATTGCCTGCTAGACAATATTCACATGCAAATAAGTCCTCATTACAATTATTCAAACACTATTTTACAGAAATAGTGAGGACTGCTAAAACATCTTTCTAGAAACCTCACTCCATACCCCGACTCGATCCTGCTATGTTCTCACCCCCTGAGAAGAAAAATGGAACAAAAAGGAAAAGGGTGAGCTCCACTAGCCCAGTAAAGAATATTACGACTAAGATAATATACAACAAATTATCGTTAGTCTTCAACAGGGAAAAATCTGATAAAAATATAATCGACAACAAGTTTTAGATCAACAAATGCAGCGAAAATAGCAATCCATTATAAGAGTCACGTAGAGGATGAATTCTACTATCTTCTAATATTTAAGAGTCCATCATCAATATTTTATCCCTGTAAGAACAATCAATATACATCTTTAATCATCTTTGCACTACATGCCAAAGATATTCATTTATATCACCAGTTGGTCATGTTCATCTCAACACCTGTTCATCTTTGCACTATAGGCCAAAGATATTCATCAGTTAATCATTCATCTTTGCACTACAGGCCAAAGATATTCAATAGTATCATCATTTAGGACTGAGGATGATGAAAAATATTTTTTTTTAAAAGAAACGAATCCAGTGAAACAAAATGACAAGGATTAAGGATTAAGGATTCGTACTTTAGTTTGTCCAAATTCAAAAATACTCCATAATAAACAATTATGAGCCAAACTTCAAGAATGAAGATCAAAACATGGATACAATCAAAGCTAGTAACCATAATAGATATTTTGGACAAAAAGAAAAATTTTCATTTTTTTAATTGAATAAGACTAGTATTCGTGAATAAAGGTCGTGATGCGTGAATAGTCTTAGTATATGTGAATAGTAACCCTGACACAAAAAGTTCCAAATTTGATAAAAAGTTCATCAATATTTCGGTATAATGATATTGAAGAAAATAATACCATTTACGAAATAAATAACATCCCTTACCTCAAAGAAACCGTAGTTCAGACTGAATTTCGGGTATAAAGTCGACAGAAACTCGCACCGTATAGCAACACTCAAAGTATACTCACAAGAATACGCTCGATAATATATAGAGAGAAAGAGAGAAAACTTTGTTTCTGGTGTGATTTTCAATTCTAACTTTACCTTCTATTTATAGGAAAATGCTAGAACGCCAAAGGAGACTAAAATAATAAAATAATATATTTTCACTTCTTTTCTTCTACGCATGCTTGGTTGAAATTTAAGACCAGCCACCAGCCATCTTTGAATAAATTTTCAGCAGCCCATGTGTTTGAAAAATCAAAAGTGGGACCCACCCATAATTTAATAAAAATTATTTTATTTTCCGAAACTTCAACAATTCATAGAAAATAGCTCGTTTATCAGAAAAATTTGAAACTCGCGACTTTCCATGGAAAATTCCATTCTCTACAACTTTACAGAAGAAATTTTTTCCAAATTCCAAACAGAAATTATCCGAAATTCATAAACGGACGATTTTACAGTCTATAATCAATTTTCGGTCAAGAATTGTGTCCACCGACACACAAAACATGTGTTAAATATTTAATGTCACAAAAATACTCTTCCTCTTCATATACTCATATATCCCACATTCATTGTAAAAATATCACCGTTAATATATTATTAAAATAATATATTTAATTGAATTATTTTATCAGAAAAAGATAAAATATTAATTTTCAACAATTGTCACATTAAAAATTTCCTCTATCTATATCCACATAAAATAAATATTTTCTTTATCATAATAATCAATAATTAAATATTCAAAAATAATATTACAGAATCACAATACTGACAACCAGGCCATTCCCAGGATAGAGTGGGCTTTCCAATAAGGATTTCTCCTTACTGGCGAGCAATTAGGTGACCAAACCTCTCCTTAGACAGAACTTTTTAGACATTGCCAATAATGTTATCTGATAATATTATTCAAATAATATGAATTATTGATCTGATAATAAAAAATACTGTGCAGT
The DNA here is from genome assembly GCA_020205605.1 of Panax ginseng. Taxonomy (NCBI): domain Eukaryota; kingdom Viridiplantae; phylum Streptophyta; class Magnoliopsida; order Apiales; family Araliaceae; genus Panax; species Panax ginseng. Next base: position 104,552,021 of record CM035142.1, on the reverse strand, counting down.
GACAATTATTGAAACAATAATAATATAAATATCAATGCAGCAACTATTGAATCAATAAAATAAAATAATGAGCGATAATTCGTAACAATTATTGAGTAGTGCCTTCTTACGCACGAATCAATAATTCAATAATATTGTGCAATGTCTGGTAATCTTCTTTATGCGACCACACGTATATTATCGTATTTTAACTACCGGGTAACCCAACGAGGTGTTAGCAGAAACAATTCTGTGAATTATTTATAAAACTCAATCTTTGTCGTTTTCTTTCATCCAATAGTTTTTCCGTTATAGGGCCCTGAATGGTTTCTTGGCAGTAAATTGAATATTCCCCGATGGCAAGAAGAATATTACGACCAAATGAATATTCCAGACAAAATGAATATTTTAATAACCACTTGCTTATTTTGTAAAATTTTCACATTTCACCCATAACCAAAGCATTATATCAAATTAACCCTTATTAATTTAGAATAAGGAATAAAGGAAAATTCAATTTTATTTATAATAAGTTGGGGTCTTACATTATATTATTGGCCCATGTAAATTAATGACTAAATGGATTCAATTTTACACAGTTATAAAGTAGACCCAATTAATTTTAAGATTTAATTTTATTAAAGTAATAATACTTATTAATTACTCCCTCCGTCCCAGGATAAAAGTCTTTATTACTATTCTAGGTAGTCCCAAGTTAAATGTCTACTTATCTTAAATGATCTATTTTTTACAATAATTTGCCTATAATACTCATTAACGCTGGGATCTTACATGGCGCCCCAATCACGTAAGGCATACGATCCTGCCGCGACAAAAACACGACAAACACCACAAGCTTTCGATTCGGACCCGTAGAGGATAGCTCAGGCGTGAGAGTAAGTATGCGTGTTCACAAGGTTAACAATGGAGGAATGTAATGTCTAGTGTACTGAGAGAGATAATAATTCTTAGTTGTGTGTTTGTCATTAGGAATGAATACCTACCTCTTTGTGAAGATCTCCTTGCCAGATTATACTCTCTTTGCCTGGATTACTGTGTCACCCACTACCTCTGACACAGCCCCCGTGATATGATGGGTATTGCTGACTGTCTACAGTCTACTCACTACTTTTGATCACTGTTTTTACCGCCGGCCGGCTATGATCTAATCCACATTAATGCATGACAGATATCTTAGTCAACAGTCATGCTTTTTCATCATTACAAGTCAAAGTAATATATATTAAATGATCCATTGAGTTAGTCCAATAAACCGCCGGTCCTTAATAGTTAAAATAGAAGTAATATGGTGACTAGGCCCAATGACTTTTAAAGTTTAATAAAGAAGGCCCAAAAGACTAATTAAATAAGTAAGCCCAATTTACTTAGCTCAAAGAGAGAAAATATCATGACCCAACAATACCCTTATTATTAATTGTTATATTTCTATTCTCTAGGCATATTTATGGAGCATAACAAGTAATGTGCAAAAAATTATGCAATTGAATAAAAAATTAAATATAAATAATTTTATCATTTTATCATCTTTTTTAATATGCTTAAAAAGTGGACCAGTACTTTTATATGGGACGGAGGGAGTATTATTAGTCCGAAAAACCAATAACTAATTTGTTCGGTCATCCAATTCAAAAGAACCGACTCTAATTCAAATCAGTGAGCTTTCTGGGCGGGTAGTGATCGATAATGGCGACAACTGTTTCACAGCTTAGGGTAGGTCCCGTACTCATGTCACCAAAGCATCATTCTTTTTATTCATCAACGAGACAGTTCTCGTCCAACAATTTCTTCCTCCTGAAGAAGAAATTCGACGAAAATCGACCAAATTTTCCCAAATTGCGACTTGTTTTCCCCAAGAGCCATTCAATTTTAAGGTGCGAGTTGAGTAATAACTGCAGCAAAGCAAATATTTTTCCAACTCGTAGTTTACAAAAAGATCCTCTTTTTGTTGTGAAGAAATTCATAAATCCTTGTTCAATTCAGAAACTTTTCCAAGATTCTGTTTTTAATGGTCCATTAGTTCCAGTGCTGGAAAAACTCTCCAGAAAGTTTGCCTCATTGTTATTATTAGGGGTTTTGATCATGATGGGCATGGCTTTGGTCAGTCGGGATTCAGCATTGGCAGCTTCTACTGGACGAGTGGGCGAGCGTATATCGAATTGTCGTTCATCTCGTTCTTTTGCGGCCTGTTCGTCTCGATATCGTTTTGATACTCCTGAGAGCAGAAAGGCGAATAACCGCATGAACACCTTCGTCTTCTTAACGCTGTTAAGCATGTTTGTATGGGGTTATTGCAGGAAGAATGACGGAAGTGTTCTCATGCTTCAGGTTTGGTAGAATTTGAGCTTTTCCCGATACATTCTTGAGACATCTGACCGATTTGATTTTGTTGTTGTTGTTGTTGTTGTTGTTGTTGTTGTTGTTGTTGTTGTTGTTGTTGTACTCAGGTTGGAATTTTGGACAAAACCGAGAATTGCTAAGGAAGCTTAATATAATGGCTCAAACTGCTGATATATCCACATCTCGGGGTTTGATCGATTTATTGCAAGGTACACTTTGCTATGATTTTTATTTTTCAATCTGATTTGGATGCATCCTTACTCAATTGAAACTTGATGTAACATGGTTATATTCCCTCCGTTCCACCAAAAAAAAGCTGCATTAGCAACTATTAAGAGCATACTTTTGTTATGTGTACCCCTAGGGTTAATAAGTTGTTAGTTTAGTAGTTTGGTGTGATAATAAAATTTTAATGGCAAACTTGAGAACAATGTGTCATTTTATACTATTATCACTAAAAAGTAGATTTTTTTTTTGATAAAGTAGATGCTTTTCGTGAGATGGAGGGATTATTACTTAGCGATGATGGTACACATGGAACAATAGTTGGTTGAGTAGTAGTGTAGAAGTGTTTCAAGCATTTTGTGTGATGTAATAAACTTTGCCTAGTGTAAGGTGAAACTTTATAGAATGACTGTTAGCAACTACACTATATTACAGGGAAATTGCATAAAGTAAGGGTGTGAGAGTATTGTTACTTAGATTGAAGATGCGGTACATGGAATGAAATAGGGAACATAAAACATCATTTTTCATGGTACGGGGTACGATAGGGATATGTTTTTTCAAATCGTTTAGTTGAAAATACGATACATTTTGTGGAAATTCAAGGGCAAGGAAATGCGTACCAATTAGGGTTGAAGCTAATAGAGTTTTCCCTCATACAATCTAAAAGATATGTGGAGCATTGAATGTTGAGGAACCACACGATGTGGGACCTCATATCTGTAATTAGCATGCTTAGGTTATTAGTGACATTCATCAACAAAGTTATACAAAGCAGGATATAGTGAAGAATTCTGGTAAGAGGTATCCTCAATGTTTTATGAAGAGATCATGGTGCATACCTTTAAGGCTAGACAACTGTTTTTTTGTGCAGTCGAGTGAGGGAAAGAGTCCTTAATGTTGACACCTGTTGGTCCGATTAGATGACACAATTAACAGCATAAGTATCTGCGCCAACGAGTAATAAAGTGCAAGTATATATATCGTCCCACGGAGAATTAATGGATAAAAGATACCAAACCACTAGCACATAATCATTTTGGTCTTATTTAAACAGCGGTAAAGAGTTTAAATATTAAAACTAAATTATACTAGGCAAGGAATTAAACTTAAACTGTGGAATCCTAGAGTAAAACTAGATATGAAGGCTTGAGATTACAATTTCCCCCCAACAATTCATTTGAAACTCTTAACTCTCTCATTTGAAATAATTAACAACATAGAATCAACAACTGAGAAATCATGATTACATAAGAGCCTCTATCGATGAACAACTATGAATCTTTCTCATGCGGCATGTAGGTATATGTCTATCCTACACACTATCAAAAGACCAATATCAAGAATAATTAACAAGACACATGTCACGGAAAATCTCGTTAACTACTCCTTGATTACCCACTTTCACATAGGAATGCATTAAGATTGGATTCTCAATTTGGTTGCATACGGTATTTAGGTATATTTCTATCCTAAATACTATCAAATCATCTATTCTCGAGGATAATGAAGAAGACACACGTCACATAATCTCATAGACTACCCACAAGAATATTTAATTTTCGCATGATATCATAACTAGGTCTCAACCTATAATCCGTTTGTCAAGTTCATACAGGTTCCCAAGGTAATTACAAGCCAAACAATTAATCTATAAGCACAAGTTATGATAACCAATCCAGAAGTAATCAATTAATAGCAAAGAGAGAGAAATCAATACAAACTATGTGTTGGGTTCCATTGAAACCTCAAAAATTGATTTAAGATATCATATTGAAGCCCATCTATCATCCACAAGTAGCATACATGTCATAAGATTACACAATAGAAAGCAAAGAGAGTTTAGAAATAAGAGTGCAAATCTGAGTCTCCAAGCATTGATGTTGAATCTTGATACATCCACTTGTTTCAACCATCAAGTCTAATAAAACCCTAGAAAACTAACTACTTCAAACTAGCCTAATCTACTCTCTACTCCTAACCTAGACAAGAAATGAAAAGGAAAATGAAAATAGAAGGAGATTAGGGCTTCAACTACCCATAGGAGGATGTCTGAAATGTGTAGTAAATGAGCCCTTATAAGCATCCCCCAGTCGAGTCTGCCTTGTCTTGTTGCTCCCAAGCCAAAACCGAAACTGCAGCTAAAAATCAAAGTCAACAGTCAAGCATGGCCAAAGTAGCTTGTTGTCTTAGGCTCCACGACCGATGCCTGCATTGAGGGTAAGATTCTTTGGAATTACGCTTTTCGATCTGATGCTCCTGCTGCCCTTTTCTGACTTCTTTCCATGCTAGCTTCATGATGCATTCTCCTGCCAATCACCCCTTCGCCATGACCTTGGTTCCCTCTTTGATATGCCCATCCTCATGCCATGATTTGCTCTTTACGTGTTGTCCCTTTTATGCTCTTTTAATCCTTTTAAGCTCCAAATGCTCCCGGAGAGTTCCAAATATAGAAATCTGCAAAAGAAAGTAAACAATGCATGAAAAGCTACGATAATACATGAATTTAAGCAACAATCTAAATGAGTTGATATCTAAATAAGTGGTTATAAAACCACTTATCACACCCAATCAAGAAGTAGTACCACAAAAGGGTGTCCTTCTAATTGGGACTCTTAGTAACTCATCTAATAGAAGCCTGATCGCTCTTAAGCCTGAATACATGCAGCCCAGAAATAGATGGCTTGTTACCATAGTTGTCACGACGCCACGGCGAGACGCGACAATAGTTACCGCTAGGACGCATAGGCAATAAGGCGCCCGCCATGGCATCCGTATGACGATAAATTATTAAAATGTGTAATTTATACATTATTTATTTTACTTAAAAAGTATATTGAACATTAAAATTTTATATACATTAAAACTCAAAACATAATAACTAGTTGTGTTTGTTTAGCTCTTAATGCCTCTTAATGAACCCATGTCTGAATCGGTAAGAGGCAAAAGTTGTTCGTTAAAATTTTGTTTGTCTCTTAATCGGTAAGACATAAAATTAAGTCCAAATCATTAAGAGGTGTCTCTTAATGAATTTGTTTTTATAATTTTTTTATATAAATACATTTAACAATATTATCCACTCATTTTTATTAAATTGAATATCTAAAATTATTAAATAAAATTTTACTTTTTAAAATGGTAAAATAGTGTCATTAAGAAGCAACTCTCTTTATAGTTATCAAACAGTTTTTTAGATTCAAATGTTATTTTACTCAGATGATTTAATTTATTAAGACATACTAACCATTTAGATCTTAATTATACGGTTTTATCAAACACAACCTAACACTATAGAATATACTTAAAAACACAATTATATGAATATTTCACAATCAAAATTCAAAAATAAATTGAGTCATGGGTAAAAAATGTCTTAATCACTTAACTTGGGTCAGCTCGACGTCCAAGGCGTCACATTGTCCTTTTCTAGCGCCAGGACGCCTAATGGCTGCATAGGCGACGCCATGACAACTATGCTTGCTACCCCTTATCCGTGAAAAGAAAAAAAAAATCATATTATGATGAAGCTTCTAAATATAATGAAGAACCTATGTATCATCATCCCTAGTATCACAATTCAACTAGGCAGAAATTTTTACAGGAGATCACTTAATGCGGAAATGAAAGTTTGACCTCAAGAATCTGCAACAAACAGAATTTGTTATCTAATAATAATTTAGCAGAAATGTGATGTTTAAGCATCTAATACTAAGTTAGAATTTTAATATTTGTGCAAATAGAGAGGTATAAAACAGCGAGCTATTTGTGTACGTTAACTTTAGAGTTTTGAGACAAAAGAGTAGCATGATTGAGAATGATAGTACTATTACGAAGTGTACATTGTTGGTGAGGATTACAGTAGACATATATTTAATTATTAGTTGATTGATATTTCTTGCATTTATATATACTCATGGTTTGACCTTATTCTAGAGCATGCATGTTTGTACATTACTTTGTTACTACTATCCTTGAGACGTCTTTTCTCTATATTTAGCTGCTCTTATATGTTATGCAACATATCAGGTTACTTCATTTAGTTTCAGTTGTTCTGGAAACTATGATTTTAACTTCACTTTCTTCTTTCTGTTTTTTTTTTTCTTGTAGAAGTATCGAAAGCTCTGCGTCAACATTATGATTCTTGCCATTTTGCCTATTTTTTTGTAAGTTAATACCTTTTCACAAATATATTGCTAGTGTAGTTAAAATCCTTTTTGCAGTTAATTCTTTGCAACAAACAATTGGCACTGATTTGGCAAAATATCTGTTGAGTCCTGAAAAATATATAAGTAATAACTAATGAAGGGAAGATATTTATGCCTACCATTTAATTTTAGTAAGTGAAGATGTCAAAAGATAAGTTTATACATGTTCATAATCAGATAACAGTTTATATTAGTTTAGTTTTTCAATTTCATTGCTTCATTACTTGATCTCTAAAACTAGAGAAAAGTTGATGTCTAAAATTCAAATAGTTTTGGAGCTTTGGATACGCCTTGTTCCTAGAGGGAGGCACGAGTTGTATTTAGGAGTTGTTAGTGTGATGCGAGCAGTTGCTTCAGTTGTTTTTTTTTGTTTAAATCTTAAATCGACAGATTTCAGGAGAATGTATTCATTAATACATGCTTGCGAACTTGTAAATTGTTGCAGGAGAAATATAGTCACACTAGGGAAGTGTTTATAAAGGCCTGCTACTGGTACCTTCAAATTACGAAACGTGCACGATATGAAAAGGAGACATTAATGAATGTAGATGGTGTAAAGTCAAAAACAACCGCTGTTGATAAAGCTAATAGCATTGAGAACGAGTATACAGTGGTATATATATATATATATATATATATATATATATATATATATTCTATGTTTTAGTTCGGACGTCATACGGAGTGTTTTATATATATTTCTTGCATGGTAACTTTGTGCTTATAAAGCTTATAAGTTGTCAACTTTGTGCTTACTGAGCATCACCACCACTTTTTTCATTTTGACCAATTGTGCTGTTTGGATTGTTAATCATTCTCAAGTACATGAAGGTTGAAGTATGTATCCCATGCATACTGCACAGAAATATCAACCACCATGCTGTATTTATTTTATCACTACTTTTCTAGCATGCATGCTTTGAGTGATATTAATATTCTCGACCGGCTTTTATATTTCAATTAGGTAACAGTTTTGGTGGTTGCTAGAGGTAAATTTTCATTTCCTAGATGGAGGTTCAAGAGAGCCTTGCAAACATTTTGCTCCATTCCAACTAAGAAAATAGTGGTAACTCCTACTACTAGTAATTATTTTTCAATATTTCTACGGACTTTGCATGATATTTACTCGATGTCTTTCTTTTTATACAGGCGGTGCAACTGTTGTGGAACCTTCGTGATGAGACGATATCCGAGCAACAACTTCGTGAAAATTTCCCACATATGAATGGGTATGAAGAATAAATAGCTAGGTCATGAGAGGAATGATTTTTGTCTATTAACATTATATATGGAGTGACTAGTTTCTTTTATGTCAAGTTCGTCCTTTTACCGCTGCTCGTTTGCAGGTTTTAATAGTCACTATGGATTATTAATTTTATTTTGGGTTGCCAAGTTCGATCTTCCTTTTTATGTTTCTTCTAATCTTTCTATTCTAGTTTTTAGTTTTATATGGGTTTCATATTTTACCCCATCTAAACTAAATGCAGATAAAAGCATTGAGTATTTGAATCAAACAAAATACCACTTGAAGAAGGGATGTGATTCTAGTTTCATTTATTACAAAAAATATATATAATTTTCTTCTTATTTTTACCATAGAATATTGATAATTTTTTATAAATGACAATGATGTAGTATAAGTTTTGGGTTGCATGGTAACGAAATATCAAGACGTGAAAATTATTTAATTTTCATAAACTAAAAGGTACCGAAATTTGAATATTCGCTAAGAGGCAGTGTGCTGTTTTTTTTTTGTTACCTCTTAATGCCTTTAATCGGTTAAGATACAAAAGTCTAAATAATTAAGAGGCAAGTCTGAATCGAACATTGCAATTGTTATAAATAGATATTTTTACATGAAAATCGTCGCTATAAATTCTATAACGACAATTTTTGCAATCGTTATATATCTATAGCGACACTTTTCATATGAACGTATCAAAAAATCATGTAAAAATATCAGCTTCCTTATAATTTTCATCATCAGAGTTGATTTTGCATTCTTAGCCCCGATTCACATAATTGAAAGCAATAGAAGATCAAACTTTAAGAAGAAATTGGTTCTTGGTTTAAAAAAAAATATAGAAAATAGTTGAAATAATACCAACTAAAGATCCAAAACAAACCAATTCCATCCCTTTCCAAGAAAAGCACCTAAGTTGCAATTGTTTGAAAAAAAAAAAAAAAAAAAACTACATGTAAAACTAACAGATTGAAAATTGGCTTCTCTTCAAATATGTCTCCGGATATGAGGTATGCATTTGGGGCTCACCACACGATGATCATAACTTCTAAAATGGAGTAAATATAGAATTGAGAGTTAGAACTCAAATAAGCGCAACTCAACCATCCCCTCCTGCCTTTTTGGGGAATACCAGGCTACCACTTTCCCAGATTGTAGGAGCCTCAGGGAGTAATTCAAACTGTATATAATATCTTCGATATGTGGACCTAGTGTCCCCGATGGAGAAGAGTCGGCGAAAACTTGGAATCTACTAAAACACAATTGGCCTGCAACTGCAAAGGCAAAAGGGTTTCAGTTGAGGGTTCTACTGTGACATTTCCACAAACAAAACAACTTGAGACCTTGCAGATCCAACTCAAAAAGTTATTTCCATTCATCTAGTATTTTTTTTTAATAATTCAATTCAGTTAAAATTGGTGATTATATAGGTCATTATGACTTTAAAATTTTAATTGCTCTAGAGGACACAATTTTTGAATTTCAAACAAATATGTTCTTCATTAAATTGGTGAATTTTCACAGGCAAGGTGCCCCGAATAAAAATTCAAGTACCTGTTGATGAAAGATCAGATTGAGCCTAGGGGAAGAAAGCAGAGTTTCTGCATCATTAACTTTAGCTTTCCTGAAAATGTTGGATGCCCTTTTGGCTAAAGCAGAAGCTGTAGAGATATACAGGCGAGCATCTACCCTAGAGAGGTCCCCAAAGAGCTTCTTGAATTTCCCGTGTTGGAAAGTACAGCAAACTGACCCAAATAAATCCGCATTGAAAGAAGTTCTACTCTTAGCACCCATAGATGTGTCATTCCCATCTTCCCGTGACTCAACAGCCACCAAGCTCTTTCCTCTGCCAAACAAGGCTCCACAAGTATCACCTAAAGTGTAGTTTTAACAGGAAATAATTAAAAAGGATTTCATATAAAATAGAAAGAAAAAATCACTCGAAGAAAGCGAAAAGAAGGAAAAGAGCATATCTCAGATTACTTTAACGAAAAAAAAAAATGAAAGATGATGCGACCTATTTATAAGAGAAGCGAAAGGAAAAGAAAAGCATGATGCACATAAGAAGCGGGCTTAACTATTTATTTTTTGTAAGGACGAAGAATTAAATTCTATATTCTATCTTATTCACTCTTTATGACGAAGAATCAAATTATCACTATATTTATTCCTTTTCTTATCTTCCATCCCTTACGCATGCAATTTGGTAATTTTTGTTCCCAAAAGGTATTTTAGCTTATATTATGACATCTTGAAATAGGATGAATTGAGACAATATTTTGTAAATACGTAATTATCCTTTGGCCGTTCGCGAGAGAGTTTGAGTTTAGTACCAATATTTTAGCAACAAATCTAATAAATCTAGTTGTAGTGTTTGGGGTATTTAACCACAACAATGGGGTATTTAACCACAACAATGTTATCATCTTCATTATTTCTTGGCAAGCAAAGATATAATATTAACCAATAGGCATTTATTCTTTTATGAAACAAGACAAAATAAATCACCTTATAAGCAATTGTAAGTGTAAAAATATGAGGTGTTATGAAGTTGCTAACAAATTGAAAAGGGAAACACATATGGTGAGAAAATATAGCTAATTTAGTTATTATATATTATTTTCTTTTAAACTAAAGCAGTTTACACTCGATAATTTATTGTATTCACTAGAGCACCGTGAAAACATATTTGTAAGGCTGAAAGTGAAAGGTTACCGATAATTCCAGAAACTGCTGCATGAGGTACCTTTAGGCGAATGTCATATGTAGGCTGCCAAAACCGACCTCTTTCTGTCTCTACTATGAGATCCTGTGTTGTCTCCTTCTGCCTCCAAAGGTCTTTGCTTTTCTCATAAGAGAAGGCAGCTTTTGCATAATCCAGGCATTAGAGCAAGAGGGTGCCTCACCGCTACTATGAAATTCACTTTGAGGATGGCGCTATTTTTGTGTACCCCAAAGCGATATCGAAATCCAGATTCAGAAACAAGGAGGCACAATCCAAGGATATCGACTCAGGCACATCCCAATAACTTCCTTTATGGTCTACAAACAGCTCAGGCCATGCAGCTTCCAAAGTAATATCATGATCAGGGAGCTGCAAAGACAAAATGGAAGAAGATTAGGACCAACCTCAACCAATGTTCAATTTAAGTGGAAGCACATATCATGCAGACAAACAATAAAGCAATTTAAACCCTATATCGTCAGAAGAAAGTCAATATAAATCTAATCAATACCCAGTAGCATGGAACAAGACTCGCTAAAAGTTGAGCTTAAAGGACAGGTGCTTAGTCACAATACTCATCAAAATAAAGAAATTAAGCAACAGGAAACATTTATGAGAAGTCATATGTCAGTTATATACTTCCTTCGAATTCTGGGATACATATAAACAGATATATCCCTGAAGGTAATACTAGCACTGTTACACTGTAAGATTGTAATGATTCCCATAGGTGTATTGAAGGCATGGTCAAAAGCACACAGGTTACAGGTTTACCCAATCTTAACCACTTGGTACATAAGGACAATAATTGCTCTCATTAAGAGAAGGAAAACCAGGATAAAGAAAACTTTTGGCAAAGTAGTTTTATCGAGGTTGCCTCTCGTTTATGGTTGACTAGACATATCCTTGGAAGTTTGTCCCTCAGATACACTTCTTCTCCCTGCTTGACAAGGTGGGGACTGCTCTCTCATTTAATTGTAGGAGCAAATCTAGGAAGTTAATATTTCTTTTTCATCTACCTCCCAAAATATTTATTGTTTTTCAACTTGCATGATGCCCTACTCAAATTTCTCATTCGTTCTAGGAGATAATTTTCTAGGAACTTCAATTATTTTAAGACCTTAATGAGCAGTGGAGGATTCGATTCTTGTTACTTAACACTTAATTTTTCTATTCTTTTCATTGGTCAACCTTTCCTGATGGAAGAGTGGAATCTAGACAGTTATGGTATGTACTTTTGTATGCCAAAAAATTTGGCTCTCGTTATGCGTTTTGAAACCTCTCACTGTTTCCAATAATAACATTTAACTGGAAAGCAACAGTTCTCTGAAGTTGGAGTTTTGGTGTAATCAATCTTTTAGATAAAAGAAATGTAATTAAAAAGACAGAATACAAGGAATAAGGAGGGTGAACAAGGTATACCCCAAACAAAATAAAAGAAAAAAAATATAAATTCCTACTGCAGCACTGCCAGTGAAGCCCTATATAAATCTAAAAAGCAATTGCCCAAATTCCCATAACTGGATGGAGCGCATAAGGAAAGTGAACCAGACTACTTAACTACTTAAAGGGCATGAGATGTCCCCTAAAAGTTGAACTTTTATTCTGGTCAATGATTCTCAGAAAACTGAAAACTAATGATTTATTGCAAATTTAGCATCTTTATGAGGTTCTTTTGTGCATTGGTGCACGTTTTGCCATTGCATAATGAGATTCATACTAGTATATTTTGCATTGTTATGGAGCATGAAGCAAGCGGAATAGGTTATTTTGGCTTTTTGGATAATCTTGGATATGTGCTTTGAAGCAAGACAAGGTCAGAAGGGCTAGGTCCTATCCTCACAAGGATTTGGTAAAAACACAGAATCCCACAAATCCTTTCAAATCGATCGTTCAATTTAGAGCATTATAACGATGGATCACATCATTAGATAAGGAACATAAACCTTCTTCTAAGGTAACCTAATGGTCCTAATTTAGTAAGAAAACTCCTAATAATTATTTACTAGACTACTACAAATGAAAGATACAAAACAATACCAATAATAAGTGTAAAATTATTTAGATATAACTACTTAATCCATAAATAATAATATAAATAATTACTGATTTAATTAATTGCAAAATTCCATTAGCTTTCTAGGCCCATTCTGTTTTGTGCTTCCTATAGTAGCTAGGGAGAGGGAAAGAACATAATTGTGCTTGTGTATTGGCTTTTCTTTGGTGTTTGGATTGTGATTTTTGTGACCAATACCTTCCTAATCATCCCTAATATATAGAATTCGTTTTACTTTTGGTTTTGTCCAATGTTATTTAGCTTTGTATTATACTATTCATTTTCATTTATTTCTTGGCAGACTTAACGCATCCTTGGTAGTAATGTAGTATCATCTCTTCATCATCTATAAAATCTTCTTTTCTTATGGAAAAAAAAAAGCGTACATCTCTTCATCATACATACATATAAAAAATAATGTAATTAACAAGGAAAAATCTTATTTTCTCAGCTGTACAAATGAAGCAAAGATTTCTAGAAAATTCTAGTCTTGATCATAGCTACTTCAAACATATAACCACAATACTGAGACTCTTTCCAAGTAAACATTGCATAAGAGACTTTTCAAAGCATTATTTACATTGCTGGCCCTTAACAGATTCAAATTTAAGAGCAATTGGTAACTTCAACTTGACATGGTTTTAGATCTTTAGTTTACTTGAGGGTTTGGGTCAAATGTCCCCATCCATGATGTTAGTACAGCAAGGATTGTAAGTGAGGGAATTGCTAAAGCATGATGTACATTGTTGGGCCTCCTCTCTAATATTTTTGGAGCAGTTGGTAACTTGAAAAGACTGAGAGTAATGGTGACCCTAAGATAATAATCATGACCGGCAAAAATGAAATTTTGCAGAACTGGGATACTATAACAAGAAACAGCTACAAATGAAAAGCTAAAGAAATAAGGAAAGACTTAGAAGTTAGGACATAGAATGACGAAGAATTATAAAGAAAAATAAGAAAAGACTTAGAAGTTGGGACGTAGAATGACGAAGAATTATAAAAAAAAATAAGGAAAGACATATTACCATAGAATGACAAAGAAAAACATCTATATAATAAATAAATAAATAATCGAATAAAAATAAAACCAAACTTGAGCATGATACGGTACATAAGACGATAACTTGAAGTTTGGGCTTATTCTTGCCTTATGAAAGAGCATGGCCTTTTTTGTTGTCTGTTCCTCTCACCTTGCCTTTCTATGCTCAACAATAAGGAAGTTGAGGATGTCAGAGATAACTGTGAGCACAAACCGATAGAATAAAAGCGACTTATCCAAGAAATGCTTAGCAGCATCTTTGAATGAAGGCAGCCCAGAGTCATCTCTAAATATGTGTCCTTTAATAGCTGATATTAGTTTCTTGGACGAAATTGCCCAACTAATCCAACCCACCTGAACATGCAAAAATTGAAAGAAACATGAATTGGTATGCTAGATGAAGAAATTGTGAGTGCAAGCTGAAAGAGAATACTTTTTTTTTTTGATAAGTGAAAGGGTATGCTAAATTATGCAGTCTAAGTTTCAAATGCAAACCAAATTTCAGCCCATACATTTGATAAGAGGTATGCTAAAGCAAGAAGGAAATTTAACTCCACATAATTAGATGATAGTTCACAGTTCTAGGCCTGGCAATTTCCCCCGAAATTGTGAGTGCAAGCTGAAAGAGAATACTTTTTTTTTTGATAAGTGAAAGGGTATTCTAAATTATGCAGTCTAAGATTCAAATGCAAACCAAATTTCAGCCCATACATTTGGGAAGAGGTATGCTAAAGCAATAAGGAATTTTAACTCCACATAATTAGATGATAGTTCACGGTTCTAGGCAATTTCCCCCGAACCCGACGGGGCCAGTCCGATCCCGACCCTAATGGGATCCGATTTTTTAAACCCTATAGAGTTAGGGTCGGGTATGGGATAACCCTTTCACCCCGTTCCCAACCCGATTATATGTATATACATAATTTATTTAAAAATAGCATTTTGTATATATATAATTATGTACTTATTTAGGTTATTTCATTATAAATTCATAATATTTGTAATATAATATATTAATATGTTGTTAGTAATAGAAATGTTGCATGTTATTTGATTTTGAATTAAAAATATTTGTACAAAGTAATATAAAAAATTAGAGAAATTTAGTTTAGGAAAATGAGAGTAATCTGGTAAACATAAAGGGGTGTGTATGGGGTATTGTTTTTGAGTCGAATTGGGATTCGGAGGGATTGCTCCATATTGGTGGTGCAGGTATGGGGAGGGTCCCCAGACCATACTACCCCATTGCCAGAGCCTACACAATTCCATTCTACAACACAAGTTGAAGAACCTTCTTCTTTTCTTTTTCTTCTTTCCTTTTTCCTTTTGATTAGTTTCAAGTTGTAGATCACCATAATTTGAACAAAAAATGAGGAAAAGTTAATCCCAAATACCTTTTCTTTACTTATTCAAAAACCAAGATATTGGAGGCATATATATAATATGCAAACAAAATAAATTTAAAATCCAACATATATGGGAAAGGTTAAGCATGTGTAGTAATTGCTTTGAGAAACAATCACTATAACAATGTGTAAAAATACCATTTCTCCAAAAGCATCTAACATGGCCAAAGGGAAAAGAGAAATTAAAATTATTGGAAATATAATTTCAATTGTACAGACTGAAAACTGATGCAGAAGAGATTTCAGGCTACACGTGTAAATACATATATGCAAAAGTAGCAAGAATTAAGTACTATGCATATAATTGTGCTCAACAATAATGAGCTTTCTGATTATAAACTTCTATTATTAGGGGGAAAAGAAGAAAGTTATCAACAACAACAATAATCACGAAATCTGAAATTTAATCCATTTAATTAGAATAGTTATTTGACAACAATCATAAAATTCAAAACAGTAGGGTTTTTCATTTTCCTAAACTTTACTCAACACATACAAGCAAACACATTTGGCTAAGGTACCACCTTCTCCTTCCTGAGCCAAAATTGCTCTCACCTTTAACTTCTAACTCCCAACATCACTAACAACAACGGGTGGAATGGGTGTAGTAACATCTAACGTGTGAAGGCTATTATGATTTATGCAACCAATCCCATAGTTCAAACAACACTAAGAAAATTTCCTAGGGTACAAAATCATTCTAGGAATTCAATATAAACATCTAATTAAGTAAAGGGGCAGTTGAAATTGAAAAACTTACCAGTTAGAAGAAACTGTTTTGAGCAAGAGAGATTGGAGACTGAAAGCCCCCAACTCTTTGTTGGAAGGTGGAGCATAAGAGGGTATAATACCCAGAGGAAATCCATTGCTGAGAAAGGAGAGCTGTTGGATTCTGAGGGCTCGGCTGGCTCGAGCTCCGTGGGTTCTCCGGGAACAGCTCGAGCTGAGCCGTGAAGGGTTTAATGCGGAGGCGATGTTCAGGTCCCAAAACGCCGAGTCCATGGCCGTTCTCAGGTTAGATGAAAAGGAGGAGCAGTGACCCTTATTTTTTTATTAAAAATAATTATTTAAGCTCTATATTATTGAGAATAAAGCAGCGTTGCGGTGGGATTATTCAAAATTTTAATAATAAATATGTTAAATCTGATTAATAAATTAAAATATAATAAAAAAATAATATATATATTATTGTCACGATGGTCAAATTTTACAGTGGTGAGAGAAAAACAAATGAATATACATTATACTATTTTTTTTATTTTCCTTTTTCTTAAAAGTGTAGCTAAGCGATTTATTTTTTCATGTCTTTTATTACTTTTGTATTTTGTTTACTGTAAAGAAAAAGTTGTCTCAACTTAACTTTTTACAATCCATAACAAAAAGAAAAGAAAATGGTATAAATATATAAATAACTCTATGTTAATTAAAAATCATGAAAAACACTCATAGCTGATGAAAACTACAACAATGATGCTAGAAATATAGCTACGTCATGCAATAAGTGCAAAAGTAGGACATTGATCCCAAAAATTCTATAAGGAAAATTCACAATTCCAAAGCCTTAATATCCTTAATCTTATCAAATTCTTAAATCTAACCAAACAAACTTGAATTAGTCTCCACCACGCTGCGATGTCATCCCTTTACTTTCGTAATTGAAAAATAATATATATTACTAATATTTATATGTTCTTTTAATTGTTAATTATATAGATAAATTGACTTTTTTTAGATAAATGTATAATAAGTGGACTTCTCTTATAATTTATATTAATCTCATATCAATTATATTGATAAGAATTTTCAATTATAAATCGACATAAATTTATTATAATACATGAGATGATTTTTTGTAATTTAAAGTATTCCGGCATTTGACAAATATGACAATTTTATAGAATGACTTGATAAAGGATTTTTTTTAATTTAAAAAAACAATATTTAAAAAGCAAGAAAAACTAAATCACACGATTCTAAGTTATTATCAATTGATGAACTTGATAGCTGCATCAAAAATTAATTGATACTTTACAAATCCTTCAAGTAATATGATTTATATTAATTGATGGATTTATTTTATATTTATATAAAATCGGGTTTATATCCTAGAGGAAACAATACTAAGAGATTGAGAATCAAAAAATGTTAAGGTAACATAAATAAAAAGATTGATGACATATATGATTTAACGGAACATAAACTTATTGAGTTAATATTTTGGATCAAGATTTAATTTAAATTTAAGTAGCAAAGTGTATTGCTTGAATTCCGCACGTTATGTTAAATTTTAACTTAATCTAATTATTGTGATTTTCCAAAGTTAAGTCGCAAACTATCTATATATTGAATCTGTAGGAAATGATTTTCAAAAATAATAATAATTTTTACTTTTAAAAGTTATTATCCCGATATCTTTTTCATAATTTAAAATAATTAAAAAATTAAATAAATTATATTACATACCTCGTGTTAACGCCAAGATCTACTCCAACGTCCCAATCACGTAAGACGTCCCCGATCCTGCCACAAATAAACACGATAAACACCCCAGCTTGGTGGCGACCCCGAGTCGGGGATAGCTTCAAACGTAAAGTCGATTATCGTGTTCACAAGGTTAACAATGGAGGATGTAATGTCTAGTGTATTGAGAGCGATAATAATTCTCAGTTGTGTGTATGTGTGAATATCAATATGAACGTACCTGGTTGTGAAGACTTGGTTGATATGTTATACTCTTTCTCTTTTGGTTTTCGTGCCACCTACTACTAAGCGACCTGACCCCACGATCGATGGGCTCTCTGTGCATTGCATGCGATCATCCACTATCTTTGGTCATGAGTTTATGCGTGGTGTACTATAATCCCATCCACATTAATGCATGGCAGGTGTCTCTACCAATTGTCATGCTTTTTCATCATTGCAAGTCAAAGTAATAGATATTAAAAAGATCTAATGGGTTAGTCTAATGAACCGAACCAATTTTATAGAGTCCAATGAAAACAATATGATAACAAGGCCCAATGACTTTCAAGGTTCAATAATGAAGGCCCAATAAACTAGTTAAATAAATGAAGGCCCAATAAACTAGTTAAATAAATGAACCCAATTCATTCGGTCTAAATAGGAGAAATATCATGACCCAACATTGCCCCCCTAGTTTTTTATTAAATGTAATTTTAATAGAAAACTATAAATGGTCCAGGATATTAGAATTTAATAAAGGCCCATAACATGAAGCAATTGAGACATATCTGATTTGGTCCATAAGGTGATATAGAGGATGGCTGAATGTCCAACGTGAGAAGCCCAATCGATAAAGTTGAAATTGAAAAGATGGACTAAAAATCGAAAATCCAACCGAGAAGCCCAATCGATAAAATATCTAAGGCTTGATCGGACGCTTCCCATTCAATTTTCATCATTACGGAAATTAAATGTGCCATATACGTAACTCGTGGTAAGCCGTTGGTATAAAAGGTAAACTTTACCAATTTTGACAGTTTTACTGTCGATTTGAATTCGAACCTTGAGCTTTCTTCTTCTCTCCGTAACTTCTCTCTACTGCGAAATCCCAACAATGGTGGTTGTGTGACCCTAACCAGAGCTCTCCCCTTCGTGTGACCCCCATCACTCTTTATTCAACCCACCCCAATCCTTTTGAAAAAGCATCGAGCTCAAACCCCAAGGTTCTTTACCTCGGCGGAAAATCTATGTCTCCGAGACCGTATTTGACCCCTCCGATTTCTTCAAGAAAGGAAGGAAGCGGTATCCCATGCCAACACACCTTCTATCATTTTCGAGACCCAAAGTTAAAGAAGATTAGGGCTCATTATCACATTCGACACCCATCGATAAGAGCCCTAAATCGAAGAGAGGATGTATCAGCGTCGAGGGGATGGACGACCCGTCTAGGTAACTTTACTTGAGAAGGGGGTTAGGTTTCCTCTTCATATCTTTCTGGTTACCTTTCTGGGGTTTATTGGGGTAGGGTTTACCCAATTGGTGCCAAACTCCTACATCCACATCTTAGCTTTTATCGCATTCTGTCACGAATTGGGGGTCGAGCCTACTCTCGATTTTTTCTTTACTGTATACAAGATTGCCCAAAGTAGGGAGAAGGGGTTCAAAGTATTAGGCAAGAATGCCACATGAAGCGGTGAGAAATTTGAGAGGCGATCATTTGATAAACACCCTTGAGCAATAGAGGATGTACGAGAGATGGTTCTTCGTCGAAGGGACGAGATTGCCTTCTCACCGAAGCGGACCACGATCGATGTGGTCTCTGCCAAGTTTGGAGATATATTCGAAGAGCGTGCAGCCGAACTGATCGATTTAATGCGCAATTTCCCAAAGGAAGAGTGGAAAAATGGACTCCTTTTTAAACAGATTTGGCAATATGATCATAAACGTAAGTACCAAACTACTTTTATGTATATTTCTGTGAAATCTTCGATAATATTGGTTCTGACTCGTCTTTACATAATCTTCGCAATGTCTCTGGTTAGACCGAACTCTTCAGAGATAAAAGAGTTCGAAGAATTTTTGGCAGGGAAGATTACGGATGCAAGTGAAGAGCCTCCGACTGAAGAATCTCCTCGAGCCAATCCCATCATTACCGATCCACCCACTATTTTTCCTCAGAATGACGAACCCCAAATTGATGAACCCATTGCTGCTGAAGAATCTCTTACACCCCGTCGAAGAAAAAGAGCCGCCAAAAAATCTAAGTCCATTCAGCCAGAAACAATCCTTGAAAGTGATCCAGAAATAATTCCAGAAGCAATCCCACAAGCAAACCCTAGTTCTGTACCTTCCGAATTCATCTCAACTAAGAGAAGTTTGTTTGACATACCTCTGCATGAACGGGCGAAAGTTCTTCATGTTAAGAGATTAAGAACAAAGATCACCCCTCTAACTGCTGATGAGCTTCGAGTCCCTCCATCCTCGACTGACACCCTTCCTGTAATCCCAACTGAAATTCAAATACCTGATGATGAGCTGGTCGAATCCACCCCCGAACTATCTAGGAAAAGGAAATAACCATCAGACAGCCATCCAGGTCCATCATACGCTTCCTCACCATTACCGAACCTAATCCTGTTCGATCTCCCCCTCCGGAGAATGTATATACGGATCCAACACCAACTCGCGATCAACTCATGCCTTCCCCTCTAAGACAGTCAACTTCTGAATTTCAGTATGATGTCATGGCCTCTCCAACCATGTGGCCCCGATTCAATGCCAACTTTTCCTTCCAATTATTCGATGCCTTTGTCCGTGATACCGATGATCATCGATTTGGTAACAGTTCAAGCATGGACCTGCTCAAGGAAGGCATGAGTTATCTGGCGAAGGTAAAGTGGTTTTCTTTGTAATTTTCGTATTTATCTTCATATTTAGGCACTCAAAACTGATCAAATAATGTTACATATGCATAGGTGAATACTGTATTCGGACGCCTGCATCCAAAGTCTATCGAAGCTGAGGCCGAAGAAGAGGCAATGAGAAAGGAGAACGTTATCTTGAAGTCTGCTTTGGCCCGGGAAAGGACTCAACGTGAAAGTGTTCTTCATACAAATGAAGGTCTTCGGAAAGAGTTGGCCCAAGCCAAAGGAGATGTGAAGACATCCAATGAAGAACTGAAGTCAACTAAAGCACAATACGAGGAGATCGTCAAGATGAACGTTGATTTGGTTCAGAGGAGCGAAATAAGGATGGAGAAGATCAAAGAGTTAAAGGTTGATGCTAATATCTTGACTAAAATGATCCAAAAGCTAGAGCTAGCAGAAACTCATCATCTGAATAATCGTTAGAAGCTTGAAGAAGAAATCCGATAACTCAAGGCTCTTCGGGATCTAGGACCTCCTTTGACCGATGATCTTCGAAAACAGATTCATGAAGAGTATCGGAAATCGGATGAGATCAATGACGAGATTATGAAGATATAATCCGAAGGATACGAGCTCTGCCGGAGTCGTGGCAAGGAGAAGTTGATTACAGCTAACGTGGATCCATCCCTGCTCGATTCTTCAGATGGTGAAGATGATGCTTGATAATGTTACTATTTTATTATGACTTTTTAAGGCTGTGGAAATTATCTATTTTTTGTGAGTTGTTGAAGGATTTTATTTAAAACTTTGGTTTAAGGACCTTTTGTTATGATTCCTACATTTTTGAGATCGTTTCGAAATTTCTGTTTCTGTTCAATGTGTTTGTCAATACGAATGAATAGATCGATACCTACTGATGAGATTTTAGCTTTCTATGTCATGACTTCTGCATAATGCTTTTCGTTTCTTGTCAATAATTCAGTATTGATTAATCTGTATGGACTTAACTTAGGGCATGAATCAGATAAGACATATGACAGTTAATTTATGAAATGAAGTGAACTGAATTTAACGGATAGAACTGACTGAACTGAATTGAATGAACTGAACTCAACACTTGAATAAAATAAAGTAATGTATACTTATCGTTTCCAAAGTGTGAGATCGGCAATGTGTCAGATGAATTTGGCTGATCCTTTTTGCACCATCGGAATTTTGTTTACCACTCGGGGTAAAACAGTTATATAGGAACCAAGATATAAGGACCATGGAATTTGTCTACCACACGGGGTCACAAATTCATAAGGACATTCCTGACAATAAGGCTGCCATCGAATGGCCAGCAAGTCCAACCATACCTCCTTACTCCAGTGCATTTTGTTTACCACTCGCGGTAAATCAAAATTAAGAGGATCATGGAATTTGTCTACCACGCAGGATATAACAAAACCATAAGGACACTCCTGCCGAAGAGGCTACCATCGAATGGTCAACGAGTCCACCCCGTCCTACTTACTTCGGTGACTATTGATTTACCGCCCTCAGTAAAAGCAATATAAAGGAACATAGGATTTGTCTACCACGCTGGGCAACAAATAGATAGGCTATCATCGAATGGCCAGCGAGTCCGACCATACCTCCTTACACCATTGTGAACTTAGGACAAATAAGAAGAGGATCAGTTGTGAAAAAGTGAACTTTATAGATGGTGAACAATCATGTACAGACTTCTTGGCAAACTGACTCGATCTCTACTGGAAATATTTTCGAAGCCTGCCTCCATGCCAAGTGTTCTTGATCTCGGATCCATCTAATGCTTTTAAACGATAAGTCCCTGGCTTTGGTACTTCGATCACCTCATACGGCCCTTCCCAATTCGGCATTAACTTTCCTGTGTTTTGAGGCGTAGACGCTTCGGCTTCTCTGAGGACGAAGTCTCCTACTTCGAATCTGCAAAGTTTAACCCCATTGTTGTAATGCTTAGTTACTCTTCGTTGATAAGCAGCCAATTTGAGCAAAGCTACCTCTCTGACTTCTTCTAGCAGATCCAAGTTGGCCTTCAGTCCTTCTTCGTTGTAGATCTCTTTAAATTGACTGACCCGAAGACTTGGGGATCCAATTTCGACTGGGACTAAGGCATCAGTACCATAGGCCAATCTAAAAGGTGAATCCCCTGTGGTAGTCCTCGGTGTAGTCCGGTAAGCCCACAGCACACTGAGCAGCTCCTCTGGCCATCTTTCTTTAGCTTCATACATCTATGCTTGATCCGATTCGTGACGTTACATTGGTCACCTCGACTTGTCCATTTGATCGTGGATGAGCCAAGAAGTCTTCTTATGTTGAACCCCAGCTCCTTCAAAATCCTTCAAATTTTGATCCCATTTAAATGGCGCCCATTATGCGATATCACCACTTTGGGAATTCCGAAGCGAAATATTACGGACTCTTTCATGAACTTTAAACATTCCTGCTCTGTTATCAGTCGCAGCGGTTTCTCTTCTACCCACTTGGTCATATAATTAATGGTAACTATAACAAAACTAACCTGCCCTTTAGCTTTCGGCAATGGACCCAGTATATCAACCCCCCAAACAGCAAAGGGTATAGGAGATAGAATCGAGTATAGCTCTTCTGGTGGCTGATGTGGGATCGGACTGTTGAGCTGACACTTTTCACACTTCTTCACATACTTAGTAGCTTCCTTGAAGATCGTTGGCCAGTAGTATCTGTAACAACCCCAAAATAGGTTCATTCAATCCAACCCATTCTGAGTCGCCAAATACATGGTACAGAAAACAACTACAACTTTATTACAACAATTGTCGTGCAAAATACCACAACACATATACTGTGAGTTTGTGACACATGACCCAACCGTGGACAGCACCTCACAGTGACACCTTACATAAAGGTATAGTCAAAAACTGTTTTAGAAACTAAAATCTTTGGGAAGTGCTTAAGGAAACCTTCGTACATGGGAGACCATGCTTCTAGGTTATGATAGATATCATATGGCCACAGAATTATCCTTGGTTAACCCAATAGACCCCAAAGAAAAACGAGAAGATTACTATCATATTCTTCCCAATGGTGAGTCTTCTCTTGACTTATCATTATCTCCACTGTCTCAAATTGAGAATTATACTTCAAACAAACACCAAGAGTATAGGTAGTGCTCGTAAATATACTCAGCAAGTGGATGAGCACATCCATGTCTTATGATGACTCGAGGTTGTATGTCATTAGACATCTTGTATGACAAAACACCCTTCCAAAGTTTAATTCACCTCACCCTCAACATCTATAGACCACCGATTCTATTCCTTGTTATTCCCGCTCGATTCTAAATTTACACTTTTATTACACGAAAGGAATTGTGAAGCAAAAAGGGAAAGCACAACTACTTCGATAAAGAATATCATGACTAAAGATATTAAATTATCAATAGCCTTCATCAATAATAAATCAGAGATTTAGAACATATGGTAGATGATAAAAATTTCAACCATAGTTGCAGCGGAACGAGCAATCTATTAGAAGAGTCAAATAGACCATAAAGTCCATTATCTTCTTCATGTTAAAAGTCCACCAACAATATTTTATCCCTGTAACATCAATCAACGATTCCTTTCCACAATCATATGAATAACTCATAATCATAATTGTGATTCTAAATTTCTCTTCTCATCCAGAACGAAGATAATTTTTATCACCTGTCTTTACCTGAAACATCAAAGATCATGGTTATACCAAATCACAGTTCTTGTTCATAATCATACTAATAAATTCATCTTTGCACTACGACCAAAGATATACATCAACAAGTCATCTTTGCACTACAGGCCAAAGATATTCATCAACAAGTCATCTATGCACTACAGGCCAATGATATTCATCAACAAGTCATCTTTGCACTACAGGCCAAAGATATTTATCAACAAGTCATGTTCATCTAAACACCTGTTCATCTTTGCACTACGGGCCAAAGATATTCATAATAAAATCAACCATCTTTGCACTACAGGCCAAGATATTCAGTATCATCATCATTTAGGGTGAGGATGATGAAAATATATTTTAAAGGAAACGAATCTAGTGAAACAAAATAACAAGTATTAAGGATTAGTACTTTTAAGCAATCCGAGTTCAAAAATACTTCATAAATAATCATCTTTGAAGTAAAATTCAAGAATGATCAAAACATGGATACAATCAAAGCTAGTATCCGAATAGATATTTTGGACAAAAGAAGAAATTTCATTTTTGATTGAATAGTGTCGTATTCAAATAAATAGTCTTGAGTATCACGTGAATAAATCTGAGTATACGTGAATAGTAACTCCGACACCCAAAAGATAGAAATTTCACAAAAAAAACATCATCACGTTTTGTGAATAGTACTCGTGAATAGTAACTCATGAATAGTAACCCCGAAATGAAAAAGTTCCAAATTTGATAAACATTTCCAACCAACATTCTGGCATAATGATATTGAAGAAATAATATCATTTTAGAAGAAAATAAAATCCCTTACTATCCCTTACAATCCCTCACCTCAAAAGAGCAGTACTTCTGATCGGAATATCGGATGAAAAGCCGAAGAAACCTTTCACCGTATAGCAACACTCAAAGTATACTCACAAGAACACTCTTGATATATAGAGAGAGAAGTAGAGAGAAAGCTTATGTTTCTGGTGTGATTTTCAATTCTAATTTAGCCCTCTATTTATAGGAAAATGCTAGAATGCCAAAGGAGACTAAAATAATAAAATATCATTTTCTTTTTCTTATTCCACACCAACCTTCACCAACCAATTTTGAAAGCCATCAACCATCTTTGGTCAAAAACATCAGCCACCTATGTGCCAACAATCACAAAAACATTTTTCTTAAATAAAATAATTAAAATTTCCAAAAACCAATTATTTCGAAACTCCGTAACTTCAATAATTCACAATAAATAGCTCTTTTATCAGAAAATTTGAATCTCGCGAGTTTTTATAGAAAATTCAATTATCTACAACTTTGCAGAAGGAAGTTTTTTCCAAATTCCAAACAGAAATTGACCGAAATCCATAAACTGACGATTTTACAGTCTATAATAAATTTTCGGTCAAGAATTGTGTCCACCGACACACAAAACATGTGTTAAACATTTAATGTCACAAAAATACTCTTCCTCCTCATATATCCCACATTCATTATAAAAATATCACCGTTAATATATTATTAAAATAATATATTTAAATAAATTATTTTATCAGAAAAAGATAAAATATTAATTTTCAACAATTGTCACATTAAAATTTTCCTCCATCTATATCCACATAAAATAAATATTTTCTTTATCATAATAATCAATAATTAATTATTCAAAAATAATATTACAGAATCACAAGATCTTGACAACCGGTAGTTCCGGGATAGAGGGCTTTCAATAAGGATTTCTCCTTCTTTGGCAATTGATTAGATGACCTAACCTCTCCTTGACAGAACTTTTTAGACATTGCCAATAATTTTATCTAATAATATTCTTCAAATAATATGAATTATTGATCTGATAATGGAAAATACTGTGCAGTGACAATTATTGAAACAATAATAATATAAACTAACAATATAATAATTATTGAATCAATAAAATAAAATATTGAGCAAGTAATTCTCGTAACAATTATTGAGTAGTGTGCCTTCACGTAAGAATCAATAATTCAAAAATCGTGTGTATCTTGTGTCTTTCTTGTGCAACGACACGTGTATTACTTTATTTTACCACCAAGGGTATTCCAAGCGGTAATTAGCATAACAATTACATCGTTATTTATAAAAACTTAATTTTGTCGTTTTCTTCACCGACAGGTTATTACATTATGGGGCCCTAAATGGCTGCTGCGTCGTCATGCGAATATTCCCCTTACGGAAAGAATATTCCACGACCAAACGAATATTCCCAAACAACAATGAATATTTTATAACCACTTGTGTATTTAAAAAAAATTCATATATCACCACCCTTAACTTTAACTTTTATCAATTTAACCATTTCTTGAATAGAAAAATTGAATACTTTTATTTCATAAAATTCGGGGTCTACAAAGATTATCCTTCTTAGAAGAACTTTGTATGCCAATGACTTAGCAGCCATGTGATCGTCGCAGATGCCTTCATGAACCTCCCGAAGGGCATACTCAGCTTCAGACGAAACCAGACACTTCAATAGTGGTGACAAAAATGCCCTTCGATAAAGATTCCCGTCAATAAGAACGAAGTTGGCACTCTTGTACTTGATCTTCTTTGCCAAAGATCGATCCGAAGGAAGGACGCCATCATCGCCGGATATTCAATATAGGGGTCATCCAATAGATTAGATCGTTCGATACACATTTCGCTTCATCTTTGGATACTCTCATTCAGTAAAATTTCTAAATAAATCGATCCGTTGAAAACATCTGCATCCGTAGTGGCCAGCTTCGACAGTGCATCGGCAATGGAATTGTTGTTACGCTCTATGCCCTGAAACTCATAAAAAATGAATTACTGAAGTCGGTCTTTCAATTCTGCCAGATACTTGATCATCCTGGTCCCACGAGCTTCATAATCTCCTGACAGTTGTTTGACGACCAACTGAGAGTCACTATAAATGATCAGCTTCTAGACCTCTAGGCTCTTCACCAGTCGAACTCCTACTAACACTGCTTCATACTCGGCCTCGTTGTTTGTTGCTTTGAACCCAAATCTGATGGCCTGCTGCACTTTGAATCCCTCCGGACTCGTCAAGATAATTCCTGCCCCACTATGATCCTTTGTAGAGATCCATCTCGCATACATCGTCCAAGCATTCGACCTCGCCAAGAAGCGCAGAATCGCTTTCGATCGGACATCTCGACTTACGGTAGTTCGGCATCTCGCTTGAACGCAAGCACTCCACCATAAAATCGGCCAAGGCGACCTTTGATAAGCGGTTCGGGGATGATATTCAATAAAAAATTAGGACAACTCCATAGTCCATGCTGCTAGTCTCTCTGAAACCTCTGGCTTTCCCATCACCTTCTTCAAAGGCTGGTTTCCACATCTCTTAGGACATGACTGACATAGTGGACTGGATGTTGTTTTCCTCCTGCTTCCAGAACTAGAACAGCTCCTACTGCCAACGAACTAGCTGCCAAATATAAATACAAGGTCTCGTCCAGAGCAGGTTTCACCAATAAAGGAGCCGAAGATAGATATGTCTTTATGCCTTGAAAGGCGTCTTCACATTCGGTAGTCCACTGGAACGTCTTTGCATTCTTCGGTCCTTTAAGTGTATCAAAGAAAGGAAGGCATCTCTATGCAGATTTGGCAACGAACCTCCTTAAAGCCGCAA
Source organism: Panax ginseng (assembly GCA_020205605.1). Taxonomy (NCBI): domain Eukaryota; kingdom Viridiplantae; phylum Streptophyta; class Magnoliopsida; order Apiales; family Araliaceae; genus Panax; species Panax ginseng. The sequence continues at coordinate 104,524,089 of CM035142.1, read as the reverse complement.
TCCTACCCGTCAGACGTTGGACGTCTTTGAACGACTGAGGAGTCTTCATGTCAAGAATGGCCTGGATCTTCTCCGGGTTGGCCTCGATGCCCCTCTAACTGACCAGATATCCCAGAAACTTTCCTGCACCGAGGCCGAAAGTGCATTTGGCCGGATTGAGCCTCATCTGACAATGACGGACAGTCTGGAAGCATTCCTCCAGATCGTCCAAATGTTTACGAACTCGCATCTTCTTCACGATCATGTCATCTACATAAACCTCCATGTTTCTCCTAGTTGCTGTTGAAGGCGAAGTTCATCATTCTACGATAAGTGGCTCCAAAGCATTTATAAGGCCAAAGGTCATCTTAGCATGGCGTAACGTGCCGAGCGGTGTGTAATGAATGTTGTCTTCGAAATGTCCTTCTTGCACATGGATATTTGGTGATAACCTAAAAAAGCATCCATAAAGCTTAGTAATGCATACCCCGAAGTGGCATCGATGAGCTGGTCGATATGGGGCAAAAGATAAAAGTCTTTCAGACAAGCTTTATTCAGATCGGTGTAGTCGATGCAAACCCACCATTTTCCATTCTGCTTCTGTACCAACACCACACTCGCCATCCATTCCGGGTAATCTCCTCATCAATGAAGTCAGCAGCTAACAGCTTTGCAATCTCCTCATCAATGATCTTCTGTCACTCTGGTGCAGAGATCCGCCTTTTCTGCCGAACTGACTTCTTCGAGGGATCTACATCTAGTCTGTGCTCAGCTATCTTTAGGCTAACTTCAGGCATGTCTTGTGGTTCCCATACAAAAATGTCCACATACATAGTGAAGAAGGAGCTCCATGAGGTTTGTCCAGAAGAGGTTACAGCAGACTGAACCAATCTTCTTTGTCTTTTTCGGCTTTCCGAGGACTAGCTCGATCTCTTCCGTCTCTCCTGCAGGAATTACCAATGGCTCCGAGCTGCTTTTATTGAAGGGCTCGATCTCAATTGCCATGGTTTGTTTCTGTTTGCTGACCCCCACTCCGAAAGAAATAACCGCATTTCTATAACATCGTCGGGCCAGATCTAAGTCCCCTGCCACTTCTCCGACTCCATGTGCCGTGGGGAATCGACCTTCATCTTCCGCCTATTAAAATGCATCCTCTGATAATCATGGGCATATAAAATGTCTACAGAAGACCCGTTGTCTATCATCATGCGCTTCACATCTACTAGAACCCACTGCTTGTGATCATCAACGCCTCATGCGACTCGATAGGCTCTCGAAGGATAATCGCATCGGGAAAGAAATAACAGATCCACTGGAAAAGGTGCAGCCGACGCCGAGGTAGCACCCGCCACGGACATGACCATATACAGATATCCTCTCATCTTCTTCCCTACCAACTTTCTGCCGATTCATGGGTTATTACATCAACGACGTGCCTTAGCTTTGGTATTGGAATACTTTGGGCGGGTAGGACCGTTTGAACGGTCTGAACAATACGATCAGCATTTTGCTGACCTTGTTGGTCCCACCTTTACCACATCTTGAACCAAAGAAACCGTTTTGAATCTTCCTCTCTACGAAATCTTTCAAATTGCAACATTCATTAGTATCGTGACCAGCGGCTTGATGGTAGCCATAATATTTTTGGGTATTGCCCTGCCCTGGCTTGATGTGGTCACGAGGCGGCTCATAGAATGGCTGGTTCCTGATCTGGTCCAAAATCACCGACTTATCCGTGTTCAGCTTGGTGTAAACCTTATTCACCTTCGAGACGGACGCAGGTGGACGACTACTCCCCTGCCGCCATGAGTTATTGAACTTCTTCAAGCGCCTCCGCCGATCATTATATCCTCCCCCTTTCTCTCGATCGCCATACGCCTTAGGAGCATCTGCATCCTTTGGCGGTAGAAGAAGGACGTTTCGTGCTATTCATAGCCTCCTGCAATAATATATCCTTCGCTTTGTCAAAAGCTTACGCGAGCTCTTGGATGGTGGAACATTAACTTCTTCACCAACTTCCGGACTTTACCAGATCTAGCCCATTCTGAAACAAACCTACGGCCTGGAGATCATTGAGGTCGGACACCTGACCAACTGCTTCTCTGAACCTCTTCACATATTGACCCAAGGACTCGTTGGTGAACTCACGGACTGTCTTTAATGAGCCAGTGGGCTTCCCTCTCCTTTGGTTGCTTCAAAAGCAGACGCGGAACTTATCACAAAGCTCGGTCCAAGAGAAATCGAATCTGACGGAAAAGTCCCCATCCACTTCCTCGTATCTTTCCTCAATGTCGTAACAAATGTGTGGCACTTGGCAGCATTAGTGAAATCATAATAGTCCATGAGTCGGTCGAATGCCTGGCTATGGTCGTAAGGGTCCCCGGACCCATCGTAACTCTCCATACGAGGCAACTTCTTGGTGATAACTACCTTCTCCTTGAAAATATCCGAGGAAAAAGGGGATGCCTTCTTTCCCTGAGTGTTCTTCACCTGTTGAACCTCAGCCAACTGCTTTCAGAGCTCTTTCAACTCCTTCACTAAAAAATTAACACCTTCGGGCTGCGAGGAGACCTCTTTCTCCTGAAGGACATTCTGCCTCAAAGTGGATCGACCTCCTCCTACCGATCCCATTGCCCTTGTGGGGCTTCTGGATCTACTCCGGCGTATAATTTTGTCCTCATGATGAGAATGGTCACCGATGCTCTCTTTTTTGGTTCTGGCATGATCTCCCTCCGCCTGCTCCTTGACATTGTCGTCGTCTCGATCTTTGAGAACCAACGACGACCACCGATGCTTCCTTCGAGGTCACGAGAGTTCTCGCCTCTATCTCCTCCCTACCATGAGAACAATCCCTAGACACATGTGTAGAATGCTCCACTCTTTTTACCTCTCGCCGTGGCATCTCCTTATGCTTACTCCGCCTTTCGGACTGAACATGGCTAGATGCTTCGTCCCTTAACTTCACCACCCGAAGCATCTGTTCGACTATATCTTCTCTCTGCTTTAACAGAACCTATAAGGCTTTATCTGTTTCGTCTGCCATCCTCGCCAACTTGGAAGCTCTGTCCTCCTGACCACTTCGACGATGAGTCTTAGTCGGTGAGCCCTCTGCTCACCCCCGACCACGATCATGTCCCTTATCCGCATCAAAGACCAACCTCCGTCTGGCTCCACCATAGATCTTCGGACGGAGATCACCCGAATTATGTTTAGAGGCCGTGCTCTCGTGAGTACTTTTAGAAAGACCCAGACGATCCTTCATCAGAAACACGAGGCGGTGATTTATTAATGACCATCGTCGCTTTCTTACGGCGTGCTCACCTCTACTCCTCACCATCTTCCGAAGTAGGTTAAACAATTGTGTTTGAAAATTTCAATGACACTAGAACTCAGCCCTCCTTCTAGCGCCAATGTTAACGCCAAGATCTACTCCAACGTCCCAATCACGTAAGACACATTGATCCTGCACAGTAAACACGATAAACACCACAAGCTTGACGGCTTCGACTGTCGGGGGATAGCTCAGGCGTGAGAGTCAGTATACGTGTTCACAAGGTTAACAATGGAGGATGTAATGTCTAGTTTATTGAGAGCGATAATAATTCTCAGTTGTGTGTATGCGTGAATATCAATATGAACGTACCTGGTTGTGAAGACTTGGTTGATAGGTTATACTTTCTCTTTTGCGGTTTTCTGGTGCCACCTACTACTACCCGACACACATTTCGATCGATGGGCTCACGACCATTGCATACGATCATCCACTACCTTTGGTCACTGTTTATGCCGCCGGCTGGCTATAATCCCATCCACATTAATGCATAGCAGGTGTCTCAGTCAACTGTCATGCTTTTTCATCATTACAAGTCAAAGTAATAGATATTAAAAAGATCTAATGGGTTAGTCTAATGAACCGACCCAATTTTATAGAGTCCAATGGAAACAATATGATAACTAGGCCTAATGACTTTCAAGGTTCAATAATGAAGGCCCAATAAACTAGTTAAATAAATGAGCCCAATTCATTCGGCCCAAATAGGAGAAATATCATGACCCAACACCTCGTGCTTTGTTGTAGCACAATGGAAAATTTAGAAAATAGGCAAATCAATGAAATAATTCCACCCGCTTCTGGGTTATGTTTAGATGTAACCCATAAGTAATAATGTAAGTAATAATGTGTGTATATAATAGCTCTTATTTTGTTAGTTTTTGTTAGTTCTCGGGTAATGAATTGAACCAGACAATATTAGTTTCTATTCACCATCAATGGTGATGGCTCTTCCATCGTGCGAAACCTGAATGAAATAAGTAGAAGAAAGACAGAGAGACAAAACGAAAAAGAAGAGGAAAATTGACCGTAAAGAAGAAGAAGCCATGGTTGCTATTCACTTATGAGAATAAATAATTAGGCTGATTAATATACATTATATATATATGTATGTATATGCATGGAGGATTAGGTCAGGTGATAATTAACATTATTTCAAACTCTAATTCAGTTAGGAAGTTTTATCCATATAAAATTTTGCTCATTGATTGTTAAAGAGATTAAATTCTACTTGGTTTGTTATTATTTATCCATAATTTAAAAAAGGATAGGATATAATTAAGATAATTGGTTTGTTATTATTTTTTCATAATTTAAAAAAGGATAGGATATAATTAAGATTGTTGGGACATAATTAAAACTATTTAAGATGGACAGGTGTTAAATTTATAGAAGGACATTTGTCAATATATGGTGTTATGTACTATGATTTAGTATATACTAGATATAAAACCCATAGCGTTCTTGGCGGAATTATTCAATTTTTAATAATAAATGCGTATGATTAATTAATAAATTAAAATATAATAAAAGATGGTAAATTGTTCTTGTGATGATCAAATTTTACAAAGAAAAACAAATGAATATACATTTTTAAAATGAATACACATTTTACCGGTTTGTGCATTACATTTTAAGTATTACTATTGTCGGTTTGTGCATTACACTCTAAGTATGTGACTATTGCTTCTGAGTGTGAATGGAGCATATGTATTATAGCGTGTAAATGTTGTTAAGGACAATGCAAAAAAAAAAACACCAAAAAGTTAAGCATCCACATCATTTACAAAAGAGAAGGGATGCCACCACGTACATGAGTGAATTCATTTGTTTTTTTTTGCATTTTTTTAGTTTATTAGTTTTTCTTACCTTGTTACCAGGAGAAGAAAGCAAGGGGTTTCTCTTGCCTTCTGAACAATTAATAATATCTTGGATTCCAATGTTCTCCCTTTTATTTTGATTGGTATAGGACTTGTACAATGTATATACTTATATCTCATTTTGACTTTGCGCTTTTACCTTGAACTTATAATTAAGTGCAAACAGCAGCCATCATCTTAATTCTAATTGTATTTGATCAGTCCTTACACAGGTAAGTTTCATTTCTATTCTCTATTTTATTCATTTTTTTGTAATTTCTATTGTGCCACATGAAGCTTATTATGATTAACATTCCTCCAGTCAATTAATTGTTGTACCTGTACCTATAGGCTATAGCTTCCTTTTATCATAGACTAACACAATAATCTTTTACAGAAAGTTGCAAATAAATATGTTATAAAGTAAATGTAATCGAGGTAAAGAAAAAAAATATACTAATTTCGATGAAATAGTGGCACTACAGGAGTCTTCTAGCTTCACAAATAGTTGTGGAATTGAACTTGATCCGAATCAAGTTCAATCAAAAAATGGAAGCAGAAAGCAGATCAAAAAGACACGTCTCCATTGAAATTATGCAAGAGGATGAAAATCTTGTATTTTCTATCAAAGAGAAGATGGAAAATTTCTCTCACATCAGATCCGCAAAGTCCCGCATAAACAAGATGAAAAAGAATTACATGTACCGAAAGCAAACCTTACAAGGTGAAATCTTCATGCGGATTTAATAATATGAAAAGTTCCCAAATACAGTCATCCACACATATGTAGCAATAAAATTTTGAATAGCATTATAAATTTACGATGCAAACAAAATAATGGTACATTAGAAAGAACACATATACATGAAGAAAGATGGTCGACATCACCGATGATGTAGATAATCCAAACAACTTTACCGAATCATGAGCGAAGTTATTATAAGCAAGTTTATGTAATCAAGATACTCGGTTCATTCCTCCCGAAAATATAGTCTACTTTTTTTATATATATATATATAAAAGTTAACCATAAAAATCGATCGACACGATCAATGTCCAATATAACAAATTAAATATTATTTGGTACATTGATTTTGGAAGTGGGCTATCATTTAGGTTCCTTTGGGTAATAATAATGCATCCTTTAAAATACTTCACATCTTCACAAAACCATCCTTTTCGCAAGAAATACTTATAACAACTAATTTCCTAACTTCAAAAATAGATTCATCTACCAATATTATCTCATAAAGACCAAAAATATATATGAGGACGAAAATGTCACATTAAATCAGTACCAAACTCTCAAGACATAATTTAAGTGAAAGCATTAACCTTTTTACAAATGTAGAGTACCATCTCCGCCAAGACAAGTAGAGAGCATTATAACTACTTTTGCTTCAAGTAATCACGCTTTGATTTGACCGCCTAAATGAAATTTACCCAAATCTATGAAGCTTCATTGCAAATATGGTACCATCTTCATTGACAACCTCAAAATATCTAAAATACACGCTTTGTTAGAATTTCCTAACAAAGATGTAAGGAAAACATGGATTAAACTAAAAAATGCTTCCTCGTCTCAAAAAAAGAATCCATTTGAAAGACAATTTTTAAATAAAACTTAAGCTTGTAATTGTATCCTCCATATACCATATTAAAACAACTACCCATAAAGTTGCTCCACATGGCATTAACTGCTCAAGCTTTCTTTCATGTAGAAAAAATGCTGCATAAGAATATGCAATACAAATGGCAAATTTTGGAACCCATAACACTCGACATCTTTAATTTTTTTTTTAAAGGACTGTTTGGGAACATCTCGCAAAGGGAAGCAACTCTTAACTTGGGATAGAGTGACTAATTGAAAGAAGAAAAGTAATTATTACCGGACTCTTTCCCTACACCAATTTGAAGAATGTAACTATTGCTTTTAAGCTAGTGGCAAATTAAGTGACCTCAACTTGTGGACAAATTATTTTTTCTACTCTTCCTTTTTTCTATTTCAGTCCCATCTTTGTTCGATTAGTGCCAATGATATATCATCATTTCATAGATTTATAAATAGTTATATTGTGGAGTTGAGGAAGAAAGACTAATTCTACAACATGGTGTTTATGGAGTTGAGGCTAGAAAGAAATAAAAGGTGGCGATAAGATCGTATTTAGGTGCTAACTTTTCAACTTGTGAAATATAGAGATTAATGTCCAAATCTCCTCCTACGCACGGGTCGTTTAAAACAAAGAGGCTCGAATTCATACAGTCAATATCTCACAAGCACTTATGATAAAAATGAAGATCATAAAAACTTGGACGCTTTCATACCCTATCTTGCATCTCTTGCTTGATCTCCTCCAATTTTGGCCTCATAAAAGTTTGCCACAAGTTAAGAAAACTCACTAAAAACATACTAATCTTCAAATGAAAAAAATATTAAACCAAAAGAAGTTAGGCCAAGCAATGAATAATGATGGAGCATAAATATCAAAGCATATGAAACAATAATCGAATAAATATTCATAGAAAATGTAGGTCGACGGAATTCAAATAACGACTTAAACAAAATGAAGTAAAATATTTTCTAAACTAAAAAAATCAACCCTGTGAAGCTAAATAACTAAATCATAATGAACATCTTGAAAACAAATCAAAACAAAACCTAATTTTACTATCTGATCCATTTTAGGCTCAAGTTATCCCAAGTTGCTATAAGCTCTTCAGTTTCTGAAATTATAACTTAATCCCCAACACAATTAATGGAAATTCTGAGTTATACCCGTCTGTATCCATTTTCTATTCGTCCTATATCGAAAGAGTAATCATCTCGGGCTCCCAACATTATACAATTCAGCTTTGATCATATTTTCTATGCTTATAAATATAACAGATAAGTATCCAAGCTATCCATGCTTCATTGTCCATATGAACTTCTTTAAAGGGAATTTCCATCAGAATCGCCATGATGTAATTAATTGAGAAGAAGCGGGTGATTCTTTTATTCTTTTTGGTGTTTTAAAATCAAATAACAATGATAAGTAATGTTGGTCCCAAGTATGGAGATTGGAACTAAAGACCAACAAAATCAAGTAGTTAAATGAAAATAGAATATAAAAAAGAGAGACAATGAAAAAAAGAGATAATTATACGTGCATATTTATTATTAAAAAATTGAATGGTCCCAAGTATGGAGATTGGTCATATTGTATGTATCACGATAATGTTGTCAATGAAATGCCCGCTTTCGTGATCGTAACCATTGGAAGAGCTTTTGAGAATATGGGGTGGTTCTTTTAAGAGGCGGTTGAACTTTTCCTCCAAAGACAACACATTGAGAATTCGGATTTAGGCAATTTTTTTCGTTTTTTGTTTATTCTTTCGTGATACCACATCAACGCATTACATGATGAACATTCCCAATTTGGGTCACCGATGTCCCAAAGAATCAATTTAATAAAGTTAAGTGGATATATCATTATTAAAAGTACAATAGTAATTAAAATTAAAAAATAATGGAACAAAGCTAAATGATTGAAAAAGATTGTAAAATTTCTATTTACAATTTATAAATAAATACTAAATAGTTTTTAAACATATTAATGCTTAATATAATTTTTAGATAAAGAAGAATATTTTTAAAATATTATCAATTTAAATGTGCGGTGTTTATTAGTATAATAAGGTAACATCATACCATTGTTGTCAAGGGGATCAATAGAAGCATTATCATGATCACCAATATGTACCGTTCCTGGTTGAGGTGCTTTACTCTTCATACTATGAGTAACATTATGTATGTTGGAATGCGGAGTGTATTGTTGATTAAACCTTGATGCTTGCATCGATTCAGTAGAATATGATTCAGGCTGATTGACATAATCCAAAAGATGAACACAGTTTTCTCTGCTAACCGGAGTGTTTTCATTTCCTTGAATAACTTGTGTGTCATGATTAACATAAATTAGATTTAATGAAATTAATTTGAATTTCAAAGCTCAAAAATAAAGAAAATCAGAGTGAATACCATTAGTTGGTACTGGATAAATACGACTAACAACAACTTCATCGAAAGCTGAATTGAGATCTGTACAAACTACATAAAAAAATTCATATGATATATCCATTAAACAACAATCTTTCATGCCTTACTAATAACAGCATCATCATCTAGCTGAGTTAGAAACTACAATTTTCATAAAAACAAAATACATATATATCGGAGTACTATTTTTTCATAGCAAACTACTAAAGTTGCTTTAATCATATATATATATATATATATATATATATATATTTATATATATATATATATATATATTACTGTCTCCATTTTTTTTTTACAACTTCGTAAATGGACAGCAGTCCAGCTAGGATTCCAACTATTTTTTCTAAAGAGTCTAAGTGCTCCCAATTTATCACCTTCGAATATATCTGTTTTAACAGACCTAAGGTGATCTTCAACACAATTGTCCGGATGGTCTTGTCAACCAAAATCCTAATAATGACCATATGAGCCAATACCCTTATGAATCGTTGGATAAAGTTGGGCTTCGCCGGACTGTTACCGGACTGGGGGCTTGGGGGTTACCGGACTGGGGGCTTGGGGAAGTTTGCCCGTTGATACACATTGGTCTCCTGTGCAGCAGGAAAGAGCCACCACAGTTCCTGGCCATTCTCACCCCGCAAGGTTGGCACCTGATGGTCATCTATCAAGAAAATGTTGGAGAAAAAATGATCAAAAAACAGAGCAAGAAAGCAAAAAACAGAGCATCAGTTTAAAAAAAAAATGCAGAGCAGTTTACCGGCAACGGCATGAATGAGTTGCTGGTCATCCTCACGTGTGCCAAACTGATGGTCATCTGTCTTGGTGGAGAAAAAATGATCAAAAAAAACTAAAAAAAACAGAGATCAAAATAGAGCATCATAATCTAAACCCATTAGATTTAGATACATTACCTTTGGAGAGAATAAGTTGGAAATGGAAAAGGAAGAGAGGGTTTTAGGTGGAGGTTTAGAGAGAGAGACGGCAGTCTGAGTCTGAGGAAGTTTAGAATACAGGGAGGGATGAGTCTGAGAATATAAGGTGGTATTCGGCCAATAGGACAGTGCCATTTGTTCTGTTGAAAAAAGAATTTCTCGCAAATTTTGCTCGTGAGTTGCAATAAGACTAATTTGTAGTATTAATTTTGTATTTTTCATTTCTAATGTTTGATTTATGGAGTGTGGTTTTAAGTAATGCCTTTACTATAATCTGTAGTAGCATGCAACAACTGTTTCTTGGGTTATAATTTGAGAGTTTTCTGGAAAAATGAATTTGACTACGGATGAATATTATTAATTACTTTTGCCCAGTTCATTTTAATGGTCTTTTAGCTTTTATAATGAGAAAAGAAATTGTGGATGCATGCCTTTAAACCGAGTCTGTTTTCATTTTCTATTTTAATAATCCTTTTCTTTCAAAAAAAAAAGATTCTCCTATCAATTTTTTTGGTTGCAAAAGAAAGAATCCCGAGTAATAATATAATATGACCACCTCAAAACTCAATAAATTTTACAAATGAAAATTCTTGTTGTTGGTTCTAAGGGGAGTATTAACAAATGTTTCAGTATAAACCAGCCGGCAATAGAACAAACCTTCAATTTCCACGGTCTAGAAAGTAAAGAAAAATTTTAGGCCAAGAAATAATCATTTAAATGCTATCACATGAAACACAGATCATTCAGGGAAGAACTTTGTTAACTAACGTTGACAATAGTTGTACAAGTTCAGTTCATAGTTTGGCTAATTTCAGCACAAAAGATAAATAACAAACCACCCAAGTCATATGGTGATTGATACAACTGTTCTACTTGTGCATCCTATGGAAATGTCAGCCTAGTAAATACTCATATTTTAGGCAGCCTGTGAGCAATACTACTGCCTCCGGTGAATGAAACACAAAGAGGAATGGTAAATGTTGTCAAACAAGTACCATTCTGTTTTTAAACGAGTCGGAACCACCATTGATTTGGGAAGCTAAGGTGATATATTTTCATCAAGCTCGCCCTTTCTTTCCAAGCCGGCGTGCCGATTCCCAGTCCTTTTTCACTGAGCAGCAAGAGAAGCAAATGAAACAATAATCTTTAGTGTCTAATTAAGAGAGCAGTTGAATTGATAAAAATGGCAAATGAATAGCAGATGGGAATGAGGAACAAAGAAAATGTTAGAAATGAAGCCCAATTTATTGAAAACCTCCACACCCATCAGCATAAAGTGTTTAGTTTTTATGGATGACAAATGCAACTACTCAGGGAAGTACAACTATTATCTGAGTCCTAGACCAAGTACCAGAATAATAGCTTACTGAAAAACCAAATCTCCCACAATCGAACTGAAATAGAGATGAAAAAAAGCTAAATCTGAAAGAAATGGGTCTATAACAGTCGCAAACTATAATCATTATTTTGGACTAGTAGAGTACAAGTTAAGAATGCAAAAAGAAGTCAGAAACAAATTGAGGATGCATCCAAAAGAAAGGACGGGATTCAGATGGAGATTAAAAATTAAACTACACTTACCAACTGTGTGCGCGCGCGTGTAGAGAGAGAGAGAGATGAATATGATGGGAACCTCTTGTGCGGTGACCGGTTCTGCGTTTTCTACTTGTTTGGTTCTCGCCATGGATTTGCCGGAAACTGATGACTTAATTTGATCGGCGATTATCCAATCCAACTACTGTGCCTCGACGGTTTTAGCTGAAAGTCCCACTTTATCTGGCACTTTCAGATAAAAGTGAAAATGGAGCAGGAGAAATTGATTTGAATTGTACTGATTTATTATTTTTAACGCGCGTAAATGGACTCTTATGCAGTGGGAAATGTTATTTTTTGAAAAAAATGAAATAGTAAAAGAAAGTAATAAAAAAAAAGAAGTGATCGGTCGGGATTACAATTTGTAGGAAAATTGGATTTGGAATTTTTTGACTAGTAAAATTTCTATTGTAGAATATGATTTGAGAGGTAATTATCCATTAGTGATGAGATTTATATTTTTACATTTCATGAGAAAATAGAACCCATTTGTTTCGTCAAAAAGATAAAAATAAAAATGAATGTTGGCTTTTAAAAGTCTTTTTAGAAGATCTTATATTACGGTTATTATCTTTATTTATTTTTTCTCAATTTTTTATTTATCAATATTTCATAATAATTTGAGTAATGAAATGGACTAGAAACACTTTGTAAAGAGTTTTAGAAAATATATATAGCTTCTAGATTTACATGTAATCCAACAATGGAATATTAAGTAGGGATACAAAACAAAAACACCCATTTTTGTGAGTATGATATACGGACCTGTAGGAGGAGATTCACTTGTGGTCTGATCTAAAACTAGCTGAACATGGTTTAATTAATGAACATTTGCCATATTTAGAGTGCACAGTGTGATTTTTTGTGAAAAAAAGTGAGTTTTTTCATAAGAGGGGAAAGAAAGGGACAAAATGGAGGTACAGATCCTGCTGCTGCTGCTGCAGCCGCTTCTATAGACTCGGGAACTGCTGCACTAGCCTCTGCAGGAGCAGGAAGTGTAGCCTCTGCTGCTGCACTTAGAAGGGGAGGGGAAACTAACATAAGGTATACAAGTAAAACTCAAATCAAACCTCTGTAAACACAAATAAACCTAAGCCAGTAACTGCAGCTACACCAAGAGCAACAAAAACAGCTTCAGACCCCTCCTGATCATCATCAAAACTCATTAAGGCTTAGCATAATTTAGAGGTCAATTTTGGTTATACTTTTGGATTGATATAACTACAACCTATCTACATTACCAATAATGATACATGTACATTAGTACATACTCGCATTTTTACTTAAAAAGGAAAACATACCGTTGTTCTTAGGAATAAGATTTGGGTAACAATATATGAATATGAAAGTTTAGAATATAATTCCACGTGCTTCTCTTTTCAATTTAAAAGGAAAACAATATAAATAATTAAAGAATTTAATTAGCCTAGAAGAATAAGAAAAGTACAAAATAAAGTGTTCCTTTATCAGACTACGCAAAGGAATCTCTCTATCCTTCAGATTGATTGGCAACATACAGAAGGAATGATCAGCTTATTTGAAATGAGTAGTAATTTCAAATGCGGCGTTGTAAACTCTTACTAGGGGTCATTGTGTGTTGCAGTGATAAAATGTCCAGGGATCGATCCAAGAGTTAGAATGTGATATTGAGATCGGGAGCAGCCACTTTATGCAAGTTGTGTAAAAGGTTCTTTTATCCAATACCTCGTATCCATGGATCCGAGATAAGATAGTAACATTGCTCCCTCATTTCAAGCGTCTGATCTTCTAATTATTTGGTATTGATTCCGTCTTGTTGTCATACTTTTTTATTTTATGGTTGTTTATTCTTGTACCCATTGATCTCGTGAGCAATTTTAATTGAAGTCCTTGCATCCCTTAATACCTAAACCACATTTCTCCTTATGAAGCAGCTACCTGTCCCGATTACATAAACGTACTATATCAACAAATTGTAGTCATACGGATGCCACCTATGAGTTCAAATACATTCAATTTCGTTCAACATCCAGTTTAACGTCCCATGTTCAACTACCCTACAGTATTCTCGCGTAAACAACTTTCTGATATATTTGCTGATAGAGAAATGAATATTTAGAAGTTCAGGACATGGCAACATGTTAGTTCTAATAAAAGCTGCAGTAATTAAATATAGGTGAGAAACATACTCCAAGTGCTCCACCAATTGCGTCCGTCAAATTGCGGACATCAAAACTAAAAGTTTTATTTGGTTGTATCCAGGGGAGACCCCTGTTCTGAAAACATGCATTAGAATTCACCTTAAACTTTCAAACAACTAAAGTAGCAAACAGAACTAAAACTTTGGATAACGGAGATAAGAGACACTAAAATGGTAGCAACCATCCATCCTCGGGTTCCTTCTGCACCATCTTTTATTGCATAGGCAGCTTTAAAGCCATTCGCTGTGACCAACTCTGCAACCAGTTCAGAGCTTCCATCAAACCTGGCTTCATCTCAAATTCATCAATTTCATATGTTAGTTTTTAGAAAATTACAAATCGGAAGCACTATTACCATCAACCATTCTCCTGAAAATATTAGAATGATCAGGGGGTTTTAGTATTAGCTAAAGTAGCTCAACAAGGTATCTACCTAATAACCCAATGATGTTTGTGTTCAGAAAATGAGCATCATATTCTAACTTGTTACTCACTCTGTCAAGGGGTCCCTGCAGCAGATTCTAGACATCAGTTATGTCCACACCAAAGGAAGAATTTGTGTTCCTTTTAATGAATTAATATTGGGATTGACTAATTACAACTGACAATTTCCTTTTGGTGTCACTTTGTTTAAATTTGGTTAAAATTTGATGCTCAACTCCAATTCCGAGGTTTTGAAGTGAGTTGCCTGCTAAACGTAGTTTCAGAGCTTTTGTAGAGGGTTGAAAGAAATTTACGTACAGATGGAAATGGCGAAAGAGGTCTTGAGAGTCCAGGGAGTGACTCTACTTTAACTTCTGGTGGAGGGACTGAATTGACTTCCGGAGAAGATTCTGCAGCTGCTTCTACAGTAGGAGGAGGCGCAGAATCTGACTCGGGAACTGCTTCTGCTTTCTGTACAGTGCTATCAGTGGCAACAACACTAGCCTCTGCAGGTGCAAGAAGAGCCTTGTTTGTTGTCACCGGTGTTGGTAGAAGAGCCTTTCCGATTTCCTGAGTTCCCACATGAGAAAAATGACGAGATACAAATCATTATTTCCGAGATTCTTTTCATGTAGTAAAACTAGATGCATGTTCAGCATGTTGGCAAAGAGATGGATCATCAAAATAATAACTTTTAGGAGGAAGATAAAATGCATCATTCGGCTTTCAAAAAATGCATAGTATTAAGTACCTTTATCTCGTCTAAAATCTCTTTAGGGGTAACTTCTGTGGTCACAAACTCGTCAATTTGTTGCAGAGTTTGCTTTCGATCCTACAATGGAAAAGAGTGGATGTAGGTTAACAAACTGCATCTTGATGTCATATTACACGGTAGCCTCTATTCACAATCAATAGATATGCCGGTAATTTACATAAAAATGAGCATTCTATGGAGTTTACAAATCTAGCATAATGCTACACAGTAAGCAGGGAAAAGGAATATAACTTATCCTTTGAAGGCACACAACACCGAATCCCAGAGCACTTTAGGAAGGAGAAATTACAGTTATACCAAGAAACAAACTATTGACTGACCTCTGCAAACAGGAGTTTCTAGCTGAGAAATTGAACAAGCGCAGCTGTACCTAATACTTGAAGCAGTGTTTCTACCTGCAATGATTTAGCAAAGCCCTCAATTATAAAAATTTCAGACCAAGTTTGTAGAAAAGGGGAAACTAAGAATGGTATATAAGTAAAACTCGATCCAAACCTCTGTAAATGCAAATAAACCTAAGCCAGTAGCTGCAGCTACACCAAAAGCAACAGAAACAACATCGGACCCCTCCTGGTCGTCATTAAAACTCATTTAATAAGGCTTAGCATAACATAAAAGTCACAAAATTAATTTTGATTATACTTGTGGATAGAAATAACTACAATCTATATACATTACCAATAATATACATGTTACATATTATCGTATTTCTACTCAAAAACGAAAAGATAATGCTTTTCGTAGGGATAAGATTTGAGGAGCAATATATGAATAATGAAAGTTTAGACGAGTATAGATATATTTCCACGTGCTTCTGTTTTCACCATAGTTTAAAAGGAAAACAACATAAAGAAGTGAAAATTTAAGTTAGCCTAGCATAATAAGAAAAACTACAAAATAAAGTGTTACTTTATCATATGATGCTTTGGAAGAGAAATAACAAGGGGTATGTTGATGACATTGAAAGGATTAAGAAATGTTGAAGTAATGTCTAACCCCGATGATTTTAAAAAGTATATATATATATATATATATATAAGGATACTAAATAATTGGATCAGACTATGCAAAGGAATCTCTTTATCCTTCAAATTGTTTGGCACATGCAGAATGCAATGATCAGCTTATATGAAGTGAGTAGTAATTCTCAAATGTGGTGTTATAAACTCGTACTAGGGGTCATTGTTTGTTGCAGTCATAAAATGCTCAGGTATTTCCCAGAGTTAGAATGTGATATTGAGATCGGGAGCTATTATGCAAGTTATGACAATGGTTCTTTCTGCAGCATTTCGCACCCATGGATCCAAGATAAGGTGGTATCATCGCTCCCTCATTCTGTGTGTCTGATCATCTAAATTATTTGGCATTGATTCTGTCTTGTTATAGTAGTTCTTATTTTACTGTTGTTTATTCCAGTGCCCATAGATCATGGCTGCAATTTTAATTCAAGTCCTTGAATCCCTTAAAATCTAAATCACATTTTCTCCTTCTTCAGCAGCTATCTGTCCCAACTCCCAATTACATAAACTTACTATCTCAACAAATTGTAGTCATATGGAGCAGAATTGATACCACGTATAGTTCAAATGCATTCAATTTCATTCAACATCCAGTTTAAGATCCTAAGTTCAACTACCCTATTGTATTCTCTCGCGTAAACAATTTTCTGATATATTTGCTGAGAGAGAAATGAGTATTTAGCAGTTCAGGACACATCAACATTTAACTAGCTCTAATAAAAAGCTGCAGTAATTAAATATAGGTGAGAAACATACTCCAAGTGCTCCACCAATTGTGTCCGTCAAATTGCAGACATCAAAACTAAAAGTTTTATTTGGTTGTATCCAGGGGAGACCGCTGTTCTGAAAACATACATTAGAATTCACCTTAAACTTTCAAACAACTAAAAGTAGCAAACAGAAATAAAACTTTGGATAACAGAGATAAGAGACACTAAAATGGTAGCAACCATCCATCCTCGGGTTCCTTCTGCACCATCTTTTATTGCATAGGCAGCTTTAAAGCCATTCGCTGTGGCCAACTCTGCAACCAGTTCAGAGCTTCCATCAAACCCGGCTTCATCTCAAATTCATCTATTTCATATGTTAGTTTTTAGAAAATTACAAATCGGAAGCACTATTACCATCAACCATTCTCCTAAAAATATTAGAATGATCGGGGGGCTTTAGTATTAGCTAAAGTAGCTCAACAAGGTATCTACCTAATAACCCAATGATGTTTGTGTTCAGAAAATGAGCATCATATTCTAACTTGTTACTCACTCTGTCAAGGGGTCCCTGCAGCAGATTCTAGACATCAGTTATGTCCACACCAAAGGAAGAATTTGTGTTCCTTTTAATGAATTAATATTGGGATTGACTAATTACAACTGGCAATTTCCTTTTGGTGTCACTTTGTTTATATATATAATTTTCTTAAAAATAAAGTACACTAAAATTAAGAAACACACATAAAAGGAAGGGACAAAATAAAATTGGCATCATTATCTTACTTGTCCAATATAAACAATGTGGTATTTTGTGGTTCCTTGAACTTCAAAGCCAACTTCTTCAGGAACCCAGGCTTATCTTCACCTTTATACACAATTGACACAGGTTTCTTACTCAAACCTCTAATATCCGGACCGCCCACTTGCCTTAGATCAACTAATGCTCTTATATCAAGCAATTGGGCATTGGCATCATCCCCCAATTTTGCAGAAGCACTCTTTGCAGTCTCAATACCCCATGGCTTAGACTTACCAAACAATTGAGACAGAACTAATGGGACAACTAAAATGGTGGCGCCACCTGCTATCACTGTAGGATTTTCCGCTACAAAATTGCTAACATTGTCAAGAAGGCCACCCACTTCAAAACCTGATGGGTCACCAGTACTTGCTGACTTTTGCAATGCTTCCTCGTATGTTAATGCTCTAGCAATCCTATACTGAAAACAGATGATAAAAGCACTAGACCCCCATGAAAGTTTCTTGATAAAGCTTGTGGAAATTTTTGTGGGTTGGCGCTAAAATTAGCAGAGAATGGCAGTTTGAGTGAAGAATTTGTGGGGAGTGATGAGATTTTTCTGGGTTTTGTTCTCCTGTCTGAAAGAACAGAAATTGGGGTCAAGCCAACTGCATTAAGGGCCTCCATAGCATAATTCTCAAAATCACACCATTGGGGTCTTTTGGGCTACCAAAAGATGAGAAAGGACCCAATTAATGCATGACACGTGTTAAGTGAGGATCAGAGGTTTGTTGTCGTGCTGGCTGTTGATGGGCTGACCTTTTTTGGTTGATGACAGATTGTGTGGCTGAGAAATGGCTGAAATGAAAGCTCTCTCATAGTCTCATGAGAAATGCTCTCTCTCTTGTACTAGTAGTAGTACACTAGTACAAGCTATGAATCCCAAATGGCCCAGTAACACTTGAGATTCGGGTACATCTTTGTAGTACAACCATGTGCACTAATACATTAGTTCTTGTAGTACTCATGAGAATGTAATTGTTGAGATTTTACTGTGTAATCACGAGTTGAATGTGTTTTTTTAACCAATTTCACAGGTTCAATGCGTCTTTTTAACAAGTTCCTCAAGTTAGAATTGGATTACACGCACACGACAGTGAAGAATCAAACAGAGATTTACGTGATTCCTCAAAAACGGATACGTCCACGGGAGCGAAGAGAGTTGTTTTTATGTATGATTTGAGTACATTGAGTTTTTTTTTTATAACAGAGAGTATATATATAATCACTCCGCTTTGCTTCTCTCGCTCCGCACGGGCCTTTTTCAAAAACTTCTCATTACCTCTCATACATACTATATGAGCCACAAGTTCCAACACTGGTGTTATATAAGTAACTTTGTAGGATTTATAGATTGTAATGGAAACAAATTGCATTAAGTTGAATACAACTAGCTGCTGCATTTGCCCCGTAAATTTATAATGATGCTTGAACACGCACACATTCTTAAAACTGACACAACATTATATTTCATCTACACCATTAACCTAGTATAACGAACTCTTAAACTGACAGCATTAACCAAATAATTGTCGCAACATTTAGCGGAAAATCTTGAACAGTTGCAAAACCATATTAAGTCTTTCTAATATGCCTGCTACAACTGCTTAAAACTTATCTTTCATTAACAGTAGTATATTAACCAAAACTATTGTACAGCATCTACGCAGTTTAAGTAGGAAGAAACACTGTAATTAAAGAATATTAAAAAAGTAATCTAGCCCTTGCCCAATTTCCCAAATTGAGATACCCGCGCGCCCCAGGACTGTGCCTCCTCAAGGCGCCTTGCAATTGACATCAAGGATGGGCAAAACACCACATGCTGATCATCATAGTACAAGAAGAAATGCTCGGCACTGATCTTCTCCCACTGCAAAGAGGGTCTGTTCCGCTCCAACAAATGTTCATCAAATCTTATCACTGCTTTTTTAGGCTTAACATTTTTTTAAAACAATAAGTGATGTTTTAGAATTTCAATACAATTTTTTCCCATATGTGCCCTTATGCAACCAATGGTATTTATTGCGAAGTTGAAAGGTCGAAGAAAGAGAAAGAAAGATAGATTAAGAATATTTTTGTCATTTTAGCTTGCGTATTGATATGTGTGATTTAAGCTAAAAAAACAGTTACTATGGGACGCAGATAGTAGAATATTATGGTTATTTTAGAAAAAAGACGTTCGAGGTTAATTTTGTCTAACAAATTTTAGTCCCAAATAATGGAGATTATAATACTTGGTTGAACATGGTATTAAATAGTCTCCCGTATTAAACTATTTTATAATTCTTAAACTAATAGTCTCAAATCTAAATTTAAAAACAAACCAAACCAGACACTTGAGATTAATAATCTATCACAAGTGTAATCTTTCAAACAAACTTAGTCTTGATGTATATACAGATAATTGCTCTTCAAATATGAATCGAATTACACTTCAATCAAATTAGAAAATTTGATAATATTTCTACTCATACACCATATAATTGAATAAATTCCATTATAAACAAATTGATTATTTTATATTATTATTTTTGTCCTTGCAAGCTCTGCCCATCAGCCAATAATAAGGATTAACTCGCAAATTCCCAAACAATAACAAGGGTATAATCGCCCAACAAAAATAAAGTCTCTCGTAACTTCAACGCTAGCCAACCTATAAAGAACAAGACTTAAACCCTCGCAATTTCATATTCTCATATCTACGCACTATGCGAACACGAGACTCGATGATATAGATTTTCTTTTATTGTTCTTTCCTCCTCCTCTTCTACTTGAAATCTTGAATCACGGCCCTCGCTTCTTATTCAGTACGTAAAACTATAAAAAAAAGTTTTAGTTTCTGTTATTTTACTTATTAATATGTAATTGATCAATTCTTCCAATCTTATTAGGATACAATTTTACACACTTATAAATTAGACTCAATTAATTTTGAAATTTAATTTTATTAAATTAATAATCATATTAATTATATTATTGGCCCATGTAAATTAATAACTAAATAGATTCAATTTTACACAATTATAAAGTAGACCCAATTAATTTTAAGATTTAATTTTATTAAATTAATAATACTTATTAACTATTATTAGTCCGAATAAATTAATAACTAATTTGATCCATATAACACTCGAACAAAATTGGTCATCCAATTCAAAAGAACTGACCCTAATTCAAATCAGTGAGCTTTCTGGGCGGGGAGTGATCGATAATGGCGACAACAGTTTCACAGCTTAGGGTAGGTCCCGTACTCATGTCACCAAAGCATCATTCTTTTTATTCATCAGCGAGGCGGTTCTCGTCAACAATTTCTTCCTCCCGAAGAAGAAATTAATTGAAAATCGACCAAATTTTCCCAAATTGCGACTTGTTTTCCCCAAGAGCCATTCAATTTTAAGGTCTTGGGTTGAGTACTAAGCTCATGACAAAGCAAATATTTTCCAACTCGTAGTTTACAAAAAGATCTTCTTTTGTTGTGAAGAACTTCATAAATACTTGTTCAATTCAGAAACTTTTCCAAGATTCTGTTTTTAATGGTCCATTAGTTCCAGTGCTGAAAAAACTAATTTGATTAAAGTAGCTCAAGAAGTATAGATTTTCTTTTATTGTTCTTTCCTCCTCCTCTTCTACTTGAATCACATTTTTACTTCTTATTGAGACGTAAAACTATAAAAAAAAAGTTTTAGTTTCTAGTATTTTACTTATTAATATGTAACCGATCAATTCTTCCAATCTTATTATGATACAATTTTACACAATTATAAATTAGACTCAATTAATTTTGAAATTTAATTTTATTAAATTAATAATGCATATTAATTATATTATTGGCCCATGTAAATTAATAACTAAATGGATTCAATTTTACACAGTTATAAAGTAGACCCAATTAATTTTAAGATTTAATTTTATTAAATTAATAATACTTATTAACTATTATTAGTCTGAATAAATTAATAACTAATTTGATCCATTTAACACTCGAACAAAATTGGTCATCAAATTCAAAAGAACCGACTCTAATTCAAATCAGTGAGCTTTCTGGGCTGGTAGTGATCGATAATGGCGACAACTGTTTCACAGCTTAGGGTAGGTCCCGTACTTATGTCACCAAAGCATCATTCTTTTTATTCATCTATGAGACTGTTTTCGTCCGACAATTTCTTCCTCCTGAAGAAGAAATTCGACAAAAATCGACCAAATTTCCCAAATTGCGACTTGTTTTCCCCAAGAGCCATTCAATTTTAAGGTGCGGGTTGAGTAATAACTGCAGCAAAGAAAATATTTTTCCAACTCGTAGTTTACAAAAAGATCCTATTTTTGTTGTGAAGAAATTCATAAATCCTTGTTCAATTCAGAAACTTTTCCAAGATTCTGTTTTTAATGGTCAATTAGTTCCAGTGCTGGAAAAACTAATTTGATTAAAGTAGCTCAAGAAGTTTAGATTTTCTTTTATTGTTCTTTCCTCCTCCTCTTCTACTTGAATCACGGCCCCTGCTTCTTATTCAGTACGTAAAATTGTAAAAAAAAGTTTTAGTTTTTGGTATTTTCACTTATTAATATGTAACCGATCAATTCTGTGAAACTCCAGAATTTATGAATAAAGAATTAATTTTCTCGAAATAATTTTTTTAATATTATGGTATGAATTTGAGATAATATTATAGTTGTGGGTAGTATTTATAAATTTTGCAAAGTATGCAAGTTGTTATATTATATTCGATTGGTCATAGAATATTCTTTGTGTCAGAAAATATTCGTAAGACGGTACAATCATTGGTGGACCCCACAACGGAATTATTATCGGATTGAAAAAATGACAAAAATATTTTATTGAAAATAACGGCGGAAGTTTTACCGTTGATACTGTTGAACTACTCGGTAGTAAAAGAAAGATGTCTGGCGTTGTTGCATAAGTAATATTACGCGGTATTGATTATTGATATTTATATGAGAAGTCACTCAGTTTGATTCAATTATTGTCGATTAATAATATAAATTATTATAACGATGATGACGTTTTGTTTTATTCGTATTATTAACATAATAAAACAGAAACATCTTTTTATATAAAACAGAATAATTTATTAAAGTTATTCTATAAATAGAATATATTATATTTTATTATGCATAGTGTTGCATAGTGTTTGCATAGTAAAAATCTTTTTATATAAATAGAATATATTATATTTTATTTAAAAGATTTTTCTTTAAATATGGACCGTCGATTAAAGTAAATCAACGGACCGTTCATGTGTTAATTCTTATGCATTCATTTTTCTATAAATAGAAGCTCATTCCTTCATTATTTTCTTACTTAATTCAATTGAACTACAGAGAGAAGTTTATAAAGAGAGACTATAGAGAGATAGAAGAAGAGTTTTTTGCTACTTCACTACTCTTATATCCAGTTCTTTTACGGTAAGGGATATTATTCTTTTATATTCATGAAGAGAACTTCTGTTATTCAATTCTTTATTATTCTGTTAGAATAACCTGTAAAAGTGGCATACCCTATATATGACCTGTATACGCGGCATACCCTATACTTAGTGAAATCCTTATGTTATTCCATTCTTATTTATTGTGTTGGAATAACTTGTATACACGGAATACCCTATACTTGGTGACATTCTTTTATTATTCCGCATTTACTATTACGTGAATATCCCCGCATGCATCTTATCTGTGAACTCGGGTTCCATTTTATTATTTTGCATTTACTATTTCAGCCGGAATATCACGCATTCGTCTTATACGCCGGATTCGGGTTCCATTTTATTATTCCGCATTTACCATTCGTCGTAATATCCATGCTCTGTCTATATCATGGGACTGGTTCCATTTTATTATTCCATCTTTATTATTCTCGAGAATATCTCATGCATCTTATCTGTGGGACTGGTTCCATTTTACTATTCCGTCTTTATATTTACGCCGGAATATCTTGTATATCTTATCTGTGGGACTGGTTCCATTATTTATTATTCAAGCATTTATTATTACATTGGAACATCTGCTTGATTGTGAATTTCACGACTGGTTCCGTTATTATTATTATTCATTAGAAGAACTCGTCATGCAGACGGCCTCTATCGCATGCATGGTGATATCTTTTGTTATTCCATTTGGTATTATACTCAGTTGATTAAAATTTTGACTTCTATACTCCATGAAATTAGTGGAATATCTTTGATATTTGCACTTCATCCAGTATTTTTCATGGAAATATTCTTCTGAGCATTCTTGAATTTTATTCTACAAAGAAGTATCATGTTGACAATTTGGACGTTATTGGTTCCTGGATAAATTAATTCTTGAACATGTTTAATTGAATTCTTATATCATTGTCATCATCCTCATGTTTATGTTATGTTGAAAGTCATATGTGGTATGTAGTGCATAGATGGACTTGGTATGATTATGACCAGGTATAATTCGGTATAATCATGACCGTAATGTTACAAATGATGTAAAAATTAAAAGTCCTCATTGGCCCGTAGTGCATTGATGGACAATTTTTGGTATGATTATGGCTATGGATTCTCTTCGGCCAAGGGAACAAAGATGAATTGTATTATGGAATGACCAGGACCGTTGATGAAAACACGATTATCTTTGGCCCGTAGTGCATGGATAATTCGTGGTCATGATACTAAAGAATATCCTTGGCCTGTAGTGCAGGGATGATTTAATGATGTGGATTATTTATTGAGCTGAGTCTCAGCGATAAAAGCGATGAAAAACTTTTTAAATCATAAAAGATAGTAGATTCTATTCTCTACTTGACTCTTTTAATGGATTGCTTGATCCGCTGCAGTTAAACTTGATGTCTATTGTATTTTATTAGTTTAATATTGTTGAAGGCTAATGATAATTTATTCTGCATTATCTTAGTCATAATATTTCTTACTGGGCTAGTTGAGCTCACCCTTTCTTTCATTGTTCTCTTCAGGAAATGAGAACATAGTCGGGACTAGTCGGGGAACAGAGTGATGGTCCAAGATGATAGTATTAGCTAGTAGTCCTCACTATTCTGTTGACTAGTGTGACAATAAATGTAACGAGGACTTATTATGAGAATGGATATTGTCTAGAAGATAATATTTGTATTTAAACTCACAACATGTGTTTTGTCGTATTTTATACGCCTGCTGTATAATTAGGTTGTATTTTGTATTTTTGTACCATGTATTTGGCGACTCAAGATGGGTGATGTATACCTAATTTTGGGGGCGTCACAAATTCTTTCAATCTTATTAGGATACAATTTTACACAATTATAAATTAGACTCAATTAATTTTAAAATTTAATTTTATTAAATTAATAATGTATATTAATTATATTATTGGCCCATGTAAATTAATAACTTAATGGATTCAATTTTACACAGTTATAAAGTAGACCCAATTAATTTTAAGATTTAATTTTATTAAATTAATAATACTTATTAACTATTATTAGTCCGAATAAATTAATAACTAATTTGATCCATTTAACACTCGAACAAAATTGGTCATCCAATTCAAAAGAACCGACTCTAATTCAAATCAGTGAGCTTTCTAGCTGGGGAGTGATCGATAATGGCGACAACTGTTTCACAGCTTAGGTTAGGCCATGTACTCATGTCACCAAAGCATCATTCTTTTTATTCATCAACGAGACAATTCTCGTCTAACAATTTCTTCCTCCTGAAGAAGAAATTCGACGAAAATCGACCAAATTTTCCCAAATTGCGACTTGTTTTCCACAAGAGCCATTCAATTTTAAGGTCTTGGGTTGAGTAATAAGCGCAAAGAAAGTAAATATTTTTCCAATCAGTAGTTTACAAAAAGATCCTCTTTTTGTTGTGAAGAAATTCATAAATCCTTGTTCAATTCGTAAACTTTTTCAAGATTTCATTTTTTAATGGTCCATTAGTTCAAAGTCTTTGGAAAAACTAATTTGATTAAAGTAGCTCAAGAAGTATAGATTTTCTTTTATTGTTCTTTCCTCCTCCTCTTCTACTTGAATCACGACCCCTGCTTCTTATTTAGTACGTAAAACTGTAAAAAATATTTTTAGTTTCTGGTATTTTACTTATTAATATGTAACCGATCAATTATTCCAATCTTATTAGGATAAAATTTTACACAATTATAAATTAGACTCAATTAATTTTGAAATTTAATTTTATTAAATTAATAATGTATATTAATTATATTATTTGCCCATGTAAATTAATAACTAAATGGATTCAATTTTACACAGTTATAAAGTTGACCCAATTAATTTTAAGATTTAATTTTATTAAATTAATAATACTTATTAACTATTACTTGTGACGCCCCCAAAATAGATATTCATCACCCATTTTGAGTATCCAAATACATGGTACAAAATACAAATACAAACTTAACTATACAGCTGTCGGGTAAAATACGACAAAACATAAACTGAGAGTTTAAACAAGAATACTGTCTTCTAGACAATATCCATTCTCAATAGAATTCTTATAGACAGCATACAAACTCAAATTCAGTCCTCGTTATATTTATTGTCACACTATTTAACAGAATAGTGAGGACTACTAATGCTATCATCTGGGCCGTCACTCCGTTCCCCGACTCGTCCCAGCTATATTCTCATTTCCTGAAGAGAACAGAGAAAGAAAGGGTGAGCACAACTAGCCCAGTAAAGAATATCATGACTAAATATAATTACATTATCAATAGTTTTCATTAATAATAACTCAGAGATTTAGAACATATGGTAGATGGTAAAACTTTCAACCATAGTTGTAGCGGAACGAGCAATCCATTAAAAGGGTCAAATAGACCATCAGGTCTATTATCTTCTCCATGTTAAAAGTACACCAATAATGTTTTATCCATGTAAATGAATCACCTCATCGAATCATCCCTGCACTACGGGCCAAGGATATTCATTAAATCATCAATGGTCATGACTATACCGAATAATCCCTGATCACAATCATACCCAGTCCACTTCTTCACGTAAGCCAAAGATATACAACAATAAAACTAATAATCAACAATCCATCTTTGCACATAAGCCAAAGATATACCACAAACAAACCAATAATTAACAATCCATCTTTGCACGTAAGCCAAAGATATACCACAATAAAACCAATAATCAACAATCCATCTTTGCACGTAAGCCAAAGATATACCATTCCTTAATCAACAATCCATCTTCGCACGTAAGCCAAAGCTAACTTTTATCACCATATAAGCATGAGGATGATGACAATGATATAAACATTAATCAACTGAAAACAAGGATAAATATTAAAGACTTTAAATTTATCCAAATATTATCAATCACATAATAATTCACAATCTAATATTGTTAATGTAACGACCCCAAAATAGGTCCATTCAATCCAACCCATTCTGAGTCGCCAAATACCTGGTACAGAAAATAACTACAACTTTATTACAACAATTGTCGTACAAAATACAACAACACATATACTGTGAGTTTGGATACAAATATATACCAAATGTGACATATGTCCCAACCGTGGACAACACCTCACAGTGACACCTTACATAAAGGTATAGTCAAAAACTGTTTTAGAAACTAAAATTTTTGGGAAGTGCTCAAGGAAACCTTCGTACATGGGAGGCCATACTTCTAGGTTATGATAGATATCATATGGCCACAGAATTATCCTTGGTTGACCCAATAAACCCCAAAAAAAAACAAGAAGATTACTATCATATTCTTCCCAATGGTGAGTCTTCTTGACTTATCATTATTATCTCCTTTGTCTCAAATTGAGAATTATACTTCAAACAAACACCAAGATTATATAGGTAGTGCTCGTAAATATACTCAGCAAGTGGATGAGCACATCCCTGTCTTATGATGACTCGAGGTTGTATGTCATTAGACATCTTATATGGTAGTGGCAAAACACCCTTCCAAGTTAAATTCACCTCACCCTCAATATCTATAGACCACCGTTCTATTCCCTTGTTATCCCTCGCTCAACCCAGTTACACTTTTATTACCTGAAAGGAATTGTGAAGCAAAAGGGTGAGCACAACTAACTCAGTAAAGAATATCATGACTAAAGATAAATAAATTATCAATAGCCATCAACAGTAATAAATCAGAGATTTAGAACATATGGTAGATGATAAAACTTTTCAACCATAGTTGCAGCGGAACGAGCAATCCATTAGAAAAGTCAAATAGACCATCAGATCTATTATCTTCTTTATGTTAAAAGTCCACCAATAATGTTTTCTCCCTGTAACATCAATCAATAATTCTTTTTCACAATCATATGAATAATTCATAATCATAATCGTGATTCTAAATTCCTCTTCGCATCCAAGACAAAGATAATTTTCATCACCTGTCTTTACCTGAAACATCAAAGATCATGGTTATACCAAATCACAGTTCCTGTTCATAATCATACTAATAAATTCATCTTTGCACTACGGCCAAAGATATACATCAACAAGTCATCTTTGCATTACAGGCCAAAGATATTCATCAACAAGTCATCTTTACACTACGGACCAAAGATATTCATCAATAATTGATCTTTGCACTACATGCCAAAGATATTCATCAATAATTGATCTTTGCACTACAGGCCAAAGATATTCATATCTTAAAGAAATACATAATCATTTCAGAATTTATATAAACCATAATTATAATCATATATGTTGATCAATTCACCTTTGCACTTAAGTTCAAGAATAATTTTAAAGGTTTATAAATTAATTTATCCTGAACTCAATAATGTCCAAATTGTCAACATGATACTTCTTTGTAGAGTAAAATTTAAGAATGCTCAGAAGAATGTTTCCATGAAAAGATACTGAATGAAGCGTAAATATCAAGGATATTCCACTAATTTCATGGAGTATAGAAGTTAAAACTTTAACCAACTGAGTATAATAAAAAATGTATGAAATCGCAAATGGATTTTCACCATCATGCAGAATCCACGATATCTGATCATTTTCACAATTTAATAAGAAATGAATAAAAGGATCATTAACCATGCATGTGGCAATCCACATGTATAAAAGTTATTCCAATGTAATAATAAAGAATGGAATAATGAAGGATTCACCATGCATGCGATAGAGAGACTACATGCATAAAAGTTATTCCCAAGTAATAATAAATGCGGAATAATAAATATAGAACCATGTCAGGTGAAATTCACACCGATAGGATATTCCGACAGAATCGTAAATACAGAATAATAAATGCGGAATAATAAATGATGGAACCAGGTCCGGCATATAGCACAGACAGGATATTCCGACAAAAATATAAATGACGGAATAATAACAGAGTTTCACCAAGTATGCGGTACTTCGCATAAACCGGTTATTCTAACATAATAATAAAGAATGGAATAACAGAAGATCACCAAGTATTGGGTAAACTGCATATACAGGTCATTCCACCAAGTATAGGTTAAACCACATATACAGGTTATTCCAACAGAATAATAAAGAATGGAATAACACAAGGATTTCACCAAGTATAGGGTATGCTGCGTATACAGGTTATTCCAACAGAATAAATAAGAATGGAATAACATATGTTCTCTTCATGAATAAGAAAGAATAACACCCCTTACGGGTACAACAAATAATATCCCTTACCTTTGAAAGAAACTAGATATAGGAGTAGTAAGGAAGCAGACTTCTCTTCTTCTTTCTCTCTATAGATTTTCTCTCTATAGCTTCTCTCTATAATTTCTCTCTATAATAATGGCTCTAAAGCATTGGTGAATTGGAGAGAAATGAAGAAGAATGAGCTTCTATTTATAGAAAAACTGAAAGTGGCCCTTGGTCTTAACGAAGGGTCAAAATGACTCTTGGTAATATTGCAGAGACAACTACTATTTGCGAAGGGGTAACTCTTGGAACACCAAAGGGGCAAATGACCCTTGGAAAACTGAAGGGACAAATAACCTTTAAAAATCGAAGGGACAAGTTATTATTTATGAAGGGGTAATTAACTCTTGGTAGTATTGAAGGGACAAGTTACTATTTATGAAGGGGTAATTAACTCTTAGTAGTATTGAAGGGACAAGTTACTATTAAAATCTTAAATCAACGATCCATATTAATTTGACTATTATAATTTCATCCAACGGACTGAAAAATTAGCACATAATAGTAACTTCGTGAATAGTAACTCATGAATAGTAACTCGTGAATAGTAACTCATGAATAGTAATTCTGACACAAAAATTGTCCCAAATACTCGAGTGAACAATACTAGAGTGAATAGTAATTTTGGTGAATAGTAACTCCGACACAAAAAGTGTCCCAAATACTCGAGTGAACAATACAAGAGTGAGTAATTTCGGTGAATAGTAACCCGTGAATAGTAACTTATGAATAGTAATTCTGACAAAAAGTGCCCCGAATACCTGATTGAACAATATAACCTCCAGATATCAATTACCATCGAAATAAATGTTTAACACAAATAATTTCAACACAATGGAACTATCAAATTCATCTTTAATCAACACGAACTTATCCATCATTAATATCATTACTCACAATATTTAACAATCAGGTCGTTCCCAGGAAAGAGGGGGCTTTTCAATAAGGATTTCTCCCTACTAGCGCGCAATTAGGTCGTGACGCCCCCAAAATTAGATATTCATCATCCATTTTGAGTCGCCAAATACATGATACATAAATCAAATACAACTTAATAATACAGCAGTCATGTAAAATACGATAAAACATATGTTGTGAGTTTAAATACAATTATTGTCATCTAGACAATATCCACACGTAATTTAGTCCTCATTACATTTATTATCACACTATTTAATCAGAATAGTGAGGACTACTAATACTATCATCTGGACCGTCACTCCTTTCCCCGACTTCCCCAATTTATATATCTCATTTCTCAAGAGAACATTGAAAGAAAGGGTGAGCTCAACTAGCCCAGTAAGAAATATTATGACTAAGATAATGCAGAATAAATTATCAATATTCTTCAACAATTTTAAACTGATAAAATACAATAGACATCAAGTTTAACTGTAGCGGAATAAGCAATCCATTAGAAGAGTCAAGTAAAGAATAAAACATACTATCTTCTATGTTTTAATAAACTGCATCATCGAATCTTCCCTGCACTACGGTCCAAGGATATTCATTAAATCATCAATGGTTATGACTATACCTAATAATTCCCTGATCATAATCATACCAAGTCCATCTCTGCACGTAAGCCAAAGATATACAACAATAAAATCTATAATCAACAGTCCATCTTTGCATGTAAGCCAAAGATATACAATTCAATAATCAACCGTCCATCTTCGCACGTATGTCAAAGATAACTTTTATCACCATATAAGCATGAGGATGATGACAATGATATAAACATTTATCAACTGAAAACAAGGATAAATATTAAAGACTTTAAATTTATCCAAATATTATTAATCACATAATAAATTCATAATCCAACATCATTAATATCATAACAATATTTTAATCACTTTTTAAACTTATAAATAATTTATTTCAATTGTTTACAGTTTACTAATTAATGCATTTAATCATTCAAGAATGCCATACTCATAAGGTTTCATCACCAATGACCAAATTCCTCATCAGCAATATGCATATACCTTATATAGGATTTCCAAGTCATAAAATCTTATTTTCCAACTTTGTTACTTCACATAACATATTTAACTCATATATTCGTAACTAAACCATGTTCATGAAAAATACCAAATCAGTCCTAAAAATATTTCTTTTCTGAGATTTGGCATAATATAGTCCCATAATGAAAATATATTTTTATCAGAACTTTTAAAATTTATTTACTTTTAAAAATCAATTTCTAATTTATTCCTTAAGAAATTAGCTACCTCAAGTTTAACTCCAAAAATGTCCAAATCTTGGCAGGACCTTACACATGTTAATGTGAGCCTCCAGTTTAAATTTCATGGTCATCGGAGTTGTAGAACAGAGGGTTATAGCGTTTTTCGTCAGAAAAACCTTAATATTGAAATGGTCATAACTTGCTCATTTTAAGTCAGAATGAGCTCATTTTTGGACAGGAGGTTCTTTATACCATATACTTTCATTTCCCAGAAGTCCAGAACTTTTCTCATAAATTAAGTGGCCAAAAATGCCCTTACAAAATCGTGCCAGTAGCCTTTTTCATGTTTTGCAGTTTTTCGTGCTTTGCTAAAATCACTCTACACGAAAATCTACAACACCTTTTTTAGTGATTCCACTTGGATTAATTAGGTAACTCATAGATCTAACTCTAGGACTTGACCACACTAAAAAATTCGAAATATAACAGGAGATATGGTAAATTGAATTTCATGATCCATTTTCACCAAAATCTGATTTTCAACCCTTTGTGATTTCTAAGAAACTTTCATATTTTCACATAATAACCAACATAATTCATCATGACAATGACATATAATTCAATAAAACAAGTTCAAGAATGATTTTAAAAGTTTATAAGTTAATTTATCCCGAACTCAATAATATCCAAATTGTCAATATGATACTTCTTTGCAGAGTAAAATTAAAGAATGCTCAGAAGAATGTTTCTATGAAAAGATACTGGATGAAGCGCAAATATCAAGGATATTCCACCAATTTCATGGAGTATAGAAGTCAAAAATTTAAACAACTGAGTATAATAAAAATATATGAAATTGCATGTGACGCCCCCAAAATTAGGTATTCATCACCCATTCTGAGTCGCCAAATACATGGTACAAAATTCAAATACAAACTAATAATACAGCAGTCGTGTAAAAATACGATAAAACATATGCTGTGAGTTCTAATAGGAATATTGTCTTCTAGACAATATCCACACGCAAATTAGTCCTCGTTACATTTATTATCACACTATTTAGCAGAATAGTGAGGACTAGTAATGCTACTGTCTGGACCGTCACTCCATTCTCCGACTCGTTTCAGCTATATTCTCATTTCCTGAATAGAACAGTGAAAGAAAGGGTGAGCTCAACTAGCCCAGTAAGAAATATTATGACTAAGATAATGAAGAATAAATTATTGTTAGCCTTCAACAGTGTTAAACTGATACAATATATCAAACATCAAGTTTAACTACAGCGGAACAAACAATCTATTAGAAGAGTCAAATAGAGAATAAAATCTACTAACTTTTATGATTTAAAAAGTTTTTCATCAACTTAATCGTTGAGACTCAGCTTAATGAATAAACCACAATATATAATCATCCCTGTACCACGGTCAAGGATTTTCATTAAATCATCAATGGTCATGACTATACCGAATCACCCCTAGTCATAATCATACCAAAAACTATCTATCAATGCATTACAGGCCACTGAGTACTTTTATCACATCATTTATAACAGGTCATGATTATACTGAATGATCCCTGGTCATAATCATAATAAGTTCATCTATGCACGTAAGCCAAAGATAACTTTCAACATAATATAACATGAGGATGATGAAAATGACATAATAATTCAATAAAACAAGTTTAAGAATTAATTTATTCAAGAACCAATAACGTCCAATTTGTCAACATGATACTGCTTTGTAGAGTAAAATTCAAGAATGCTCAGAAGAATATTTCTATGAAAAATACTGGATAAAGCGCAAATATCAAGGATATTCCACTAATTTCATGGAGTATAGAAGTCAAGATTTTAACCAACTGAGTATAATAAAGAATATATGAAACTGCAAATGGATTTTCACCTGCCATGTGGTAATCCACGTATACAGATCATTTTCACAATTTAATAAGAAATGAATACAAAGGATCATTCACCATGCATGTGGTAATCCACATTGACAGGTTATTCCAA
Source organism: Panax ginseng (assembly GCA_020205605.1). Taxonomy (NCBI): domain Eukaryota; kingdom Viridiplantae; phylum Streptophyta; class Magnoliopsida; order Apiales; family Araliaceae; genus Panax; species Panax ginseng. Next base: position 104,490,575 of record CM035142.1, on the reverse strand, counting down.
CAGAATAATAAAGAATGGAATAACAACAGAATTATTCACCATGCATGCGATAGAAACCGCACAGACAGGTTATTCTCAACATAATAAAAAATACAGAATAATAAAGGCGGAACCGGGTCCGGTGTAAAACACACAGATAAGATATTCCAACAGAATCGAAAATACCAAATAATAAATGCGAAATAATAAATGATGGAACCAGGTCCGATGTATAGCACAGACAGGATATTCCGACAGAAATATAAAGACGAAATAGTAAAATGGAACCAGGTCCGACGTATAGCACAGACAGAATATTCCGAAAGAAATGTAAAGACGGAATAGTAAAAGAATGACACCAAGTAAAGGGTATTCCGCGTATACAGGTTATTCCAATAGAATAATAAAGAATGGAATAACATAAGGATTTCACCAAGTATAGGGTATGCCGCGATCTGGTCATGTATATAGGGTATGCCACTTTTACAAAAGTTATTCCAATGTAATAATCTGTAATGGAATAACATAAGGATTTCACCAAGTATAGGTACGCCACAGATATAAAGTCATGTATAGGGTATGCCACTTTTACACGTTATTCCAATGTAATAATAAAGAATGGAATAATGTAAGTTTCTCTTTAAGAAGAAAAAATAACACCCCATCAGAAGTAAAAGAGCATGTGACACCCCCAAGCAGTATACATCACCCATTCGAGTTGTCACTTTACATGGTATGTAATCAACTACAACTTTATTATTACAACATGTAAACTATGAGTTTAAATACAGATATTGCCATCTAGACAATATCCAGATACAAATAAATCCCCATCATAATTATTGATACATTATTTTATAAAAATGGTTAGACTACTAAACAACTCTCCCTAAAACCTTCATTCCATAATTCCCACTGCACTCGCTTATATTCTCGCCTCCCCGAGAAGAAAAATGGAAACAAAAAGAAAAAGGGTGAGCTCAACTAGCCCAAAGAAGAATATTATGACTAAGATAATATACAACAAATTATCGTTAGTCTTCAACAGGAAAAATCTAATAGAATACAATAGACAACAAGTTTTAAATCAATATTCAGCAATGAAAAATATTAATTCATAGAAGAGTTACGTAGAGGATGAAATCTACTAATGTCTATGAATTTAATAATCCATCAATGATGATTTTTATCCTCGTAACATCAATCAATGCACCTCTTGAATAATATATTCATCCTTGCACTACTGAGCCAAGGATATTCATCGATTGGTCATGTTCATCTAAACACTGCTCATCTTTGCGTGACCACGGGCCAAAGACATTCATCGAAATTGTTCATCTTTTCTACAGCCAAAGATATTCAATAATATCATCATTTAAGACCGAGGATGATGAAAATATTTTTAAAGAAACGAATCCAGCGAAACAAAATGACAAGGATTAAGGATTAATGATTCGTACTTTGTTTTATCCATGTCCAAAAATACCTCAAAATCATCATAGTGGCGTAAAATTCAAGAATGATCAAAACATGGATACAATCAAAGCTAGTATCCACAATAGATATTTTAGATTTAAACGGAAAATTTTTATTTTTCAATGAATAAAGGCCAGTATTCGTGAATAAGATCGTATACGTGAATAGTCTTGATACGTGAATAGTAATAATCGATACCAAAAGTTCCAAATTTGATAAAAACTTCATATCAATATTTCAAAGATAATGATATTGAAGAAATAATATCATTACGAAAAAAAATAATATCCCTTACCTCGGAAAAAAGACAAAGATTTAACTGGAATATTGGATATAAAGTTATAACTTGAAATTTCACCGTATAGCAATACTCAAAGTATACTCAAAATACTCACAAGAATACGCTCGATAATATAGAGAGAGAAAACTTCAGTTTCTGGTGTGATTTTCAATTCTAACCTAAACACCCTATTTATAGGAAAATGCTTAGAACACCAAAGCAGAAAATTTATTAAATATTATTTATTTTTTTCTAAATCCTCATACGCACAAGTATTTAGCTTCAAAATCTCAGCCACCAAATAGCCCACCTCACAAGACTTGCACAAAAAACGTTTTTCTAATTTAAAATAATTTAAACTTCGAAAAATCAATTATTTCGGAGCTTCAGAACTTCAATAATTCATAATAAATAGCCCTTTCGTCAAAAAAATTGAATCTCGCGAGTTTTTATAGGAAATTCAATTCTCTACAACTTTGCAAAAGAAAGTTTTTTCCAAATTCCAAACAGAAATTGACCAAAATCCACAAACGGGCGATTTTACAGGCTATAATCAAATTTTAGTCAATAAATGGGGTCCACCGACATGTTTAACATGTTTTAAACATTTTTTGTAACAAAAATACTCTTCCTCCTCGTATACTCATATATCCCATATTCATTGTAAAAATATCATCATTATTATATTATTAAAAATATAATAATATATTTAAATGAATTATTTTATCAAAAAAAGATAAAATATTAATTTTCAACAATTGTCGCATTAAAAATTTTCTCCATCTATATCCACATAAAATCAATATTTTCTTCATCATATAAATCAATAATTAATTATTCACAAATAATATTTTAGAATCACAATCATCGACAACGGTGCCGCTCCTCAGGGATAGAGGGGCTTTCCAATAAGGATCTCTCCTTCTTGGCGCTTGCAATTAGGTGACCAAACCCTCCTTAGACAGTAACTTTCTAGACATTGCCAATAAATGTTATCCAATAATATTATTCAGGATAATATGAATTATTGTCAGATAATAGAAAATCTTGTGTAATGATAATTATTGAAACAACAACAATATAAAATATCAACGCAATGCTTATAAAATAAAATCTTTGAACAAAGAATTACTATAACAAATATTGAGTAGTGCCTTCTTACGTAAGAATCAATAATTGGTGCAATACCGTGTGCTACTATGTTTTAACCACCGAGTATTCTAACAGTAATAACGGTAACAACTACGCCGTTATTTATAAACAACTTATACTTGTCGTTTTCTTCATCCAATCGCTTTCCGTTATGGGGCCCACAAAAGACTACGCCGTCGTACGAATATTCCCCGACAGCAAGAATATTCCACGACCAAACGAATATTCTTCGACAACAATTAATATTTTATCACCACTTGCTTATTTGAAATATTTGTGTATTTTACCCATAACTATCCACATTAATCAAATCAACCCTTGCTATTCAAAATAGTAATTAGAGGAAATTAAATTTCATTTATTAATTATTTGAAGTCTTACAAACTGGATATAGAAGTAGTGAAGTAGCAGAATACTCTTCTTCTTTCTCTCTATAATTTTTTCTCTATAGCTTCTCTCTATAATTTCTCTCTCTAGAGTTTCAATGAATTCGTAAGAAAATAATGAAGGAATGAGCTTCTATTTATAGGAAAATGGAATGTATAGTAACTAACTCATGAACGGTCCAGATTGATTTACTTTAATTTGACGGTCCATAATTAAAAAAAATCTTTTAAATAAAATATAATATATTCTATTTATATAAAAAGATTTTTACTATGCAAACACTATGCAACACTATGCAACACACTATGCATAATAAAATATAATATATTCTATTTATAGAATAACTTTAATAAAGTATTCATTTTATATAAAAGATGTTTCGTTTTTATTACGTTAATAATACTTTAATAAAACAAAACGTCATCATCGCTATAATAATTCATATTATTTATCAATAATAATGAAATCAAACTGAGTAACTTCTCACATAAATATCAATAATCAATACCGTGTGCTACTATGCAACCACACGTATTCTTTATTTTTACTACTGAAAAGTAGTTCAACAAAGATCAACCAGTAAAACTTTCGCCGTTATTTCAATAAAATATTTTTTTGTAGTTTTCTCAATTCGACAATAATTCTGTTGTGGGGTCCACTAATAATTGTACCGTTGTACCAATATTTTCTGAAAAAAATATTTCCTGACCAATCGAATATAATATAACAACTTGCATACTTTGCAAAATTTATAAGTACTACCCACAACTATAATATTATCTCAAATTCACACCATAATATTAAAAAATTATTTCGAGAAAATTTAAATCTTTATTTATAAAATTTGGGGTCTCACACTACAAATGAATTTTCACCCGTCATGCGATAATCCACGTATACAGATCATTTCCACAATTTAATAAGGAATGAATACAAAGGATCATTCACCATGCATGTGGCAATCCACATAGACAGGTTATTCCAACAGAATAATAAAGAATGGAATAAAAGAAGGATTCACCATGCATGCGATAGAGACCGCACAGATAGGTTATTCCCAACAGAATAATAAATGCGGAACAATAATATATGGAACCAGTCGGTGAAATTCACAGCGATGATGATATTCACGTAATCGTAAATACTGTAATAATAAATGCGAATAATAAATGATGGAACCAGTCCCGCGTATAAGATGACGAGGATATTCGGCGTAAATATAAAGAGGAATAAGAATGAGTTTCACCAAGTATGCGGTACTTTGCATAAATCGGTTATTTCAACATAATAATAAAGAACGGAATAACAGAAGAAGATCACTAAGTATTGGGTAAACCGCATATACAGGTCATTCCACCACGTATAGGGTAAACCACGCATACAGGTTATTCCAACAGAATAATAAAGAATGGAATAGCATAAGGATTTCACCAAGTATAGGGTATGCCGCGTATACAAGTTGTTCCAACAGAATAAATAAGAATGGAATAACAGAAGTTCTCTTCATGAATAAGAAAGAATAACACCCCTTACGGGTACAACAAATAATATCACTTACCTTTGAAAGAAACTAGATATAGGAGTAGTAGAGAAGCAAACTTCTCTTCTTTTTTCTCTCTATAGATTTTCTCTTTATAGCTTCTCTCTATAATTTCTCTCTATAATAATGGCTCTAAAGCTTTGATGAATTGGTGAGAAATAAAGAAGAATGAGCTTCTATCTATAGAAAACTGAAAGTGGACTTTGGTCTTAACGAAGGGTTAAAATGACTCTTGGTAATATTGAAGAGACAACTACTATTTGCGAAGGGGTAACTCTTGGTAATACCGAAGGGACAAGTTACTATTTATGAAGGGGTAATTAACTCTTGGTAATACCGAAGGGACAAGTTACTATTTATGAAGGGGTAATTAACTCTTGGTAATACTGAAAGGACAAGTTACTATTAAAATCTTAAATTAACGATCCATATTGATTTTACTATTATAATTTCATCCAACGGACTGAAAAAGTAGCACATGAATAGTAACTCGTGAATAGTAACTCTTGAATAGTAACTCATGAATAGTAACTCCGACACCAAAAGTGTTCCAAATACTACAGTGAACAATACTAAAGTGAATAGTAATTTTGGTGAATAGTAACTCTGACACAAAAAGTGTCCTAAATACTCGAGTGAACAATACTAGAGTGAATAGTAATTTCGATGAATAGTAACCTGTGAATAGTAACTCGTGAATAGTAATTCCAACACAAAAAGTGCCCCGAATACCCGATTGAATAATATAACCTCCAGATATCAATTACCATCGAAATAAATGTTTAACACAAATAATTTCAACACAATGGAACTATCAAATTCATCTTTAATTAACATGAACTTATCCATAATTAATATCATAACTCACAATATTTAACAACCAGGTCGTTCCCAGGAAAGAGGGGGCTTTCCAATAAGGATTTCTCCCTATTGGCGCGCAATTAGGTGACCAAACCTCTCATTGACAGAACTTTTAGACATTGTAAATATTGAAATTTAATAATATGAATAACTTTGTCATCTCAATTATTGATCTAATAATATATCATATTATGCAAATGATATTGTGACAATAATCGAATCAATAATACGAGAGATATGATACAGCAGTTACTGTTGCAATAATTGAGTATAATTGAGTGACTTCTTACATAAGAATCAATAATCAATACCGTGTGCTACTATGCAACCACGCCGTACATCGTACTTTTACTCTTGGGTAGTTCAGCAAAGATCAACGGTGTAAAACCTCCACCGTTATTTTCATAAAATATTTTTGTCGTTTTCTAACTACGACAGTTCTTCTGATGTGGGGTCCACTAATGATTATGCCGTCGTACGAATATTCCCCGATAAAAAGAATATTCCCCGACCAATCGAATGTTATATAACAATTTGCATACTTTGCAAAATTTTCAAATACTACCTACAATTATAACATTATATCAATTTCACACCATAATATTTAAAAAAATATTTCGAAAAAAATTAAATATTTATTCATAAAATCTGGGTTCTCACATAGGTGACCAAACCTCTCCTTGACAGAATTTCTAGACATTGTAAATATTGCAATTTAATAATATGAATAACTTTATCGTCTCAATTATTAATCTAATAATATATCATATTATACGAGATGATCTTGTGACAATAATCGAATCAATAATATGAGAGATATGATCAAAGAAGCCATCATGTAGTAATAATTGAGTATAATAATCGAATGACTTCCTACGTAAGCATCAATAATCAATACCGTGTGCTTCTTATTCAACCACACGACATCGTATTTTTACTACCGTGTAGTTCAACAAAGATCAGCGGTAAAACCTCCGCCGTTATTTTCATAAAATATTTTTGTCGTTTTCTAACTACAATAGTTCTTTTGTTGTGGGTCCACCAATGATTGTGTCCTCATACGAATATTCTCCGACAGAAAGAATATTCCCCGACCAATCGAATATTATATAACAACTTGCATACTTTGCAAAATTTTTAAATACTACCTCCAACTATAACATTATATCAAATCCATACCTTAATATTAAAAAAAATATTTCAAAAAAATTTAAATCTTTATTTATAAAATCTGGGTTCTCACATTATTAGTCTGAATAAATTAATAACTAATTTGATCCATTTAACACTCGAACAAAATTGGTTATCCAATTCAAAAGAACCGACTCTAATTCAAATCAATGAGCTTTCTGGGCGGGTAGTGATCGATAATGGCGACAACTGTTTCACAGCTTAAGGTAGGTCCCGTACTCATGTCACCAAAGCATCATTCTTTTTATTCATCAACGAGACAGTTCTCGTTCAACAATTTTTTCCTCCTGAAGAAGAAATTCGACGAAAATTGACCAAATTTTCCTAAATTGCGACTTGTTTTCCCCAAGAGCCATTCAATTTTAAGGTGCGGGTTGAGTAATAACTGCAGCAAAGCAAATATTTTTCCAACTCGTAGTTTATAAAAAGATCCTCTTTTTGTTGTGAAGAAATTCATTAATCCTTGTTCAATTCAAAAACTTTTCCAAGATTCTGTTTTTAATTGTCCATTAGTTCCGGTGCTGGAAAAACTAATTTGATTAAAGTAGCTCAAGAAGTATTGATTTTCTTTTATTGTTCTTTCCTCCTCCTCTTCTACTTGAATCACGACCCCTTCTTCTTATTCAGTACGTAAAACTGTAAAAAAAAGTTTTAGTTTCTGGTATTTTACTTATTAATATGTAACCGATCAATTCTTCCAATCTTATTAGGATACAATTTTACACAATTATAAATTAGACTCAATTAATTTTGAAATTTAATTTTATTAAATTAATAATGTGACGCCCCCAAAATTAGGTATACATCACCCATCTTGAGTCGCCAATACATGGTACAAAATTCAAATACAACTTAATTATACAACAGTCGTGTAAAGTATGACAAAATACATGCTGTGAGTTTTAATATAAATATTGTCTTCTAGACAATATCCACTCTCAGAATAAGTCCTCAATACATTTATTGTCATACTATTTAACAGAATAGTGAGAACTACTAACTAACACTATAATCCATAACATCACTCCGTTCCCCGACTCGTCCCTGCTATGTTCTCATTTCCTGAAGAGAACAGTGAAAGAAAAGGTGAGCTCAACTAGCCCAGCAAGAAATATTATGACTAAGATAATGCAAAATAAATTATCATTAGCCTTCAACAATGTTAAACTGATAAAATACAATAGACATCAAGTTTAACTGCAGCGGATCAAGCAATCCATTAAAAGAGTCAAGTAGTGAATAAAGTCTACTGTCTTTTATGATTTAAAAAGTTTTTCATCACTTTTATCACTAAGACTCAGCTTAATAAATAATCCACATCATCCCTGCACTACGGCCAAGGATATTCATTAGGGTCACGATCACAAATTCCATGCACTACGGGCCAAGGATATTTGTGTATTCATCAATGGTCATGATCATGCCAACAACTGTCCATCAATGCACTATGGGCCAATTGTGACGCCCCCAAAATTAGGTATACATCACCCATCTTGAGTCGCCAAATACATGGTATAAAATAAAAATAAAAACTTAATTATACAAATGTCGTTTAACTTACGACAATACATAAACTTTGAGTTCTAATAGGAATATTGTCATCTAGACAATATCCATACTCAAGGAGTCCTCATTACATTTATTGTTACATTATTTAACAGAATAATGAGGACTACTAATGCTATCTTCTGGACCATCACTCCTTTCCCCGACTCGTCCCAGCTATATTCTCATTTCCTGAAGAGAATATTGAAAGAAAGGGTGAGCTTAACTAGCCTAGTAAGAATTATTATGACTAAGATATTGCAGAATAAATTATCAATAGTCTTCAACAATGTTAAACTGATAAAATATAATAGACATCAAGTTTAACTGCAACGGAACAAGAAATCCATTAAAAGAGTCAAGTAGAGAATAAAATCTACTATCTTTTATGATTTAAAATGTTTTCATCAACTTTTATCGCTGAGACTCAGCTTAATAAATAAACCACATCTTCTAATCATCCCTGTACTACGAGCCAAGGATATTCATTAAATCATCAACGGTCATGACTATACCGAATAATCCCTGGTCATAATCATACCAAAAACTTTTCATCAATGCATTACAGGCCACTTAGGACTTTTACCACATCACTTATAACATCACAGTTCATGATTATACCGAATGATCCATGGTCATAATCATACTAAGTCCATCTATGCACGTAAGCCAAAGATGACTTTTAACACAATATAAACATAAGGATGATGACAATAACATAATAATTCAATAAAACAAGTTCAAGAATTTATTTATCCAGGAACTAATAATGTCCAAATTGTCAACATGATACTTCTTTGTAAAGTAAAATTCAAGAATGCTCAGAAGAATATTTTCATGAAAAGATATCTTTGGAAGCGCAAATATCATGGATATTCCACTAATTTCATGGAGTATAGAAGTCAAAACTCTAACCAACTGAGTATAATAAAGAATATATAAAACTGCAAATGGATTTTCACCGCCATGCAATAATCCACGATCATGAGATCATTTCCACAATTTAATAAAGAATGAATCTGAGAGGATCATTCACCACGTAAATGCGATAGAGACCGCACATGCAGAAAAGTTATTCCCAATGTAATAATAAATACGAAATAATAAATGATGGAATCAGTCCCACATAAAATGCATGTACGAGGATATTAACGTAATCATAAATACGAAATAATAAATGATGGAACGAACTGTCGGGTGAAATTCACCAACGGATATTAAATGAGAATAGTAAAATGAGAATAATAAAAGAAGATCACCAAGTATTGGGTAAACCGTGATATCTGAAATCATTCCACCTAAAGTATAGGTAAACCACAAGCATCTGAGTTATTCCAATGAATAATAAAGAATTGAATAACAAAAGAAGATCACCATGTATAGGGTATGTGGCAGATACAAAGTTATTCCAACAGAATAAATAAGAATTGAATAATAAAAGAAGATCACCATGTATAGGGTATGCCACAGATACAAAAGTTATTCCAATGTAATAATAAAGAATGAAATAACATAAGTTCTCTTCATGAATAATAACGAATAACACCCACTACCGTAAAAAGAAGAATATTCCACCGATAGGGTGAGGATTTTCTTAAAGAAAACTTATACTATATTCTTCGCTCAAAGTTTCTTAAAACTCTTAAGGAAATACGCTCAAGATTATAGAAGGAGAATTCTCTGAACTTCTGGCGTGATTTCAATTCTAACTAAGCTTCCTATTTATAGGAAAATAGACTGCATAGTAACCAATCCATGAATGGTCCATATTGATTTACTTTAATCTGACGATCCATATTTAAAGCAAAATCTTTTAAATAAAATATAATATATTCTAATTATTGCATAATAAAACAAACAACTTTATAAAAGTATTTTGTTTTATATAAAAAGATTTTACTATACAAAATACTATGCAACACTATGCATAATAAAATATAATATATTCTATTTATAGATTAAATTTAATAAAGTATTTTGTTTTATATAAAAGATTTTACTATGCAAAATACTATGAACAATAGAATATAATATATTCTATTTATTGAATAAATTTAATAAAGTATTTTGTTTTATATAAAAAGATGTTTCTGTTTTATTACGTTAATAATACTAATAAAACAAAACTTCATCATCACTTACTTTGAAAAATTTTCAAATATCACCCTTAACTTTAAACTTTTATCAATTTAACTATTCATCAAAATAGAAAAATTGAACACTTTTATTTTCATAAAATTCGGGGTCTCACAATCTCCCCTCCTTATGAAATTTCGCCCTCGAAATTTACGTACGTACCTGGTATGACGAAGAGGTGAGGATACCTTGAATACCTTTATCGTAAAATCATCTTTGCAATACGGCCAAAGATATTTATTAACAATTCATTTTTGCACTACATGCCAACTGTATAACTAATAATCAACAGTTCATCTTTGCACTACAGGTCAAAGATATACAACTGTAAAATCAATAATGCTGAGACTCAGCTTAATAGTATCACAACCACGAATTTTCCATGCACTACGTGCCAAAGATAATCGTGTTTTCAATTACGGTAATGATTATACCGAACAATCCCTGGTCATAATCATACCAAGTCCATCAATGCACTACGGTCAAAGATGACTTTTACCACATCCATGAATTAATATTTCATTGCTGAGACTCAGCTCAATAATTAATCCACATCATCGAATCATCCCTGCACTACAGGCCAATGATATTCTTTAGTATCACGAACACGAATTATCCATGCACTACATACCAAAGATAATCGTGTTTTCAATTACGGTCATGATTATACCGAACAATCCCTGGTCATAATCATACAAATCCATCTATGCACGTAAGCCACAGATGACTTTTATCACATCCATGAAATAATATTTCATTGCTGAGACTCAGCTCAATATTAATCCACATCATCGAATCATCCCTGCACTACAGGCCAAGGATATTCTTTAGTATCACGACCACGAATTATCCATGCACTACGTGTCAAAGATAATCGTATTTTCAATTACGGTCATGATTATATCTAACAATCCTTGGTTATAATCATATCAAGTTTATCTATGCACGTAATCCATAAATGACTTTTAACACAATATAAGCATGAGGATCATGACAATGATATAAAGAATCAATCAAATGAGATAAAGGATAAATATTAAACATTTATAATATAATTTATCCAGGGTTCAAGAGTATCCCAATGTTATCAATCACTTAATAATCTCATAATTTAATATCATTAATATTATAACAATATTTTAATCACTTCTTAAACTTATAAACAATTTATTTCAATTGTTTATGCTTTACCATATAATGCATTTAATCATTCAAAAATTCCATACTCATAAGATATCATCACCAATGATCAAATCCCTCATTAAAAAATATATGCATATACTCTATATAGGATTTCCTAGCCATAAAATCCTATTTTCTAATTTTGTTACTTCACATAACATATTTAACTCATTTACTCACAACTAGATCATTTTCATGAAAAATACCAAATCAGTTCTAAAAATATTTCTTTTCTGAGATTTAGCATAATATAGTCCCATAATGAAAATAAATTTTTCTCGAAATTTTTAAAATTCATTTACTATTTTTCAAAAATCAACTTCTAATTAATTCCTTAAGAAATTAGCTACCTCAAGTTTAACTCTAAAAATTCCCAATTCTTGGTAGGATCTTACACATGTTAATGTGAGCTTCTAGTTTATATTTTATGGTCATCGGAGTTATAGAACTCCGGTTATAGCGTTTTTCGTCAGAAAAACCTAAATATTGAAATGGTGATAACTTGCTCATTTTAAGTCAGAATGAGCTCATTTTTGGACAGGAGGTACTTTATACCATATACTTTCATGTCCCAAAAGGCCAGAATTTTTCTCACAAATTAAGTGGCCAAAACAGCCCTTACAAAAACGTGGCAGCAACTTTTTCATAATTTTCAGTTTCTACCTCCTTTGCTAAAATCAGTCCACACGAAAATCTACAACACCTTTTTCAGTGATTCCACTTGGATTAATTAGGTAACTCATAGATCTAACTCTAGGACTTGACCACACTCAAAAATTCAAAAAATAATAGGAGATATGGTCAATTGAATTTCATGTTACGTTTTTACCAAAATTTAATTTTTCAACCCTTTGTGATTTCTAAGAAACTTTCATGTTATCACATAATAACCAACATAACTCATCATAACATTTATTAATAATTCATATATCCATGATTTTCATCAATCCAATGCTTTTATTATGATTATCATTATAATCAACGTAAACTGTTCATTTTAGTTGAAGAAATATTTGAGGGTTTAAGAAATGTGTTTTGTACTGGGGTCAATACAAAATTCGATTTCACGCTCTAAGTAGGCTAAGAAGTCTTCAAGAATACGCCAAGAAATTTATTAATAATAGAAATATCATTCAAAACTGTGACTCTTATCCAAGACTTGGAAAGTACGTCACATTGATACCAACTGTGACTTCTATCCCTTAACCCAGATAGCACCTCACAATGATACCTATCAACTTGCTATCTTCATTCACGATGTTGCCTACAAAAAGTCTGGCTTCGGTGCATTCTACACAAGGAAGTCAACAACGAAAGGTTCGGGGCTCTTTACTTATGGCTTGATATGACAATGATTAACTTTAGTGGTTTGGTTACTTGAATTCGCACAACAGGTTGGTTATGAATATAAAAGCTAACAACCTTACGAAAAGCATGATGAGTAGTTAACCAATTGATTCCTAAAATCACATCAAAGGCAAGTATTTTCAAAAAGATAAGATCGACAGGTAACGTGAAAGTGTTTATTTGAATCAAACAAGATTTAAAAATAGTAGAGGTAACGAAGGCTCCTACTAACGAAGTTCTAACCAATAAGTCAAAATCTAACTTCTCCGGAGTCAAATTTAAACGTTGAACGCAAGCAAGAGAGAAAAAATAATGGGTAGTATCGGTATCTTATAAGGTATAGACTTAGCAATTTATAATTAACTAACATGTGCTAACTTCGTTCGGTTTACTCGTTTTTGAGAAGTCATGAAAAACGCTCTTCTTAAAACCAACGACTTTGTTTTGTCCGTATCTGCCTTTGGTGCCACCGTCCCAAACACTGTCACAAAACAAGAGTTAATTAACATATCACATTTTATCCCTATACTTTGACCGACCAATTAAATACCAAATAAACTTAGGTAGGTCATACTAGCGAAGGAATACCCCGTCTCTCCCCTCCTAGTTCTTGTCTCACATTTAAGCCAGGGATCATATCCCTAATCTTTGATACCGACTGTGACGCCCCCAAAATTAGGTATACATCACCCATCTTGAGTCGCCAAACACATGGTACAAAATAAAAATACAAACTTAATTAAACAAATGTCGTGTAACATACGACAATACATAAACTGAGAGTTCTAATAGGAATATTGTCATCTAGACAATATTCATACTCAAGGAGTCCTCATTATATTTATTATTACACTATTTAACAGAATAGTGAGGACTACTAATGCTATCTTCTGGACCATCACTTCTTTCCCGACTCGTCACAGCTATATTCTCATTTCCTGAAGAGAACATTGAAAGAAAGGATGAGCTCAACTAGCCCAATAAGAAATATTATGACTAAGATAATGCAGAATAAATTATCAATAGTCTTCAACAATGTTAAACTGATAAAATACAATAGACATCAAGTTTAAGCTATGATGAACAAGCAATCCATTAAAAGAGTCAAGTAGAGAATAAAATCTACTATCTTTTATGATTTAAAATGTTTTCATCAACTTTTATCGCTGAGACTTAGCTTAATAAATAAACCACATCTTCTAATCATCCCTGTACTACGAGCCAAGGATATTCATTAAATCATCAACGGTCATGATTATACCGAATAATCCCTGGTCATAATCATACCAAAAATTGTCCATCAATCCATTACAGGCCACTGAGGACTTTTACCACATCACTTATAACATCACAGTTCATGATTATACCGAATGATCCCTGGTCATAATCATACTAAGTCCATCTATGCACGTAAGCCTAAGATGACTTTCAACATAATATAAACATAAGGATGATGACAATAACATAATAATTCAATAAAACAAGTTCAAGAATTTATTTATCCAGGAACTAATAATGTCCAAATTGTCAACATGATACTTCTTTGTAAAGTAAAATTCAAGAATGCTCAGAAGAATATTTCCATGAAAAGATACTAGATGAAGCGCAAATATCATGGATATTCCACTAATTTCATGGAGTATAGAAGTCAAAACTCTAACCAACTGAGTATAATAAAGAATATATAAAACTGCAAATGGATTTTCACCGCCATGCAATAATCCACGTATACAGATCATTTCCACAATTTAATAAAGAATGAATACAGAGGATCATTCACCATGCATGCGATAGAGACCGCACAGACAGGTTATTCCCAAAAGAATAATAAATACGAAATAATAAATGATGGAATCAGGTCCGGCGTAAAATGCACAGACAGGATATTCCGACAGAATCATAAATACGAAATAATAAATGATGGAACCGTGTCGGTGAAATTAATAATCGAACGGATATTAAAATGAGAATAGTAAATCTGAGAATAATAAAAGAAGATCACCAAGTATTGGGTAAACCGCGATATCTGGTCATTCCACCTAGTATAGGTAAATGGCAGCAGCACAAAAGTTATTCCAACAGAATAATAAAGAATTGAATAACAAAAGAAGATCACCATGTATAGGGTATGTAGCGTATACAGGTTATTCCAACAGAATAAATAAGAATTGAATAACAAAAGAAGATCACCATGTATAGGGTATGCCGCGTATACAGGTTATTCCAACAGAATAATAAAGAATGAAATAACATAAGTTCTCTTCATGAATAATAACGAATAACACCCCTTACCGTAAAAGAAGAATATTCCGACTGATAGGGTGAGGATTTTCTTAAAGAAAACTTATACTATATTCTTCGCTCAAAGTTTCTTAAAACTCTTGAAATACGCCAAGATTATAGAAGGAGAATTCTCGAACTTCCGGGCGTGATTTCAATTCTAACTAAGCTTCCTATTTATAGGAAAATAGATCGATAGTAACCAATCCATGAGCGGTCCAGATTGATTTACTTTAATCGACTATCCATATTTAAAGTAAAATCTTTTAAATAAAATATAATATATTCTAATTATTGCCTAATAAAACAAACAACTTTATAAAAGTATTTTGTTTTATATAAAAAGATTTTACTATGCAAAACACTATGCAACAACACATGCATAATAAAATATAATATATTCTATTTATAGAATAACTTTAATAAAGTATTACTTTTTTATATAAAAGATTTTATTATGCAAAATACTATACACAATAGAATATAATATATTTTATTTATAGAATAACTTTAATAAAGTATTCTGTTTTATATAAAAAGATATTTCTGTTTTATTACGTTAATAATACTAATAAAACAAAACTGTGACGCCCCCAGAATAGGTCCAATCCATCTAACCCATTCTGAGTCACCAAATACATGGTACATAAAGCAAACTACAACTTTAATAATACAAATGTCGTGTGAAATACGACAATACATACTGTGAGTTTAAATAAAAATATTGTCTTCTAGACAATATCCACACGCAAATAAGTACTCATTGCAATTATTCAAACACTATTTTATAGAAATAGTGAGGACTGCTAAAACATCTTCCTATAACCATCACTCCATACCCCAACTCGATCCTGCTATGTTCTTACCTCCTGAGAAGAAAAATGGAACAAAAAGGAAAAGGGTGAGCTCAACTAGCCAGTAAAGAATGTTATGACTAAGATAATGTACAACAAATTATCGTTAGTCTTCAACAGGAAAATCGATAGAATACAATAAACAACAAAGTTTGAGATCAATATTCGCGTGAAATAATAATTAATTCAGTAAGAGTTACGTAGAGAATGAAATCTACTATAATCTATGAATTTAACAAATCCATTATCGATTTTTTATCCTGTAACATCAATCAATATTCATCTCAAATCAAATATTCATTTTTGCACTCACAGCCAAAGATATTCATCGATCGGTCGTATGTTCATCTCAACACTGTTCATCTTTTGCACTACGGTGCCAAAGATATTCATCGATTTAATCATTCATCTTTGCACTAAAGCCAAAGATATTCATCAATATCACCATTAAGGATCGAGGATGATGAAAAAAAATTTTAAGAACGAATCAAGTGAGATAGAATGACAAATATTAGGGATTCGTACAACAGTTTGTCCAAGATCAATAATACTTCATAACAACTGATTTTGAAGTAGAACTCAAAAATAACGATCAAAACATGGATACAATCAAAGATAGTAGCCAAAATAGATATTTTGGACAAAAAGAAGAAATTTTATTTTTCGATGAATAGTGTCGTACACGTGAATAGTAACTCCGACACCAAAAGATAGAAATTTCACAAAAACATCATCACACTTCGTGAATAGTACTCATGAATAGTAACTCGTGAATAGTAACTCATGAATAGTAACTCTGACATGAAAAATTCCAAATTGATAAAAAGTTCAGAACAATAGTTCGGTATAATGATATTGAAGAAGATAATATCATTTAAGAAGAAACAACATCCCTTACCTCAAAATAACTGTACTTCTGACTGAATTTCGGTATAGTGCTTGTGACGCCCCCAAAATAGGTATACATCACCCATTCTGAGTTGTCAAATACATGGTAAAGAATTAACTACAACTTTATTATTACAACATATAAACTGTGAGTTTAAATACATATATTGACATCTAGACAATATTCACATACAAATAAATCCTCATCATAATTATTGATACATTATTTTACAAAAATGGTGAGGACTACTAAACAACTCTCTCTAGAACCATCACTACATTTCCCAACTCGTACTCGCTACATTATCTCCTCCTAAGAAGAAAAATGGAACAAAAAGGAAAAGGGTGAGCTCAACTAGCCCAGTAAAGAATATTATGACTAAGATAATATACAACAAATTATCGTTAGTCTTCAACAGGGAAAAATCCAATAGAGTACAATAGTCAACAAGTTTTAAATTAATATTCGCAGCGGAAATAATAATTTATTAGAAGAGTTAAGTAGAGAATGCAAACTACTATCTTACATGTATGAATTTAAAAATTCACATCATCTTTTATCCCTATAACATCAATCAATATATATCTCGGAATCAAATATTCATCTTTTGCACTACTGTGCCAAAGATATTCATCGATTAGTCATGTTCATCTAAAACACTGTTCATCTTTGCACTACGGGCCAAAGATATTCATCAGAAATCATTCACCTTTGCACTACAGGCCAAAGATATTCAATAATATCATCATTTAAGGCTGAGGATGATGAAAAATATTTTTCTTATAAAGAAACGAATCCAGTGAAACAGAATGACAAGGATTAAGGATTAAGAATTCGTACTTTGTTTTATCTATGTCCAAAAATACCTCAAAAATAATCATAGTGGTGTAAAATTCAAGAATGATCAAATCATGGATACAATCAAAGCTAGTATCCACAATAGATATTTTAGACGAAAAGGGAAAATTTTTATTTTTGATGAATAGTGTCAGTATTCGTGAATAAGTGTGCATATACGTGAATAGTCTTGAGTATCGTGAATAGTTTAATCATTCATCTGCACTACTGGGCCAAAGATATTCATCGGTTTAATCATTCATCTTGCACTATGGGCCAAAGATATTCATCAAGTATCACCATTAAGGATCGAGGATGATAAAAAACATTTTAAAGAACGAATCCAGTGAGATAGAAGGACAAATATTAGGGATTCGTACAACAGTTTCTCCAAGATCAATAATACTTTATAACAACTGATTTTGAAGTAGAACTCAAAAATAACGATCAAAACATGGATACAATCAAAGATAGTAGCCAAAATAGATATTTTGGACAAAAAGAAGAAATTTCATTTTTTGATGAATAGTGTCGTATTCGTGAATAAGTGTCAGTATCGTGAATAGTGTCGCATACGTGAATAGTAACTCCGACACCAAAAGATAGAAATTTTACAAAAAAAAACATCATCACGCTTCGTGAATAGTACTCGTGAATACTAACTCGTGAATAGTAACTCATGAATAGTAACTCGTAAATAGTAACTCATGAATAGTAACTCTGACATGAAAAAGTTCCAAATTGATAAAAAGTTTAGAACAATATTTCGGCATATTGATATTGAAGAAAAAATATCATTTAAGAAGAAAATAATTCCCCTTACCTCAAAATAACCGTACTTTTAACTGAATTTCGGTATAGTCTTGTGATGAAACCCGCATCAGTATAGCAACACTCAAAGTATACTCATAAGAATAATTCGATAATATAGAGAGAGAGAAGAGAAAACTTTGTTTACGGTGTGATTTTCAATTCTAACTTAGCCTCTATTTATAGGAAAATGCTAGAACGCCAAAGGAGACTAAATTAATAAAATATTAATATTTACCAAATATTCAAGCCCACCACCAAGGAATCTGATTTCAGCCACCAAGCACATGTTAAAGATGCCCACCAACCTTTGAAAAACATTTTTCTTGAAAATAATAATTAAAACTTCCAAAAATCAATTATTTCGGAACTCTGGAACTTCAATAATTCACAATAAATAGTCCTTTTATCAGAAAATTTAATTCTCACGGCTTTTTATAGGAATTTCAATTCTATATAACTTTTCAGAAGAAAATTGTTCCAAATTCCAAACAGAAATTATCCGAAATCCACAAACAGGCGATTTTACAGTCTATAATCAATTTTCGGTCAAGAATTGTGTCCACCGACACACAAAATATGTGTTAAACATTTAATGCCACAAAAATACTCTTCCTCCTCATATACTCATATATCCCACATTCATTGTAAAAATATCACCGTTAATATATTATTAAAATAATATATTTAAATGAATTATTTTATCAGAAAAAGATAAAATATTAATTTTCAACAATTGTCACATTAAAATTTTCTCCATCTATATCCACATAAAATGAATATTTTCTTTATCATAATAATCAATAATTAATTATTCAAAAATAATATTACGTAATCACAAGATGCATAAACTGACCAGTAGTCCCCGGGATGTAGGGGTTTTTAATAAGGATTTTCTCACTTCTTGGCGCCGCAATTAGGTGACCAAACCTCTCCTTAGACAGAATGTGACGCCCCCAAAATAGGTATACATCACACATTCTAAGTTGTCAAATACATGGTACAGAATTAACTACAACTTTATTATTACAACATATAAACTGTGAGTTTAAATACAGATATTGCCATCTAGACAATATCCACATACAAATAAATCCTCATCATAATTATTGATACATTATTTTACAAAAATGGTGAGGACTACTAAACAACTCTCTAAAACCATCATTCCATACCCCGACTCATACTCGCTACATTCTCGCCTCCTGAGAAGAAAAATGGAACAAAAAGGAAAAGGGTGAGCTCAACTAGCTCAGTAAAGAATATTATGACTAAGATAATATACAACAAATTATCGTTAGTCTTCAACAGAGAAAAATCTAATAGAATACAATAGACAACAAATTTTAAATCAATATTCGCAGCGAAAATAATAATTCATTAGAAGAGTTAAGTAGAGAATGCAAACTACTATCTTCTATGTGTGAATTTAAAAGTTCATCGTCTATCTTTTATTCCTGTAACATCAATCAATATATATCTGGAATCAAATATTCATCTTTTCACAACAGGCCAAAGATATTCATCAGTTGGTCATGTTCATCTAAACACCTGTTCATCTTTGCACTACGGGCCAAAGATATTCATCAGAAATCATTCATCTTTGCATTACAGGCCAAAGATATTCATATCATCATTTAAGACTGAGGATGATGAAAAATATTTTTAAAGAAACGAATCCAGTGAAACAAAATGATAAGAATTAAGGATTAAGGATTTGTACTTTGTTTTATCCATGTCCAAAAATACCTCAAAAATAATCATAGTGGTGTAAAATTCAAGAATGATCAAAACATGGATACAATCAAAGCTAGTATCCACAATAGATATTTTGGACGAAAAGAAAAAAATAATTTTTCTGTGAATAGTGCCGTATTCGTGAAGAGTGCCGTATACGTGAATGGTACCGTATACGTGAATAGTAACTCTGACACAAAAAATTCCAAATTTGATTAAAAGTCCAGATCAATACTTCGGCATATTGATATTGAAAGAAATAATATCATTTAAAAAAAATAATATCCCTTACCTCGAAAGACAGTACTTCTAGTTGAAACACCGGATATAAGCTATGATTTGAACTTGCACCGTATAGCAATACTCAAAGTATACTCAGAATACTCACAAGAATACGCTCAATAATATATAGAGAGAAAACTTGGTTTTCGGTGTGATTTTCAATTCTAACCCAAGACCCTATTTATAGAAAATGCTTAGAACACTAAAGCAGAAAATTTAATATAATATTAATATATTATATAAAAATTCCTATGCACCCTTAATTTTCCCAACATCAGCCACCAACCCACATGTTAAATGAGTCCTAACATTGAAAAAAATGTTTTTGTAATTAAAAATATTTTAAACTTCTAAAAATTAATTATTTCGGAGCTTCAGAACTTCAATAATTCATAATAAATAGCTCTTTTGTCAGACAAATTCGAAACTCATGACATTTCATAGGAAATTCCATTATCTACAACTTTACAGAAGGAAGTTTTTCCAAATTCTCAACAGAAATTTACCGAAATCCACAAACGGGCGATTTTACATGCTATAATCAAATTTTAGTAAAAAAATGGGGTCCCCCGACATGTTTAACATGTTTTAAACATTTATTGCAACAAAATACTCTTTCTCCTCGTATACTCATATATCCCACATTCATTATAAAAATATCACCATTATTATATTTTTAAAATATAATAATATATTTGAATAAATTATTTTATCAGAAAAAAATAAAATTTCAATTTTCAACAATTGTCACATTAAAAAATTTCTCCATCTATATCCACATAAAATCAATATTTTCCTTATAATATAAATCAATAATTAATTATTCAAATAATATTACAGAATCACAATCATCGACAAACCGTATAGGTTCCCGAGGATAGAGGGCTTTCCAATAAGGACCTCTCCTTACTGGCGCGTAATTTGGTGACCACCTCTCCTTAGACAGAACTTTCTAGACATTGCCAATAATGTTATCCAATAAAATTATTCAGATTATATGAATTATTGCTCCGATAATAGAAAATACTGTGTAATGACAATTATTGAAACAACAGTAATATAAAATATCAATGCAGCAATTATTAAATCAATAACATAAAATACTGAACAGTAATTACTATAACAATTATTGAGTAGTGTCTTCTTACATAAGAATAAATATTTGGTGCAATACCGTGTGCTACTGTGTTTTAACCATCGAGTATTTTAACAGTATTAACGGTAACAACTACGCCGTTATTTATAAACAACTTATTCTTGTCGTTTTCTTCCTCCAATCACTTTCTCGTTATAGGGCTCCACACACAAGGTCGCTACAAGCCGCATTTAATATTTCTGACATCATTTAATATTCCATGACCAAACGAATATTCCCCGACAACAATGAATATTTTATAACCACTTACTTATTTTGAAATATTTGCGTATTTTACCCATAACTACCCACATTAATCAAATCAACCCTTACTATTTCAAAATAATAAATAGAGAAAATTAAATTTCATTAATAATAAGTTGGGGTCTTACAACCTCCCTCCTTATGAAATTTCGTCCTCGAAATTGACATACATACCTGGTGTTTCGAAAAGGTGAGGATACCTCGCTTTCATTTTCATTTTCAATTCCCAGGTCATTTCCTCTATAGCATGATTCCTCCACAGAACTTTAACTTGTGGTATGACCTTCGTACGTAGGACATGCTCCTTCCTATCCAAGATCTTGGCAGTACCTCTTTCAGACGTTAAGTCTTTGGCCATTATCTCGTCCGGTTCTAACTCTATAACATGGTTCAGGTCTTTCACATATTTACGAAGTACAGATATGTGAAACACATTATAAACACGAGACATACTCGGAGGTAACGCGAGTCTATAAGCTACATTTCCTACTCGGTCAAGAATTTAAAATGGACCAATAAATCGTGGATTGAGCTTCTTTTCCCAAATCTTGTAACTCCCTTCCATGGAGCAACTCGCAACAATACATGATCCCCTATACTAAATTCCACGTCCTTTCGATGAAGATCCGCATAACTCTTTTGTCGATCTTGTGCCGCTTCAGATATCGTTGTCTAATCATTTGGATCTTTTCGGTGGTCATATGTACTAACTCGGGTCCCAACAATGTTGCTTTACCCACCTCATCCCAACATATTGGAGAGCGATACTTTCGTCCATATAATGCTTCAAATGGAGCCATACCTATACTTGCCTGATAACTGCATTGTTGTAGGACAATTCCACCAATGGTAAATACTTATCCTAACCGCCTTGAAGTCTCAGGACACGAGTCTTAATAGATCTTCAAGAGTTTAAATAGTCCTCTCTGATTGTCCGTCCGTTTGAGGATGGGTATGCCGAACTTAATCGTAAACCGTACCCATAGCTTTTTGCAAGCTAACCCAAAATCTTGAAGTGAATCTTGGGTCACGATCCGAAACTATAGATACTGGAATGCCATGCAATCTTACAATCTCATTTATGTACATTTGAGCAAGACATTCAAGGGAATAAGTCTCCCGTATCGGCAAGAAATGAGCAGACTTGGTTAATCTATCAACAATAACCCAAATAGCATTGATGCCTTGAGAAACCGTAGGAAGACCCGTAACGAAATCCATGGTAATGTGTTCCCACTTCCATTTCGGAATCTTAAGTGGTTGCAACGGACCCTTAGGTACTAGTTGCTCCGCCTTTACAAGTTGACAAGTTAAACACATCGAGATAAACTTTACAATCTCTCTTTTCATATTGTTCCACCAAAATGTATGTCAAAGATCACGATACATTTTGGTACTTCCAGGATGGATTGCAAATGGTGTATTGTGTGCTTCCATCATGATTTTGTACTTTAAATCAGAGTCGTTAGGAACACAAAGTCTGGAGTGGACTCGAAGTATTCCTTCTTCATCAATTCTCCCTTCCAAAATAGCACCTTCTTGTACTTTCTTCTTCATACGCATCAGCTCCGGATCGGTGGCTTGAGCAACCTTAACTTTTTCTATTAAAGTTGGCTCTATGCGTATACTTGACATCATCGCACTCGTTCCTGCATATGATCTTCTACTCAACGCGTCAGCTACCACGTTTTCTTTTCCAGGATGGTATTGAATAGTGTGATCGTAGTCTTTCAATAGCTCGAGCTAACGTCACTGTCGCATGTTGAGTTCTTTTTGAGTGAAGAAATATTTGAGGCTTTTATGGTCTGAATATATCTCCTCTTTCTCCCCGTATAGATAGTGCCTCCAAATCTTTAGCGCGAAAACAACTGCTGCCAACTCTAGATCATGAGTAGGATAATTCCTCTCATATTCTTTAAGTTGTCGCGAGGCATAGGCTATGACTTTCCCATGTTGCATGAGAACACATCCTAACCCTTTGCCTGAAGCATCGCTGTAGATAACAAATCCATCCATACCAGATGGTATTGTTAGAACAAGTGCCGAAATGAGTCTCCTCTTAAGCTCTTGGAAACTCTTCTCGCATTCCTCACTCCAAACGAATTTTGTATCCTTAGGAGTTAATTTGAGTTAATGGAGTAGTAATTCGAGAAAACCCTTCCACGAATCTCTCGATAATAACCAATTTAAACCCGTAAAGCTACGCACTTGATCCACCGCCTTCTTGGTTGCTCTAACTTTGTATTGCTTTAATCTTTGTCGGGTCAACAGATACTCCATGTTTTGACACCACGTGCCCAAGGAATGCTACTTCCTCAATCCAGAACTCACATTTCTTTAACTTGGCATATAGTTTGTTTTCACGAAGCCTTTGGAGTACCAGCTTCAAATGGTGCTCATGATCTTCACGGCTTTTGGAATATATGAGGATGTCATCAATAAAGACAACAACGAACTGATCCAAATAATCCTTGAATACTCGGTTCATCATATCCATGAAAGCCGCAGGAGCATTAGTCAATCTGAAAGACATGACTAAGAATTCATAATGCCCGTCTTCGAGTTCTAAAAAGGTCTTTGGAATATCCTCGCCTAATCTTGGTGATGATATCCGTAAGCTAAGATCGATCTTTGAAAAGAATTGTGCCCCTCAGAATCGGGTCAAACAAGTCATCAATACGAGGTAGAGGATACCTATTCTTGATGGTGACATGGTTCAATTCCCGATAGTCAATACAAAGTCGCACTCCCGTCTTTTCTTCTTTATGAATAAAACAGAGCACCCAAGGAGATGTCTTAGGGCTAATGAAACCGATGTCCAACAACTCCGTAGTTGGACCTTTAACTCTCAAGTTCAATAGAGCCATTCGATATGGGGTTTTAGAAATGGGCTTGTATGCGAGTTCAAGATCAATAAAGAATTCAACTTCACGCTTGGGGTGAAACCGGAAGTTCTTCGTAAAATACGTCGGGAAAGTCAATAACAAGAGGAATATTATTCAAATTTGACGTGTCTTTATTCAAATCCATAACATGGGCTAAGAAAGCTTGACATCCGTTTTTCAATAAACGAATAACTTTATGATTAGATATGACAGTGATTGATTTTAATGGTTTAGTTGCCTGAATTCGAACAACAGGTTGATTAGGAATATGAAAACTAACAACCTTACGAAAACAATCAATTTTGGCATGATGAGTAGTTAACCAATCAATCCCTAAAATCACATCAAAAGCAAGTATCTTTAAAGAGATAAGGTCAACAGGTAAGGTGATGGTGCCAACTTGGATTAGACAAGATTTATAAACTGTGGATATGATGAAAGTTTCTCCTAACGGAGTTTCCACAGATAGGTCAAAGTCTAATTTCTCAGGAGTCAAGTTTAAACGTTGAGCACAAGCAGGAGAGATAAATGAATGGGTAGTACTTAGTATCAAGTAAGGTATAAACTTCGCAAGAATTTATAAATAGCTTACCCGTGATCACCTCATTTGAGTTCCCCGCATTTTGACCAACCACAAAAACGCTTCTTCCGAGAACCGTTGACTTTGACTTTTCGGGGACGATCTTTTGAGTCACAAATCCTCTTTGAACTAGGTTTCGCCACTGCATAATCTCGAGTGATATGTCCTTCCTTTCCACAATTATAGCATACCTTGAACTGCCAGGGCGGTTTGGATCGATATGTCCTCTTTCCCGCATTTATCAGATATGACCGGTGGTCGTTCTCCTCCCTTAGAACCGGGTTGTTGCTTTGACCGCTCGTCTTCACATGGTCGTTGTTAAATCTCCTCTTTTAAAATCTCCTCCTCGACTCGCTTTTCTATTTTTATGGCCATGATTACCACCAGAGTGGTTACCATTTTGTCCATCTTTTTCTTTCTCCACCGGTTATCGTTGTTTTGTTAGCTGCTATCTCGGTATGATCGATTGTGGTCCCTCGGTTGACCGTACTCGTTATCTCGCCTAATAATTGAGCCCATTTACAACATCCGAATAGAGAAAATTTATGAGAAATGAGATATTGTCGTATGTCGGGTTTCAAACCTCTCGAAACATCCGCGTCATACGTTCCTCATTCTCCACTAAATGAGGTGCAAACACGGATAACTCGCAAACTTTGCCTCGTATTAAGACAATCGTGTTGTTTTGTTCTAATCGATGAACTCCACTTCCTTCATACGACTGAACACTTTCGTGAAAGTATTTGTCATTAAATAGTTTTCAAATGTCTCCCAAGACATGCTGAGTGTGGCTGGATGGGTATGCTTCACAGACTCCCACCAGTAGTCTGCCTCGCCACGGAACATAAAGGTGGCGAATGGAACCTTCTGTTCCTCCGTACATCCCAAGACATCGAATATCTTGGTAATTTGCTTGACCCATGTTTCCGCCATGATCGGATCTGGCTTTCCCTTAAATTCTGGTGGTCCCAACTCTTTGAACTTCTTGGCTGTGATAACCCGTGAATTGCTATCATTTCTTCCTGTATTTTGAACACGAGTCTCCTAAATTCGATTTTGCATGAACCGCAAAAAGCTTCTAAACATCCCCTCGTTCATCATCTCGCTTTCGGTGGTGTTGTTTCACGGTAGGAACATTGCAAATTTTGTTGCACGTTCTCCTCGTTGGTGAGTACATGCGTCTCCACGGCCTCATTTCCATCATTAATATTCTCAATTCGACATTCTCAAATCATCATAAAACAAGGGTTAATTAAGGAAATCAATATATCACATAATATCCCTATATACTGGACCAACTAACAAATAAGCTTAGATAGGACACACTAGCGAAGGATTTACTCGTCTCTCCCTCCTAGTTCTATTCCTCGATCTCCGCCAGAGATCATATCCCTAAGCTCTAATACCAACTGTGACGCCCCCAAAATAGGTATACATCACTCATTCTGAGTTGTCAAATACATGGTACAGAATTAACTATAACTTTATTATTACAACATATAAACTGTGAGTTTAAATACAGATATTGCCATCTAGACAATATCCACACACAAATAAATCCTCATCATAATTATTGATACATTATTTTAAAAAAATGGTGATGACTACTAAACAACTCTCTAAAACCATCATTCCATACCCCAACTCGTACTCGCTACATTCTCGCCTCCTGAGAAGAAAAATGGAACAAAAATGAAAAGGGTGAGCTCAACTATCTCAGTAAAGAATATTATGACTAAGATAATATACAACAAATTATCGTTAGTCTTCAACAGGGAAATACAATAGACAACAAATTTTAAATCAATATTCGCAGCGAAAATAATAATTCATTAGAAGAGTTAAGTAGAGAATGCAAACTACTATCTTCTATGTATGAATTTAAAAGTTCATCGTCTATCTTTTATCCCTGTAACATCAATCAATATATATCTGGAATCAAATATTCTTCTTTGCATAACAGGCCAAAGATATTTATCAGTTGGTCATGTTCATCTAAATACTTGTTCATCTTTGCACTACGGGCCAAAGATATTCATCAGAAATCATTCATCTTTGCACTACAGGCCAAAGATATTCAATAATATCATCATTTAAGACCGAGGATGATGAAAAATATTTTTAAAGAAACGAATCCAGTGAAACAAAATGACAAGGATTAAGGATTAAGGATTCGTACTTTGTTTTATCCATGTCCAAAAATACCTCAAAAATAATCATAGTGGAGTAAAATTCAAGAATGATCAAAACATGGATACAATCAAAGTTAGTATCCACAATAGATATTTTGGACGAAAAGAAAAAAATAATTTTTCTGTGAATAGTGCTGTATTCGTGAAGAGTGTCGTATACGTGAATGGTACCATATACGTGAATAGTAACTCCGACACAAAAAATTCCAAATTTGATTAAAAGTCTAGATCAATACTTCGGCATAATAATATTGAAAGAAATAATATCATTTAAAAAAAAAAAAAATATCCCTCACCTCGAAAGACAATACTTCTAGTTGAAACACCAGATATAAGCTATGACTTAAACTTGCACCGTATAGCAATACTCAAAGTATACTCAAAATACTCACAAGAATACGCTCAATAATATAGAGAGAAAACTTCAGCTTCGGTGTGATTTTCAATTCTAACCTAAGTACCTATTTATAGAAAATGCTTAGAACACCAATTAAAGGAAAATTTAATATAATATTAATATATTATATAAAAATTCCTACGCAATTTTTAATTTGCCCAACATCACCACCAACCCACATGTTAAATGAGTCCCAACAATGAAAAAACATTTTTATAATTAAAAATATTTTAAACTTCCAAAAATTAATTAATTCGAAGCTTCAGAACTTCAATAATTCATAATAAATAGCTCTTTTGTCAGAAAAATTCAAAACTTGCGACTTTCCATAGGAAATTCCATTATCTACAACTTTACGTAATGAAGTTTTTCCAAATTCTCAACTGAAATTGATCGAAATCCATAAACGGGCGATTTTACATGCTATAATCAAATTTCAATCAAAAATGGGGTCCCCCGACATGTTTAACATGTTTTAAACATTTATTGCAACAAAATACTCTTTCTCCTCGTATACTCATATATCCCACATTCATTGTAAAAAATATCACCATTATTATATTTTTAAAATATAATAATATATTTAAATAAATTATTTTATCGTAAAAGATAAATTTTCAATTTTCAACAATTGTCACATTAAAATTTTCTCCATACGTATCCACATAAAATCAATATTTTTTTATCATATAAATCAATAATTAATTATTCACTTAATAATATTACGAGAATCACAATCGATAAACTGCATAGGTCCCGGGATAGAGGGGGCTTTCAATAAGGATCTCTCTCTTTGGTAGTATTAAATTAGGTGACCAAACCTCTCCTTGATGTAACTTTCTAGACATTGCCAATAATGTTATCCAATAATATTATTCATATAATATGAATTATTGTCTCAAGATAATGGAAAATTGTGTAATGACAATTATTGAAACAACAAGAATATAAAATATCAATGCAAAGAATTATTGAATCAATAACATAAAATAATCGAACACTAACCATCGTAATAATTATTGAAAGTAGTGCCTTCACGTAAGAATCAATATTTAGTTCAATACTGGTGCTACTACCGTGTTTTAACCATAGAGTATTTTAACAAAGATAATCTGTGAATAACTACGCTAGTTATTTATAAACAACTTATTCTTGTCATTTTCTTCCTCCAATCACTTTCCGTTATGGGCCCATACAAGTCGCTGTCAGGTGCATTTAATATTTCCCGATAAGATTTAATATTCCCACGACCAAACTAATATTCCCCGACAACAATGAATATTTTATAACCGCTTGCTTATTTTAAAATATTTGCGTATTTTACCCATAACTATCCACATTAATCAAATCAACCCTTACTATTTCAAAATAATTAATAGAGAAAATTAAATTTCATTAATAATAAGTTGGGGTCTTACGAACTTTCTAGACATTGTCAATAATGTTATCTCGATAATATTATTCAAATAATATGAATTATTGATCCGATAATGGAAAATATCGCAATGACAATTATTGAAACAATAATAATATAAATATCAATGCAAAGAATTATTGAATCAATAAAATAAAATAATGAATAAGTAATTATTTGTAACAATTATTGAGTAAAGGTCTTCTTTACGCATTTAATCAATAATTCAACAATATCAGGTAATACCGTAGTATCTCTGCACGCGCAACCAACGATATTATCAGTATTTTAACCACCGTGTAACCCAACAAAGGTTAATCTGCGGTAATAATTTCTGTAGATTATTTATAAAACTCAATCTTTATGCGTTTTCTTTCATCCAACCATTTTTCAAGTTATGGGGCCCATAAATGATCGCTTCCGTCGACGGAGATTCCCGACAAAAAGAATATTCCACGACCAAACGAATATTCCCCGACAATAATGAATATTTTATAATCACTTGCTTATTTTGTAAACTTTGCACATTTCACCCATAACCAAAGTATTATATCAAATTAACCCTTATTAATTTTGAATAATGAATAGAGGAAAATTTAATTTATTTATAATAAGTTCGGGTCTTACAAAAACTTGATCATCACTTACTTTGAAAAATTTTCAAATATCACCCTTAACTTTAAACTTTTATCAATTTAACTATTCACCAAAATAAAAAAATTGAACACTTTTATTTTCATAAAATTCGGGGTCTCACACCAATGAGGACTTTTACCACATCATTTATAACATTACGATCATGATTACAATCAATAATCTCTCATCATAATCATACCAAGTCCATCCATGCTCTACGAATACGAGATGACTTTCAAAAAATATAAACATGAGGATGATGACAATGATATAAGAATTCAATAAAACAAGTTCAAGAATTAAGTTATTCAGGAACTAATAACGTCCAAATTGTCAACATGATATTGCTTTGTAGAGTAAAATTCAAGAATGCTCAGAAGAATATTTCCATAAAAAATACTGGATGAAGCGCAAATATCAAGGATATTCCATTAATTTCATGGAGTATAGAAGTCAAAATTTTAATCAACTGAGTATAATACCGAATGGAATAACAAAAGATATCACCATGCATGCGGTACTTTGCATAGACAGGTTATCCCAACAGAATAATAATAACGGAACCAGGTCAGGTGAAAATCACATCGACAGGATGTTCCAACATAATAATAAAGAATGAAATAACAACAGAAATCACCATGCATACGGTCTTCAGATGGACAAAGTTATTCCAATGTAATAATAATAACGGAACCAGTCGGTTGAAATTCACGCAATCGATGGATATTCCAATAGAATAATAAATGCGTAATAATAAATGATGGAACCAAGTCCCACAGATAGCATGATGCGGTGATATTTCGACAGACTAATAAATGCGGAATAATAAATGATGGAACCAGGTACAGATATAGATGCATACAAGATATTCGACGTAATAATAAAGACAGAATAATAGAAAGCGGAACCAGTCCCAAGATATAACATGCACAGGATGTTCCAACAGTAATAATAACGATGTAATAATAGAATAATGTCACCAAGTGTAGGGTATTCGCGTGATACAAGTTATTCCAATGTAATAATAAAGAAATGGAATAACCAAGTTTTCTTCATGAATACAAAAGAATAATATCCCTTACCGCTTTTAAAGAAGAAACTGAAATAAAGAAGTAGTTAAGTAGCAGAATACTTTTCTTTCTTTCTCTATATAGTTCTCTCTAGAGTTCAATTGAATTCGTAAGAAAATAATGAAGGAATGAGCTTATATTTATAGGAAAATGGAATGCATAAGAATTAATTCATGAACGGTCGAGATTGATTTACTTTAATCGACTATCCATATCTAAAGAAAAATCTTTTAAATAAAATATAATATATTCTATTTATATAAAAAGATTTTTACTATGCAAACACTATGCAACACTATGCAATACTATGCATAATAAATTATAATATATTCTATTTATAGAATAACTTTAATAAAGTATTATGTTTTATATAAAAGATGTTTACATTTTTATTACGTTAATAATATGAATAAAACAAAACTTCATTATCGCTAAATAATTCATATTATTAATTGACAATAATTGAATCAAACTGAGTGACTTCTCACATAAACATCAATAATCAATACCGTAATGCTACTTATGCAACCACACGACATCTTGCATTTTTACTACTGAAAGTAGTTCAACAAGATCAGCGGTAAAACTTTCGCCGTTATTTTTTTAATAAAATATTTTGTCGTTTTTCAATCAAACAATAATTTCGTCGTGGGGTCCACCAATGATTGTGCCATCAGACGAATATTTCTGCTTAAAATGAATATTCCCGACCAATCGAATATTATATAACAACTTGCGATTTTGCAAAATTTATAATTATTACCACAACTATAACATTATATCATAATATTCAAAATGATAATTATAGAAAATTCATCTTTATTCAAAAAGTTGGGGTCTTACAAATAATGCATATTAATTATATTATTGGCCCATGTAAATTAATGACTAAATGGATTCAATTTACATACGGTTATAAAGTAGATCCAATTAATTTTAAGATTTAATTTTATTAAATTAATATTACTTATTAACTATTATTAGTCCTAATAAATTAATAACTAATTTGATCCATTTAACACTAGAACAAAATTGGTCATCCAATTCAAAAGAACCGACTCTAATTCAAATCGTTGAGCTTTTCAAGGGTAGTGATCGATAATGGCTACAACTATTTTCACCTTTAGGTAGGTCCCTGCACTCATGTCACCAAAGCATCATTCTTTTATTCATCAACGAGACAGTTTCGCCCAACAATTTCTTCCTCCTCAAGAAGAAATTCTATTTAATATCGACCAAATTTTCCCAAATCATGCGACTTGTTTTCCCCAAGAGTCATTCAATTTTAAGGCAAAAGGGTTGAGTAATAACTCGCAAAGAAAGCAAATATTTTTCCAACTCGTAGTTTACAAAAAGATCCTCTTTTTGTGGTGAAGAAATTCATAAATCCTTGTTCAATTCAGAAACTTTTTTCAAGATTCTGTTTTTAATGGTCCATTAGTTCCAGTGCTGGAAAAACTAATTTGATTAAAGTAACTCAAGAAGTATAGATTTTCTTTTATTGTTCTTTCCTCCTTCTCTTCTACTTGAATCACGACCCCTGCTTCTTATTCAGTACGTAAAACTGTAAAAAAAAAGTTTTAATTTTTGTTATTTTACTTATTAATATGTAACCGATCAATTCTTCCAATCTTATTAGGATACAATTTTACACAATTATAAATTAGACTCAATTAATTTTGAAATTTAATTTTATTAAATTAATAATGCATATTAATTATATTAATTATATTATTGGCCCATAATTAAATTAATAACTAAATGGATTCAATTCATGTAAATTTTTGGATTCACAGCTTATAAAATAAACCCAATTAATTTTAAGATTTAATTTTATTAAATTAATAATACTTATTAACTATTATTAGTCCGAATAAATTAATAATTAATTTGATCCATTTAACACGAACAAAATTGGTCATCCAATTCAAAAGAACGAACTCTAATTCAAATCGGTGAGCTTTCAAGGTAAGTGATCGATAATGGACAACAACTGCTTTCACGTACTTAGGTAGATCCGCACTCATGTCACCAAAGCATCATTCTTTTTATTCATCAACGAGACAGATCTCGCCCAACAATTTCTTCCTCCTCAGAAGAAATTCATTTAAAATCGACTCAAATTTTCCCAAATCATGATTTGTTTTTCCCAAGAGCCATTCAATTTTAAGGTGCGAGTTGAGTAATAACTCGCAAAGAAAGCAAATATTTTTCCAATCAGTAGTTTACAAAAAGATCCTCTTTGTTGTGAAGAAATTCATAAATCCTTGTTCAATTCGTAAACTTTTTCCAAGATTCTGCTTTTAATGGTCCATTAGTTCCAAAGGTGGAAAAACTAATTTGATTAAAGTAGCTCAAGAAGTATAGATTTTCTTTTATTGTTCTTTTCCTCCTCTTCTATTTGAATCACTTTAACTCGCTTCTTATTCAAAGACGTAAAACCGTAAAAAAAGTTTTAGTTTATGGTATTTTACTTATTAATATGTAACCGATCAATTCTTCCAATCTTATTAGGATACAATTTTATACAATTATAAATTAGACTCAATTAATTTTGAAATTTAATTTTATTAAATTAATAATGTATATTAATTATATTATTGGCCCATGTAAATTAATAACTAAATGGATTCAATTTTACACAGTTATAAAGTAGACCCAATTAATTTTAAGATTTAATTTTATTAAATTAATAATAGTTATTAATTATTATTAGTCTCGAATAAATTAATAACTAATTTGATCCATTTATCGAACAAAATTGGTCATCCAATTCAAAAGAATCACTCTAATTCTTTCAGTGAGCTTTCGGGGAGTGATCGATAATGGCGACAACTGTTTCACAGCTTAGGGTAGGTCCCGTACTCATGTCACCAAAGCATCATTCTTTTTATTCATCAACGAGACAGTTCTCGTCCAACAATTTCTTCCTCCTGAAGAAGAAATTCGACGAAAATCGACCAAATTTTCCCAAATTGCGACTTGTTTTCCCCAAGAGCCATTCAATTTTAAGGTGCGGGTTGAGTAATAACTGCAGCAAAGCAAATATTTTTCCAACTCGTAGTTTACAAAAAGATCCTCTTTTTGTTGTGAAGAAATTCATAAATCCTTGTTCAATTCAGAAACTTTTTCCAAGATTCTGTTTTTAATGGTCCATTAGTTCCAGTGCTGGAAAAACTCTCCAGAAAGAAAGTTTGTTATTATTAGGGTTTTGATCATGATGGGCATGGCTTTGGTCAGTCGGGATTCAGCATTGGCAGCTTCTACTGGACGAGTGGGCGAGCGTATATCGAATTGTCGTTCATCTCGTTCTTTGCGGCCTGTTCGTCTCGATATCGTTTTGATACTCCTGAGAGCAGAAAGGCGAATAACTGCATGAACACCTTCTTCTTCTTAACGCTGTTAAGCATGTTTGTATGGGGTTATTGCAGGAAGAATGACGGAAGTGTTCTCATGCTTCAGGTTTGGTAGAATTTGAGCTTTTCCCGATACATTCTTGAGACATCTGACCGATTTGATTTTGTTGTTGTTGTTGTTGTTGTTGTACTCAGGTTGGAATTTTGGACAAGAACCGAGAATTGCTAAGGAAGCTTAATATAATGGCTCAAACTGCTGATATATCCACATCTCGGGGTTTGATCGATTTATTGCAAGGTACACTTGCTATGATTTTTTATTTTTCAATCTGATTTGGATGCATCCTTACTCAATTGAAACTTGATGTAACATGGTTATATTCCCTCCGTTCCACCAAAAAAAAGCCGCATTAGCAACTATTAAGAGCATACTTTTGTTATATGTGTACCCCTAGGGTTAATAAGTTGTTAGTTTAGTAGTTTGGTGTGATAATAAAATTTTAATGGTAAACTTGAGAACAAGGTGTCATTTTATACTATTATCACTAAAAAGTAGATTTTTTTTTTGATAAAGTAGATGCTTTTCGTGAGATGGAGGGATTATTACTTAGCGATGATGGTACACATGGAACAATAGTTGGTTGAGTAGTAGAGTGTAGAAGTGTTTCAAGCATTTTGTGTGATGTAATAAACTTTGCCTAGTGTAAGGTGAAACTTTATAGAATGACTATGTTAGCAACTACACTATATTACAGGGAAATTGCATAAAGTAAGGGTGTGAGAGTATTGTTACTTAGATCAAGATGCGGTACATGGAATGAAATAGGAACATAAAACATCATTTTCATGGTAACGAGTATGATAGGGATATGTTTTTTCAAATCGCTTAGTTGAAAATACGCCTGCTTGTGGAAATTCAAGGGCAAGGAAATGCGTATCAATTAGGGTTGAAGCTAATAGAGTTTTCCTCATACAATCTAAAAGATATGTGGAGCATTGAATGTTGAGGAACCACACGATGTGGGACCTCATATCTGTAATTAGCATGCTTAGGTTATTAATGACATTCATCAACAAAGTTATACAAAGCAGGATATAGTGAAGAATTCTGCAAGAGGTATCCTCAATGTTTTATGAAGAGATCATGGTGCATACCTTTAAGGCTAGACAACTGTTTTTTTGTGCAGTCGAGTGAGGGAAAGAGTCCTTAATGTTGACACCTCGTTAGTCCGATTAGATGACACAATTAACGCGCAAGTATATACGCGCCAACAAGTAATAAAGTGCAAGTATATATATCGTCCCACAAGAGAATTAATGGATAAAAGATACCAAACCACTAGCACGCAATCATTTCGGTCTTATTTAAACAAATGTAAAGAGTTTAAATATTAAAACTAAATTATACTAGGCAAGGAATTAAACTTAAACTGTGGAATCCTAGAGTAAAACTAGATAATGAAGGCTTGAGATTACAATTTCCCCAACAATTCATTTGAAACTCTTAACTCTCTCATTTGAAATAATTAACAACATGTAATTCCATAAACCGAGAAATCATGATTACATAAGAGCCTCTATCGATGAACAACTATGAATCTTTCTCACGCAGCATGTAGGTATATGTCTATCCTACACACTATCAAGAGACCAATATCAAGAATAATTAACAAGACACATGTCACGGAAAATCTCGTTAACTACTCCTTCAATTACCCACTTTCACATAGGAATGCATTAAGATTCGATTCTCAATTTGGTTGCATACGGTATTTAGGTATATTTCTATCCTAAATACTATCAAATCATCTATTCTCGAGGATAATGAAGAAGACACACGCCACATAATCTCATAGACTACCCACAAGAATATTTAATTTTCAAGATGATATCATAACTAGGTCTCAACCTATAATCCGCTTTGTCAAGTTCATACAGGTTCCCAAGGTAATTACAAGCCAAACAATTAATCTATAAGCACAAGTTATGATAACCAATCCATAAGTAATCAATTAATAGCAAAGAGAGAGAAATCAATACAAACTATGTGTCGGGTTCCATTGAAACCTCAAAATTGATTTAAGATATCATATCGAAGCCCATCTATCATCCACAAGTAGTATACACGTCATAAGATTACACAACAGAAAGCAAAGAGAGTTTAGAAATAAGAGTGCAAATCGAGTCTCCAAGCATTCAATGTTGAATCTTCAATACATCCACTTGTTTCAACCATCAAGTCTAATAAAACCCTAGAAAACTAACTACTTCAAACTAGCCTAATCTACTCTCTACTCCCTAACCTAGACAAGAAATGAAAAGGAAAATGAAAAATAGAAGGAGATTGTGGCTTCAACCACCCATGGGAGGATGTCCGAAATGTGTAGTAAATGAGCCCTTATAAGCATCCCCGGGCCGAGTCCGCTTGTCTTGTTGCTTCCCAAGCCAAAACCAAACTCGCAATTTAAAAATCAAAGTCAACAAGCCAAGCATGACCAAGCAAGAATTGTGTTTCTCCCCTAACCAATGCCTCGCACAGGTAAGATTCACGGAATTTCGCTATTTCGATGCAATGCTCCTCGCCGCCTTTTCTCGACTTCTTTCCATGCTAGCTTCACGATGCATTCTCCGCCAATCACCCAACGCCATGACCTTGGTTCCTCTTTGATATGCCCATCCTCATGCCACAGATTTGTTTTTACGTGTTGTCCCTTTTATGCTCTTTTAATCCTTTTAAGCTCCAAATGCTCTTGAGAGTTCCAAATATAGAAATCGCAAAAGAAAGTAAACAATGCATGAAAAGCTACTTATAATACATGAATTTAAGCAACAATCTAAATGAGTTGATATCTAAATAAGTGGTTATAAAACCATTTATCACACCCAATCAAGAAGTAGTACCACAAAAGGGTGTCCTTCTAATTGGGACTCTTAGTAACTCATCTAATGTAAGCTTTCGACGCTTCTTAAGCTTCGAATACATGCAGCCCGTAAATAGATGGCTTGTTACCATAGTTGTCACGGCGCCACGGCGAGACGC
This sequence comes from Panax ginseng, assembly GCA_020205605.1. Taxonomy (NCBI): domain Eukaryota; kingdom Viridiplantae; phylum Streptophyta; class Magnoliopsida; order Apiales; family Araliaceae; genus Panax; species Panax ginseng. The sequence continues at coordinate 104,452,841 of CM035142.1, read as the reverse complement.
GACAATAGTTACCGCTAGGACGCATAGGCGATAAGGCGCCCGCCATGGCATCCGTATGACGACAAATTATGAACAATGTGTAATTTATACATTATTTATTTTACTTAAAAAGTATATTGAACATTAAAATTTTATATACATTAAAACTCAAAACATAATAACTAGTTGTGTTTGTTTAGCTCTTAATGCCTCTTAATGAACCCATGTCCTAAATCCAGAAGAGGCAAAAGTTGTTCGTTAAAATTTTGTTTGTCTCTTAATCCAGAAGACATAAAATTAAGTCCAAATCATTAAGAGGTGTCTCTTAATGAATTTGTTTTTATAATTTTTTTATATAAATACATTTAACAATATTATCCACTCATTTTTATTAAATTGAATATCTAAAATTATTAAATAAAATTTTACTTTTTAAAATGGTAAAATAGTGTCATTAAGAAGCAACTCTCTTTATAGTTATCAAACAGTTTTTTAGATTCAAATGTTATTTTACTCAGATGATTTAATTTATTAAGACATACCAACCATTTAGATCTTAATTATACGGTTTTATCAAACACAACCTAACACTATAGAATATACTTAAAAACACAATTATATGAATATTTCACAATCAAAATTCAAAAATAAATTGAGTCATGGGTAAAAATGTCTTAATCACTTAACTTGGGGGTCTACTAAGGCGTGAGCCTCAAGCGCCCAAGGCGCCACATTGTCCTTTTCTAGCGCCAGACGCCTAATGGCTGTGATAAGGCGACGCCATGACAACTATGCTTACTACCCTTATCCGTGAAAAGAAAAAAAAATCATATTATGATGAAGCTTCTAAATATAATGAAGAACCTATGTATCATCATCCCTAATATCACAATTCAACTAGGCAGATATTTTTACAGGAGGTCACTTAATGCGGAAATGAAAGTTTGACCTCAAGAATCTGCAACAAACAGAATTTGTTATCTAATAATAATTTAGCAGAAATGTGATGTTTAAGCATCTAATACTAAGTTAGAATTTTAATATTTGTGCAAATAGAGAGGTATAAAACAGCGAGCTATTTGTGTACGTTAACTTTAGAGTTTTGAGATGAAAGAGTAGCATGATTGAGAATGATAGTACTATTACGAAGTGTACATTGTTGGTGAGGATTACAGTAGACATATATTTAATTATTAGTTGATTGATATTTCTTGCATTTATATATACTCATGGTTTGACCTTATTCTAGAGCATGCATGTTTGTACATTACTTTGTTATTACTATCCTTGAGACGTCTTTTCTCTATATTTAGCTGCTCTTATATGTTAAGCAACATATCAGGTTACTTCATTTAGTTTCAGTTGTTCTGGAAATTATGATTTTAACTTCACTTTCTTCTTTCTGTTTTTTTTTTTCTTGTAGAAGTATCGAAAGCTCTCCAAGGCCAACATTATGATTCTTGCCATTTTACCTATTTTTTTGTAAGTTAATACCTTTTCACAAATATATTGCTAGTGTAGTTAAAATCCTTTTGCAGTTAATTCTTTGCAACAAACAATTGGCAACTGATTTGGCAAAATATCTGTTGAGTCCTGAAAAATATATAAGTAATAACTAATGAAGGGAAGATATTTATGCCTACCATTTAATTTTAGTAAGTGAAGATGTCAAAAGATAAGTTTCAGATACATGTTCATAATCAGATAACAGTTTATCAATTAGTTTAGTTTTTCAATTTCATTGCTTCATTACTTGATCTCTGACAAACTATTAGTTATAAAGTTGATCCCCTCTAAAATTTCAAATAGTTTTGGAGCTTTGGATATGCTCTTTAGTTCCTTAGCTCTTCTGTCTGTCACTGTGAGTTGTATTTAGGAGTTGTTAGTGTGATAAAACTACAGCAGTTGCCTTCAGTTGCTTTTTTTTTGTTTAAATCTTAAATGTTAGTGTGACAGCAGATTTCAGGAGAATGTATTCATTAATTGTGGAGCATGTATTCATTAAACATGTAAATTGTTGCAGTTGCAGGAGAAATATAGTCACACTAGGGAAGTGTTTATAAAGGCCTGCTACTGGTACCTTCAAATTACGTGGAACGCGTAATTTATATGAAAAGGAGACATTAATGAATGTAGATGGTGTAAAGTCAAAACAACCGCTGTTGATAAAGCTAATAGCATTGAGAACTAGTATACAGTGGTAATATATATATATATATATATATATATATATATATATATATATATATATATATATATATATATATTCTATGTTTTAGTTCGGACGTCATACGGAGTGTATTATATATATTTCTTGCATGGTAACTTTGTGCTTATAAAGCTTATAAGTTGTCAACTTTGTGCTTACTGAGCATCAGCACCACTTTTTTCATTTTGACCAATTGTGCTGTTTGGATTGTTAATCATTCTCAAGTACATGAAGGTTGAAGTATGTATCCCATGCATACTGCACAGAAATATCAACCACCATGCTGTATTTATTTTATCACTACTTTTCTAGCATGCATGCATGCATGCTTTGAGTGATATTAATATTCTCGACTGGCTTTTATATTTCCATTAGGTAACAGTTTTGGTGGTTGCTGGAGGTAAATTTTCATTTCCTAGATGGAGGTTCAAGAGAGCCTTGCAAACATTTTGCTCCATTCCAACTAAGAAAATAGTGGTAACTCCTACTACTAGTAATTATTTTTCAATATTTCTACGGACTTTGCATGATATTTACTCGATGTCTTTCTTTTTATACAGACGGTACAACTGTTGTGGAACCTTCGTGATGAGACGATATCCGAGCAACAATTTCGTGAAAATTTCCCACATATGGAATGGTATGAAGAATAAATAGCTAGGTCACGAGAGGAATGATTTTTGTCTATTAACATTATATATGGAGACTAGGTCAATGTCCTTTTACCGCTGCTCGTTTGCAGGTTTTAAAAGTCATATGGATTATTAATTTTATTTTGGGTTGCCAAGTCGATCTTCCTAGTTTCTTCTAATGTCAAGTTCTATTCCTTAATTCGCTTTAGAGCTGATAAAGTTTGATCAGAAAGATTAATTATAATATCAATAGTCATTTCAGACGTAATAATGGATTGTTATTTATCGGATTTTATTTTGGGGTTGCCAACAATTTCGATTGAAATTCTCAAACGATTTTATAAGGAACAAAAATATTTTTCTAAAAACTTATTTCTATTCTAGTAGTTTTAGTTTTATATGGGTTTCATATTTTACCCCATCTAAACTAAATGCAGATAAAAGCATTGAGTATTTGAATCAAACAAAATACCACTTGAAGAAGGGATGTGATTCTAGTTTCATTTATTACAAAAAATATATATATTGATAATTTTTTATAAATAATTTTAAATATCAAGACGTGAAAATTATTTAATTTTCATAAACTTATATATTAGTACTTTTTTTAATTACAAAAATCATACACCTATAAAATAATTACAAAAATATTACAGATATACAATAATGTGCAATATTCCTTAATTTTTAGTATAAAATGACAATGAGGTTTTTTTTAAACGTTGAAAACTTCTTCTTCTTCTTCTTCTTCCTTCTTTTCTCCCAACTCCCATAGTATTTTTCTCTAAAATCTTCTTCTTCTTCTTCTTCTCCGCCTCTTACTATTTCTCTCATCAGTTTCAGTTTTGTTCACGACTGGTTTGTAGCCCTGCAAGCTTACTATTATTGTTCATTCCGACGATCGAGGTGCAATTTCTTTTCTTTCCTTTTTCTTTCTTGGCTTGATGATTTTCATGGTTAATTCGAGGGTTTTTGAGTGATTTATTCGAATTTTTCAACTTTTACTTTAAGGTAGATGAGACCTATTTGTTAAGGGGAAAAAGTGACTTTCCAAAATTAGATTCGCATTTCTTTTTTTATTTTAAAATATAGTACATTTAACCTGAATTTAAATCGTCGCTTAAGAAAATGAATATTTCTAATAAGATCGCTTTCGATTTTAAGTTATCTCTGATCATGTACAACCATTTATTTTTTCGTGATATTCTTCGATGCTTTTACCATTTTATGATATGTAGTAAATATGTTTTGGTTACTATCATAAATATTTGTTACTTTTTTAAGATGTTTTTTATTATTGTTACATCGATTTAGATTCTATTTTGCTTCTCGAAATGATTTTGGTTACTATTTTTTGTTGTTCTCGTTACCATATGTATTTGCTTAAGATATATGGGTCGATTAAATCTGTGTGGTCTATATGTTGTTTATGTATTGGTTACTATTAATATATATTTTGATTACTAACATATAACTGCTTTGGTTACTTCATTGGTATACATATAATCGTTACTAACATATAACCTGCTTGCTTAGCTTATGATTCGATACCATTCTTTTTCCTTTAATCGATTTTTGGTTTTAATGTTATATTATGATACGATAACCAAACATGCAATGGGTAACCATTTTATTTTTCGGGTAAAGAACCAAATATTTACAAGTCAGATCATGCCACATATATCAAATGTTAAATGTACATGTGAGAGTATACATAGTAGGTTTAAACTGGTTTGATATAACAGTTGTTTCTGCTTTGTTTACCATTAAAACATGTTATGGTTACTTTTTATATAACTATTCGTTATTTTTTATTATGTTTTTGTTATCGTTATCTTTATGGTTTCGCTACTATCATCAGGTCCTCAATGTGGGATTTTGGTTATTTTTATTTTTTATTCTCGTTAATATGTAATTGCTTTTATATACATGAATCGCTTAAATCGGATTTTCATTACATAATGTTTTCGCTTTTGGTTACCATTAAAACTGCTCGCTCGTTACTATCATATAATTGTGGTTACTGCTTTTATTATAATTATAAGTTGTATGAGGACTATTATAAAGTGTTAAATGTATATATTTTTATTTATACCGTCATTATGATGGAATAAGAAACTCCAATTAAGAGTTCCCATTTATATATATGATAGTCATTTATAGATCTCATATTAAAATAAAATAGTTTTGAGATATGCAAATTGGTATCCAAACCGCATATAAGGGTAACTATTTTAATTTTTTTTAGTAAGAACCAAATAATTAAAACTTATATTGTATCAGCTTATCAAGTTGTTTAATGTAAATGTGAGGGTTCACATTTATCTAAATGATGGATACTTTTAAATTACGTAGTTATAAAAGTTATTTTGAAATGGTCCATGCTAATGGTAACTAAATATGAATATAGAGGTAACCATTTTATTTTAGATGGGTAACCAAATTTACATATTAAATGTTTTAACAATTACCAATTGTTCAATGTATATGTTTACTTTATATCGATAACTCATGATGAAATCAAAAATTAAAATATTAATCAACATCAATTTTGTTATCAGACATCATCAAAATGTTACCAACTATGTGGTTAATGGTTACTAACAAAGAAACAATTATATATTCTCGTAAACAATTAAAATATTCAGCCTACATTGTCTAACAAACTAATAATAAACATTCAAAGTAATCAATTAATATTAGATAAAGAACCAAATTACATAATCTTAGTAACTTTTATAAACCACATTTTTACATGCAATTTAAGGTCTAAATGATGGAATTTTAATAGCCAGGTGACTTTTGATCGTCAATTCGCTTCCAATGAAATTAAGCTCTAAAATGCCAAAATCCAAAAGTGTAACAATGCATATCAATTTCTAAGTCGATGGAACTAAGACGCCTAGTAATTTCAAATTTGGTGTATTGGTTACTATCATCCATGCATCGCTGAAATAAAGTACAACAGAATCAATTCCATTGTCTCGACAAATGTAATAAGTATTGTAAAGTAATCAAATCAATGTTACCAAGAATCAAACTATATGATATTAGTAACAAAGACATAAAATATATTTCAGACATTCATCTTACAATGGAAATAATCAAGATATTATATCGATATTATTACCAATTAAACTATAAATTGTATTGAAGATAACAAATGTAGCTAATAAGTAACCATCATAATAAAACAAACCAATATAAAACATCGTAATATTATATAAAGAATAATCATAACAACATTATACAAGAATTCAAATCCAATTTAAATAAAGAATCAACACATATTTATTTAAGAGCTACAAGATAAACACATTCTCCATTGCATTTTTATAAGAAACCAACCAAAGATAACTCGATTGTTACCAACTAAAGGCTAAATGTCAGAAGAATGTAACCAATGTAGCTAATAAGTAACCATTAATATAAAACACATAAGTATAAATATAATTAGATTAATACAAGAACTGTGTCAAAGACTAACGAAAGTAATCATAATAATTTTACATAAGAACTATGTCAAGATTAGTCAAGAAATCAATATAATGTTAAACAAAGAACCAAGTCAAAGATTAGTCAAGAATCAAGTCATCATTTTTCAATAACCAAGTCAAAGATTAAGAAGTAATATTATGACCAACCATTATAATTTTACACAACAATCAACCAATAGTCAAGAATCATTATAATGTTACATAAAGAATTAAGTCAAGATAATCAAGAATCAATTTAATGTTACAAAGTAACCAAGATATCATTAGACAAGAACTAACACATCATTGGGACAAGATAATGTTATACAAGAATCAAGACAACATTACACAAGAACTCGACAAATAAGGAAGGTAACCAATGTATTTGATGAGTAACCATTAATATAAAAAATCAAGAGAACTCATATAAAAATTAAAGCAATCAAATAAATGATTATTCAAAGAACTAAATACATAATAAAATAAAGAACCAATTTATATCTATTTAGTAACCATAATATAAAAACATATTAACGACCATTCAAAACATTCAAAGATTCTTAATCAGTGATCATTTTAAGTGTGAAAACTTAAGAAAGGTAATCAATATAGAATTCAGAAGTAACTATAAGTAAATACATGCATACTTAATTTTAAACTCACATACCTCCCGTATTCAGATTTTGTATCGGGTTGTTGATTCAGATTCAACAATCACCGCAGACGATTGTTTTACATCGAACTTGAAGTTGTCATTGATTTTGTATGCTATTTACCGATCTCGTTAGTTGCGCCACGTAAAAGGTTTCTGCTTTCTCCGATCTCGAGTCATACCACGTTAAAAGATTTCATCTTCTCCCATCTCGTAGTCAAGGCCGCAAAGGTTTCTGCCTTTCTCCGATCTCAGAGGTGTGTCATTGATGTAAGATTTGAATTTACCGTTAATCTCAAATGTTGAATTTTTTTTATTGAATTTAGGAGCCATAGTCAGAATATAGGAAAAGTGTGTAACCCATATATATAATGTGATTTTAGCAACTTTATACCTCGTGGTTGTTTTATTTTTGTAATTATGTTTTGTGTGTTTTATTTTTGTAATTACTTTCTAAATGTTGTATATTAGTGTTAAGGACCCTAAACTAAAAGGTATGCTATACCGAAAATTCAAGGTATGCTATACCGAAATTTGAATATTCGCTAAGAGATAGTGTGCTGTTGTTTTTTTTGTTACCTCTTAATGCCTTTAACCGGTTAAGATACAAAATCAAGTCTAAATAATTAAGAGGCAAGTCTGAATCGAACATTGCAATTGTTATAAATAGATATTTTTACATGAAAATCGTCGCTATAAATCCTATAACGACAATTTTTGCAATCGTTATATATCTATAGCGACACTTTTCATGTGAACATATCAAAAAATCATGTAAAAATATCAGTTTCCTTATAATTTTCATCATCAGAGTTGATTTTGCATTCTTTGCCCCGATTCACATAATTGAAAGCAATAGAAGATCAAACTTTAAGAAGAAATTGGTTCTTAGATTAAAAAAAAGTATAGAAAATAGTTGAAATAATACAAACTAAAGATCCAAAACAAACCAATTCCATCCCTTTCCAAGAAAAGCACCTAAGTTGCAATTGTTTGACAAAAAAAAAAAAACTACATGTAAAACTAACAGGTTGAAAATTGGCTTCTCTTCAAATATGTCTCCGGATATGAGGTATGTATTTAGGGCTCACCACACGATGATCATAACTTCTAAAATGGAGTAAATATAGAATTGAGAGTTAGAACTCAAATAAGCTTAACTCAACCATCCCTCCCGCCTTTTTGGGGAATACCAGCTACCACTTTCCCAGATTGTAGGAGCCTCAGGAGTAATTCAAATCAGATATAATATCTTCGATATGTGGACCTAGTGTCCCCGATGGAGAAGAGTCGAGTTTAAAACTTGAATCTACTCGAAACACAATTGGCCCCGCAACTCGCAAAGGCAAAAGGGTTTCCGCTGAGGGTTCTATCGTGACATTTCCACAAACAAAACAACTTGAGACCTTGCAGATCCAACTCAAAAAGTTATTTCCATTCATCTAGTATTTTTTTTTTAATAATTCAATTCAGTTAAAATTGGTGATTATATAGGTCATTTTGACTTTAAAATTTTAATTGCTCTAGAGGACACAATTTTTGAATTTCAAACAAATATGTTCTTCATTAAATTGGTGAATTTTCACGGTGCAAGGTGCCCCGAATAAAAATTCAAGTACCTGTTGATGAAAGATCGATTGAGCCTAGGGGAAGAAAGCGAGTTTCAGATCATTAACTTTAGCTTTCCGAAAATGTTGGATGCCCTTTTGGCAAAGCAGAAGTCAGAGAGATATGCAAAGTAAGCATCTACCCTAGAGAGGTCCCCAAAGAGCTTCTTGAATTTCCGTGTTGGAAAGTACAAAGAACCTGACCCAAATAAATCCGCATTGAAAGAAGTTCTACTCTTAGCACCCATAGATGTGTCATTCCCATCTTCCTGTGACTCAACAGCCACCAAGCTCTTTCCTCTGCCAAACAAGGCTCCACAAGTATCACCTAAAGTGTAGTTTTAACAGGAAATAATTAAAAAGGGATTTCATATAAAATAGATAGAAAAAATCACTCGTAAGAAAGCCAAAAGAAGGAAAAGAGCATATCTCGATTACTTTAATCTAAAAAAAAAATGAAAGATGATGCAAACCTATTTATAAGAGAAGCAAAGGAAAAGAAAAGCATGATGCATATAATATGTGCTTAACTATTTATTTTTTTGTAAGGACTAAGAATTAAATTTTATATTCTATCTTATTCACTCATCGCGATTTAAGAATCAAATTATCACTATATTTATTCCTTTTTCTTATCTTCCATCCCTTTACGCATGCAAGCTGGTACACCTGTTCCCAAAGGTATTTTAGCTTATATTAACAGCATCTTGAAATAGGATGAATTGAGACAATATTTTGTAAATACGTAATTATCACTGGCCGTTCGCCAGGAGTTTCGGGTTTAGTACCAATATTTTAGCAACAAATCTAATAAATCTAGTTGTAGTGCTTGGGGTATTTAACCACAACAATGGGGTATTTAACCACAACAATGTTATCATCTTCATTATTTCTTGGCAAGCAAAGATATAATATTAACCAATAGGCATTTATTCTTTTATGAAACAAGACAAAATAAATCACCTTATAAGCAATTGTAAGTGTAAAAATATGAGGTGTTATGAAGTTGCTAACAAATTGAAAAGGGAAACACATATGGTGAGAAAATGTAGCTAATTTAGTTATTATATATTATTTTCTTTTAAACTAAAGCAGTTTACACTCGATAGTTTATTGTATTCACTAGAGCACCGTGAAAACATATTTGTAAGGCTGAAAGTGAAAGGTTACCAATAATTCCAGAAACTGCTGCATGAGGTACCTTTAGATTTAATGTCATATGTAGGCTGCCAAACCTAACCTCTTTCTGTCTCTACTATGAGATCCTGTGTTGTCTCCTTCTGCCTCCAAAGGTCTTTTTGCTTTTCTCATAAGAGAAGGCAGCTTTTGCACTTAATCCAGGCATTAGAGCAAGAGGTGCCTCACCACTAACGGAATTATCACTTTGAGGATGGCCGCTATTTTTGTGTACCCCAAAACGATATCGAAATCCAGATTCAGAAACAAGGGAGGCACAATCCAAGGATATCGACTCAGGCACATCCCAATAACTTCCTTTATGATCTACAAACAGCTCAGGCCATGCAGCTTCCAAAGTAATATCATGATCAGGGAGCTGCAAAGACAAAATGGAAGAAGATTAGGACCAACCTCAACCAATGTTCAATTTAAGTGGAAGCACATATCATGCAGACAAACAATAAAGCAATTTAAACCCTATATCGTCAGAAGAAAGTCAATATAAATCTAATCAATACCCAGTAGCATGGAACAAGACTCTCTAAAAGTTGAGCTTAAAGGACAGGTGCTTAGTCACAATACTCATCAAAATAAAGAAATTAAGCAACAGGAAACATTTATGAGAAGTCATATGTCAGTTATATACTTCCTTCGAATTCTGGGATACATATAAACAGATGTATCCCTGAAGGTAATACTAGCACTGTTACACTGTAAGATTGTAATGATTCCCATAGGTGTATTGAAGGCATGGTCAAAAGCACACAGGTTACAGGTTTACCCAATCTTAACCACTTGGTACATAAGGACAATAATTGCTCTCATTAAGAGAAGGAAAACCAGGATAAAGAAAACTTTTGGCAAAGTAGTTTTATCGAGGTTGCCTCTACGTTTATAGGTGACTAGACATATCCTTGGAAGTTTGTCCCTCAGGTACACTTCTTCTCCCTGCTTGACAAGGTCGGGGACTGCTCTCTCATTTAATTGTAGGAGCAAATCTAGGAAGTTAATATTTCTTTTTCTTCTACCTCCCAAAATATTTATTGTTTTTCAACTTGCATGATGCCCTACTCAAATTTCTCATTTGTTCTAGGAGATAATTTTCTAGGAACTTCAATTATTTTAAGACCTTAATGAGCAGTGGAGGATTCGATTCTTGTTACTTAACACTTAATTTTTCTATTCTTTTCATTGGTCAACCTTTCCTGATGGAAGAGTGGAATCTAGACAGTTATGGTATGTACTTTTGTATGCCAAAAAATTTGGCTCTCGTTGTACGTTTTGAAACCTCCTCACTGTTTCCAATAATAACATTTAACTGGAAAGCAACAGTTCTCTGAAGTTGGAGTTTTTGGTGTAATCAATCTTTTAGATAAAAGAAATTTAATTAAAAAGACAGAATACAAGGAATAAGGAGGGTGGAGAACAAGGTATACCCCAAACAAAATAAAAGAAAAAAAATATAAATTCCTACTGCAGCACTGCTAGTGAAGCCCTATATAAATCTAAAAAAGCAATTGCCCAAATTCCCATAACTGGATGGAGACGCAAGGAAAGTGAACCAGACTCGCAACTACTTAAAGGGCATGAGATGTCCCCTAAAAAGTTGAACTTTTTATTCTGGTCAATGATTCTCAGAAAACTGAAAACTAATGATTTATTGCAAATTTAGCATCTTTATGAGGTTCTTTTGTGCATTGGTGCACGTTTTGTCATTGCATAATGAGATTCATACTAGTATATTTTGCATTGTTATGGAGCATGAAACAAGCGGAATAGGTTATTTTGGCTTTTTGGATAATCTTGGATATGTGCTCTGAAGCAAGACAAGGTCAGAAGGGCTAGGTCCTATCCTCACAAGGATTTGGTAAAAACACATAATCCCACAAATCCTTTCAAATTGATATGTTCAATTTAGAACGTATAACGATGGATCACATCATTAGATAAGGAACATAATCCTTCTTCTAAGGTAACCTAATGGTCCTAATTTAGTAAGAAAACTCCTAATAATTATTTACTAGACTACTACAAATGAAAGATACAAAACAATACCAATAATAAGTGTAAAATTATTTAGATATAACTACTTAATCCATAAATAATAATATAAATAATTACTGATTTAATTAATTGCAAAATTCCATTAGCTTTCTAGGCCCATTCTGTTTTGTGCTTCCTATAGTAGCTAGGGAGAGGGAAAAACATAATTGTGCTTGTGTATTGGCTTTTCTTTGGTGTGTTTGGATTGTGATTTTTGTGACCAATACCTTCCTAATCATCCCTAATATATAGGGTCGTTTTACTTTTGGTTTTTGTCCAATGTTATTTAGCTTTGTATTATACTATTCATTTTCATTTGTTTCTTGGCAGATTTGACGATCATCCTCTTTCATCTATAAAATTTCTTATGGAAAAAAGACTTAACGCATCCTTGGTAGTAATGTAGTATCATCTCTTCATCATCTATAAAATCTTCTTTTCTTATGAAAAAACGACACACATACATATATAAAAAATAATAATGTAATTAACAAGGAAAAATCTTATTTTCTTAGCTGTACAAATGAAGCAAAGATTTCTAGAAAATTCTAGTCTTGATCATAGCTACTTCAAACATATAACTACAATACTGAGACTCTTTCCAAGTAAACATTGCATAAGAGACTTTTCAAAGCATTATTTACATTGCTGGCCCTTAACAGATTCAAATTTAAGAGCAATTGGTAACTTCAACTTGACATGGTTTTAGATCTTTAGTTTCGCAGGGTTTGGGTCAAATGTCCCCATCCATGATGTTAGTACAGCAAGGATTGTAAGTGAGGGAATTGCTAAAGCATGATGTACATTGTTGGCCCTCCTCTCTAATATTTTTGGAGCAGTTGGTAACTTGAAAAGACTGAGAGTAATGGTGACCCTAAGATAATAATCATGACCGCAAAATGAAATTTTGCAGAACTGGGATACTATAACAAGAAACAGCTACAAATGAAAAGCTAAAGAAATAAGGAAAGACTTAGAAGTTAGGACATAGAATGACTAAGAATTATAAAGAAAAATAAGAAAAGACTTAGAAGTTGGGACATTAGAATGACGTAAGAATTATAAAAAAAATAAGGAAAGACATATTACCATAGAATGACAAAGAAAAAACATCTATATAATAAATAAATAAATAATCGAATAAAAATAAAACCAAACTTGAGCATGATACCGTACATAAGACAGTAACGAAGTTTGGGCTTATTCTTGCCTTTATGAAAGAGCATGGCCTTTTTTTGTTGTCTGTTCCTCTCACCTTGCCTTTCTATGCTCAACAATAAGGAAGTTGAGGATGTCAGAGATAACTGTGAGCACAAACCAATAGAATAAAACGACTTATCCAAGAAATGCTTAGCAGCATCTTTGAATGAAGGCAGCCCAGAGTCATCTCTAAATATTTGTCCTTTAATAGCTGATATTAGTTTCTTGGACGAAATTGCCCAACTAATCCAACCCACCTGAACATGCAAAAATTGAAAGAAACATGAATTGGTATGCTAGATGAAGAAATTGTGAGTGCAAGCTGAAAGAGAATACTTTTTTTTTTGATAAGTGAAAGGATATGCTAAATTATGCAGTCTAAGTTTCAAATGCAAACCAAATTTCAGCCCATACATTTGGTAAGAAGTATGCTAAAGCAAGAAGGAAATTTAACTCCACATAATTAGATGATAGTTCACAGTTCTAGGCCTGGCAATTTCCCCCAAAATTGTGAGTGCAAGCTGAAAGAGAATACTTTTTTTTTTGATAAGTGAAAGGGTATTCTAAATTATGCAGTCTAAGTTTCAAATGCAAACCAAATTTCAGCCCATACATTTGGGAAGAGGTATGCTAAAGCAATAAGGAATTTTAACTCCACATAATTAGATGATAGTTCACGGTTCTAGGCAATTTCCCCCGAACCCGACGGGGCCAGTCCGATCCCGACCCTAATGGGATCCGATTTTTAAACCCTATAGAGTTAGGGTCGGGTATGGAATAACCCTTTCACCCCCGCCCCCAACCCGATTATATATGTATATACATAATTTATTTAAAAATAGCATTTTGTATATATATAATTATGTACTTATTTAGGTTATTTCATTATAAATTCATAATATTTGTAATATAATATATTAATATGTTGTTAGTAATAGAAATGTTGCATGTTATTTGATTTTGAATTAAAAATATTTGTACAAAGTAATATAAAAAAATTAGAGAAATTTAGTTTAGGAAAAATGAGAGTAATCTGGTAAACATAAAGGGGTGTGTATGGGGTATTGTTTTCGAAGTCGGGTCGGATTCGGAGGATTGCTCCATATTGGTGGTGCAGGTATGGGGGGAGGGTCCCCAACCATACTGCCCCATTGCCAGGCCTACACAATTCCATTCTACAACACAAGTTGAAGAACCTTCTTCTTTTTCTTTTTCTTCTTTCCTTTTTCCTTTTTCCTTTTGATTAGTTTCAAGTTGTAGATCACCATAATTTGAACAAAAAATGAGGAAAAGTTAATCCCAAATACCTTTTCTTTTTACTTATTCAAAAACCAAGATATTGGAGGCATATATATAATATACATACAAAATAAATTTAAAATCCAACATATATGGGAAAGGTTAATCATGTGTAGTAATTGCTTTGAGAAACAATCACTATAACAATGTGTAAAAATACCATTTCTCCAAAAGCATCTAACATGGCCAAAGGGAAAAGAGAGATTAAAAATTATTGGAAATATAATTTCGATTGTACAGACTGAAAACTGATGCAGAAGAGATTTCAGGCTACACGTGTAAATACATATATGCAAAAGTAGCAAGAATTAAGTACTATGCATATAATTGTGCTCAACAATAATGAGCTTTCTGATTATAAACTTCTATTATTAGGGGAAAAGAAGAAAGTTATCAACAACAACAATAATCACGTAAATCTGAAATTTAATCCATTTAATTAGAATAGTTATTTGACAACAATCATAAAATTCAAAACAGTAGGGTTTTTTCATTTTCCTAAACTTTACTCAACACATACAAGCAAACACATTTGGCTAAGGTACCACCTTCTCCTTCCTGAGCCAAAATTGCTCTCACCTTTAACTTCTAACTCCCAACATCACTAACAACAACGGGTGGAATGGGTGTAGTAACATCTAACGTGTGAAGGTTATTATGATTTATGCAACCAATCCCATAGTTCAAACAACACTAAGAAAATTTCCTAGGGAACAAAATCATTCTAGGAATTCAATATAAACAAAAATCAACACAAACAAACATCTAATAAAAAGGATCTCACAAAGTAAAGAATAGGGCAGATTTGAAATTGAAAAAACTTAGCCAAACAGTTAGAAGAAACTGTTTTTGAGAAGAAACTGTTTTGAGCAAGAGAGATTGAGACTGAAAGCCCCCAACTCTTTGTTGGAAGGTGGAGTATAAGAGGGTATAATACCCAGAGGAAATCCATTGCTGAGAAAGGAGAGCTGTTGGATTCTGAGGGCTCGGCTGGCTCGAGCTCCGTCCAGCAGAATGGGTTCTCCGGGAACGGCTCGAGCTGAGCCGTGAAGGGTTTGTGCGGAGGCGATGTTCAGGTCCCAAAACGCCGAGTCCATGGCCGTTCTCAGGTTAGATGAAAAGGAGGAGCAATGACCCTTATTTTTTTTTATTTTTTTTTAGTTTTGTTTAGAAAGTTAAAATGATAAAATACTTTTTATTAAGATATTTTGAAAAAAATAATTATTTAGACTCTATACTAGATATAAACCCCCGCGTTGCAGTGAGATTATTCAAAATTTTAATAATAAATGTGTTTGTACAATTAATAAATTAAAATATAATAAGAAAATAATATATTATTGTGTGATGGTCAAATTTTACGCAGAAAAATAAAAAACAAATAAATATACATTATACTATTTTTTCTATTTTCCTTAAACCTCAAAGTGTAGACAAATTATTTTTTCGATTTATTTTTTTTTATTTTTTTTCTTTTTACTTTTGTATTTTATTTTTTCCTCTTTTTGTATTTTGTTTACAAGGTTGCCTCAACTTAACTTTTTACAATCCATAACAAAAAGACAAGAAAATGGTATAAATATATAAATAACTCTATGTTAATTAAAAACCATGAAAAACACCCATGGCTGATGAAAACTGCAATAATGATGCTAGAAATATAGCTCTGTCCCGCAATAAGTGCAAAGTAGGACATTGATCCCAAAAATTCTGTAAGGAAAATTCATAATTCCAAAGCCTTAATGTCCTTAATCTTATCAAACTCTTAAATCTGACCAAACAAACTTGAATTAGTCTCCACCACGTTGCGATGTCATCCCTTTACTTTCGTAATTGAAAAATAATATATATTACTAATATTTATATGTTCTTTTAATTGTTAATTATATAGATAAATTGACTTTTTTTTAGATAAATGTATAATAAGTGGACTTCTCTTATAATTTATATTAATCTCATATCAATTATATTGATAAGAATTTTCAATTATAAATCGACATAAATTTATTATAATACATGAGATGATTTTTTGTAATTTTAACGTGTTCCAGATTTGACAAATATGACAAATTTATAGAATGACTTGATGAAGGATTTTTTTTAATTTAAAAAACCAATATTTAAAAAGCAAGAAAAACTAAATCACATGATTCTAAGTTATTATCAATTGATGAACTTGATAGTTGCATCAAAAATTAATTGATACTTTACAAATCCTTCAAGTAATATGATTTATATTAATTGATGGATTTATTTTATATTTATATAAAATCGGGTTTATATCCTAGAGGAAACAATACTAAGAGTTGAGAATCAAAAAATGTTAAGGTAACATAAATAAAAAGATTGATGACATATATGATTTAATCTTAACATAAACTTATTGAGTTAATATTTTGGATCAAGATTTAATTTAAATTTAAGTAGCAAAGTGTATTGCTTGAATTCTGGACGTTATGTTAAATTTAATTTAATCTAATTATTGTGATTTTCCAAAGTTAAGTCGCAAACTATCTATATATTGAATCTGTAGGAAACGATTTTCAAAAATAATAATAATTTTTACTTTTAAAAGTTATTATCCCGATATCTTTTTCATAATTTAAAATAATTAAAAAATTAAATAAATTATATTACATACCTCGTGTTAACGCCAAGATCTACTCCAACGTCCCAATCACGTAAGACGTCCTGATCCTGCACAGTAAACACGATAAACACCACAAGCTTGACGGCTTCGACCATCGGGGGATAGCTCAGACGTGAGAGTCAGTATACGTGTTCACAAGGTTAACAATGGAGGATGTAATGTCTAGTGTATTGAGAGTAATAATAATTCTCAGTTGTGTGTATGTGTGAATATCAATATGAACGTACCTGGTTGTGAAGACTTGGTTGATATGTTATACCTCTCGCGGGTTTGCCATCGTACACCTACTACTAATCGACCACCCACGATCGATGGGCTTTCACGAACGCACGCGATCATCCACTATCTTTGGTCACAGTTTATGCCACGTACGATTATAATCCCATCCACATTAATGCGTGGCGGTGTGTCTCACCAACTCGTCATTTTTTTTCATCATCAAAAGTCAAAGTAATAGATATTAAAAAGATCTAATGGGTTAGTCTAATGAACCCACCCAATTTTATAGAGTCCAATGAAAATAATATGATAACTAGGCCCAATGACTTTGAGGTTCAATAATGAAGGCCCAATAAACTAGTTAAATAAATGAAGGCCCAATAAACTAGTTAAATAAATGAACCCAATTCATTTTGGTCCAAATAGAGAAATATCATGACCTAACATTGCCCCCTAGTTTTTTATTAAACAGAATTTTTAATAGAAAACTATAAATGGTCCAGGATATTAGAATTTACTAAAGGCCCATAACATGAAGCAATTGAGACATATCCGATAAATGTATAATAATATATATTATTTATATATATCCCTTTACTTTCGTAATTGAAAAATAATATATATTACTAATATTTATATGTTCTTTTAATTGTTAATTATATAGATAAATTGACTTTTTTTAGATAAATGTATAATAAGTGGACTTCTCTTATAATTTATATTAATCTCATATCAATTATATTGATAAGAATTTTCAATTATAAATCGACATAAATTTATTATAATACATGAGATGATTTTTTGTAATTTAACGTATTCCGGCATTTGACAAATATGACAAATTTATAGAATGACTTGATGAAGGATTTTTTTTTAATTTAAAAAAACAATATTTAAAAAGCAAGAAAAACTAAATCACACGATTCTAAGTTATTATCAATTGATGAACTTGATAGCTGCATCAAAAATTAATTGATACTTTACAAATCCTTCAAGTAATATGATTTATATTAATTGATGGATTTATTTTATATTTATATAAAATCGGGTTTATATCCTAGAGGAAACAATACTAAGAGATTGAGGATCAAAAAATGTTAAGGTAACATAAATAAAAAGATTGATGACATATATGATTTAACGGAACATAAACTTATTGAGTTAATATTTTGGATCAAGATTTAATTTAAATTTAAGTAGCAAAGTGTATTGCTTGAATTCCGCACGTTATGTTAAATTTAACTTAATCTAATTATTGTGATTTTCCAAAGTTAAGTCGCAAACTATCTATATATTGAATCTGTAGGAAACGATTTTCAAAAATAATAATAATTTTTACTTTTAAAAGTTATTATCCCGATATCTTTTTCATAATTTAAAATAATTAAAAAAATTAAATAAATTATATTACATACCTCGTGTTAACGCCAAGATCTACTCCAACGTCCCAATCACGTAAGACGTCCACGATCTGCGCAGACGATAAACACGATAAACACCCTAAGCTCGACGGCGGCTTCGACCATCGGGGATAGCTCGGGCGTGAGAGTCGATATCGTGTTCACAAGGTTAACAATGGAGGATGTAATGTCTAGTGTATTGAGAGTAATAATAATTCTCGGTTGTGTGTATGTGAATATCAATATGAAGCGCATTCGTTGTGAAGACTTGGTTGATATGTTATACCCTCGCCTTTGCGGTTTCAGTACACCTACTACTAACCCGACACGCATTACCGATCGATGGCTTTCTTTAAGCTGCGATGATCCCTATCCACTATCTTTGGTCACAGTTTATGCCGCCGGCCGGCTATAATCCCATCCACATTAATGCATGGCAGGTGTCTCAGTCAACTGTCATACTTTTTCATCATTGCAAGTCAAAGTAATAGATATTAAAAAGATCTAATGGGTTAGTCTAATGAACCGACCCAATTTTATAGAGTCCAATGAAAATAATATGATAACTAGGCCCAATGACTTTCAAGGTTCAATAATGAAGGCCCAATAAACTAGTTAAATAAATGAAGGCCCAATAAACTAGTTAAATAAATGAACCCAATTCATTCGGTCCAAATAGGAGAAATATCATGACCCAACATTGCCCCCTAGTTTTTTATTAAACAGAATTTTTAATAGAAAACTATAAATGGTCCAGGATATTAGAATTTACTAAAGGCCCATAACATGAAGCAATTGAGACATATCCGATTTGGTCCATAAGGTGATATAGAGGATGGCTGAACGTCCAACGTGAGAAGCCCAATCAATAAAGGATTGAAATTGAAAAAGATGGACTAAAAATCGGAAATCCAACCGAGAAGCCCAATCTGATAAAATATCTAAGGCTTGATCCGGACGCTTCCCATTCGAATTTTCATCATTACCAGAAATTAAATGTGTCGCCTTCGTAACTCGTGTAACCATTGGTATAAAAGGTAAACTTTACCAATTTTGACAGTTTTACCTGTCTATTTGAATTTTGAACCCTTGAGCTTTCTTCTTCTCTCCAGAACTTCTCTTCTCTACTCTGCGAAATCCCAACAATGATGGCTGTGAACCCTAACCAGAGCTCTCCCCTTCGTGTGACCCCCATCACTACTGTTCAACCCAGCCCCAATCCTTTTGAAAAAGCATTGAGCTCAAACCCCAAGGTTGCTACCTCGAGCGGAAAATCTATGTCTCCGAGACCTGTATTTGACCCCTCTGATTTCTTCAAGAGCAAGGAGCAGTATCCCCATGCCAACACACCTTCTATCATTTCTGAGACCGAGTTAAGGAAGATTAGGGCTCGCTATCACATTCCTGACACCCATCTGATAAGAGCCCCTAAATCTGAAAAGAGGATGTATCAACATCCCGAGGGATGGACGACCGTACCGATAACTTTACTTGAGAAGGGGGTTAGGTTTCCTCTTCATATCTTTCTGGTTACCTTTCTGGGGTTTATTGGGGTAGGGTTTACCCAATTGGTGCCAAAATCCTACATCCACATCTTAGCTTTTATCGCATTCTGTCACGAATTGGGGGTCGAGCCTACTCTCGATTTTTTTTCTTTCATCAGATACAAGATTGCCCAAAGCAGGGAGAAGGGGTTCAAAGTATTAGGCAAGCATGCACAGAAGGCAGGTGAGAAATTTGAGAGGCGATCGTTGATAAACACCCCTTCGAGCAATAGAGGATGGCACGAGAGATGGTTCTTCGTCAAAGGACCCAAGATTGCCTCTCTACCGAACTGGACCACGATCGATGTGGTCTCTGCCAATTTTGGAGATATATCCGAAGAGCGTGTAGCCGAACTGATCGATTTCATGCGCAATTTCCCAAAGGAAGAGTGGAAACATGGACTCCTTTTTAAACAGATTTGGCTATATGATCATAAACGTAAGTACCGAACTACTTTTATGTATATTTCTGTGAAATCTTCGATAATATTGGTTCTGACTCGTCTTTACATAATCTTCGCAGTGTCTCTGGTTAGACCGAAAGACAGTACTTCTAGTTGAAACACCGGATATAAGCTATGATTTGAACTTGCACCGTATAGCAATACTCAAAGTATACTCAAAATACTCACAAGAATACGCTCAATAATATATAGAGAGAAAACTTCAGTTTCTGGTGTGATTTTCAATTCTAACCTAAGCACCCTATTTATAGGAAAATGCTTAGAACACCAAAGCAGAAAATTTAATATAATATTAATATATTATATAAAAATTCCTATGCACCCTTAATTTTCCCAACATCAGCTACCAACCCACATGTTAAATGAGTCCTAACAATGAAAAAAATGTTTTTGTAATTAAAAATATTTTACACTTTCAAAAATTAATTTTTTCGGAGCTTCAGAACTTCAATAATTCATAATAAATAGCTCTTTTGTCAGACAAATTCGAAACTCATGACATTCCATAGGAAATTCCATTATCTACAACTTTACAGAAGGAAGTTTTTCCAAATTCTCAACAGAAATTTACCGAAATCCACAAACGGGCGAATTTACATGCTATAATCAAATTTCAGTCAAAAAATGGGGTCCCCCGACAAGTTTAACATGTTTTAAACATTTATTGCAACAAAATACTCTTTCTCCTCGTATACTCATATATCCCACATTCATTATAAAAATATCACCATTATTATATTTTTAAAATATAATAATATATTTAAATAAATTATTTATCAGAAAAAAATAAATTTTCAATTTTCAACAATTGTCACATTAAAAAATTTCTCCATCTATATCCACATAAAATCAATATTTTCCTTATAATATAAATCAATAATTAATTATTCAAATAATATTACAGAATCACAACATCGACAAACGCATAGTTCCAGAGGATAGAGGGGCTTTCCAATAAGGACCTCTCCTACTCTTGGCCAGTAATTTGGTGACCATCTCTCCTTGATGTAACTTTCTAGACATTGCCAATAATGTTATCCAATAAAATTATTCAGATTATATGAATTATTGTCTAGATAATAGAAAATAACGTGTAATGACAATTATTGAAACACAAATAATATAAAATATCAATGCAAAGAATTATTAAATCAATAACATAAAATTTGAATAAAGAATTACTATAACAATTATTGAGTAGTGTCTTCTTACATAAGAATAAATATTTGGTGCAATAATTGTAATCCATCGTGTTTTTAACCATCGAGTATTTTAACAAAGATTATTGGTGAATAACTACGCCTGATTATTTATAAACAACTTATTCTTGTCGTTTTCTTCCTCCAATCACTTTCCGTTATAGGGCCCACACAAGGCTGCGCCGTCGTATGAATATTTCCTGACAGTACGAATATTCCATGACCAAACGAATATTCCCCGACAACAATGAATATTTTATAACCACTTGCTTATTTTGAAATATTTGCGTATTTTACCCATAACTACCCACATTAATCAAATCAACCCTTACTATTTCAAAATAATAAATAGAGAAAATTAAATTTCATTAATAATAAGTTGGGGTCTTACAACCTCCCCTCCTTATGAAATTTCGTCCTCGAAATTGACATACATACCTGGTGTTTCGAAAAGGTGAGGATACCTCGCTTTCATTTCCATTTTCAATTCCCAGGTCATTTCCTCTATAAAGCATGATTCCTCCACGAGGCGTAACTTGTGGTATGACCTTCAGACGTAGGACATGCTCCTTCCTATCCAAGATCTTTGAAGTACCTCTTCAGTACGTTAAGTCTTATTATCTCGTCCGGTTTCTAACTCTATAACATGGTTCGAGGTCTTTCACATATTTACTGAAGCATGATATGTGAAACACATTATGAATACGAGACATACTCGGAGGTAACGCGAGTCTATAAGCTACATTTCCTACTCGGTCAAGAATTTAAAATGGACCAATAAATCGTGGATTGAGCTTCTTTTCCCAAATCTTGTAACTCCCTTCCATGGAGCAACTCGCAACAATACATGATCCCCTATACTAAATTCCACGTCCTTTCGATGAAGATCCGCATAACTCTTTTGTCGATCTTGTGTCGTTTGTATACGTTGTCTAATCATTTGGATCTTTTCGGTGGTCATATGTACTAACTCGGGTCCCAACAATGTTGCTTTACCCACCTCATCCCAACATATTGGAGAGCGACACTTTCGTCCATATAATGCTTCAAATGGAGCCATACCTATACTTGCCTGATAACTGTTGTTGTAGGACAATTCCACCAATGGTAAATACTTATCCCAACTGCCCTTGAAGTCTAGGACACAGAGTCTTAATAGATCTTCAAGAGTTTAAATAGTCCTCTCGATTGTCCGTCTGGTTTGAGGATGGTATGTCGAACTTAATCAGTAAATCCATACCCATAGCTTTTTTTGCAAGCTAACCCAAAATCTTGAAGTGAATCTTGGGTCACGATCCGAAACTATAGATATTTGGAATGCCATGCAATCTCACAATCTCATTTACGTACATTTGAGCAA
Source organism: Panax ginseng (assembly GCA_020205605.1). Taxonomy (NCBI): domain Eukaryota; kingdom Viridiplantae; phylum Streptophyta; class Magnoliopsida; order Apiales; family Araliaceae; genus Panax; species Panax ginseng. Next base: position 104,429,729 of record CM035142.1, on the reverse strand, counting down.
GACGTTCAAGGAATAAGTCTCCGTGATTTCGGCAAGAAAATGAGCAGACTTGGTTAATCTATCAACAATAACCCAAATAGCATTGATGCCTTGAGAAACCGTAGGAAGACCCGTGAATTGAAATCCATGGTAATGTGTTCCCACTTCCATTTCGGAATCTTAAGTGGTTGCAACGGACCCTTAGGTACTAGTTCTTTCGCCTTTTCTAAGTTGACAAGTTAAACACATCGAGATAAACTTTACAATCTCTCTTTTCATATTGTTCCACCAAAATGTATGTCAAAGATCACGATATATTTTGGTACTTCCAGGATGGATTGCAAATGGTGTATTGTGTGCTTCCATCATGATTTTGTACTTTAAATCAGAGTCGTTAGGAACACAAAGTCTGGAGTGGACTCGAAGTATTCCTTCTTCATCAATTTTCCCTTCCAAAATAGCACCTTCTTGTACTTTCTTCTTCATACGCATCAGCTCCGGATCGGTGGCTTGAGCAACCTTAACTTTTTCTATTAAAGTTGGCTCTATGCGTATACTTGACATCATCGCACTCGTTCCTGCATATGATCTTCTACTCAACGCGTCAGCTACCACGTTTTCTTTTCCAGGATGGTATTGAATAGTGTGATCGTAGTCTTTCAATAGCTCGAGCTAACGTCACTGTCGCATGTTGAGTTCTTTTTGAGTGAAGAAATATTTGAGGCTTTTATGGTGCGAATATATCTCCTCTTTCTCCCCGTGATAGATAGTGCCTCCAAATCTTTAAATAAAACGATCGGCCGCTAACTCTAGATCATGAGTAGGATAATTCCTCTCATATTCTTTAAGTTGTCATGAGGCATAGGCTATGACTTTCCCATGTTGCATGAGAACACATCCTAACCCTTTGCCGAAGAAGCATCATCAGAGATAACAAATCCATCCATACCAGATGGTATTGTTAGAACAAGTGCCGAAATGAGTCTCCTCTTAAGCTCTTGGAAACTCTTCTCGCATTCCTCACTCCAAACGAATTTTGTATCCTTCCGAGTTAGCTGAGTTAATGGAGTAGTAATTCGAGAAAACCCTTCCACGAATCTCTGATAATAACCAGCTAAACCCAGAAAGCTACGTACTTCAGTCACCGTCTTCGGTTGCTCCCAACTTTGTATTGCTTTAATCTTTGTCGGGTCAACAGATACTCCATGTTTTGACACCACGTGCCCAAGGAATGATACTTCCTCAATCCAGAACTCACATTTCTTTAACTTGGCATATAGTTTGTTTTCACGAAGCCTTTGGAGTACCAGCTTCAAATGGTGCTCATGATCTTCACGGCTTTTGGAATATATGAGGATGTCATCAATAAAGACAACAACGAACTGATCCAAATAATCCTTGAATACTCGGTTCATTATATCCATGAAAGTCAATAGGAGCATTAGTCAATCTGAAAGACATGACTAAGAATTCATAATGCCCGTCTAGAAGTTCTAAAAGCGATCTTTGGAATATCCTCGATTCTAATCTTCAAATTGATGATATCCGTAAGCGAAGATCGATCTTTGAAAAGAATTGTGCCCTTTGAATCGGTCAAACAAGTCATCAATACGAGGTAGAGGATACCTATTCTTGATGGTGACATGGTTCAATTCCGATAGTCAATACATTAAAGTCGCATACCCCGTCTTTCTTCTTTACTGAATAAAAGCAGAGCACCCCAAGGAGATGTACTTGGGACGAATGAAACCGATGTCCAACAACTCCTCAGTAGTTGGACCTTTAACTCCTAAAGTTCAATAGGAGCCATTCGATATGGGGTTTTAGAAATGGGCTTTTACTGGGTTCAAGATCAATAAAGAATTCAACTTCACGTTCTTGGGGTAGACCGGGAAGTTCTTCAGAAAATACGTCAGGAAAGTCAATAACAAGAGGAATATTATTCAAATTTGACATGTCTTTATTCAAATCCATAACATGGGCTAAGAAAGCTTGACATCCGCTTTTTCAATAAACGAATAACTTTATGATTAGATATGCGGTGATTGATTTTAATGGTTTAGTTGCTCGAATTCGAACAACAGTTGATTAGGAATATGAAAACTAACAACCTTACGAAAACAATCAATTTTGGCATGATGAGTAGTTAACCAATCAATCCCTAAAATCACATCAAAAGCAAGTATCTTTAAAGAGATAAGGTCGGCGGTAAGGTGATGGTGCCAACTTGGATTGACAAGATTTATAAAGCGTGGATATGATGAAAGTTTCTCTAACGGAGTTTCCACAGATAGGTCAAAGTCTAATTTCTCGTGAGTCAAGTTTAAACATTGAGCACAAGCGAGAGAGATAAATGAATGGGTAGCCAGGTATCAAGTAAGGTATAAACTTCGTAAGAATTTATAAATAGCTTACCGTGATCACCTCATTTGAGTTCCTCGCATTTTGACCGATCACAAAAACGCTTCTTCCGAGAATCGTTGACTTTGACTTTTTCGGGACGATCTTTTGAGTCACCGTCCCTCTTTGAACTAGGTTTCGCCACGTACAATCTCGAGTGATATGTCCTTCCTTTCCATAATTATAGCATACCTTGAACTGTTGTAGGCGTTTGGTGATATGTCCTCTTTCCGCATTTATTAGATATGGGTGGTGGTCGTTCTCCTCCTTAGAACCGGTTGTTCTTAAGACTTTATGTCGTCTTCACATGGTCGTTGTTAAATCTCCTCTTTTTAAAATCTCCTCCTGACTCGCTTCTTCTATTTTTATGGCCATGATTACCACCAGAGTGGTTACCATTTTTGTCCATCTTTTTCTTTCTCCACTGGTTATCGTTGTTTTGTTAACTGCTATCTCCGGTATGATCCTGATTGTGGTCCCTCGGTTGACCGTACTCGTTATCTCGCTCTAATAATTGAGCCCTGTTTACAACATCTGAATAGAGAGAAAATTTATGAGAAATGAGATATTGTCGTATGTCGGGTTTCAAACCTCTCAGAAACATCCGCGTCATACGTTCCTCATTCTCCACTAAATGAGGTGCAAACCTGGATAACTCTGCAAACTTTGCCTCGTATTAAGACACCGTCATGTTGTTTTGTTCTAATCTGATGAACTCCACTTCCTTCATACGTATAGCGAACACTTTCGTGAAAGTATTTGTCATTAAATAGTTCTGAAATGTCTCCCAAGACATGCCGAAAGTGTGGTATTTGGATGGGTACGCTTCATGACTCTCACCCAGTGAGTCGCCGCCACGGAACATAAAGGTGGCGAATGGAACCTTCATTCTCCGTACATCCCAAGACATCGAATATCTTGGTAATTTGCTTGACCCATGTTTCCGCCATGATAGGATCTGGCTTTCCCTTAAATTCGGTGGTCCCAACTCTTTGAACTTCTTGGTCGTGATAACCCGTGAATTGCTATCATTTCTTCCTCCGTATTTTGAACACGAGTCTCCTCAAATGCGATTTTGCATGAACCGCAAAAAGCTTCTAAACATCCCTCGTTCATCATCTCGCCGGTGGTGTTGTTCACGGTAGGAACATTGCCGACTGTTACACGTTTCTCTCGTTGGTGAGTACAAGCGTCTCCACGGTCTCATTTCCTTTGTTAATATTCTCATCGACATTCTCAAATCATCGTCATATAAAACAAGGGTTAATTAAGAAAATCAATATATCACATAATATCCCTATATCTTGACTAACTAACAAATAAGCTTAGATAGGACACACTAGCGAAGAATTTACTCGTCTCTCCCATCCTAGTTCTATTCCTCGATCTCACTTGGAGATCATATCCTAAGCTCTAATACCAACTGTGACGCCCCCAAAATAGGTATACATCACTCATTCTGAATTGTCAAATACATGGTACAGAATTAACTATAACTTTATTATTACAACATATAAACTGTGAGTTTAAATACAGATATTGCCATCTAGACAATATCCACACACAAATAAATCCTCATCATAATTATTGATACATTATTTTAAAAAAATGGTGATGACTACTAAAAAACTCTCTAAAACCATCATTCCATACCCCAACTCGTACTCGCTACATTCTCGCCTCCTGAGAAGAAAAATGGAACAAAAATGAAAAGGGTGAGCTCAACTATCTCAGTAAAGAATATTATGACTAAGATAATATACAACAAATTATCGTTAGTCTTCAACAGGGAAATACAATAGACAACAAATTTTAAATCAATATTCGCAGCGAAAATAATAATTCATTAGAAGAGTTAAGTAGAGAATGCAAACTACTATCTTCTATGTATGAATTTAAAAGTTCATCGTCTATCTTTTATCCCTGTAACATCAATCAATATATATCTGGAATCAAATATTCTTCTTTGCATAACAGGCCAAAGATATTTATTAGTTGGTCATGTTCATCTAAATACTTGTTCATCTTTGCACTACGGGCCAAAGATATTCATCAGAAATCATTCATCTTTGCACTCTGAGGCCAAAGATATTCAATAATATCATCATTTAAGACCGAGGATGATGAAAATATTTTTAAAAAAGCGAATCCGGTGAAACAAAATGACAAGGATTAAGGATTCGTACTTTGTTTTATCCATGTCCAAAAATACCTCAAAAATAATCATAGTGGAGTAAAATTCAAGAATGATCAAAACATGGATACAATCAAAGTTAGTATCCACAATAGATATTTTGGACTTAAAAGAAAAAATAATTTTTACGTGAATAAGGTCAGATTCGTGAAGAGTGTCGTATACGTGAATGGTACCATATACGTGAATAGTAACTCCGACACAAAAAATTCCAAATTTGATTAAAAGTCTAGATCAATACTTCGGCATAATAATATTGAAAGAAATAATATCATTTTAAAAAAAAAAATATCCCTCACCTCGAAAGACAATACTTCTAGTTGAAACACCAGATATAAGCTATGACTTAAACTTGCACCGTATAGCAATACTCAAAGTATACTCAAAATACTCACAAGAATACGCTCAATAATATAGAGAGAGAAAACTTCAGTTTCTGGTGTGATTTTCAATTCTAACCTAAGTACCCTATTTATAGGAAAATGCTTAGAACACCAAAGCAGAAAATTTAATATAATATTAATATATTATATAAAAATTCCTACGCACCCTTAATTTGCCCAACATCAGCCACCAACCCACATGTTAAATGAGTCCCAACAATGAAAAAACATTTTTATAATTAAAAATATTTTAAACTTCCAAAAATTAATTAATTCGAAGCTTCAGAACTTCAATAATTCATAATAAATAGCTCTTTTGTCAGAAAAATTCAAAACTTGCGACTTTCCATAGGAAATTCCATTATCTACAACTTTACAGAATGAAGTTTTTCCAAATTCTCAACTGAAATTGATCGAAATCCATAAACGGGCGATTTTACATGCTATAATCAAATTTCAATCAAAAATGGGGTCCCCCGACATGTTTAACATGTTTTAAACATTTATTGCAACAAAATACTCTTTCTCCTCGTATACTCATATATCCCACATTCATTGTAAAAATATCACCATTATTATATTTTTAAAATATAATAATATATTTAAATAAATTATTTTATCAGAAAAAGATAAATTTTCAATTTTCAACAATTGTCACATTAAAAATTTTCTCCATCTGTATCCACATAAAATCAATATTTTTTTTATCATATAAATCAATAATTAATTATTCACGAATAATATTACAGAATCACAACATCGACAACCGCATAGGTTCCAGGGATAGAGGGGCTTTCCAATAAGGATCTCTCCTTACTGCTAGCCTTGATTAGGTGACAAACCTCTCCTTGAGCGTAACTTTCTAGACATTGCCAATAATGTTATCCAATAATATTATTCATATAATATGAATTATTGTCTCGATAATGGAAAATCTTGTGTAATGACAATTATTGAAACAACGGTAATATAAAATATCAATGCAAAGAATTATTGAATCAATAACATAAAATCTTGAACACTAATATCGTAACAATTATTGAGTAGTGCGCCTTTACGTAAGAATCAATATTTAGTTCAATACCGTGTCTTACTACTTGTGTTTTAACCAAAAGTATTTTAACAAGATTACTTCAGAATAACTACGTAGTTATTTATAAACAACTTATTCTTGTCATTTTCTTCCTCCAATCACTTTCCGTTATGGGGCCCACACAAGGCTGCGCCGTCGTACGAATATTTCCTGATAGTACGAATATTCCACGACCAAACTAATATTCCCCGACAACAATGAATATTTTATAACCGCTTGCTTATTTTAAAATATTTGCGTATTTTACCCATAACTATCCACATTAATCAAATCAACCCTTACTATTTCAAAATAATTAATAGAGAAAATTAAATTTCATTAATAATAAGTTGGGGTCTTACACAGAACTTTCTAGACATTGTCAATAATGTTATCTGATAATATTATTCAAATAATATGAATTATTGATCTGATAATGGAAAATATTGTGCAATAACAATTATTGAAACAATAATAATATAAATATCAATGCAAAGAATTATTGAATCAATAAAATAAAATAATGAGCGAAGAATTATCGTAACAATTATTGAGTAGTGTCTTCTTACGCATTGAATCAATAATTCAACAATAATTTCATCGCAACCACAATGATATTATCGTATTTTAACCACGGGTAACCCAACAATTGTTAAGCGGTAACAATTTACGCAGATTATTTATAAAACTCAATCTTTGTCGTTTTCTTTCATCCAACCATTTTTAGTTATGGGGCCCCACAAATGATCGCTCTGGTGCAATGAGAGATCCAAACAAAAAGAATATTCCACGACCAAACGAATATTCCCCGACAATAATGAATATTTTATAATCACTTGCTTATTTTGTAAACTTTGCACATTTCACCCATAACCAAAGTATTATATCAAATTAACCCTTATTAATTTAGAATAATGAATAGAGGAAAATTTAATTTATTCATAATAAGTTCGGGTCTTACAAAAACTTCATCATCACTTACTTTGAAAATTTTTCAAATATCACCCTTAACTTTAAACTTTTATCAATTTAACTATTCACCAAAATAAAAAAATTGAACACTTTTATTTTCATAAAATTCGGGGTCTCACACCAATGAGGACTTTTACCACATCATTTATAACATTACGATCATGATTACACCGAATAATCTCTTGTCATAATCATACCAAGTCCATCCATGCTCTACAGGCCACAGATGACTTTCAAAAAATATAAACATGAGGATGATGACAATGATATAAGAATTCAATAAAACAAGTTCAAGAATTAAGTTATTCAGGAACTAATAACGTCCAAATTGTCAACATGATATTGCTTTGTAAAGTAAAATTCAAGAATGCTCAGAAGAATATTTCCATAAAAAATACTGGATGAAGCGCAAATATCAAGGATATTCCATTAATTTCATGGAGTATAGAAGTCAAAATTTTAATCAACTGAGTATAATACCGAATGGAATAACAAAAGATATCACCATGCATGCGGTACTTTGCATAGACAGGTTATCCCAACAGAATAATAATAACGGAACCAGGTCAGGTGAAAATCACACCGACAGGATGTTCCAACAGAATAATAAAGAATGAAATAACAACAGAAATCACCATGCATGCGGTGCTAAATATGGACAGGTTATTCCAACAGAATAATAATAACGGAACCAGGTCAGTTGAAATTCACACCGACAGGATATTCCAATAGAATAATAAATGCAGAATAATAAATGATGGAACCAAGTCCGGCGTATAGCACAGACAGGATATTTCGACAGACTAATAAATGCGGAATAATAAATGATGGAACCAGGTCCGGCGTATAGCACAGACAAGATATTCTAACAGAATAATAAAGACAGAATAATAGAAACGGAACCAGGTCCGGCGTATAACACTGACAGGATGTTCCAACGGAATAATAACGATATAATAATAGAATAATGTCACCAAGTGTAGGGTATTCCGCGTATACAAGTTATTCCAACAGAATAATAAAGAAATGGAATAACCAAGTTTTCTTCATGAATACAAAAGAATAATATCCCTTACCGTTTTAAAGAAGAACTGAAATAAAGAAGTAGTTAAGTAGCAGAATACTTTTCTTCTTTCTCTCTATAGTTTCTCTCTCTAGAGTTCAGTGAATTCGTAAGAAAATAATGAAGGAATGAGCTTATATTTATAGGAAAATGGAATGCATAAGTAACTAATCCATGAGCGGTCAGATTGATTTACTTTAACTGACTATCCATATCTAAAGAAAAATCTTTTAAATAAAATATAATATATTCTATTTATATAAAAGATTTTACTACGCAAACACTTATGCAACACTATGCAATACTATGTATAATAAATTATAATATATTCTATTTATAGAATAACTTTAATAAAGTATTATGTTTTATATAAAAGATATTTACATTTTATTACGTTAATAATACTGAATAAAACAAAACTTCATTATCGCTAAATAATTCATATTATTAATTGATAATAATTGAATCAAACTGAGTGACTTCTCACATAAACATCAATAATCAATCTGGTGTGCTTACTTATGCAACCACACGTATTATTCATATTACTTTTACTACTTAGAAGTAGTTCAACGAAGATCAGCGGTAAAACTCTCGCCGTTATTTTTAATAAAATATATTTTGTCGTTTTTCTCAATCCGACAATAATTACATCTTTGGGGTCCACCAATGATTGTCTCAGTCGCATTACGAATATTTCCTTTTAAAATGAATATTCCCCACCCATCGAATATTATATAACAACTTGCGTACTTTGTAAAATTTATAATTATTACCCACAACTATAACATTATATCATAATATTCAAAAATGATAATTATAGAAAATTCATCTTTATTCAAAAAGTTGGGGTCTTACAAATAATGCATATTAATTATATTATTGGCCCATGTAAATTAATGACTAAATGGATTCAATTTTACACAGTTATAAAGTAGATCCAATTAATTTTAAGATTTAATTTTATTAAATTAATATTACTTATTAACTATTATTAGTCCGAATAAATTAATAACTAATTTGATCCATTTAACACTAGAACAAAATTGGTCATCCAATTCAAAAGAACCGACTCTAATTCAAATCAGTGAGCTTTACGGCGGGGGTAGTGATCGATAATGGCGCCAACTATTTCATCCGTTTCATCCGTCACTACTCATGTCACCAAAGCATCATTCTTTTTATTAATCAGCGAGGCAGGTTCTCGTCAACAATTTCTTCTCTCAAGAAGAAATTCTACTAATATCGACCAAATTTTCCCAAATTGCGACTTGTTTTTCCCAAGAGTCATTCAATTTTAAGGTGCGGGTTGAGTAATAAGCTGCAAAGAAAGTAAATATTTTTTCAACTCGTAGTTTACAAAAAGATCTCTCTTTTGTTGTGAAGAAATTCATAAATCCTTGTTCAATTCGAAACTTTTTCAAGATTACATTTTTTAATGGTCCATTAGTTCGATCTTTGGAAAAACTAATTTGATTAAAGTAACTTCGAGAAGTATAGATTTTCTTTTATTGTTCTTCCTCCTCCTCTTCTACTTGAATCACGACCCTGCTTCTTATTGAGACGTAAAAGCCGTAAAAAAAAAGTTTTAATTTTTGTTATTTTACTTATTAATATGTAGCAGATCAATTCTTCCAATCTTATTAGGATACAAATTTTTAATTTTGAAATTTAATTTTATTAAATTAACACAATTATAAATTAGACTCAATTAATTTTTGAAATTTAATTTTATTAAATTAATAATGTATATTAATTATATTATTGGCCCATGTAAATTAATAACTAAATGGATTCAATTTTACGAGTTATATAAATAAACCCAATTAATTTTAAGATTTAATTTTATTAAATTAATAATACTTATTAACTATTATTAGTAGAATAAATTAATAATTAATTTGATCCATTTAACACTCGAACAAAATTGGTCATCTAATTCAAAAGAACCGAGCTCTAATTCAAATCGGTGAGCTTTCTAGGCGGGGTGATGATCGATAATGGCGACAATTGTTTCACGACTTAGGGTAGATCCCGTACTTTCATGTCACCAAAGCATCATTCTTTTTATTCATCAGCGAGGCGGTTCTCGTCCAACAATTTATTCCTCCTGAAGAAGAAATTAACGAAATCGACCAAATTTTCTCAAATTGCGACTTGTTTTCCCCAAGAGCCATTCAATTTTAAGGTGCGAGTTGAGTAATAAGCTCGACAAAGCAAATATTTTTCCAACTCGTAGTTTACAAAAAGATCCTCTTTTTGTTGTGAAGAAATTCATAAATCCTTGTTCAATTCAGAAACTTTTCCAAGTTTCTGTTTTTAATGGTCCATTAGTTCCAGTGGTGGAAAAACTAATTTGATTAAAGTAGCTCAAGAAGTATAGATTTTCTTTTATTGTTCTTTCCTCCTCTTCTATTTGAATCACGCACTGACTTGCTTCTTATTCAAGAGACGTAAAAGCGTAAAAAAGTTTTAGTTTATGGTATTTTACTTATTAATATGTAACCGATCAATTCTTCCAATCTTATTAGGATACAATTTTATACAAGTATAAATTAGACTCAATTAATTTTGAAATTTAATTTTATTAAATTAGTAATGCATATTAATTATATTATTGGCCCATGTAAATTAATGAGTAAATGGATTCAATTTTACACTGTTATAAAGTAGACCCAATTAATTTTAAGATTTAATTTTATTAAAGTAATATAATAGTTATTAATTATTATTAGTTCGAAAAATTAATAACTAATTTGTTCCATATACCCTAATTCAAATCAGTAAGCTTTCTGGCCGGGGAGTGATCGATAATGGCGACAACTGTTTCACAGCTTAGGGTAGGTCCCGTACTCATGTCACCAAAGCATCATTCTTTTTATTCATCAACGAGATAGTTCTCGTCCAACAATTTCTTCCTCCTGAAGAAGAAATTCGACGAAAATCGACCAAATTTTCCCAAATTGCGACTTGTTTTCCCCAAGAGCCATTCAATTTTAAGGAGCGAGTTGAGTAATAACTGCAGCAAAGAAAATATTTTTCCAACTCGTAGTTTACAAAAAGATCCTCTTTTTGTTGTGAAGAAATTCATAAATCCTTGTTCAATTCAGACACTTTTCCAAGATTCTGTTTTAATGGTCCATTAGTTCCAGTGCTGGAGAAAAACTCAGAAAGAAAGTTTGCCTTATTAGGGGTTTTGATCATGATGGGCATGGCTTTGGTCAGTCAGGATTCAGCATTGGCAGCTTCTACTGGACGAGTGGGCGAGCGTATATCGAATTGTCGTTCATCTCGTTCTTTTGCGGCCTGTTCGTCTCGATATCGTTTTGATACTCCTGAGAGCAGAAAGGCGAATAACTGCATGAACACCTTCTTCTTCTTAACGCTGTTAAGCATGTTTGTATGGGGTTATTGCAGGAAGAATGACGGAAGTGTTCTCATGCTTCAGGTTTGGTAGAATTTGAGCTTTTCCCGATACATTCTTGAGACATCTGACCGATTTGATTTTGTTGTTGTTGTTGTTGTTGTACTCAGGTTGGAATTTTGGACAAGAACCGAGAATTGCTAAGGAAGCTTAATATAATGGCTCAAACTGCTGATATATCCACATCTCGGGGTTTGATCGATTTATTGCAAGGTACACTTGCTATGATTTTTATTTTTCAATCTGATTTGGATGCATCCTTACTCAATTGAAACTTGATGTAACATGGTTATATTCCCTCCGTTCCACCAAAAAAAAGCCGCATTAGCAACTATTAAGAGCATACTTTTGTTATGTGTACCCCTAGGGTTAATAAGTTGTTAGTTTAGTAGTTTGGTGTGATAATAAAATTTTAATGGTAAACTTGAGAACAAGGTGTCATTTTATACTATTATCACTAAAAAGTAGATTTTTTTTTTGATAAAGTAGATGCTTTTCGTGAGATGGAGGGATTATTACTTAGCGATGATGGTACACATGGAACAATAGTTGGTTGAGTAGTAGTGTAGAAGTGTTTCAAGCATTTTGTGTGATGTAATAAACTTTGCCTAGTGTAAGGTGGAACTTTATAGAATGACTATTAGCAACTACACTATATTACAGGAAATTGCATAAAGTAAGGGTGTGAGAGTATTGTTACTTAGATCGAAGATGCGGTACATGGAATGAAATAGGGAACATAAAACATCATTTTTCATGGTACGGGGTACGATAGGGATATGTTTTTTCAAATCGTTTAGTTGAAAATACGTCTGTTTGTGGAAATTCAAGGGCAAGGAAATGCGTACCAATTAGGGTTGAAGCTAATAGAGTTTTCCCTCATACAATCTAAAAGATATGTGGAGCATTGAATGTTGAGGAACCACACGATGTGGGACCTCATATCTGTAATTAGCATGCTTAGGTTATTAATGACATTCATCAACAAAGTTATACAAAGCAGGATATAGTGAAGAATTCTGGTAAGAGGTATCCTCAATGTTTTATGAAGAGATCATGGTGCATACCTTTAAGGCTAGACAACTGTTTTTTTGTGCAGTCGAGTGAGGGGAAAGAGTCCTTAATGTTGACACCTGTTGGTCCGATTAGATGACACAATTAACGCAAGCAAGTATCTGTGAACAGCAAGTAATAAAGTGCAAGTATATATATCGTCCCACAGAGAATTAATGGATAAAAGATACCAAACCACTAGCACGCAATCATTTCGGTCTTATTTAAACAGCGGTAAAGAGTTTAAATATTAAACTAAATTATACTAGGCAAGGAATTAAACTTAAACTGTGGAATCCTAGAGTAAAACTAGATAATGAAGGCTTGAGATTACAATTTCCCCCAACAATTCATTTGAAACTCTTAACTCTCTCATTTGAAATAATTAACAACATAGAATCGACAACCGAGAAATCATGATTACATAAGAGCCTCTATCGATGAACAACTATGAATCTTCCTCATGCGGCATGTAGGTATATGTCTATCCTACACACTATCAAGAGACCAATATCAAGAATAATTAACAAGACACATGTCACGGAAAATCTCGTTAACTACTCCTTCAATTACCCACTTTCACATAGGAATGTATTAAGATTGGATTCTCAATTTGGTTGCATACGGTATTTAGGTATATTTCTATCCTAAATACTATCAAATCATCTATTCTCGAGGATAATGAAGAAGACACACGTCACATAATCTCATAGACTACCCACAAGAATATTTAATTTTCGCATGATATCATAACTAGGTCTCAACCTATAATCCGTTTGTCAAGTTCATACAGGTTCCCAAGGTAATTACAAGCCAAACAATTAATCTATAAGCACAAGTTATGATAACCAATCTAGAAGTAATCAATTAATAGCAAAGAGAGAGAAATCAATACAAACTATGTGTTGGGTTCCATTGAAACCTCAAAAATTGATTTAAGATATCATATTGAAGCCCATCTATCATCCCCAAGTAGCATACACGTCATAAGATTACACTGATAGAAAGCAAAGAGAGTTTAGAAATAAGAGTGCAAATCTGAGTCTCCAAGCATTGATGTTGAATCTTGATACATCCACTTGTTTCAACCATCAAGTCTAATAAAACCCTAGAAAACTAACTACTTCAAACTAGCCTAATCTACTCTCTACTCCTAACCTAGACAAGAAATGAAAAGGAAAATGAAAATAGAAGAAGGAGATTAGGGCTTCAACTCCCCATAGGAGGATGTCTGAAATGTGTAGTAAATGAGCCCTTATAAGCATCCCCCAGTCGAGTCTGCCTTGTCTTGTTGCTCCCAAGCCAAAACCGAAACTGCAGCTAAAAATCAAAGTCAACAGTCAAGCATGACCAAGCCTTGTTTGTCTTGGCTCCACCAATGATACTGCATTGGGGTAAGATTCTTTGGAATTACGCTTTTCGATGCAATGCTCCTGCTGCCCTTTTCTGACTTCTTTCCATGCTAGCTTCATGATGCATTCTCCTGCCAATCACCCACTGCCATGACCTTGGTTCCCTCTTTGATATGCCCATCCTCATGCCACAGATTTGCTCTTTACGTGTTGTCCCTTTTTATGCTCTTTTAATCCTTTTAAGCTCCAAATGCTCCCGGAGAGTTCCAAATATAGAAATCTGCAAAAGAAAGTAAACAATGCATGAAAAGCTACGATAATACATGAATTTAAGCAACAATCTAAATGAGTTGATATCTAAATAAGTGGTTATAAAACCAGTTATCACACCCAATCAAGAAGTAGTACCACCACAAAGGGTGTCCTTCTAATAATGGGACTCCGAAATAGATGGTTTGTTACCATAGTTAAACTGGCGAGACGCGACAATAGTTACCGCCAGACGATGGCGATAAAGCGAGGCGCGCCATGGCATCCGTATGACGACAAATTAGATTATATACATTAAAACATTCAAAACATAATAACTAGTTGTGTTTGTTTAGCTCTTAATGCCTCTTAATGAACCCGTATCTAAATCGGTAAGAGGCAAAAGTTGTTTCGTTAAAATTTTGTTTCTCTTAATCGGTAAGACATAAAATTAAGTCCAAATCATTAAGAGGTGCCTCTTAATGAATTTGTTTTTATAATTTTTTTATATAAATACATTTAACAATATTATCCACTCATTTTTATTAAATTGAATATCTAAAATTATTAAATAAAATTTTACTTTTTAAAATGGTAAAATAGTGTCATTAAGAAGCAACTCACTTTATAGTTATCAAAGCAGGTTTTTAGATTCAAATGTTATTTTACTCGAGATGATTTAATTTATTAAGACATACTAACCATTTAGATCTTAATTATACGGTTTTATCAAACACAACCTAACACTATAGAATATACTTAAAAACACAATTATATGAATATTTCACAATCAAAATTCAAAAATAAATTGAGTCATGGGTAAAAAATGTCTTAATCACTTAACTTGGGTCACTACTAAGCGTGAGCCTCGGCGTCAAGCGTCACATTGTCCTTTTCTAGCGCCGGGGCGCCTAATGGCTGCATAAGCGACGCCATGACAACTATGCTTGCTACCCCTTATCCGTGAAAAGAAAAAAAAAAATCATATTATGATGAAGCTTCTAAATATAATGAAGAACCTATGTATCATCATCCCTAGTATCACAATTCAACTAGGCAGAAATTTTTACAGGAGGTCACTTAATGCGGAAATGAAAGTTTGACCTCAAGAATCTGCAACAAACAGAATTTGTTATCTAATAATAATTTAGCAGAAATGTGATGTTTAAGCATCTAATACTAAGTTAGAATTTTAATATTTGTGCAAATAGAGAGGTATAAAACAGCGAGCTATTTGTGTACGTTAACTTTAGAGTTTTGAGACAAAAGAGTAGCATGATTGAGAATGATAGTACTATTACGAAGTGTACATTGTTGGTGAGGATTACAGTAGACATATATTTAATTATTAGTTGATTGATATTTCTTGCATTTATATATACTCATGGTTTGACCTTATTCTAGAGCATGCATGTTTGTACATTACTTTGTTACTACTATCCTTGAGACGTCTTTTCTCTATATTTAGCTGCTCTTATATGTTATGCAACATATCAGGTTACTTCATTTAGTTTCAGTTGTTCTGGAAATTATGATTTTAACTTCACTTTCTTCTTTCTGTTTTTTTTTCTTGTTGAAGTATCGAAAGCTCTGCGTCAACATTATGATTCTTGCCATTTTGCCTATTTTTTTGTAAGTTAATACCTTTTCACAAATATATTGCTAGTGTAGTTAAAATCCTTTTTGCAGTTAATTCTTTGCAACAAACAATTGGCACTGATTTGGCAAAATATCTGTTGAGTCCTGAAAAATATATAAGTAATAACTAATGAAGGGAAGATATTTATGCCTACCATTTAATTTTAGTAAGTGAAGATGTCAAAAGATAAGTTTATACATGTTCATAATCAGATAACATGTATACACTTTAATATGTTAATTTCTAGAACATTAACATGTTCTAGAAATTGTTAATGTTCAACCTAGGGAGATAGTCCAATTCAGGAGATTCAGTTGGTTTAATTTATTGGTTGTTAATATGATGGTCACAATTACTTTTCTCTGACAGTTCAATTTATTATGTTATATATGTTGTAATTTTTTTTCCCCTCACAGGCAAAATTTACTTGAATTCTTATAAAGTTGTGTGAGTCTACATATGCTCTTTAGCCATTTCTTTCGTTCTCTCTGTCTGTCACTCTATGTGTATATATATTAGTTTAGTTTTTCAATTTCATTGCTTCATTACTTGATCTCTAAAACTAGAGAAAAGTTGATGCCTAAAATTCAAATAGTTTTGGAGCTTTGGATACGCCTTGTTCCTAGAGGGAGGCACGAGTTGTATTTAGGAGTTGTTAGTGTGATGCGAGCAGTTGCTTCAGTTGTTTTTTTTTTGTTTAAATCTTAAATCGACAGATTTCAGGAGAATGTATTCATTAATACATGCTTGCGAACTTGTAAATTGTTGCAGGAGAAATATAGTCACACTAGGGAAGTGTTTATAAAGGCCTGCTACTGGTACCTTCAAATTACGGAACGTGCACGATATGAAAAGGAGACATTAATGAATGTAGATGGTGTAAAGTCAAAAACAACCGCTGTTGATAAAGCTAATAGCATTGAGAACGAGTATACAGTGGTATATATATATATATATATATATATATATATATATATATATATATATATATATATATATATATATATATATATATATATATTCTATGTTTTAGTTCGGACGTCATACGGAGTGTTTTATATATATTTCTTGCATGGTAACTTTGTGCTTATAAAGCTTATAAGTTGTCAACTTTGTGCTTACTGAGCATCACCACCACTTTTTTCATTTTGACCAATTGTGCTGTTTGGATTGTTAATCATTCTCAAGTACATGAAGGTTGAAGTATGTATCCCATGCATACTGCACAGAAATATCAACCACCATGCTGTATTTATTTTATCACTACTTTTCTAGCATGCATGCTTTGAGTGATATTAATATTCTCGACCGGCTTTTATATTTTTAGTTTTTTTCAATATTTCTAGATGGAGGTTCAAGGACTTTGCATGATATTTCCATTCCAACTAAGATGTCTTTCTTTTCAATACAGACTTTGCATGATATTTACTCGATGTGCAACTGTTGTGGAACCTTCGTGATGAGACGATATCCGAGCAACAACTTCGTGAAAATTTCCCACATATGAATGGGTATGAAGAATAAATAGCTAGGTCATGAGAGAATGATTTTGTCTATTAACATTATATATGGAGTGACTAGTTTCTTTTATGTCAAGTTCGTCCTTTTACCGCTGCTCGTTTGCAGGTTTTAATAGTCACTATGGATTATTAATTTTATTTTGGGTTGCCAAGTTCGATCTTCCTTTTTATGTTTCTTCTAATCTTTCTATTCTAGTTTTTAGTTTTATATGGGTTTCATATTTTACCCCATCTAAACTAAATGCAGATAAAAGCATCGAGTATTTGAATCAAACAAAATACCACTTGAAGAAGGGATGTGATTCTAGTTTCATTTATTACAAAAAATATATATAATTTTCTTCTTATTTTTACCATAGAATATTGATAATTTTTTATAAATGACAATGATGTAGTATAAGTTTTGGGTTGCATGGTAACGAAATATCAAGACGTGAAAATTATTTAATTTTCATAAACTAAAAGGTACCGAAATTTGAATATTCATTAAGAAGCGGTGTCTTTTTTTTTTTGTTACCTCTTAATACCTTTAACCGGTTAAGATACAAAAGTCTAAATAATTAAGAGGCAAGTCTGAATCGAACATTGCAATTGTTATAAATAGATATTTTTACATGAAAATCGTCGCTATAAATTCTATAACGACAATTTTTGCAATCGTTATATATCTATAGCGACACTTTTCATATGAACGTATGAAAAAATCATGTAAAAATATCAGCTTCCTTATAATTTTCATCATCAGAGTTGATTTTGCATTCTTAGCCCCGATTGACATAATTGAAAGCAATAGAAGATCAAACTTTAAGAAGAAATTGGTTCTTGGTTTAAAAAAAATATAGAAAATAGTTGAAATAATACAAACTAAAGATCCAAAACAAACCAATTCCATCCCTTTCCAAGAAAAGCACCTAAGTTGCAATTGTTTGAAAAAAAAAAACAAAAAAAACTACATGTAAAACTAACAGATTGAAAATTGGCTTCTCTTCAAATATGTCTCCGGATATGAGGTATGCATTTGGGGCTCACCACACGATGATCATAACTTCTAAAATGGAGTAAATATAGAATTGAGAGTTAGAACTCAAATAAGCGCAACTCAACCATCCCCTCCTGCCTTTTTGGGGAATACCAGGCTACCACTTTCCCAGATTGTAGGAGCCTCAGGGAGTAATTCAAACTGTATATAATATCTTCGATATGTGGACCTAGTGTCCCCGATGGAGAAGAGTCGAGCGAAAACTTGGAATCTACTCGAAACACAATTGGCCCTGCAACCTGCAAAGGCAAAAGGGTTTCCGTTGAGGGTTCTATTGTGACATTTCCACAAACAAAACAACTTGAGACCTTGCAGATCCAACTCAAAAAGTTATTTCCAATCATCTAGTATTTTTTTTTAATAATTCAATTCAGTTAAAATTGGTGATTATATAGGTCATTATGACTTTAAAATTTTAATTGCTCTAGAGGACACAATTTTTGAATTTCAAACAAATATGTTCTTCATTAAATTGGTGAATTTTCACAGGCAAGGTGCCCCGAATAAAATTCAAGTACCTGTTGATGAAAGATCAGATTGAGCCTAGGGGAAGAAAGCAGAGTTTCTGCATCATTAACTTTAGCTTTCACGAAAATGTTGGATGCCCTTTTGGCAAAGCGGAAGTCGTGAGAGATATCTGATGAGCATCTACCTAGAGAGGTCCCCAAAGAGCTTCTTGAATTTCCGTGTTGGAAAAGTACAAAAAACCCTGACCCAAATAAATCCGCATTGAAAGAAGTTCTACTCTTAGCACCCATAGATGTGTCATTCCCATCTTCCCGTGACTCAACGACCACCAAGCTCTTTCCTCACGCAAACAAGGCTCCACAAGTATCACCTAAAGTGTAGTTTTAACAGAAATAATTAAAAAGGATTTCATATAAAATAGAAAAAAAAAAATCACTCGGAAGAAAGCGAAAAGAAGGAAAAGAGCATATCTCAGGATTACTTTAACGAAAAAAAAAAAAAATGAAAGATGATGCGACCTATTTATAAGAGAAGCAAAGAAAAAGAAAAGGAAAAGCAAAAGCATGATGCACTATTTAATAAAGCGAAGCTTAACTATTTATTTTTTTGTAAGGACGAAGAATTAAATTCTATATTCTATCTTATCCCTTTACGCATGCAAGCTGGTACACCTGTTCCCAAAGGTATTTTAGCTTATATTAACAGCATCTTGAAATAGGATGAATTGAGACAATATTTTGTAAATACGTAATTATCACTGGCCGTTCGCCAGGAGTTTCGGGTTTAGTACCAATATTTTAGCAACAAATCTAATAAATCTAGTTGTAGTGTTTGGGGTATTTAACCACAACAATGGGGTATTTAACCACAACAATGTTATCATCTTCATTATTTCTTGGCAAGCAAAGATATAATATTAACCAATAGGCATTTATTCTTTTATGAAACAAGACAAAATAAATCACCTTATAAGCAATTGTAAGTGTAAAAATATGAGGTGTTATGAAGTTGCTAACAAATTGAAAAGGGAAACACATATGGTGAGAAAATGTAGCTAATTTAGTTATTATATATTATTTTCTTTTAAACTAAAGCAGTTTACACTCGATAATTTATTGTATTCACTAGAGCACCGTGAAAACATATTTGTAAGGCTGAAAGTGAAAGGTTACCGATAATTCCAGAAACTGCTGCATGAGGTACCTTTAGACGAATGTCATATGTAGGCTGCCAAAACCGACCTCTTTCTGTCTCTACTATGAGATCCTGTGTTGTCTCCTTCTGCCTCCAAAGGTCTTTGCTTTTCTCATAAGAGAAGGCAGCTTTTGCACTTAATCCAGGCATTAGAGCAAGAGGGTGCCTCACCACTAACGGAATTCACTTTGAGGATGGCCGCTATTTTTGTGTACCCCAAAACGATATTGAAATCCAGATTCAGAAACAAGGGAGGCACAATCCAAGGATATCGACTCAGGCACATCCCAATAACTTCCTTTATGGTCTACAAACAGCTCAGGCCATGCAGCTTCCAAAGTAATATCATGATCAGGGAGCTGCAAAGACAAAATGGAAGAAGATTAGGACCAACCTCAACCAATGTTCAATTTAAGTGGAAGCACATATCATGCAGACAAACAATAAAGCAATTTAAACCCTATATCGTCAGAAGAAAGTCAATATAAATCTAATCAATACCCAGTAGCATGGAACAAGACTCGCTAAAAGTTGAGCTTAAAGGACAGGTGCTTAGTCACAATACTCATCAAAATAAAGAAATTAAGCAACAGGAAACATTTATGAGAAGTCATATGTCAGTTATATACTTCCTTCGAATTCTGGGATACATATAAACAGATATATCCCTGAAGGTAATACTAGCACTGTTACACTGTAAGATTGTAATGATTCCCATAGGTGTATTGAAGGCATGGTCAAAAGCACACAGGTTACAGGTTTACCCAATCTTAACCACTTGGTACATAAGGACAATAATTGCTCTCATTAAGAGAAGGAAAACCAGGATAAAGAAAACTTTTGGCAAAGTAGTTTTATCGAGGTTGCCTCTACGTTTATGGTTGACTAGACATATCCTTGGAAGTTTGTCCCTCAGGTACACTTCTTCTCCCTGCTTGACAAGGTCGGGGACTGCTCTCTCATTTAATTGTAGGAGCAAATCTAGGAAGTTAATATTTCTTTTTCATCTACCTCCCAAAATATTTATTGTTTTTCAACTTGCATGATGCCCTACTCAAATTTCTCATTCGTTCTAGGAGATAATTTTCTAGGAACTTCAATTATTTTAAGACCTTAATGAGCAGTGGAGGATTCGATTCTTGTTACTTAACACTTAATTTTTCTATTCTTTTCATTGGTCAACCTTTCCTGATGGAAGAGTGGAATCTAGACAGTTATGGTATGTACTTTTGTATGCCAAAAAATTTGGCTCTCGTTGTACGTTTTGAAACCTCTCACTGTTTCCAATAATAACATTTAACTGGAAAGCAACAGTTCTCTGAAGTTGGAGTTTTTGGTGTAATCAATCTTTTAGATAAAAGAAATGTAATTAAAAAGACAAAATACAAGGAATAAGGAGGGTGAACAAGGTATACCCCAAACAAAATAAAAGAAAAAAAATATAAATTCCTACTGCAGCACTGCCAGTGAAGCCCTATATAAATCTAAAAAAGCAATTGCCCAAATTCCCATAACTGGATGGAGACGCAAGGAAAGTGAACCAGACTCGCAACTACTTAAAGGGCATGAGATGTCCCCTAAAAAGTTGAACTTTTTATTCTGGTCAATGATTCTCAGAAAACTGAAAACTAATGATTTATTGCAAATTTAGCATCTTTATGAGGTTCTTTTGTGCATTGGTGCACGTTTTGCCATTGCATAATGAGATTCATACTATTATATTTTGCATTGTTATGGAGCATGAAGCAAGCGGAATAGGTTATTTTGGCTTTTTGGATAATCTTGGATATGTGCTTTGAAGCAAGACAAGGTCAGAAGGGCTAGGTCCTATCCTCACAAGGATTTGGTAAAAACACAGAATCCCACAAATCCTTTCAAATCGATATGTTCAATTTAGAACGTATAACGATGGATCACATCATTAGATAAGGAACATAAACCTTCTTCTAAGGTAACCTAATGGTCCTAATTTAGTAAGAAAACTCCTAATAATTATTTACTAGACTACTACAAATGAAAGATACAAAACAATACCAATAATAAGTGTAAAATTATTTAGATATAACTACTTAATCCATAAATAATAATATAAATAATTACTGATTTAATTAATTGCAAAATTCCATTAGCTTTCTAGGCCCATTCTGTTTTGTGCTTCCTATAGTAGCTAGGGAGAGGGAAAGAACATAATTGTGCTTGTGTATTGGCTTTTCTTTGGTGTGTTTGGATTGTGATTTTTGTGACCAATACCTTCCTAATCATCCCTAATATATAGGGTCGTTTTACTTTTGGTTTTTGTCCAATGTTATTTAGCTTTGTATTATACTATTCATTTTCATTTATTTCTTGGCAGACTTAACGCATCCTTGGTAGTAATGTAGTATCATCTCTTCATCATCTATAAAATCTTCTTTTCTTATGGAAAAAAACGTACACACATACATATAAAAAATAATGTAATTAACAAGGAAAAATCTTATTTACTCAGCTGTACAAATGAAGCAAAGATTTCTAGAAAATTCTAGTCATGATCATAGCTACTTCAAACATATAACCACAATACTGAGACTCTTTCCAAGTAAACATTGCATAAGAGACTTTTCAAAGCATTATTTACATTGCTGGCCCTTAACAGATTCAAATTTAAGAGCAATTGGTAACTTCAACTTGACATGGTTTTAGATCTTTAGTTTCGCAGGGTTTGGGTCAAATGTCCCCATCCATGATGTTAGTACAGCAAGGATTGTAAGTGAGGGAATTGCTAAAGCATGATGTACATTGTTGGGCCTC
Organism: Panax ginseng; assembly: GCA_020205605.1. Taxonomy (NCBI): domain Eukaryota; kingdom Viridiplantae; phylum Streptophyta; class Magnoliopsida; order Apiales; family Araliaceae; genus Panax; species Panax ginseng. The sequence continues at coordinate 104,406,938 of CM035142.1, read as the reverse complement.
CTCTCTAATATTTTTGGAGCAGTTGGTAACTTGAAAAGACTGAGAGTAATGGTGACCCTAAGATAATAATCATGACCGGCAAAAATGAAATTTTGCAGAACTGGGATACTATAACAAGAAACAGCTACAAATGAAAAGCTAAAGAAATAAGGAAAGACTTAGAAGTTAGGACATAGAATGACGAAGAATTATAAAGAAAAATAAGAAAAGACTTAGAAGTTGGGACGTAGAATGACGAAGAATTATAAAAAAAATAAGGAAAGACATATTACCATAGAATGACAAAGAAAAAACATCTATATAATAAATAAATAAATAATCGAATAAAAAATAAAACCAAACTTGAGCATGATACCGGTACATAAGACAGTAACGAAGTTTGGGCTTATTCTTGCCTTATGAAAGAGCATGGCCTTTTTGTTGTTTGTTCCTCTCACCTTGCCTTTCTATGCTCAACAATAAGGAAGTTGAGGATGTCAGAGATAACTGTGAGCACAAACCGATAGAATAAAACGACTTATCCAAGAAATGCTTAGCAGCATCTTTGAATGAAGGCAGCCCAGAGTCATCTCTAAATATGTGTCCTTTAATAGCTGATATTAGTTTCTTGGACGAAATTGCCCAACTAATCCAACCCACCTGAACATGCAAAAATTGAAAGAAACATGAATTGGTATGCTAGATGAAGAAATTGTGAGTGCAAGCTGAAAGAGAATACTTTTTTTTTTTGATAAGTGAAAGGGTATGCTAAATTATGCAGTCTAAGTTTCAAATGCAAACCAAATTTCAGCCCATACATTTGGTAAGAGGTATGCTAAAGCAAGAAGGAAATTTAACTCCACATAATTAGATGATAGTTCACAGTTCTAGGCCTGGCAATTTCCCCCAAAATTGTGAGTGCAAGCTGAAAGAGAATACTTTTTTTTTTATAAGTGAAAGGGTATTCTAAATTATGCAGTCTAAGTTTCAAATGCAAACCAAATTTCAGCCCATACATTTGGGAAGAGGTATGCTAAAGCAATAAGGAATTTTAACTCCACATAATTAGATGATAGTTCACGGTTTTAGGCAATTTCCCCGAACCCGGACGGGGCCAGTCCGATCCCGACCCTAATGGGATCCGATTTTTTAAACCCTATAGAGTTAGGGTCGGGTATGGGATAACCCTTTCACCCCGTCCCCAACCCGATTATATGTATATACATAATTTATTTAAAAATAGCATTTTGTATATATATAATTATGTACTTATTTAGGTTATTTCATTATAAATTCATAATATTTGTAATATAATATATTAATATGTTGTTAGTAATAGAAATGTTGCATGTTATTTGATTTTGAATTAAAAATATTTGTACAAAGTAATATAAAAAATTAGAGAAATTTAGTTTAGGAAAAATGAGAGTAATTTGGTAAACATAAAGGGGTGTGTATGGGGTATTGTTTTTGAGTCGGATTCGGATTCGGAGGATTTCTCCATATTGGTGGTGCAGGTATGGGGAGGGGTCCCCCCGACCATACTCGCCCCATTGCCAGGCCTACACAATTCCATTCTACAACACAAGTTGAAGAACCTTCTTCTTTTTCTTTTTCTTCTTTCCTTTTTCCTTTTGATTAGTTTCAAGTTGTAGATCACCATAATTTGAACAAAAAATGAGGAAAAGTTAATCCCAAATACCTTTTCTTTTTACTTATTCAAAAACCAAGATATTGGAGGCATATATATAATATGCAAACAAAATAAATTTAAAATCCAACATATATGGGAAAGGTTAAGCATGTGTAGTAATTGCTTTGAGAAACAATCACTATAACAATGTGTAAAAATACCATTTCTCCAAAAGCATCTAACATGGCCAAAGGAAAAGAGAAATAAAAATTATTGGAAATATAATTTCAATTGTACAGACTGAAAACTGATGCAGAAGAGATTTCAGGCTACACGTGTAAATACATATATGCAAAAGTAGCAAGAATTAAGTACTATGCATATAATTGTGCTCAACAATAATGAGCTTTCTGATTATAAACTTCTATTATTAGGGGAAAAGAAGAAAGTTATCAACAACAACAATAATCACGAAATCTGAAATTTAATCCATTTAATTAGAATAGTTATTTGACAACAATCATAAAATTCAAAACAGTAGGGTTTTTTCATTTTCCTAAACTTTACTCAACACATACAAGCAAACACATTTGGCTAAGGTACCACCTTCTCCTTCCTGAGCCAAAATTGCTCTCACCTTTAACTTCTAACTCCCAACATCACTAACAACAACGGGTGGAATGGGTGTAGTAACATCTAACGTGTGAAGGCTATTATGATTTATGCAACCAATCCCATAGTTCAAACAACACTAAGAAAATTTCCTAGGGTACAAAATCATTCTAGGAATTCAATATAAACATCTAATTAAGTAAAGGGGCAGTTGAAATTGAAAACTTACCAGTTAGAAGAAACTGTTTTGAGCAAGAGAGATTGAGACTGAAAGCCCCAACTCTTTGTTGGAAGGTGGAGCATAAAAGGGTATAATACCCAGAGGAAATCCATTGCTGAGAAAGGAGAGCTGTTGGATTCTGAGGCCTCGGCTGGCTCGAGCTCCGTGGGTTCTCCGGGAACGGCTCGAGCTGAGCCGTGAAGGGTTTGTGCGGAGGCGATGTTCAGGTCCCAAAACGCCGAGTCCATGGCCGTTCTCAGGTTAGATGAAAAGGAGGAGCAGTGACCCTTATTTTTTTTTATTAAAAAATAATTATTTAAACTCTATACTAGATACAAAACCCCGCGTTGCGGTGGGATTATTCAAAATTTTAATAATAAATATGTTCGTACAATTAATAAATTAAAATATAATAATAAAATAATATATTATTGTGCGATGGTCAAATTTTACACAGAAAAACAAATAAATATACATTATACTATTTTTTTTCTATTTTCCTTAAACAAAGTGTAGCTAACTGATTTATTTTTCATGTCTTTTACTACTTTTGTATTTTGTTTACTGTAAAGAAAAAGTTGCCTCAACTTAACTTTTTACAATCCATAACAAAAAGAGAAGAAAATGGTATAAATATATAAATAACTCTATGTTAATTAAAAACCATGAAAAACACCCATAGCTGATGAAAACTACAACAATGATGCTAGAAATATAGCTTTGTCCCGCAATAAGTGCAAAGTAGGATATTGATCCCAAAAATTCTATAAGGAAAATTCACAATTCCAAAGCCTTAATATCCTTAATCTTATCAAACTCTTAAATCTAACCAAACAAACTTGAATTAGTCTCCACCACGCTACGATGTCATCCCTTTACTTTCGTAATTGAAAAATAATATATATTACTAATATTTATATGTTCTTTTAATTGTTAATTATATAGATAAATTGACATTTTTTAGATAAATGTATAATAAGTGGACTTCTCTTATAATTTATATTAATCTCATATCAATTATATTGGTAAGAATTTTCAATTATAAATCGACATAAATTTATTATAATACATGAGATGATTTTTTGTAATTTAACGTATTCCGGCATTTGACAAATATGACAAATTTATAGAATGACTTGATGAAGGATTTTTTTTTTAATTTAAAAAAACAATATTTAAAAAGCAAGAAAAACTAAATCACACGATTCTAAGTTATTATCAATTGATGAACTTGATAGCTGCATCAAAAATTAATTGATACTTTACAAATCCTTCAAGTAATATGATTTATATTAATTGATGGATTTATTTTATATTTATATAAAATCGGGTTTATATCCTAGAGGAAACAATACTAAGAGATTGAGAATCAAAAAATGTTAAGGTTACATAAATAAAAAGATTGATGACATATATGATTTAACGGAACATAAACTTATTGAGTTAATATTTTGGATCAAGATTTAATTTAAATTTAAGTAAGAAAGTGTATTGCTTGAATTCCATGACGTTATGTTAAATTTTAACTTAATCTAATTATTGTGATTTTCCAAAGTTAAGTCAAAACTATCTATATATTGAATCTGTAGGAAACGATTTTCAAAAATAATAATAATTTTTACTTTTAAAAGTTATTATCCCGATATCTTTTTCATAATTTAAAATAATTAAAAAAATTAAATAAATTATATTACATACCTCGTGTTAACGCCAAGATCTACTCCAACGTCCCAATCACGTAAAGACGCCCCGATCACGCAGACAAGAAACACGATAAACACCACAAGCTTGACGACTTCGACCGTCGGGGGATAGCTCAGACGTGAGAGTCAGTATACATGTTCACAAGGTTAACAATGGAGGATGTAATGTCTAGTGTATTGAGAGTGATAATAATTCTCAGTTGTGTGTATGTGTGAATATCAATATGAATAACACGGTTGTGAAGACTTGGTTGATATGTTATCTTTCTCTTCGCCCGATTTATCGTACACCTACTACTAATGACACACATGCCCCCCGATCGATGGGCTCTGTGATCGCACGCGATCTATCCACTATCTTTGGTCACGAGTTTATCACGTACGGTGGCTATAATCCCATCCACATTAATGCATGGCAGTGTGTCTCACCAACTGGTCATGCTTTTTTTTCATCATTAAGTCAAAGTAATAGATATTAAAAGATCTAATGGGTTAGTCTAATGAAGCCCACCCAATTTTATAGAGTCCAATGAAAATAATATGATAACTAGGCCCAATGACTTTCAAGGTTCAATAATGAAGGCCCAATAAACTAGTTAAATAAATGAAGGCCCAATAAACTAGTTAAATAAATGAACCCAATTCATTCGGTCCAAATAGAGAAATATCACGACCCAACATTGCCCCTAGTTTTTTATTAAATGTAATTTTTAATAGAAAACTTTAAATGGTCGAGGATATTAGAATTTACTAAAGGCCCATAACATGAAGCAATTGAGACATATCCGATTTGGTCCATAAGGTGATATAGAGGATGGCTGAACGTCCAACGTGAGAAGCCCAATCAATAAAGGATTGAAATTGAAAAAGATGGACTAAAAATCGGAAATCCAACCGAGAAGCCCAATCTGATAAAATATCTAAGGCTTGATCCGGACGCTTCCCATTCTAATTTTCATCATTACGTAAATTAAATGCCGCCTTTCAGAACTTCGTGGTAACCATTGGTATAAAAGGTAAACTTTACCAATTTTGACAGTTTTACCTGTCGATTTGAATTTTGAACCCTTGAGCTTTCTTCTTCTCTCCAGAACTTCTCTTCTCTACTCTGCGAAATCCCAACAATGGTGGCTGTGAACCCTAACCAGAGCTCTCCCCTTCGTGTGACCCCCATCACTACTGTTCAACCCAGCCCCAATCCTTTTGAAAAAGCATTGAGCTCAAACCCCAAGGTTGCTACCTCGAGCGGAAAATCTATGTCTCCGAGACCCGTATTTGACCCCTCTGATTTCTTCAAGAAAAGGAAGCAGATCCCCATGCCAACACACCTTCTATCATTTCTGAGACCGAGTTAAAGAAGATTAGGGCTCGCTATCACATTCCTGACACCCATCTGATAAGAGCCCCTAAATCTGAAGAGAGGATGTATCAACGTCCCGAGGGATGGACGACCGTACCGGTAACTTTACTTGAGAAGGGGGTTAGGTTTCCTCTTCATATCTTTCTGGTTACCTTTCTGGGGTTTATTGGGGTAGGGTTTACCCAATTGGTGCCAAACTCCTACATCCACATCTTAGCTTTTATCGCGATTACATCACGAATCGGGGGTCGAACTTCTACTCGATTTTTTCTTTATCAGATACAAGATTGCCCAAAGCAGGAGAAGGGTTCAAAGTATTAAGCAAGTATACATAATAAGTGGTGAGAAATTTGAGAGGCGATCGCTGATAAACACCCCTTCGAGCAATAGAGGATGGCACGAGAGATGGTTCTTCGTCAAAGGACCCAAGATTGCCTCTCTACCGAACTGGACCACGATCGATGTGGTCTCTGCCAATTTTGGAGATATATCCGAAGAGCGTGTAGCCGAACTGATCGATTTCATGCGCAATTTCCCAAAGGAAGAGTGGAAACATGGACTCCTTTTTAAACAAATTTGGCTATATGATCATAAACGTAAGTACCGAACTACTTTTATGTATATTTCTGTGAAATCTTCGATAATATTGGTTCTGACTCGTCTTTACATAATCTTCGCAGTGTCTCTGGTTAGACCGAACTCTTCAGAGATAAAAGAGTTCGAAGAATTTTTGGCAGGGAAGATTACGGATGCAAGTGAAGAGCCTCCGACTGAAGAATCTTCCCAAGCCAATCCCATCATTACCGATCCACCCACTATTTTTCCTCAGAATGACGAACCCCAAATTGATGAACCCATTGCTGCTGAAGAATCTCTTACACCCTGTCGAAGAAAAAGAGCCGCCAAAAAATCTAAGTCCATTCAGCCAGAAACAATCCTTGAAAGTGATCCGAAATAATTCCGTATAATCCCACAAGCAAACCCTAGTTCTGTACCTTCCGAATCCGTCTCAACTAAGAGAAGTTTGTTTGACATACCTCTGCATGAACGGGCGAAAGTTCTTCGTGTTAAGAGATTGAGAACAAAGATCACCCCTCTAATTGCTGATGAGCTTCGAGTCCCTCCATCCTCGACTGACACCCCTCCTGTAATCCCAGCTGAAATTCAAATACCTGATGATGAGCTGGTCGAATCCACCCCCGAACTATCTAGGAAAAGGAAATAACCATCAGACAGCCATCCAGGTCCATCCTTTGCTTCCTCACCAACCCACGAACCTAATCCTGTTCGATCTCCCCCTCCGGAGAATGTATATACGGATCCAACACCAACTCGCGATCAACCCATGCCTTCCCCTCTAAGACAGTCAACTTCTGAATTTCAGTATGATGTCATGGCCTCTCCAACCATGTGGCCCCGATTCAATGCCAACTTTCCCTTCCAATTAGTCGATGCCTTTATCCGTGATACCGATGACCATCGATTTGGTAACAGTTCAAGCATGGACCTGCTCAAGGAAGGCATGAGTTATCTGGCGAAGGTAAAGTGGTTTTCTTTGTAATTTCCGTATTTATCTTCATATTTAGGCACTCAAAACTGATCAAATAATGTTACATATGCGTAGGCGAATGCTGTATTCGGACGCCTGCATCCAAAGTCTATCGAAGCTGAGGCCGAAGAAGAGGCAATGAGAAAGGAGAACGTTATCTTGAAGTCTGCTCTGGCCCGGGAAAGGACTCAACATGAAAGTGTTCTTCATACAAATGAAGGTCTTCGGAAAGAGTTGGCCCAAGCCAAAGGAGATGTGAAGACATCCAATGAAGAACTGAAGTCAACTAAAGCACAATACGAGGAGATCGTCAAGATGAACGTTGATTTGGTTCAGAGGAGCGAAATAAGGATGGAGAAGATCAAAGAGTTAAAGGCTGATGCTAAGATCTTGACTAAAACGATCCAAAAGCTAGAGCTAGCAGAAACTCATCATCTGAATAATCGTTAGAAACTTGAAGAAGAAATCCGATAACTCAAGGCTCTTCGGGATCTAGGACCTCCTTTGACCGATGATCTTCGAAAACAGATTCATGAAGAGTATCGGAAATCGGATGAGATCAATGACGAGATTATGAAGATATAATCCGAAGGATACGAGCTCTGCCGGAGTCGTGGCAAGGAGAAGTTGATTACAGCTAACGTGGATCCATCCCTGCTCGATTCTTCAGATGGTGAAGACGATGCTCGATAATGTTACTATTTTATTCTGACTTTTTAAGGCTGTGGAAATTATCTATTTTTTTGTGAGTTGTTGAAGGATTTTATTTAAAACTTTGGTTTAAGGACCTTTTGTTATGATTCCTATGTTTTTGAGATCGTTCCGAAATTTCTGTTTTTGTTCAATGTGTTTGTCAATACGAATGAATAGATCGATACCTACTGATGAGATTTTAGCTTTCATGTATGCATGACTTTCGTGATAATGCTTTTCGTTTCTTGTCAATAATTCAAGTATTGATTAATCTGTATGGACTTAACTTAGGGCATGAATCAGATAAGACATATGACAGTTAATTTATGAAATGAAGTGAACTGAATTTAACGGATAGAACTGACTGAACTGAATTGAATGAACTGAACTCAACACTTGAATAAAATAAAGTAATGTATACTTATCGTTTTTGAAGTGTGAGATCGGCAATGTGTCAGATGAATTTGGCTGATCCTTTTTGCACCATCAGAATTTTGTTTACCACTCGGGGTAAAACAATTATATAGGAACCAAGATATAAGGACCATGGAATTTGTCTACCACACGGGGTCACAAATTCATAAGGACACTCCTGACAATAAGGCTGCCATCGAATGGCCAGCAAGTCCGACCATACCTCCTTATTTACAAGTGCATTTTGTTTACCACTCACAGTAAATCAAAATTAAGAGGATCATGGAATTTGTCTACCACGCAGGTATAACAAAACCATAAGGACACTCCGCCAAGAGGCTACCATCGAATGGTCACGTGAGTCCACCCCGTCCTCCTTACTTCGGTGACTATTGATTTACCGCCCTCAGTAAAAGCAATATAAAGGAACATAGGATTTGTCTACCACGCTGGGTAACAAATAGATAGGCTATCATCGAATGGCCAGCGAGTCCGACCATACCTCCTTACACCATTGTGAACTTAGGACAAATAAGAAGAGGACCAGTTGTGAAAAAGTGAACTTTTATAGATGGTGAACAATCATGTATAGACTTCTTGGCAAACTGACTCGATCTCTACTGGAAATATTTTCGAAGCCTGCCTCCATGCCAAGTGTTCTTGATCTAGGATCCATCTAATGCTTTTAAACGATAAGTCCCTGGCTTTGGTACTTCGATCACCTCATACGGCCCTTCCCAGTTCGGCATTAACTTTCCTGTGTTTTGAGGCGTAGACGCTTCGGCTTCTCTGAGGACGAAGTCTCCTACTTCGAATCTGCGAAGTTTAACCCCTTTGTTGTAATGCTTAGTTACTCTTCGTTGATAAACAGCCAATTTGAGCAAAGCTATCTCTCTGACTTCTTCTAGCAGATCCAAGTTGGCCTTCAGTCCTTCGTCATTGTAGATCTCTTTAAATTGACTAACCCGAAGACTTGGGGATCCAATTTCGACTGGGACTAAGGCATCAGTACCATAGGCCAATCTAAAAGGTGAATCCCCTGTGGTAGTCCTCGGTGTAGTCGGTAAGCCGCTGACACAAAGACATCGAAGACTCCTCCGCCATCTTTCTTTAGCTTCATCTAGTCTACGCTTGATCCCGTTCAGCAGCGTTCTGTTGGTCACCTCGACTTGTCCATTTGACTGTGGATGAGCCACCGAAGTCTTCTTATGTTGAACCCACAGCTCCTTCAAAAATCCTTCAAATTTTGATCCCACGAACTGGCGCCCATTGTCTGATATCACCACTTTGGGAATTCCGAAGCGAAATATTACGGACTCTTTCAAGAACTTTAAACATTCCTGCTCTGTTATCAGTCGCATCGGTTTCTCTTCTACCCATTTGGTCATATAATTAATGATAACTATAACAAAACTGACCTGCCCTTTAGCTTTCGGCAATGGACCCAGTATATCAACCCCCCAGACAGCAAAGGGTATAGGAGATAGAATCGAGTATAGCTCTTACAGTGGTGATGTGGGATCGAATTGTTGAAATGACACTTTTCACACTTCTTCACATACTCAAGAGCTTCCTTGAAGATCGTTGGCGAAGGTATCTGTGAATAACCCCAAAATAGGTCCATTCAATCCAACCCATTCTCGAAGTCGCCAAATACATGGTACAGAAAACAACTACAACTTTATTACAACAATTGTCGTGCAAAATACCACAACACATATACTGTGAGTTTGTGACACATGACCCAACCGTGGACAGCACCTCACAGTGACACCTTACATAAAGGTATAGTCAAAAACTGTTTTAGAAACTAAAATCTTTGGGAAGTGCTCAAGGAAACCTTCGTACATGGAAAACCATGCTTCTAGGTTATAATAGATATCATATGGCCACAGAATTATCCTTGGTTGACCCAATAGACCCCAAAGAAAAACGAGAAGATTACTATTATATTCTTCCCAATGGTGAGTCTTCACTTGACTTATCATTATCTCCACTGTCTCAAATTGAGAATTATACTTCAAACAAACACCAAGAATATAGGTAGTGCTCGTAAATATACTCAGCAAGTGGATGAGCACATCCCTGTCTTATGATGACTCGAGGTTGTATGTCATTAGACATCTTGTATGACAAAACACCCTTCCAAAGTTTAATTCACCTCACCCTCAACATCTATAGACCACCGTTCTATTCCCTTGTTATTCCCCGCTCGACCCAGCTACACTTTTATCACCTGAAAAGAATTGTGAAGCAAAAGGGTGAGCACAACTAGCTCAGTAAAGAATATCATGACTAAAGATAATTAAATTATCAATAGCCTTCATCAATAATAAATCAGAGATTTAGAACATATGGTAGATGATAAAAATCTCAACCATAGTTGCAGCGGAACGAGCAATCTATTAGAAGAGTCAAATAGACCATAAAGTCCATTATCTTCTTCATGTTAAAAGTCCACCAACAATATTTTATCCCTGTAACATCAATCAACAATTTCTTTCCACAATCATATGAATAACTCATAATCATAATTGTGATTCTAAATTTCTCTTCTCATCCAGAACGAAGATAATTTTTATCACCTGTCTTTACCTGAAACATCAAAGATCATGGTTATACCAAATCACAGTTCTTGTTCATAATCATACTAATAAATTCATCTTTGCACTACGACCAAAGATATACATCAACAAGTCATCTTTGCACTACAGGCCAAAGATATTCATCAACAAGTCATCTATGCACTACAGGCCAAAGATATTTATCAACAAGTCATGTTCATCTAAACACCTGTTCATCTTTGCATTACGGGTCAAAGATATTCATAATAAAATCAACCATCTTTGCACTACAGGCCAAGATATTCAGTATCATCATCATTTAGGACTGAGGATGATGAAAAATATTTTAAAGGAAACGAATCTAGTGAAACAAAATAAAAAGTATTAAGGATTCGTACTTTAAGCAATCCGAGTTCAAAAATACTTCATAAATAATCATACTGAAGTAAAATTCAAGAATGATCAAAACATGGATACAATCAAAGCTAGTATCCAGAATAGATATTTTGGATAAAAAGAAGAAATTTCATTTTTAAATTGAATAAAGGTCAGATTCAGAATAAATAGTCAGTATACGTGAATAGATCGTGATATCGTGAATAAGAACTCGACACTAAAAGATAGAAATTTCACAAAAAATATCATCACGTTTTGTGAATAGTACTCGTAAATAAGAACTCATGAATAAGAACTTCGTGAATAAGAACCCCAAAATAAAAAGTTCCAAATTTGATAAAATTTCCAACCAACATTACGCATAATGATATTGAAGAAATAATATCATTTTAGAAGAAAATAACATCCCTTACTATCCCTTACAATCCCCCACCTCAAAAGAAAGATCTTACGTAGGAATATCGGATGAAAAGCGTCAAGAAACCTTTCACCGTGATATAAAGCAACACTCAAAGTATACTCACAAGAACACTCTTGATATATAGAGAGAGAAGTAGAGAGAAAATTTATGTTTCTGGTGTGATTTTCAATTCTAATTTAGCCCTCTATTTATAGAAAAATGCTAGAATGCCAAAGGAGACTAAAATAATAAAATATCATTTTCTTTTTCTTATTCCACACCAACCTTCACCAACCAATTTTGAAAGCCATCAGCCATCTTTGGTCAAAAAATCAGCCACCCATGTGCCAACAATCACAAAAATGTTTTTCTTAAATAAAATAATTAAAATTTCCAAAAATCAATTATTTCGGAACTCCGTAACTTTAATAATTCACAATAAATAGCTCTTTTATCAGAAAATTCGAATCTCGCGAGTTTTTATAGGAAATTCAATTATCTACAACTTTGCAGAAGGAAGTTTTTTTCAAATTCTAAACAGAAATTGACCGAAATCCATAAACTGACGATTTTACAGTCTATAATAAATTTTCGGTCAAGAATTGTATCCACCGACACACAAAATATGTGTTAAACATTTAATGTCACAAAAATACTCTTCCTCCTCATATATCCCACATTCATTGTAAAAATATTACCGTTAATATATTATTAAAATAATATATTTAAATGAATTATTTTATCAGAAAAAGATAAAATATTAATTTTCAACAATTGTCACATTAAAATTTTCCTCCATCTATATCCACATAAAATAAATATTTTCTTTATCATAATAATCAATAATTAATTATTCAAAATAATATTCTGTAATCACAAGATCGACAACTGTGGTAGCTCCTGGGATAGAGGGCTTTCAATAAGGATTTCTCCTTACTGGCGCACAATTAGATGACCTAACCTCTCCTTGACAGAACTTTTTAGACATTGCCAATAATTTTATCTAATAATATTCTTCAAATAATATGAATTATTGATCTGATAATGGAAAATACTGTGCAGTGACAATTATTGAAACAATAATAATATAAACTAACAACGCAATAATTATTGAATCAATAAAATAAAATATTGAACAGTAATTACTGTAACAATTATTGAGTAGTGCCTTCTTACGTAAGAATCAATAATTCAAAAATACTGTGTAATACCGTAGTGTCATCGCAAGCAACAACGTGTATTACTTTATTTTACCAACGGGTATTCCAACAAGTGTTAATCATGAACGATTACGCCGTTATTTATAAAACTAAATTTTGTCGTTTTCTTCACTTTAAGCGGTTATTACATTATGGGCCCACAAATGGGTCGCACTCAAGTGCATTTAATATTCCCAAGCGAAAAGAATATTCCACGACCAAACGAATATTCCTCGACAACAATGAATATTTTATAACCATTTGTGTATTTTAAAAAAAAATTCATATATCACCCTTAACTTTAACTTTTATCAATTTAACCATTTACTGAATAGAAAAATTGAATACTTTTATTTCATAAAATTCGGGGTCTTACAGTATCCTGCCGAAGAACTTTGTATGCCAATGACTTAGCAGCCATGTGATCGTCGCAGATGCCTTCATGAACCTCCCGAAGGGCATACTCAGCTTCAGACGGAACCAGACACTTCAACAGTGGTGACGAAAATGCCCTTCGATAAAGATTCCCGTCAATAAGAACGAAGTTGGCACTCTTGTACTTGATCTTCTTTGCCAGCATCTGATCCGAAGGAAGGACGCCATCTGCCAGATATTCAATATAGGGGGTCATCCAGCAGTTAGATCGTTCGATACACATTACTGCTTCATACTGGATACTCGGCTGCTGTAAAATTTCTAAATAAATCGATCCGTTGAAAACATCTGCATCCGTAGTGGCCAGCTTCGACAGTGCATCGACAATGGAATTGTTGTTACGCTCTAAGCCCTGAAACTCATAAAAAATGAAGTACTGAAGTCGGTCTTTCAATTCTGCCAGATACTTGATCATCCTGGTCCCACGAGCTTCATAATCTCCCGACAGTTGTTTGACGACCAACTGAGAGTCACTATAAATGATCAGCTTCTGGACCTCTAGACTCTTCACCAGTCGAACTCCTACTAACACTGCTTCATACTCGGCCTCGTTGTTTGTTGCTTTGAACCCAAATCTGATGGTCTGCTGCACTTTGAATCCCTCTGGACTCGTCAAGATAATTCCTGCCCTACTAACAGTCACTGTAGAGGATCCATCTGCATACATCGTCCAAACATTCTCGACCTATTTGAAGAAGCGAATCGCTTTCGATCGGACATCTCGACACGGTAGTTCTAAGATCTACTTTGAAACGAGCACTCCACCATAAAATCGGCCAAGGCCTGACCTTTGATAGAGGTTCGGGGATGATATTCAATAAAAAATTGGGACAACTCTATAGTCCATGCTGCTAGTCTCTCTGAAACCTCTGGCTTGCCCATCACCTTCTTCAAAGGCTGGTTTCCACATCTCTTAGGACATGACTGACATAGTGGACTGGATGTTGTTTTCCTCCTCTTCTCCGAACTAGAATGTACTCCTACGCCAACTAACTATTTCGCCAGATATAAATACAAGGTCTCGTCCAGAGCAGGTTTCACCAATAAAGGATCCGAAGATAGATATGTCTTTATGCCCTGAAAGGCGTCTTCGCATTCGGCAGTCCACTGGAACGTCTTTGCATTCTTCGGTCCTTTTAGTGTATCAAAGAAAGGAAGGCATCTCTATGCAGATTTGGCAACGAACCTCCTTAAAGCCGCAATCCTACCCGTCAGACGTTGGACGTCTTTGAACAACTGAGGAGTCTTCATGTCAAGAATGGCCTGGATCTTCTCCGGGTTGGCCTCGATGCCCCTCTAACTGACCAGATATCCCAGAAACTTTCCTGCACTGAGGCCGAAAGTGCATTTGGCCGGATTGAGCCTCATCTGACGATGACGGACAGTCTGGAAGCATTCCTCCAGATCGTCCAAATGTTTCTGAACCTGCATGCTCTTCACGATCATGTCATCTACATAAACCTCCATGTTTCTCCCTAGTTGCCTGTTGAAGGCGAAGTTCATCATTCTCTGATAAGTGGCTCCAACATTTATAAGGCCAAAGGTCATCTTCTTGTTGGCGTACACCGAACGGTGTGTAATGAATGTTGTCTTCGAAATATCCTTCTTGCACATGGATATTTGGTGATAACCTGAAAAAGCATCCATAAAGCTTAGTAATGCATACCCCGAAGTGGCATCGATGAGCTGGTAGATATGGGGCAAAAGATAAAAGTCTTTCGGACAAGCTTTATTCAGATCGGTGTAGTCGATGCAAACCCACCATTTTCCATTCTGCTTCCGTACCAACACCACATTCGCCATCCATTCGGTAATCAATTTCATAGATGAAGTCACATTACTTGGCTTTGCAATCTCCTCATCAATGATCTTTCGTCACTCTCAGTGCGAGAGATCCGCTTTTCTCGGGCCGCGGCCCGACTTCTTCGAGGGATCTACATCTAGTCTGTGCTCAGCTATCTTTAGGCTAACTCCAGGCATGTCTTGTGGTTCCCATACAAAAATGTCCACATAGCAGCGAAGGAGCTCTATGAGGTTTGTCCGAAGAGGTTCTGGCAGACCTGAACCAATCTTCACTGTCTTTTACGGCTTTTTCGGGGACTAGCTCGATCTCTTCCGCTCTCCTCGCGGGGAATTACCAATGGCTCCAGAAATGCTTTTTAGTGAAGGGCTCGATCTCAATTGCCATGGTTTGTTTTCATTTGTTGAATTCACTCCGGAAGAAATAACCGCATTTCTATAACATCGTCGGCCGGATCTAAGTCCCCCGCCACTTCTCCCACTCCATGTGCTTGGTGGGAACTTGATTTTTGAAGTGAGGATAGAAGTTATCGCTTGAGAAGTTGTCGGTGTGAGTCTTCCCAATATGGCATTGTAAACCGAATCTGCATGCACAACATAAAATTTACATATTATTTCTACCCGTTGAGGAGCTGTGCCGAAGATTACTGGGAGCTCGATGGTGCCTGCAACTCTGACCGGATCGTTGCTAAAGCCATATAAAGGAGCCTCCTGCTCGACCTTCATCTTCCGCCTATCAAAATGCATCCTCTGATAAGCATGGGCATATAAAATGTCTACAGAAGACCCGTTGTCTATCATCATGCGCTTCACATCTACCGAAGCCACCTGCGCTGTGATCACCAACGCCCCCTCATACGACTCGATAGGCTCCGAAGGATAATCTGCATCGGTGAAAGAAATAACAGTCCCTGGAAAAGGTCTGTCGGCCTTCGAGGTAGTACCCGCCATGGACATGACCATATCCAGATATCCTCTCATCTTCTTCCCTACCAACTTCCCTGCCGTTCCGCCGGTTATTACATCAACGACGTGCCTTAGTTTTGGTATTGGAATACTTTGGGCGGGTAGGACCGTTTGAACGGTTTGAACAATACGATCAGCATTTTGCTGACCTTGTTGGTCCCTCCCGGCCACGTACTAAACCAGCAAACTATTTTGAATCTTCCTCTCTATGAAATCTTTCAAATTGTAACATTCATTAGTATTGTGACCAGCGGCTTGATGGTAGCCATAATATTTTTGGGTATTGCCCCTTACGCTTGATGTGGTCATGAGGTGCTCATAGAATGGTTTGGTTCTCGATCCGGTCCAAAATCACCGACCTATCCGTGTTCAAATTTGGTGTAAACCTTATTCACCTTCGAGGAAGGGACGCAGTGGACGACTACTCCCCCGTCGCCATGAGTTATTAAACTTCTTGAAGCGCCCGGCCGATCATTATATCCTCCCCTTTCTCCGATTGCCATCCGCCTTTAGAGCATCTCGCGATCCTTTAATTGAATTAGAAGAAGGACGTTTCAGGCTATTCATAGCCTCCTCTACAATAATATATCCTTCTGCTTTGTCAAAAGCTTCTGCCAGGCTCTTCGGATGGTGGAACATCAACTTCTTCACCAACTTCTCGGACTTTACCAGATCTAGCCCATTCTAAAACAAACCTACGGCCTGGAGATCATTGAGGTCGGACACCTGACCAACTGCTTCTCTGAACCTCTTCACATATTGACCCAAGGACTCGTTGGTGAACTGCCGGACCTGTGCTAATGAGCCAGTGGGCTTCCCTCTCCTTCGGTTGCTTCCAAAGCGGGCACGGAACTTATCACAAAGCTCGGTCCAAGAGGAAATCAAATCTGACGGCAAAGTCCCCATCCACTGCCTCGTATCTTTCCTCAATGTCGTAACAAATGTGTGGCACTTGGCAGCATCAGTGAAATCATAATAGTCCATGAGCCGGTCGAATGCCTGGCTATGGTCGTAAGGGTCCCCGGACCCATCGTAACTCTCCATACGAGGCAACTTCTTGGTGATAACTGCCTTCTCCTTGAAAATATCCGAGGAAAAAGGGGATGCCTTCTTTCCCTGAGTGTTCTTCACCTGTTGAACCTCAGCCAACTGCTTTCAGAGCTCTTTCAACTCATTCACTAAAAAATTAACACCTTCGGGCTGCGAAGAGACCTCTTTCTCCTGAAGGACGTTCTGCCTCAAAGTGGATCGACTTCCTCCTACCGATCCCATTGCCCTTGTGGGGCTTCTGGATCTACTCCGGCATACAATTTTGTCCTCATGATGAGAATGGTCACGCTGATGCTCTCTTTTTTTGTTTTCTGGCATGATCTCCCTCGACCTGCTCCTTCGCTTGTTGTCGTCTCGATGCTGAGAACCAACGACCACTAGTGCTTCCTTCGAGGTCATGAGAGTTCTGCTCCTCTATCTCCTCCTACCATGAGAACAATCCCTAGACACATGTGTAGAATGCTCCAGCTCTTTACCCTCTCGCCGTGGCATCTCCTTATGCTTACTCTGCCTTTCGGACTGAACATGGCTAGATGCTTCGTCCCTTAACTTCGCCACCCGAAGCATCTGTTCGACTATATTTCTCTCTGCTTTAACAGAACCTATAAGGCTTTATCTGTTTTGTCTGCCATCCTCGCCAACTTGGAAGCTCTATCTTCCTGACCACTTTGACGATGAGTCTTAGTCGGTGAGCCCTCTGCTCGCCCCCGACCACGATCATGTCCCTTATCCGCATCAAAGACCAACCTCCGTCTGGCTCCACCATAGATCTTCGGACGGAGATCACCCGAATTATGTTTAGAGGCCGTGCTCTCGTGAGTACTTTTAGAAAGACCCAGACGATCCTTTACCGAAACACGAGGCAGTGACGAGCTAACAGCTATCGCTTGCCCTTCTGGCGTACCATCTCTACTCCTCACCATCTTCCGAAGTAGGTTAAACAATTGTGATTGAAAATTTCAATGACACTAGAACTCAGACCTCCTTCTAGCGCCAATGTTAATGCCAAGATCTACTCCAACGTCCCAATCACGTAAGACGCATTGATCCTGCACAGTAAACACGATAAACACCTCAAGCTTGACGGCTTCGACTGTCGGGGGATAGCTCAGGCGTGAGAGTCAGTATACGTGTTCACAAGGTTAACAATGGAGGATGTAATGTCTAGTTTATTGAGAGCAATAATAATTCTCAGTTGTGTGTATGTGTGAATATCAATATGAACGTACCTGGTTGTGAAGACTTGGTTGACAGGTTATACTCTCTTGCCCGGTTTACTATGCCACCTACTACTAACTAACACACCCGATCGATGGGCTCATTGATCGCATGACGCATCTATCCACTACCTTTGGTCTTTGTTTATGCCACTTGTAGGTGGCTATAATCCCATCCACATTAATGCATAGCAGGTGTCTCAGTCAACTGTCATGCTTTTTCATCATTGCAAGTCAAAGTAATAGATATTAAAAAGATCTAATGGGTTAGTCTAATGAACCGACCCAATTTTATAGAGTCCAATGGAAACAATATGATAACTAGGCCTAATGACTTTCAAGGTTCAATAATGAAGGCCCAATAAACTAGTTAAATAAATGAGCCCAATTCATTCGGCCCAAATAGGAGAAATATCATGACCCAACACCTCGTGCTTTGTTGTAGCACAATGGAAAATTTAGAAAATAAGCAAATCAATGAAATAATTCCACCCGCTTCTGGGTTATATTTAGATGTAACCCGTAAGTAATAATGTAAGTAATAATGTGTGTATATAATAGCTCTTATTTTGTTAGTTTTTGTTAGTTCTCGGGTAATGAATTGAACCAGACAATATTAGTTTCCGTTCACCATCAATGGTGATGGCTCTTCCATCGTGCGAAACCTGAATGAAATAAGTAGAAGAAAGACAGAGAGACAAAACGAAAAAGAAGAGGAAAATTGACCGTAAAGAAGAAGAAGCCATGGTTGCTATTCACTTATGAGAATAAATAATTAGGCTGATTAATATACGTATATATATATGTATGTATATGCATGGAGGATTAGGTCAGGTGATCATTAACATTATTTCAAACTCTAATTCAGTTAGGAAGTTTTATCCATATAAAATTTTGCTCATTGATTGTTAAAGAGATTAAATTCTACTTGGTTTGTTATTATTTATCCATAATTTAAAAAAGGATAGGATATAATTAAGATAATTGGTTTGTTATTATTTTTTCATAATTTAAAAAAGGATAGGATATAATTAAGATTGTTGGGACATAATTAAAACTATTTAAGATGGACAGGTGTTAAATTTATAGAAGGACATTTGTCAATATATGGTGTTATGTACTATGATTTAGTATATACTAGATACAAACCCGCGCGTTGCGGCGGAATTATTCAATTTTTAATAATAAATGTGTACGTACAATTAATAAATTAAAATATAATAAAAAGATGGTAAATTGTTGCGCGATGATCAAATTTTACAAAGAAAAACAAATGAATATACATTTTTAAAATGAATACACATTTTACCGGTTTGTGCATTACATTTTAAGTATTACTATTGTCGGTTTGTGCATTACACTCTAAGTATGTGACTATTGCTTCTGAGTGTGAATGGAGCATATGTATTATAGCGTGTAAATGTTGTTAAGGACAATGCAAAAAAAAAAACACCAAAAAGTTAAACATCCACATCATTTACAAAAGAGAAGGGATGCCACCACGTACATGAGTGAATTCATTTGTTTTTTTTTGCATTTTTTTAGTTTATTAGTTTTTCTTACCTTGTTACTGGAGAGAAGAAAGCAAGGGGTTTCTCTTGCCTTCTGAACAATTAATAATATCTTGGATTCTAATGTTCTCCCTTTTATTTTGATTGGTATAGGACTTGTACAATGTAT
The DNA here is from genome assembly GCA_020205605.1 of Panax ginseng. Lineage (NCBI taxonomy): Eukaryota > Viridiplantae > Streptophyta > Magnoliopsida > Apiales > Araliaceae > Panax > Panax ginseng. Next base: position 104,387,068 of record CM035142.1, on the reverse strand, counting down.
ATACTTATATCTACTTTGACTTACATTTTACCTTGAACTTATAATTAAGTGCAAACAATGACCATCATCTTAATTCTAATTGTATTTGATCGATCCTTTACAGATAAGTTTCATTTCTATTCTCTATTTTATTCATTTTTTTGTAATTTCTATTGTGCCACATGAAGCTTATTATGATTAACATTCCTCCAGTCAATTAATTGTTGTACCTGTACCTATAGGCTATAGCTTCCTTTTATCATAGACTAACACAATAATCTTTTACAGAAAGTTGCAAATAAATATGTTATAAAGTAAACAGAACTGAGGTAAAGGAAAAAAAATATACTAATTCTGATGAAATAGTGGCACTACAGGAGTCTTCTAGCTTCACAAATAGTTGTGGAATTGAACTTGATCCGAATCAAGTTCAATCAAAAAATGGAAGCAGAAAGCAGATCAAAAAGACACGTCTCCATTGAAATTATGCAAGAGGATGAAAATCTTGTATTTTCTATCAAAGAGAAGATGGAAAAATTTCTCTCACATTGCATCTGCAAAGTCCCAGACAAACAAGATGAAAAGAATTACATGTACCTGAGCAAACCTTGCAAGGCTGAAATCTTTGCGGATTTAATAATATGAAAAGTTCCCAAATACAGTCATCCACACATATGTAGCAATAAAATTTTGAATAGCATTATAAATTTCTGATGCAGCAAAATAATGGTACATTAGAAAGAACACATGTACATGAAGAAAGATGGTGACGACATCGCGATGATGTAAACAATCCAAACAACTTTTACCTGAATCATGAGCAGGTTATTATAAGCAAGTTTATGTAATCAGTATACTCAGTTCATTCCTCCCGAAAAGATAGTCTACTTTTTATATATATATATATAAAAGTTAACCATAAAAATTGATTGGGACACGATCAATGTCCAATATAACAAATTAAATATTATTTGGTACATTGATTTTGGAAGTGGGCTATCATTTAGGTTCCTTTGGGTAATAATAATGCATCCTTTAAAATACTTCACATCTTCACAAAACCATCCTTTTCGCAAGAAATACTTCTAACAACTAATTTCCTAACTTCAAAAATAGATTCATCTACCAATATTATCTCATAGCACCAAAAATATATATGAGGACGAAAATGTCACATTAAATCAGAGTACCAAACTCTCAAGACATAATTTAAGTGAAAGCATTAACCTTTTTTACAAATGTAGAGTACCATCTCGCTTGAGACAAGTAGAGCCGATTATAACTACTTCTTGTGCTTCAAGTAATCACGCTTTGATTTGACCGCCATAAATGAAATTCTACCCAGTCTATGAAGCTTCATTGCAAATATGGTACCATCTTCATTGACAACCTCAAAAATATCTAAAATACACGCTTTGTTAGAATTTCCGAACAGTGTAAGGAAAACATGGATTAAACTAAAAAAATGCTTCCTCTGTCCCAAAAAAGAATCCATTTGAAAGACAATTTTTTAAATAAAAACTTAAGCTTGTAATTGTATCCTCCATATACCATATTAAAACAACTACCCATAAAGTTGCTCCACATGGCATTAACTGCTCAAGCTTTCTTTCATGTAGAAAAAATGCTGCATAAGAATATGCAATACAAATGGCAAATTTTGGAACCCATAACACTCGACATCTTTAATTTTTTTTTTAAAGGACTGTTTGGGAACATCTCGCAAAGGGAAGCAACTCTTAACTTGGGATAGAGTGACTAATTGAAAGAAGAAAAGTAATTATTACCGGACTCTTTCCCTACACCAATTTGAAGAATGTAACTATTGCTTTTAAGCTAGTGGCAAATTAAGTGACCTCAACTTGTGGACAAATTATTTTTTCTACTCTTCCTTTTTTCTATTTCAGTCCCATCTTTGTTCGATTAGTGCCAATGATATATCATCAGCTCATAGATTTATAAATAGTTATATTGTGGAGTTGAGGGAAGAAAGACTAATTCTACAACATGGTGTTTATGGAGTTGAGGCTAGAAATAAGTAAAAGGTGGCGATAGAAGGCTGTATTTAGGTGCTAACTTTTCAACTTGTGAAATATAGAGATTAATGTCCAAATCTCCTCCTACGCATGGTCATTTTTAAAACAAAGAGGCCTGAATTCATACAGGTCAATATCTCACAAGGCACTTATGATAAAAATGAAGATCATAAAAAACTTGGATGCTCATACCCTATCTTGCATCTCTTGCTTGATCTCCTCCAATTTTGGCCTCATAAGCTGCACAAGTTAAGAAACTCACTAAAAACATACTAATCTTCAAATGAAAAAAATATTAAACCAAAAGAAGCAGGGCCAAGCAATGAATAATGATGGAGCATAAATATCAAAGCATATGAAACAATAACTGAATAAATATTCATAGAAAATGTAGGTCGACGGAATTCAAATAACGACTTAAACAAAATGAAGTAAAATATTTTCTAAACTAAAAAATCAACCCTGTGAAGCTAAATAACTAAATCATAATGAACATCTTGAAAACAAATCAAAACAAAACCTAATTTTACTATCTGATCCATTTTAGGCTCAAGTTATCCCAAGTTCTTTATAAGCTCTTGCTTTTCGAAATTATAACTTAATCCCCAACACAATTAATGGAAATTCTGAGTTATACCCGTCTGTATCCATTTTCTATTCGTCCTATATCGAAAGAGTAATCATCTCGGGCTCCCAACATTATACAATTCAGCTTTGATCATATTTTCTATGCTTATAAATATAACAGATAAGTATCCAAGCTATCCATGCTTCATTGTCCATACGAACTTCTTTAAAGGGAATTTCCATTGCAACTGTTATGATGTAATTAATTGAGAAGAAGCGGGTGATTCTTTTATTCTTTTTGGTGTTTTAAAATCAAATAACAATGATAAGTAATGTTGGTCCCAAGTATGGAGATTGGAACTAAAGACCAACAAAATCAAGTAGTTAAATGAAAATAGAATATAAAAAAGAGAGACAATGAAAAAAAGAGATAATTATACGTGCATATTTATTATTAAAAAATTGAATGGTCCCAAGTATGGAGATTGGTCATATTGTATGCACGAATGTTGTCAATGAAATGCCTGCTTCTGTGATCAGAACCATTGAGAAGAGCTTTCAGAATATGGGGTGGTTCTTTTAGCAGAGGCAGTTGAACTTTTCCTCCAGCACAACACATTGAGAATTCTGGATTTAGGCAATTTTTTTCGTTTTTTGTTTATTCTTTCGTGATACCACATCAACGCATTACATGATGAACATTCCCAATTTGGGTCACCGATGTCCCAGTAATCTGAATTTAATAAAGTTAAGTGGATATATCATTATTAAAGTACAATAGTAATTAAAAATTAAAAAATAATGGAACAGGCTAAATGATTGAAAAAGATTGTAAAATTTCTATTTACAATTTATAAATAAATACTAAATAGTTTTTAAACATATTAATGCTTAATATAATTTTTAGATAAAGAAGAATATTTTTAAAATATTATCAATTTAAATGTGCGGTGTTTATTAGTATAATAAGGTAACATCATACCATTGTTGTCAAGGGGATCAATAGAAGCATTATCATGATCACCAATATGTACCGTTCCTGGTTGAGGTGCTTTACTCTTCATACTATGAGTAACATTATGTATGTTGGAATGCGGAGTGTATTGTTGATTAAACCTTGATGCTTGCATCGATTCAGTAGAATATGATTCAGGCTGATTGACATAATCCAAAAGATGAACAGTTTTCTCTCGCTTAGGAGTGTTTTCATTTCCTTGAATAACTTGTGTGTCATGATTAACATAAATTAGATTTAATGAAATTAATTTGAATTTCAAAGCTCAAAAATAAAGAAAATCAGAGTGAATACCATTAGTTGGTACTGGATAAATACGACTAACAACAACTTCATCGAAAGCTGAATTGAGATCTGTACAAACTACATAAAAAAATTCATATGATATATCCATTAAACAACAATCTTTCATGCCTTACTAATAACAGCATCATCATCTAGCTGAGTTAGAAACTACAATTTTCATAAACAAAAATACATATATATCGGAGTACTATTTTTTTCATAGCAAACTACTAAAGTTGCTTTAATCAATATATATATATATATATATATATATTTATATATATATATATATTACTGTCTCCATTTTTTTTTACAACTTCGTAAATGGACAGCAGTCCAGCTAGGATTCCAACTATTTTTTCTAAAGAGTCTAAGTGCTCCCAATTTATCACCTTCGAATATATCTGTTTTAACAGACCTAAGGTGATCTTCAACACAATTGTCCGGATGGTCTTGTCAACCAAAATCCTAATAATGACCATATGAGCCAATACCCTTATGAATCGTTGGATAAAGTTGGGCTTCGCCGGACTGTTACCGGACTGGGGGCTTGGGGAAGTTTGCCCGTTGATACACATTGGTCTCCTGTGCAGCAGGAAAGAGCCACCACAGTTCCTGGCCATTCTCACCCCGCAAGGTTGGCACCTGATGGTCATCTATCAAGAAAATGTTGGAGAAAAAATGATCAAAAAACAGAGCAAGAAAGCAAAAAACAGAGCATCAGTTTAAAAAAAAAATGCAGAGCAGATTACCGGCAACGGCATGAATGAGTTGCTGGTCATCCTCACGTGTGCCAAACTGATGGTCATCTGTCTTGGTGGAGAAAAAATGATCAAAAAAACTAAAAAAACAGAGATCAAAATAGAGCATCATAATCTAAACCCATTAGATTTAGATACATTACCTTTGGAGAGAATAAGTTGGAAATGGAAAAGGAAGAGAGGGTTTTAGGTGGAGGTTTAGAGAGAGAGACGGCAGTCTGAGTCTGAGGAAGTTTAGAATACAGGGAGGGATGAGTCTGAGAATATAAGGTGGTATTCGGCCAATAGGACAGTGCCATTTGTTCTGTTGAAAAAAGAATTTCTCGCAAATTTTGCTCGTGAGTTGCAATAAGACTAATTTGTAGTATTAATTTTGTATTTTTCATTTCTAATGTTTGATTTATGGAGTGTGGTTTTAAGTAATGCCTTTACTATAATCTGTAGTAGCATGCAACAACTGTTTCTTGGGTTATAATTTGAGAGTTTTCTGGAAAAATGAATTTGACTACGGATGAATATTATTAATTACTTTTGCCCAGTTCATTTTAATGGTCTTTTAGCTTTTATAATGAGAAAAGAAATTGTGGATGCATGCCTTTAAACCGAGTCTGTTTTCATTTTCTATTTTAATAATCCTTTTCTTTCAAAAAAAAAAAAAGATTCTCCTATCAATTTTTTTGGTTGCAAAAGAAAGAATCCCGAGTAATAATATAATATGACCACCTCAAAACTCAATAAATTTTACAAATGAAAATTCTTGTTGTTGGTTCTAAGGGGAGTATTAACAAATGTTTCAGTATAAACCAGCCGGCAATAGAACAAACCTTCAATTTCCACGGTCTAGAAAGTAAAGAAAAATTTTAGGCCAAGAAATAATCATTTAAATGCTATCACATGAAACACAGATCATTCAGGGAAGAACTTTGTTAACTAACGTTGACAATAGTTGTACAAGTTCAGTTCATAGTTTGGCTAATTTCAGCACAAAAGATAAATAACAAACCACCCAAGTCATATGGTGATTGATACAACTGTTCTACTTGTGCATCCTATGGAAATGTCAGCCTAGTAAATACTCATATTTTAGGCAGCCTGTGAGCAATACTACTGCCTCCGGTGAATGAAACACAAAGAGGAATGGTAAATGTTGTCAAACAAGTACCATTCTGTTTTTAAACGAGTCGGAACCACCATTGATTTGGGAAGCTAAGGTGATATATTTTCATCAAGCTCGCCCTTTCTTTCCAAGCCGGCGTGCCGATTCCCAGTCCTTTTCACTGAGCAGCAAGAGAAGCAAATGAAACAATAATCTTTAGTGTCTAATTAAGAGAGCAGTTGAATTGATAAAAATGGCAAATGAATAGCAGATGGGAATGAGGAACAAAGAAAATGTTAGAAATGAAGCCCAATTTATTGAAAACCTCCACACCCATCAGCATAAAGTGTTTAGTTTTTATGGATGACAAATGCAACTACTCAGGGAAGTACAACTATTATCTGAGTCCTAGACCAAGTACCAGAATAATAGCTTACTGAAAAACCAAATCTCCCACAATCGAACTGAAATAGAGATGAAAAAAAGCTAAATCTGAAAGAAATGGGTCTATAACAGTCGCAAACTATAATCATTATTTTGGACTAGTAGAGTACAAGTTAAGAATGCAAAAAGAAGTCAGAAACAAATTGAGGATGCATCCAAAAGAAAGGACGGGATTCAGATGGAGATTAAAATTAAACTACACTTACCAACTGTGTGCGCGCGTGTAGAGAGAGAGAGATGAATATGATGGGAACCTCTTGTGCGGTGACCGGTTCTGCGTTTTCTACTTGTTTGGTTCTCGCCATGGATTTGCCGGAAACTGATGACTTAATTTGATCGGCGATTATCCAATCCAACTACTGTGCCTCGACGGTTTTAGCTGAAAGTCCCACTTTATCTGGCACTTTCAGATAAAAGTGAAAATGGAGCAGGAGAAATTGATTTGAATTGTACTGATTTATTATTTTTAACGCGCGTAAATGGACTCTTATGCAGTGGGAAATGTTATTTTTTGAAAAAAATGAAATAGTAAAAGAAAGTAATAAAAAAAAAGAAGTGATCGGTCGGGATTACAATTTGTAGGAAAATTGGATTTGGAATTTTTTGACTAGTAAAATTTCTATTGTAGAATATGATTTGAGAGGTAATTATCCATTAGTGATGAGATTTATATTTTTACATTTCATGAGAAAATAGAACCCATTTGTTTCGTCAAAAAGATAAAAATAAAAATGAATGTTGGCTTTTAAAAGTCTTTTTAGAAGATCTTATATTACGGTTATTATCTTTATTTATTTTTTCTCAATTTTTTATTTATCAATATTTCATAATAATTTGAGTAATGAAATGGACTAGAAACACTTTGTAAAGAGTTTTAGAAAATATATATAGCTTCTAGATTTACATGTAATCCAACAATGGAATATTAAGTAGGGATACAAAACAAAAACACCCATTTTTGTGAGTATGATATACGGACCTGTAGGAGGAGATTCACTTGTGGTCTGATCTAAAACTAGCTGAACATGGTTTAATTAATGAACATTTGCCATATTTAGAGTGCACAGTGTGATTTTTGTGAAAAAAAGTGAGTTTTTCATAAGAGGGGAAAGAAAGGGACAAAATGGAGGTACAGATCCTGCTGCTGCTGCTGCAGCCGCTTCTATAGACTCGGGAACTGCTGCACTAGCCTCTGCAGGAGCAGGAAGTGTAGCCTCTGCTGCTGCACTTAGAAGGGGAGGGGAAACTAACATAAGGTATACAAGTAAAACTCAAATCAAACCTCTGTAAACACAAATAAACCTAAGCCAGTAACTGCAGCTACACCAAGAGCAACAAAAACAGCTTCAGACCCCTCCTGATCATCATCAAAACTCATTAAGGCTTAGCATAATTTAGAGGTCAATTTTGGTTATACTTTTGGATTGATATAACTACAACCTATCTACATTACCAATAATGATACATGTACATTAGTACATACTCGCATTTTTACTTAAAAAGGAAAACATACCGTTGTTCTTAGGAATAAGATTTGGGTAACAATATATGAATATGAAAGTTTAGAATATAATTCCACGTGCTTCTCTTTTCAATTTAAAAGGAAAACAATATAAATAATTAAAGAATTTAATTAGCCTAGAAGAATAAGAAAAAGTACAAAATAAAGTGTTCCTTTATCAGACTACGCAAAGGAATCTCTCTATCCTTCAGATTGATTGGCAACATACAGAAGGGAATGATCAGCTTATTTGAAATGAGTAGTAATTTCAAATGCGGCGTTGTAAACTCTTACTAGGGGTCATTGTGTGTTGCAGTGATAAAATGTCCAGGGATCGATCCAAGAGTTAGAATGTGATATTGAGATCGGGAGCAGCCACTTTATGCAAGTTGTGTAAAAGGTTCTTTTATCCAATACCTCGTATCCATGGATCCGAGATAAGATAGTAACATTGCTCCCTCATTTCAAGCGTCTGATCTTCTAATTATTTGGTATTGATTCCGTCTTGTTGTCATACTTTTTTATTTTATGGTTGTTTATTCTTGTACCCATTGATCTCGTGAGCAATTTTAATTGAAGTCCTTGCATTTTATTAAATTAATAATACTTATTAACTATTATTTGTGACGCCCCCAAAATAGATATTCATCACCCATTTTGAGTCGCCAAATACATGGTACAAAATACAAATACAAACTTAACTATACAGCTATCAGGTAAAATACGACAAAACATAAACTGAGAGTTTAAACAAGAATAATGTCTTCTAGACAATATCAATTCTCAATGGAGTCCTCATAGACAGTATACAAACTCAAATCCAGTCCTCGTTACATTTATTGTCACACTATTTAACAGAATAGTGAGGACTACTAATTCTATCATCTGGGTCGTCACTCCGTTCCCCGACTAGTCCCAGCTATATTCTCATTTCCTGAAGAGAATAGAGAAAGAAAGGGTGAGCACAACTAGCCCAGTAAAGAATATCATGACTAAAGATAATTACATTATCAATAGTTTTCATTAATAATAACTCAGAGATTTAGAACATATGGTAGATGATAAAACTTTCAACCATAGTTGCAGCGGAACGAGCAATCCATTAAAAGAGTCAAATAGACCATCGGGTCTATCTTCTCCATGTTAAAAGTTCACCAATAATGTTTTATCCCTGTAAATGAATCACCTCGTCGAATCATCCCTGCACTACGGGCCAAGGATATTCATTAAATCATCAATGGTCATGACTATACCGAATAATCCCTGATCACAATCATACTCAGTCCACCTCTGCACGTAAGCCAAAGATATACCACAAACAAACCAATAATCAACAATTCATCTTTGCACATAAGCCAAAGATATACCAGAAACAAACCAATAATTAACAATCCATCTTTGCACGTAAGCCAAAGATATACCACAATAAAACCAATAATCAACAATCCATCTTTGCACGTAAGCCAAAGATATACCATTCCTTAATCAACAATCCATCTTCGCACGTAAGCCAAAGCTAACTTTTATCACCATATAAGCATGATGATAATGACAATGATATAAACATTAATCAACTGAAAACAAGGATAAATATTAAAGACTTTAAATTTATCCAAATATTATCAATCACATAATAATTCATAATCTAATATTGTTAATATCATAACAATGTTTTAATTACTTTTAAACTTATAAACAATTTATTTCAATTGTTTACACTTTACCAATTAATGCATTTAATCATTCAAGAATGTCATACTCATAAGATTTCATCACCAATGATCAAATTTCTCATCAACAATCTACATTATATACCTTATATAGGATTTCCAATCCATAAAAAATTATTCTCCAACTTTGTTACTTCAAATAACATATTTAACTCATATATTCGTAACTAAACTATTTTCATGAAAAATACCAAATCAGTCCCAAAAATATTTCTTTTCTGGAATTTAGCATAATATAGTCCCATAATGAAAATATATTTTTCTCGGAATTTTTAAAATTCATTTACTATTTTTCAAAAATCAATTTTCAATTAATTCCTTAAGATTTTAGCTACCCCAAGTTTAACTCCAAAAATTCTCAAATCTTTGCAGGACCTTACACATGTTAATGTGAGCCTCCAGTTTAAATTTCATGGTCATCAGAGTTGTAGAACTCCGGTTATAGCGTTTTTCGTCAGAAAAACCTAAATATTGAAATGGTCATAACTTGCTCATTTTAAGTCGGAATGAGCTCATTTTTGGACAGGATGTTCTTTATACCATATACTTTCATTTCCCAAAAAGGCCTGAATTTTTCTCATAAATTAAGTGGCCAAAAATGCCCTTACAAAAACGTGATAAAGAAATTTTTTTCATGTTTTTGCAGTTTTTAAGTCTTTGCTAAAAAATCGATTCACACGAAAATCTACAATTGAATCAAAAATTAGAGAAAATTTTCCTTTTTCTCCATTTCAAAAATCTTATACACGTCTAGTTTTAGACTAATAAAGTGAGACGAAGTTCTTAACATGGCATTGCTTATATTCTTTAGTAGTAGATTGAATATTATCATGCAACCATTTTTACATTTCTACCAAAATGTCGTGGATCTGTTCGGATAATAGAGTTTTCTTTTAAAAAAATCATTGTTTTATTAATGAGATAAATTTTCCTTTCTTGTCCATTTCAAATATAGAGATACATGTTTAGTTTTAGGCTAAACACGAATACTTATATTCTAGGTAAATTGAATATTATCATGCTAACTAGGGGTGTTCAAAAAATTTAGTTTTTTAAGTTTTTTATCGAATCGGTCTATACCGAAATCGGCGGTACCGTTTTTTTGGTACCGATTTTTCAATTTTTTTATAATTTTCAGTACCGGTTGCGGTAATGAATTTTTTGGATTCAGTAAAAACCGAAATACCGAAAAAAAAAACCGAACTATAATAATTATTAATTAATACTTTAATTACTTTACAACTTCACTGACTCAGTTTTCAGTTACTCATTTTCTCTCTTTTACCGACTTGAGACTTCACTTTACTCTAGTTTTGTAGTCTTCTTCAGTCTTCTACACTAGTTTTGCAGTCTTCTTCACAAATATGAAATATTTTCTCCTCCATGGCTCCATTGAAGCTTCTCCTCCATTAAAGCTCAACGCCTCAACCTGTCGGCCTGCGGCGCCTGCCCTCTCTCAAATCTAAGCATCTCCGCCTAGACGCCAACGGTAAGTCGTGACTCGTGAGATCTCAGATTTATACATCATATACACTATAATACTTTCTGATTTTTGATTTTTGATTTCTTCACTCTGAGATCTGAGATTACTAGGTGTTTCGAATTTTTTGACCATAGTACCACAAAATCTTTTTGCTATATTTATCTTCTCATAATCTATATTTTTTTTTTCGACCGTCTATTAGGTGTTTGATAAAATTACTGTGAGAATATGGTTTGTCAATTAGACTTCAGTTTCCAAGTTAATAAGAAACTGCAGATATGATGGATTAGTATTTGTTTCTGTTGACTTTGGCTTGGACTGGTCATCAATATTTTAGGCATTATGAAGATAATTTGTACATTTTTAATGCCTTCATTTTTTACTGTAACAGTGTAACCTACTGTTGTAAACAATATATGCGAATGGAATATGATATTTTGTGATCTATAATTTGAACTTTGAAGCCTTCAATACTCAATAGTGTATTGTGTGTTCCAGGTTCATAACTACTTTCTTTGTAGGCTGTATGATCTTTCAAGTGTAATTATTGATAAATGTCCATTTGGCCTGGATCTTGTCTAGAAATTTGGATTGTTTTTATTTATGCTACATACAATGAAATGTTGTATTATTCTTTGGGCTACACCCCGAGAAAAAGAGGAGCCTTTCACTGCTCTCAGAAAATAGAGTAATTGACTAGGTTTTGGACTGGCAGTGGTATTATTTTTGATTCAAGTATCCCTTTCTCTATGTTTTGGACTGTATTGATTTTACATAATAAAAAGTATACATGATTTTATCCCTTTCTCTATGTAAGGCTCATTGTTTTGAGCATGTGCATGTTATAAATTATAATGGCTGAGCAGCAGTCTGAGGCACCCATCAACGTGGAATCGAATGCTGAAAATCTAATTCATATTGATGAAGAGGAGTTAATCTTGGATATGTAATATGTACCTACTGGGCTACTGGGCAGTAATCTTTGGAATTTCATGAGTAAATTTGGATATGTAAATTTGGTACTGACTACTGAATGCTTATGGTTAATAATAGTATATGTTTAAAGTTTGGTACTGAATGCTTATGTAATATGTACCTACTGCTACTGGGCAATAATAGTATTCCAGAAATATCCAGGTTTTTAATCTTGGATATGTAAATTTGGTAGTGAATGCTTGTATGGGTACAGTAAATCCAACAGGGTTATGACTTCTGATTTCATTTCATGAGTTAGTATTCTAAAATAGAGTGATGGCCTTGTTTTAATGAGTTAGCATTCTAAAATAGGGTACACTGGTACAGTAAATTTGGTACTGAATGTTTTATTTTGTTGCATAACAGAGTGATGGCCTTGTTTTGTTACAACAGAGGGAACTTTGAACTGGAAAAATCATTGAGGACAAGGGTAGCTTTGGCTCTTTGCAACATAGTATCATCTTATATGAAATAATTCACAATTTGAAAAAATAATTGTTTTCAAGTCTTTAGAATGGTGGCAACTGGCAAGTCTTTAGAATTGTTTTCAACTGACTTCTTATTTTTGACATAAAAAGCCTTATTTATATGTTCATAACTTCATATGATATCAGCCACGGTTTGGGGAAGGTAAACATTTACTTAATACACACATTAGTACATTACACATATAATAAGATACCCATCAAAGATCAAACCACAAGCAACTGAAGCAAGAAGCAACTATGTGGAGTCTGTGGAGATGGTTAGCAGTCTCTACCATGATGGATATTGGATAGTGAAACTGTGAAAGTCCACAAAGTACTATAAAACAGCCACTGTTTTAGATTTTTTAACAAAGTAAATCAGCTCTAAAGGGAAGGAAAAATGCCAAAGCATTAATAATTATATACATGCGGTATAACCGAAAATCGAACCGAAAAAACCGGTACCGAATTTGTACCGAACCGGTACCGAAACCAGTTATTCGGTACCGGTACCGGTTCTTGGTTTTTCGAGTTGTTCGGTTCGGTACCGGTTCGGTTTTTTCGGTACCGGTTCGGTTTTTTACCGATAAGCACCCCTAATGCCAACGTTTATATATTTCTGGCAAATGTCGTGGATATAAAGTGACATGAAGTTCCTAACATGTCATTACTTATATTCTAGGTAGATTGAATACTGTTATGCCTTTATTTCTACATTTCTGGCAAATGTCAGATATGTTCGCAAAAAAAAAAAGATTTAAAAGTCGTCGTTTCAGGAATATACTCTTATTTTGGAGTGGAGGAGGAGTATAAATAAGGCATTAGCCAACTCCTAATATCAACTCAGCAAACGCAATAAATCTTCAAGACACTGGTTGTTCACTCTACCTCAAGGGCTTCTGGCCTGCTTAATTTCCTTAGCATGCCTGGTTAATATGCATGCAACGCTGCATATGGACTTGGGGCACTGTGGCTAGGAGCTAAAGAGGGAGAGCTAACAAGCTGTGCCTTGCTTACAGAGCTCGATGCCCAATAGATATTTAGCGAGGCAGGCAGCCTTTGCTCACTCCCCCTCAAAGGCTTCTAGCACTACCTCAAGTGTGTAGAAGCCAGGAGTGTTTGGAGGGAGTGGACAAAAGTTTTCATGATGTGCTGCACTTGCCAATTGATACGAAAACAGCATCAGTTTTAGTGTGGTCTTTGGTGTTATTGTATGCAGCAGGTATTATATCAAAATGTTACCACAGCATCACCATACATATTGGCATGGATCATCCTGGAATATAGGTCATCTCTCTCCCTCTCTATTTTTTGTTTGTTTACATACAACTCTTGATTGTTTTACTTGGTTATCGCGTCAGATTTCACCCACTCCACCTACTCATGATCAGAGCCGTTCCTCAGCACTGGCGGGAGGGTCAATCGTCCTAGGCCCCGATCAGAAGGGCCCCAAATTATATATATATATATATAACACTTGATTGAAGATTTTGGCTCTAGGAATATTAGAAGTATCTTTATTCTTTCAATGAAAGTATTCTCATATATTTTGTTGTAGTCGAACTTTTTATATATTTTGATGTAGTCGAAGTGCTCATATATTTTGCTCTAAACGAACTATTATGTTTTAAGCTCCAGAAAGGCATTTTTTTGGATACAGCTTGTATTTTTACATTTTTTTAGTTGAAGACAATATTTCAAAGAGGGTATCGTTTTCATTTTTCGACTTATGAATATGCTTATAGAACTAGTTTTATAATGCTTATTCACCTTAAGAACATGCTGCAGCCTGACTTCGTGCTAACCACAGCTATTTCTGTCACACAGAGGAGAAGAAATACACAAGACACCAAACAAAACTTTTAGACCCACCAACCATTCATTTATCATATCATCTACCAAGTCCTATAGGCCCATGCATGACGCGTTTTGTATTTTCTATGCTAAATCATTATTATGTTCTTTATTATCTATGTACTATATATTGTCACAAAGCTTAATTCGTCTCAAAAAGAATGGTGAAAAATACTAAGAAGGTATTCTATTGATTGATGATAATTATCGACTTAAAATTTCATATCAACTTATTATATATATTTGAGAGGCCTTTTTATTTTGTACTAATTAATTTTAGCTTAATTACTTAACATAATATCAGAACTCTCGGTTTATTAGTGTTAGTTTCGAATCTTTCTTAATAATTGGTTTTATTATGGGTTACTTTAACAATAATTTTCAAGCAATTTTGTAACTAACGCAAAACAGGAGGCACTCTTTTGTTGCGAATAATTTTTTTTAACAATCTTGTACTTTGTGTATTATTCTTTCCGAGATTTACTAGATTTTTTTTTTCGTGAGATTTTTTCTAGTAATTTGGATGTAGCGCTTTCATCCCATTAGCCTGGTCGTAAGTAGTTACACTGATCGCACCTCTTTCCAGGCCAAAATTAATCTCAGCTCTCAATTAATCGAATGAACGATCACAAATTTATTAGCTACAAATAGTGCTCTTAGTTAACACTAGTCGTGGAACGAGACCCTAACGCTGTTTAGTGAGATTCTGATATATCTTTTTAGTCATTATAATCATAATGAAAGGTAAAAAGGTCAATATATTGATTATGATACTTCACCTTGGTATAATTAGTTAGTAACTAATTTAGTTTGAGGGCACTTTCAAATTTATTTTGATATTTTTTAACAAACAAAAAAGTATAATTATAAATCACAAATAATACAAGTATTAAGATAATTGGTGAGATATATTAGTGGCGGAGCCAGGATCTCCCAAAAGGGGACATCGGCGAACAGGGGGTAGCGGTGAAAATGGTGTGAGAATAAGGTGGTATATATTCTGAGAATTTCCGGTGAGTGGGGGGGGGGCATCACCCTCCGCCCCCCTCCGCCTCCGCCTCCGCCAGTTGGCCGGTAAATAATAGTAGTATTATTAAGATTAAGAAATTTGATGATGATGATATCTTTTGAAATTTGACCTGGTTGGTATATATTGTAGCCCTCCATAGTCAAATCACATGGACATGGTTTCACACTTCCTGGTGGAAATAAAAAGGAACAAAAAGGAGCAAATACTTTCTTTTTCAGGACCAATCTATTGCAATTTCTTGGAACTGAGAGAAAATATTTCCATCTATCTAATTACATCACCATCACATCTACGATAACAACATTTTTATGGGTAAATGTAAATTGAAAAGGATAAGTGGACCGGAAGAACAAAATGAATTTATTTCAGTAAACAAATAAATTGTACTGTCTAATTATTCGCTAAAATAAATTCCTTTTGTTCTTCTGATCCAATTATCATGTCTAATTTATTTATCCGCAGCATAGAGTTATTTCTACAATAATGTTTTGAAGTCTAGTGAAATTCTACATTTATTTTAAAGTTGAATCACACCATAATCACACATAAAAAATATAAATATAAATAAAAATTAATAAAACCCAAGATTCAGTCGTAATAGTCATTAATCAGACCTACGAAAATGAGTTAATCCCAACACACAATCTCCGTTTAATTTAATTTATAGTTGTGAATAATGAAATAATACCACTACATATCCACTTTAATATACTTTTACAACAGTCTATTTATATATACACATAATCATCTCAATTAGCAAATTTCCAGGTATAATTTCAACAATTTGAGAATTCTATATACTATGATACAATATACAGTTGTCTTTTAGGAGAACTGATGAGCCATTATTTTTTTTAATCAACCATATGTTGTTATAATTAAGCCTGTTTGACTTTAATTTTTTTTAAAGAATTCTTCGAGTATTGTTTAATTTTAACTTGTACCTAATTAATAGGAGTATCTATAGCTCTATTATCAATTAATCACAATATATAGAGAGAGAGAATGGATCTAAAACATACATTTAAATAACATATGACATACTTAATCTCAGTATATTGATGAACAAATTGTTTCAATGTAGTCTTCGGTCATACATAAAAACTGGGGTGGAGTATGACACATCAGCAAATTATAAAATAGTTGTAGAATAAATTGTGTCTCTGGTATTATTCTAGAAATATATATGTGAGTATCATTTTGTAACTGATGGATTAGCAGATTGTATTATTGCAACTGTATCATTTTGTAACTGATGAATCCTATTATCATAAAGTTAACTTTATGATAAATTGATCAATTGACCAATACAGTACTGATATGTAGCGAAAAATGACTAATTTTCATGTCCACTTAGAATTATGATCGCATGAACATACAGTAAGTTTCACATTCAAGTAAGAAGGAATTATATGAAAATATATAAAAAATTTATGGCTTTTTGGCCGTTTGAAATGGTCAGCAATGGGAGTTTCTATTATGTGTAGATATCTATAGATTCCCATGACCAATTGACAGAGAGAAAAAGACCCCTTCTTTAAGGCAAAAAAATCACTCCCTTTTCCTTGAGCTCTCTTTATTTATATCTCCCCTCTTTCCTCCCAACTTCATCACCAAGAAAATTTGCTTGGCTACTAAGCTTCACTCTCTCTCTCTCTCTATTCCACTCAAATCCAAAGCCCTTTCTTTTTTCACCTATTTACATGGTGATTTGAGCAGCCCATTCTCCATTACTTTTCTTGATTTCACCTCCTACCTCTATTTCTTGTATGTTCTTAGCAGCTTTCTGGATCAAAATATATACCCTTTTGATAATATAAATATGGAAAGTTTGGGCATGAAGACTCTGATCAATATGGAGCTAACTCAAGGGAAAGAAGTAGCTAATCAGCTCAGAAACCAACTACTTGATCAAAAATCAGGGGAAGAAATTTGTGAGGGTCTTGTGGAAAAGATCTTATCTTCCTATGAAAAAGCACTCTCAATGCTAAAGTCTAGCACTGCTAATTTATTACTGCGGGTGACCACCACATTGGACTCTCCTCCTCGTTCCTTTACTAGTGATGATCATAGTCCGAGGAGTGAGATTTCCGATCAACCCCACAAAAATGTCTTCAAAAAGAGGTGAGTAGGACTCTACCGTTTGAAGTAAATTTTACAGTTCCACAAGATCTCTCTCGCATGGGGTGGACCCCACATATTGTTCAAATGAGGAGGAGCTTGTGAAACTGGAGAGGTTGACGTGAAATTAACTTTGGTCAGTTAACCAATACAATGTCGACACGCGAGTCGGAAAATAATCTCTTTGTGTGTCAGCTGTATTAATCAATTAATCAACTTATCATCAAGTTAAAGTTAACTTCGTAATAACCGGATACTTTAGAACTATCTACTTGTTTTAATTTATGGTATCTTAATTACCGTGTGAAGAATATTATTGGTCTGGTTTAATTAATTTTTGGTGAGGAATTAAAATTTGCAGAAAGGAATTGCCGCGATGGAGTGAACAAGTTCAAGTATCCTCGGAGAGAGGGCTTGAAGGACCTACTGGGGATGGTTATAGTTGGAGGAAATACGGGCAGAAAGATATCTTAGGAGCAAGGTTTCCGAGGTGAGAAACAAGCTTAATTATATTTCTCCAATTTTTATTTTTATTTTATTTGAAATATAAAGCTAATATTATATATATACTACTGCATGCATAAAATATGGCAGTACTTTTTGTCTTCATGAAATAAAAGCAAATCCTAACTTTTCGGATCCGAGTATGGTGAAGTTGTTTGAAAATATTACAATTTCAATATAATCGGATCTGTTAGAATTGGATCACATATACGCACACAACAGTAAAAAATAATACAAAAATTTACGTGGTTCTTTAATTTGAATACGTCTACGGGAGCAACGTTCTTTTCTTTTTCAGATTGATTACATAGGGTTTACGATATAGAATATATAAAAAGATTATTCTTATTCCAACTCTAATTCACATTATAGCCTGAATATCCATAATGTCCTTATTAAACCGAACCAGAAAATTATTGTTCGCCGTCCAGCGCGTCCCGCGCTGCTTTTAGACTACCAGCAGTGTGTCCCGCGCCAGTGCTCCAAAAATCTTATTCTCCTAAGCTACCAAGGCACTACAGCATAAGCATGTCATTTGGCCTTGCATGCCAGTCTTGTAGAAACTTCTTACCGTACCGCCCTCTAACCTTCGGTTCGCTCCCTCACTCCGCTCTATTTCAATCCGCACTTTTTTTTTTTTCAATAATTTTTAAGTTATGAGTCCCAACAAAGCATCCCAATCATTTGCACATGTTCTCTTTCTTATCATCTTCTCTTTATTTATCTTTTTTTAATAAATATCTGACTTGTTATTAAAAAAATCTGTTCATACAAAATGTTGGTTAGATCAGATGTTATCATGCATGCCCACTTGCTCAAAGGTAGGCAGGTGTCACAAACTAGAGGACATATTTATTTTATAGGCCTGCCTGCCTGCCCACCTGCTTTTATCATGTAGGATAGACTCATGAATGAAATTAAATTGAAAATTCACATTTCTCTCCGAATCACCTTTTAGCATTCAATGATAAATCAAACCATTCCACCAAATTTTTGTCCTTCAAAAGCTGCCATAAATTGTACCACTAAACAAAACAAAAATTTAGCTGGTAAATTTCTAGTTCTCTTGCAATCGAGGGCTCATGTTTATCTAGTCCGTCTGGCAGAAAAATTACAGTTCAGATTTCTGAAACAAGTTAACTTCATAGTAAATTTGTCAATTGACCAATACAGTATTAACGCAAAGAAAAAAATACCGATCACAAACTTAAATGTCAATTGATGAATACAATGTCTCATCAACCTTAAACTTAAATGTGGTGGCACTTTACATTCGTAATGTGTTATGTTTATATATATATATGTGTTTCATTTTCACTAACAAATGGTGGTTCAATTTATTTATACAGAGCCTATTATCGATGCACATATCGTCATGCACAAGGGTGTTTGGCAACAAAGCAAGTCCAAAAATCAGATGAAGATCCATCCATATTAGGAATAACCTATAGAGGAAGGCACACCTGCAACCAAACAACTCATACCACAGCATCAGTCTCCCCCGGAAAAAAACAAAAGAAAGAGAGAGATGAGCAGCAGCTGCCAAAACAAACAGAGGAAACAGTCCTCCTCAAAACAGAGGAATTTGGCAGTAAAGTAGTGGAAAGAATTCCTTCCTTTTCCTTTCCATCCACTCTAATCGAATCCCCCGAAAATGTGGAAAACAATTTATTTCCCAAGAATAATTTCATGATATCCCAAGAAACATCAGAATCCAACTATTTTCCTCTGTCCCAATGCCAATGCTGCTGCAGCAGCAGCCATATGAACACCACCTTTGGGTCAGAATCAGATCTTACTGAAATATGGTCAGCTCCAAATTCAGTCACCAATTCTCCCATTGGGGATTGGGATTTGAATTTGAATTTTTCACTCGATCAAGTGGATTTTGATCCCAAATTCCCTCTTGACATTCTTGAATTTTTTCACTAGTTAAATTCTTAGCCACCCCACCCCAGCCTAACCCAACCCAGCTCAGCCCAGCCCAGCCCAGCATCGCTTGAAAGAGGTAAGTGTATGTTGGACATCATAATATGTGATTGGGATCCGGTTATCATTAGTTAATTTTATGGTAAATTGGTTAATTAACCAATACAGTACTGACATGCACACACAGAGGTCACCTCCCTATCTGCGTGTCGACACTATATTAATCAATTGACCAAAATTAACTTCTTGCTAACCGGTCCTCTGTAATTGTGTTGATGGAGAGAGTTTTTTGTAATCTTAGTTAGTTAGTTAGACCTTTGGGGATTACGTGAAAGTGTTGTAATCATTCTGTAATATAGAAATTGTTACCTATTAGACTTTTGTAGAGAATTTAGTGAAATCCCTATTAGCCTATTAATTTTATATTTTGAATCGAAGAGAGTATGACTTAATACTTATATATAGACTTGTTGTCAATCAATATCTTCAATTAAGTTTTCTTGAAAAGTGAATTGAGTGGTTTGACCCAAGTCGTTACGGATCAAATAATTAAAATAGAAAAACAATACAAAGCCAGCTTCTTAATCTTGCTTCAAAGTTCAAATGATAATAATTTAAATTCCTTATAAATACTAAGCATTTGCATCACTAGAAATTTGTCACATTAACATTATCATACCTCTAAGGGGTATGAAAGATAGGTAAGTAGTCTCTACCAAAGGCTTCTAATGAAACAAAAAGCTAACAATATTGGGTTCAAGAAGCCCAATATCTATTGGGCTTACGAAGCCCAAAATATAGGGAGTTTAAGCTTTGTGTACTTCAACATTTTTAAAGTTTAAACAGTTAATCACACACTAGGGGCTCCAAGTTACTTTCAAGCCCAAGCCTATATATATACACACACAAAACACAACTGATTTGGAAAAAAAAATTCTCGCTCAACCTAATAAATCATCCAGACCGTCCAAAGTTTCAAATAAATTTAACCCTTGAAAGTGCCCGAGGCATGGGTTACACGATCTAGTATATATACATGGTAAAGCTTAGGCTTGCATTCTTGATCAATGAGGTTTTTTTAGAAAAATAATATTTCCGTATCATTTTTTGATATTTTCACGCGTAGGGTTTTCATATTAAATGATATGTCGAATTTTTATTAACTAATATGTGAGTCATATGTATAAAAATATCAAAAATGATATAAAAATATAACTTCTCTTTTTTTATATAATCATAAAGGCCAAGCAATTATGCCCAACTTTTGACATCACAAAATTTGGCAATACTATCATTTTGTACCTTTGACAAGAAGAATGAAAAGGTCGCACATGATTTTCTTTTGGATGAAATGATGATCTTGGATGAAAAGTTTTGAGAATTTTTTTTTTCAAAAACAAAATAATCTTAAAAATATGAAGCATAAAAATAAAGAATTTTAAAATTTGTATCCAAAAATCTTGCCACTCAATTTATGGATATATAGGGGTTGTATCCACAACGACCGCCAAGCTTTTGACTCAATTTATTTCTCAAGTACAATGGACCCCACTATAATAATGATTCCTAAATCCCATATAAAGGATTGCTCCCAGCAATTGATTGCTGTGAATGCAACCTCGCGTCACTAATCCCACATATCATATAAAAGTATAATGATTTCAAAAAAATATAAAATATAAAAGTATATATAATAGTTGGGGGTAGAAAATAATAGGGGGTTAAAAGTATATTAAAGGTTAAAGTTGGATTTTTGTTTTTAACCACCAATAATGCACCTAAAAGTATATCTTCATTTTATGGCAACAAATTCTCGAATAGCTTTTCTATTGTCTTATTTACTTAAAACTTTTTTCTACCGACAACCCAAGTTTTTGTTAGTCAGTTGCCAGCCAACAGGAAAATCCCACATCCCATCTATTATGTAGTACTATATATGTCCCAAATTAAATATTTAATTTTAACCTCTCTTTTTAAATTGATTATTTATAGAGTTATGAATTAAATATATATAAAAATATTTTGTAAATTATAAAATTAAAATTAGTTATAAATTATATATAAATATATATATATATATATATATATATATATATATATATATATATATATATTAGTTTCTTTTAGTTATAATTTCTTCGTCTATATTTGACAAATAATAATAATTTAAATATGTTCAATTTGACTCAAAATAATCAAAATTAAACATCTAATTTGAGACGAAGAAAGTAATACTTATTTTTTCAAAGAGTCCACGAAAGTTTTCAGTCAAATTATAATTGTGATGTATGTGCGTACGGACATGTAAGAATTAATAATAATCCTATTTTAATTTATTATATCTTTTCGCATATACTTTCACATTGATTGCAATTCAAATTAATATCAAAAAATAATTAGGACAAAAAATTAAAACAAAAATGTCACCTTTTGGTAAATACTAAATAAGCATGAAATTAACTCTCAGCCGTACAACTCATTTTCTATCAAGGATCAGTCATTCAATTATTAATTGAGAAATTTGACTTCTTTGTCTTTTTCTATTTTTAAAATTTTAAATCTGCTAAATATCCATTACCATGCACGATCTCATTTACGCGTGATTTCAACATAAATAACAATATATTACTACTACTACTTATCTAGCTTTTCAATGAATAGTTCACTCGTCAATATCATAAAACCAAGGGGTTTAAATTTTAATATTTCTAAAGTTTTGTGTAGCATTTATTAAAATAATATTTTTTTAAATTAACGTAATTCATTATATATTAAAAAATAATAAATGTTGATAATTTATAATATGCATCACTATATTGATTAAAATTAAATGAATTTAAGTTAATTTTTTGAATTTGAAATTAATTTTAAAAAATTAATAATGAACAAATACTTTATAAGGAGAAGTATATATTAATTTAAAATTGATAAAATGAGATAACTTAATTAGAACTAGTGGTGGACATTATATATGTATTTTTCATAGGCACTGAAAGAGAAGAAGTGGATAAGATAACTTTTCATAGAGTTGAGAGCCGTACTTTTGGTGTTGCAAAAAGAACTAGGAGGTGATGTCATGCTTAGATAAGCATCTTGCAATATACGTTGATGCCCCCAATAATGCAACTCAAAAAGGAGATGGGAACACTTTTTCTCAAATGACGTTATTATAAAATTAATTTCATGATAAATTAGTTAATACAGTATTGACACACAGAAAAAAATTATCTTTCGACTTGCGTATCAATACTGTATTAATCAATTGACCAAAATTAATTTCATGCTAATCACTATCATTTTTCTCTATTCATTTTTTGTCAAATTGAAATTCATGTTCTAGACCATGGTCTTTTATACAACTTAATTTCTCCATGTAGAAAAATAAATTTACTTATTTAACATTTGAAAGGTCAAATATATCACATATACTCTCCCCTTTCTACTAACAAGAATTTCATTTGACTTGCATTTTGTGTACATATAAACTATACATAGTTTTAAGAATAGTGTACATAACATAAATAGAAAATAAGCAAGACCTACTTACTATTAAATGTTTTACAATAACATTTTTATTTTTGAAAAGTAAAGTTGCCTGTTTTTTAGGGTGGTCTTGACAACCATTAGAATTCCAAAACGCTGAATTAGTTGTGGCAAATACAAGCCACCAACTCCAATAACTCTTAGTGGGCAACCATTTTCTTGTGACCAAACAAATTCAAAGTGGTTGGGTTCATTCAACCCCTCCATTTTGATAGGCTGCCCTACTATTTCGCATTTTTGTGGAGGCACTCGTCTCACTCACCACCAACCACCTCATATAAAACTTACTATAATTGCATCAGCAGGGGAGAGAAGGATAAAAATATGAATAATGTTAGAGACACAATTTATTCTATAATTATTTTATAATTTGTTGATGTATCATACCTCACCTCAGTTTTTATGTAGGATCGAAGACTACATTGAAGCAATTTGTTATCAATATGTTGAGGTGGAACACATCAGCAAATTGTAAAATAGTTGTAGAATAAATTGTGTCTCTAACATTACTCTAAAAATATAAAGTCATGCATAGAAGGAAGTGACTCCTGTACACTACCAAAATACAACTCACTCGACAATAGGCAAGACAAACATGTAGTGCAGAACTAGACATATATATAATAAAGAGTAATGCTACTATCACATAAAACTATCACATAAACATCACATACTGGTGATATGGCAGTACGTGATTTGTTGTTGACATGACCCACTTAACTCAACAACAAATCACATACAACCACATCATCATTATGTGAGCATTATGTGACTCACTTTATGTGATAGTAACATCATTTTATAATAAAAGACAAAAACAAAAACAAACAGGAGAAAAAGTAAAACTGAATTTGGACACTAATCTATACTATAATAATCTTAATAACTAGTTTTTAATCCACTTGCCAGCCAATTCTGCCATTGATTTTGTGGAGGATCCGCCATCGCTAAGAACCTTGGCAGCTGCATCTTTTAGGTCTCTCATCCGGGTCCGAACTCGCTTTCCTTCTTCGCCTTCCATTAAGGCCTTGACAACCTTGGCAATCTTGGCCCGACCCACCAGACCATTTTCATCCACTTGTGGCCTCAATGCAACTTTTAGGCCATCACTAAGCATGACTGCATTCATCTTTTGCTCTGCGTAGAGTGGCCAGGCGATCAATGGTACGCCATTAACCACGGTCTCCAGAATGGAGTTCCAACCGCAATGGGTTAGGAAGCCGCCGGTCGAGTCATGGCGAAGAATCTGGGCTTGAGGTGCCCAGGAGGGTACCACTAGACCATTCCCTTTGGTCCTCTCTAGGAACCCTTTTGGCAAGAAATCAAAAGGGTCCTTCTGACTTTCGACATTGAAGAAGTTAGCATTGGCAGCTTCATTATTTGGACTTCTAACTACCCATAAGAATCTTTGCTCACTCATTTCCAAACCCAAGGCTAGTTCATTGATCTGATCAGATGAGAGGGTCCCACCGCTCCCAAAGGAGATGAACAAGACAGACCCACGTGGCTGATTATCCAACCATCTCAAACACTCGGACCCATCAGCAACACTACTTGAATCTATTTGTATGAGAGGCCCAACCGGGTAGACTGGCGGTATGTCGGACTCCTCTTGCAAAGCTTTGATAGCACCTTCCTCCAAGTCCTTGAAGCTGTTTACCATAATACCTTCAGCCAGTCTGTACCTCTTGGTATGGTGAAGTATCCATTTATATGCATCATTCTTTCTGTCCTGAACAGGGTCAAGTAGATCCCTCCCATGAATTGGTATACAACCTGGAAGTTGAATCGGTCCAGATAAGTCTCTATATTCGCAAGATTCTGCCTCATCAAGCTTTGGCAGATGAAGGAAGAACGATAAAGACATAGCTGTTGAAGGAAAGAAAATATACGGCGAGACCTTGAATTCATTTGCTACATCGAATGCATCAGTACCAAAGAGATCAACAACCAAAGCAACTAACTTTTTTGTAGCAAGCAAAGACTTAAACACGTCACGAAGAGAAGGAAGAGAGCGTGCCACGGTGATGGCTATTTGAGTTTCGATATTAACATTGGAAGGTAAGTCATCCAAGTTAACCGGCGGAAGAACAACGTAGGCTATACCAGCAGGAAGTGCATCAAGAAATGTCTTTTGAGCTTTTACTAGAGGTCCATCGGTTGGGACGATTAAAGTTGCAGTGAATTTGTGTTGGCTAATGAATCTTTTGGCAAATTGAACAAGTGGGATGAGGTGACCCATCCCAGGAGATGGAAAAATGGCTATATGGGGTGTGTTTTCCATGGGAAATAAACTTTGCAAACGCTCTATGCTTGAAAAGAGAGAAAGTTAGATGAGGTGAATAAGAAAAAGAGATATAGTGCTGTTTTATATAGGAGTTTGTAGTTTTTATTCACGTTTTATGTGAGGCTGTGAGTTTTGTGAGGCGGAAAGGTAGAGGAAAATCAATAAATTTATTAATACTACTTTTGTACTGGTATTAAGAGATAACAATACAATTTTAATTATAGTTTTTTACATTTTGTATTGTTTATACTTTTACTTAGGAGTTTATAGTTTTTCACGCATTGTATTGTTTTTTCAAATTAAGAATTTTAATTATAGCACCATTAATATAATTCTTAATTTAAATTGGAAATAACTTTATAATTAAAAGCTACTACAATAATAATTTTTTTTATAAAATATCCTACATAAATAATCACATTAATAATTAAATATTTATTTTTAAATATCAATACAAAATTAATAATAAATATCTCCATTGGATTCATTTTATAATTGTGGAGTTTGCTTTGATGACCATGGAGTCGTGTGGGTAATATTTATCTATAATGATTCATGGTGGGGATCTTGGACACAGGACAGGAAAGTTTAGTTTAGATGTGAGAAATTTCTAGCTAGGTGAGATAGGCACACATGGGGGTGATGTCCCAATGAAATCTAGAGGATAGAATATTCGTACTTCGTGTGCTGTGCTGTGCTGTGCTCACATGGTGGTGATGTCACCACAAAGCTAAGCCTTATGTCATGGCTTTGCTAGAGAAGTCCAATTGGCACCATGAATAATTGATGCCCCTAGTCTTATAAACTGTTTTTTGCATTTCTATATCTGAAAATGTAATGAAATCAAATTTAAGGTTTAAACTATAAATAATGCACTTAATTTATATGTATGCATATATTCCTTCTGTTAATTTCAAAATATAAAATTATTATTAACTATTTAAAAGTCAATTTACTACATTCTAAAATTAAAATTATATAGCTTCATTTACTTTTAGTCAATACAATAATAAATATCATAAATTATCTAAAAGGTGCTACATATTAAAAAAAATATTGTTTTATAATTTTAAATGAACCAAACAAATTTTGAATTTGAAAGCATCTCAAATTGACTTTCAAAAAGTCTTATATTTTAAAACAAACGAGTACTATGCAATAAAAATATAATTAAAAAGAGTTTAAGATGTGAATGCATGATGACAATAATAGAACAATAAATCAGAAATACTATCCAAAAATAATACTAATAAAAATAACCAGTCAAAATGTTAGGTTTGAAATTATAGATGCAATTTATGTAAAATGATCTTTGCTTTTTTGGGGTCTCGTTAACTTGCCCAAAATATAATCATTAACTTTTGGCAGACCAGAAAGGAAATCAGTCTGCCAAACACACCACCCCCCACCCTAAAGAAAGTTACTCTTGGTATAATCCAATCCCTATGACAAAGAATCTGGAATCCTCAGATTAGTAGATACTGAGGATTAAAATCTAACTAGGATAAAAGCAGAAAAGAGATTATGAAAATACAAGAATGCACAAGAGTAATTGATTAAGTATATATAGAAATAAATAAGGTGTGACATGTGCTTATCAATAATAAAAAAATTCCAAACTCACCACATCCTGCAACCAAAGAGCACTGCCACAGCCGCCAAAACATAGTATCACTAGACAACCACTAGCACCACCTTTCAATTAGCTATCATGACTACTCCCTTTCCCATGATGAATACCTCAAATATATACCTAGCATTAAATTTGTAAAAGTTATATAAAGTTAAGTTCTTCAACATGAATATGCATTTCATACAGATTCAACTTTAATATTTAATGCCTTAAAACATAGTAGGCAGTACACTTGAATGTATCGATATCTATAAACTCCAACAATTGGCAAGACAGCTCAATTTGTAGTCTTTGAAGTTTGAACAAATGGCAGCAATCTTTACATTACATGTAAGAGAATAAAAGGTCCATCCAAAATGAGGCAATTAGATGTTCTATTGCTGCAGGAATCTTTTACTTGAGGTTGTTTATTTAGCATCTTATATCAGTGTTAATTTCCTAGGTATGAGAGCTTCAAGACTTGGATAATCCTATTTTCCTCAATTAAAAAGGAAAAAAATCTAAAAAGGTTCATTATGCCTTTACTTAGTTAAACCATAATGACCATGGTCAGTAGCTTCAACCCAGGATAGGAAGGAAAGAAATAATGAGTTTCCATTCAATTTGGAAATTTCAAAATCAATATTCAAAAATTCCATGGCTAAACACTTTCTTTATAAGTTCCATGCTAGAAGTCACATTAAGCATGATCTCCAATCTAATATTCTAAGGAAGAACCATCCCAAACATTCAGCAAGACCTTAGGTAATACATGAAATGAAATAAACCAATATATTCTCATAAGATGTTTTGATAATGCTCATAACTAACTGGAGCTGTGGAAACAAATTCACCTGCAAAGGCAATTGAGATTTTTTATACAATACGTTTATGAAGCTGCAAAAAAAAATGTCAACATCCTTCATTTCATAGAATAAGGCTGTCCACTTATTCTACAAAAGAAGGGAAGATAAAGAGAAATAGCATACCTCAGCTTGAGAGTTTGAAAAAAGAAAAGGTCATATTCAAATACAAAAAAATAAGGTAGGTATCTGAGAGGGACTTTTATTTTTTTCTATGAGAACGTGTACGGCAGAACTTGTTTGTCTTAGGAGTTAGGACAATCAGATGGAGTCTAGAAAGATTAACACAGTCGATACTCAATACTGTAATTAAGAATTATTAGATTTCTTTATTAGATGTATTTGTGTATGTAGTTCACCTGTTTCTGCCTGCTCTGCGTAGTTTCCTATTAACATATTTCAGAAACTACAAAAGCACTGCTCCATTTTAAAGAAAATGGCCAAGGGTGTAAATCAATGCATAAATCATTGAAAGGTACTTCGGGTTTGCACATGGCAAAGAGCTCAGCTTGACAATAATGAATAAACAACAAGTTTGTTGTATGCAAAATATTATTTTAGGTCCTATGTCACTCCTACTACGACATTGCTGTTCTAGCTTTATACATTTTCCATTAGACATGTGGAACTATTCAGCCTTGAAGTTTACTTTAAGGGGAACACTATTTCCACTTGTGTTTTTGATATTTCCACACGGTTCCCTCTCATATGAAGGTGGGCCCACTTTATGTTCACATGAGAATCCAAATGCAACCTTAACAAATGTCAATGTTGTTACACAATATAGCATGTTATAAATTAACAAAAGATATAAGTTCAACTGCGTAGAATTCCATGCACCATGCAATGATACAACTCTTAAAAAATCAAGCACGTAATTATGTGATGGTAAAATGATCTAACATGATGCAAAGATAGGTACAGAGTTATATTCACTGCAGCTATAAGTCTCCCTTATGAGGCTAAGATGACAGTGACAACTGTATTTCCTTGATGATGCACATGACTAAGACATACTATATAAAATTATTAAGGTGTATATTAAATGGTTGGTTGCTACACACAACACAGTTATGGTCTGTGAAACGACTAAAGCAAAAAATGGGAAAAGGAAGCAAGAAATTAATTAATTTATAAACTCTGATTCCCATATCTTTCCACTATTTTAATTAGGAAAATTCATTTTCTGAAAATTCCTAGAAACTCTCTATATCTTGTTCAATGTTATAACTGATTCTTCTCCACCAAACATGAGAATTGAAATTTCTTTTATTAACTGCTCATGTCCTTCCTAAAATCATATCCAAAAGAATCATAAGTTTTAACCCTTCATTTCTCAATGCATTTGCAGATTAATTCAATAGAGTAGATCATCACACAGATGTAAACTTGGGCTTGCTTAACAATTTCCTAGTTCCTAAGTAAGTATGGTGATTGGAGCCAGCAACCTTGAGGTTAATCCTCAAGGCCTCTGCCATTTCACTTAGTCAGTTTACATTTTCAATTTGGCATTACTAGTTGTTTATTAGTTATAGGAAAGCACGTTGTATAAAATTGTATCCCCAATTTATACAAACTCATTCCCCTCCATTTGAGTAAGACTATGAAGCAACAATAGCCTATCAAATGCAAGTAATTAGCTAACACCTAACAGCAAAAAACATACTTCATTTCTCTTTGAATGTCATGGCTCAGCTGACACATTTATCTATAATGTTTTCCATATTTCTCAGTTTAAAATTGAACTTTAGATTTAAATATTAAATTTTTTTATAAAAATATTGTATGTTTTGTTACTGTATTTGTTGAATGTCTAACAATCCCCGACACATACATGGCTTTGAAGTCTGAACCATTTCAATGTGAAACGGAGAGAATACAACATGAATAAAGGGTACAAGGGCAAGAAATTCAAACAAAATGATTAATCGAGTTATTTTAGCTCATTTGTTATTAATTAGCAGTCAAAAAATACTAAAATTATGCAATAGTACTGTACCTCACTAATAAGTTTTTCTGAAACATCAGCTGCTAATCTGCTATAGACATGAAACTCACCTACATTTTAACATTATACAGTGAATGTAGCTTGATTTCTAATATACCGAAAATCACATGTACAAAATGCAGATTTTTTTACCTGAATTTGCGTTCGAAATTCGGGCGATTCAGATGCCGAAACCCGAAAGAAAGCTTCGGGTTCAATGAAACCCAGTGATGATAGGGTAGCAAGGGAGCTTTGTGTTGTTGGATAGCTGAGAAAATTAGGGATACAATTGCAAAATGCATGATTGCCGTTTGAAGAATTTGGGATCAGAGCTCAAAGATTATAATTTTCTCAACAATTTAAGCGCGGAAAGTACCTTTTTTAAAGTTTAAAGCATGAAGATTTTTAGAATTGAAAACTATACTTTTCGGCTCTTTGGTGTTACCTTTCTCTTTTTTTTTTCCTGTTTTTATTTTATTTTTTCACAAAATTAAAGTTACAAGAAATTAATATTAAAGGAAAATAATATTTTTATAAGAATCTCATCACACACATCTATTTATTCTATAAATAGCTATGAAAATTGTGATGTCAGTCGTTATGAGGTTGTTACAAATCTTCTCTTCTTCTTTTTTGTCCTATAAATTAGATTTTGTTACAATTTTGTTTTTTGAATTTTATTTATTTTCAAAATTTGATAAAATTCTCCTATTATATTTTTATAGTAATTGTACAAGCAATGCCTTGGACAAGTGAAACTAGTAAATAGTAAATGAAACTATATTGATGTTGTTGAAATAGTACAAAAATATTATAAATAGTAAACATGAAAATATGACTAATTCATTTTGTTTGCATAAATATTACTTTTTTTTTAATGTTATAAGTTATTATAATAATTTATCCTAACCTAACCTAAGAAAAGAAATCCAGGTGGAAGAGGGGTCTTCGATCTTCATAGATTACCTGTCAGTGTTGAATCTTATTTTAAGACATGCTATTAACATGAATTGAACACTCGACTCGACCTTTATATCAATAGAAGTGAGTACTACCAAGTAGCCATCGATCATAAATATCACTAACATTATCTAACAACCGAAAAATAAGATGAAATTCTTCGGGTTCCGAAACTATATATAAGTCCGCCAGTCTAAGGATGGGCCAACTGCCTGTATGTTTAATTTAATCTTGGGCCCTGGTTAATACTTCAAAAGTAACACCATTACTATCAAGTCCAATGACATGGTCTGGGCCCGTTAAGGCATTACAAGGTAAATGGTGGGTCCAATGACATGGTCTGGGCCGAAATCCAGTCCAAATAACAATATAGCCAGCCAGCCAGCCGTGGTCGCCTTGCTACCCGCAAGGCCGCAATAATCAGGTAGTAGAAAGAGAGATTCAAAAAAAAAAAGGAAGAAGAAGGAGAGAGAGGATGATATACCGAAAATGGAGTCTGCTAACAGGACCAGTTGCTATTCTGGGTGGAATCGTCGCCACTGTTGTTGTCGCCAATTACCTCTTCGTCAAAACTGTATGCTTTCTGTCTCTCTTAATTTTGGATCTTACTAATAGATATCTTATTTTCTTATATCAGTAACCGTGTTTACCTTTTGTGATTCATTCGATTGTATATATAATAAATCTCTGAATGTAATTTGGTTGTACTAAGTTTGTGATTATTGTAATGAAATTGTAGAAAAAGTTTAGGTTTTTGTGATATTCAGGCATATTTCATTTGTAAATTGAGTTTGAGCATTTCTCTTGTATGTAAATGCTGCTGGAAATAAGAAAGGGGTCAGAAAATAATAGAGAGAAGACAACTTTTTTTAAAGATCCATTACATTTACTTGATTATAGTTTTTGTGATTAGTTTGGTTATATATTGCTTTACCTTTCATTTGATCTCTTTAATCCTTTCATTTCCTTGCTTTTCCAAGTTCAAAACAGACCCTTAAAGTTTATTTCCTTATAGGGGACAGATCAGAATGTAAAGTTACATTACATTGGTTTGATAAATATTTGTTGATCAAGCTTTCTTTTTGGAGTTTGATAAATGCACTCTATTGGTTGTTCCCATTAGGCCATTATTTCCACACTAGTGACTGTTTAAATTTAGTTGTTAGATGAGCATAGATTTGGAAACTTATACTTTCCAGTTTGAACGTGTGCGCACACGCACACACATATATATATGAGATTTTATGTTTGTTATAATCTTGTTCGATTTATATGTTCTATTATTTAAGACATTTACTTCATTTGACTTTCTTTTTTTTGCTTGAGATTTCATTTCCTATGAAAACTTATTGTTCATATGTAAATTATTTTCATTTAATTTACATTTAGAAAATTTTAATTATTCTTGTGTTTTTTTTAGAAAAGAAATATTTTTTGTTTTATTTTATGGCAGTGTGGTGAGGTTTAGTGTATTGGCCGACGGCCAATGCGGTTTTGGGACCAATATTTCTTTAACCGGAGTACATGCGGTGTTGTTCCGGTCCAAGTTTATTGGAGGCAGTACGGTTCCAAATCACCTAATTACCAGTACCGCACTTGCACCATAGCCATCCCTAGACAAAAGTCACAAAATTCTTGTCACTTTGGTTACATAGTGTTTATGAATTTTTATGAAGAAATTAAGACAAATTATACTACCTTGGGTCTAAAAAGGAGCACTATTTTCTTAGTTTACAAAGAAAGTATGAGTCTAACATCTGGCACTTTGAAACAGCTATTGAAATGAAAAGTAAATTCTATAAACATACCCTAACCATTTATACAAAAAATGTATGATTGAAAGATATATACCCCACTATTGGAACGTTTTATCTGCCTTTGGAAGTGGTTTTGCCTTATAATATGGATTACTCTCTTATATTGTCATTTCCTGAAACTGTACTGCATTGTCATACTACTGAGGTTGCATGAAAACATCATGCTTGGTCTAATATAAGAGTGTTATCTTTTGAATTGTAGGACCCTCTTCTCAAAATGCAGCCCAGGAAGGGAGAGACTGCGTCTTCAACTCAGTAGAAAAATTAAAGAGGAATATGTGCATATTGAATATGAGCTAAGTAAGCCTGTTTCAGGCTTCAAGCTTGCTGCTTATGTCCCTTGCAAATGTGTTGTTGTTTAGAACATGAAATTTTACTTGAATAAAGTTGACATTTTAATTGGTTCAGCAAAGCCACTTGATCGTGCTGATGGTTCACTGAATGTTCGACAGTTACCATTTTTCTTCAGTCTACTTCATTGATGTTCATTCAAATTCCATTATTTGTTATCATCAACTCTTTCGGCTATTCAAAATAAAGTTGATGCACGTCTCAAATCTGGAATTTGTTTGGGTTATGTGAAAGATTTGTACAAGTGATCAAACTGAAACACAATCACTTCTACAAATCTTTAATGTTTAATATTAAACCTGCTTTAATCGCAGCGGGAATAAGTTTTCCATTATGCATTTTTATGTGAAGATGACAATCCTGTAAGAATTCCATGGAACAGGGAGAGCTCTCCCGTGGTTATGTAAATTATTTGCCAGTTCTACTTTCAATGGATTAGTAGAAAAAGTCTACAGTATATGTATAATCTTCATCCATTCAGCAGCATTTCCATCATCAAATCATTCCAAGTGTCTATCGGGCCAGGCAAGCACCAATGCAAGCAATCTAACTGAACTCTTGCATTCTTATCTTTACCAGAAAATGGATGATACGACCTGTAGGGTCCTGGATGCCCATCAGGCCTCAACAACGAAAGATGGGTTGTGTCAAATAGCCTCAAAGCCAACCCCTTCTCTGATCCCACAGCCGCTGCCTTCTTAAATTCGTCTACTTCAATATTGCGCATTGCGCTGTCCACGTCAACTAAATCAACCTCGCCTTCTTTAAATGGCACGGTCCTGTTACAATAACCCCCGCTGTTCCACTCCCCATTCTCAAAGTGGTCAGGTGTGGAGGTTCTAAAAAATGTGTAAGCTTTGTGCTTCGAATTGGCGATGAACTTTAAGGTTGAATTTATTGCTTTCCGGTATGCGTACACAAATCCTACCTCGCTTATGTTCTTTTGGGGGCAGTTATGGCAGCCTACAATAGTGTTGTTTTCAAAGTAGATAGCGGTTTTGAGAAACCATTTCCCGCCACCAATCTCTATGTAATCAAAATCCTTGTATTGTTCAACCCAAACAGAATCAAGTTGGTCAAGATGAAGCTTAGCTATGTTTGATGAAGCTCCCCCGTTAATGTCTTCAAAAATAGCTGCCTTTATGAGGAAAGGAGACCAGATAACAGAAAGACTAAAGTTATATGAGGGGAAATACCATCTTCTGGATCTGTATTCCTTATCGTGGTATACTGCAACAGCTTCTTCCACCTAAATGTCAAATAAAATAATCATAATTTAAGTAACCTGAAGACGAGAAATGTGACCCTTCTCATGCTTACTGTTTTATCTCATTGGCCAAAACCTCAGTTCTAGAACTGTTTATGCCTTGATTTCTAGCTGGTAACTACCCAGTTCAAGCATAGGATAGGAATTTATGTTGAAATGAAACATAAAAAAAAGAAACATTATGATAAATCCCAAGAATGTACCCGTGAGAGAATGCAAAGCAACGACTGGACGTGATTACGCGAAATTGAATCGCCAATGAAGGCCATTGATCTATTCCTCATCAACCCAAGAAATCTTTGTGGATTAAACCTGGGTAATTTACAATCTCGTGGAGTCCACCTCCAGTAAATATAACCTGAATCCGGCCGCCCATTCGTCATACAGTTTTGATGATCTTCCATGGAGTGGCAACTGTTGTTAGTGTAAGATGGAGCAGTGGGATCTGGAACCCATTCTCCCTTAAAAATATCGCATTTTTCTGTTCATAGTTCATATAATTAAAAATTAAAACATATCAGAGTCAACACACAGAAACTGCAAAAGGAACATCAAGAAAGACTACAGGGGCATTATGC
The DNA here is from genome assembly GCA_020205605.1 of Panax ginseng. NCBI lineage: Eukaryota > Viridiplantae > Streptophyta > Magnoliopsida > Apiales > Araliaceae > Panax > Panax ginseng. The sequence continues at coordinate 104,352,026 of CM035142.1, read as the reverse complement.
AATGAAATTAACTTTGGTCAATCACGTAGGCCGGGAGGTGATCTCTCCATCTGCGTGACTTACCATGAAGTTAACTTCATGGTAACCGAATTTCTTTGCATTATACTTAATAAACGTGGACAAACACAACTAATTCCTTTGTGCAGAACAAGTAAAAAAAAAAATTATTATCAAACTTCGGAGCTAGAATTAACATCTATGTATATATTGACTATATAGGATACAGCTGCTTTTAATACCTGACAATTAAAGCTTGTCGTAAACAATTAAGTTCAATTTAAAAGAGTTTAAGTCCAATGCAATGGGGCCATTTTAGTGCAGGGCCACCAAACAGAAACAAGATAGATCAACCCACAATAGAATTATTTAGAAATTGATACATTTTCTCTCAAATTCAAAAGAACCAGGAAATATGCAACAACTACAATGGGGGTTGGGGTGAATTCTTATAGGAATTGGGGTTTGGTTCCGAAAAACAAATCTTTCAATTTGATTATTATTTTTCTTTTTTTGGTGAATCTGATTAATAAAAATCTGGCCAGTCCTCAAGAAATAAGATTAGGGTAGGGGGTGGATTTGAATAGACACTTCAGAAAAAGATAAAAGGCTTTTATCTTGAAAACACAAAAAATAAACAAATATACTCACCATTGTCAGAACCTTGGCTCTCATTCACCGGAACACAAGCCGGTTCCGGCATCTGAACCACCGGAAGCCGCGGCGGTGGCAATGTTTTATTCAGAAGAAAGTCAGTGTCAGAGCCCAAAACAGGGGGAAACTGGGGAACATTGCTGATATAGAATCGATAAACAAGACCCAAAAAAAGAAAACAAACTACAAATTTAACAAACATTTGACTGTGCTTTTGAGCTAATGAAAATGGGTTATAAAAAGAATCAGTTTTACGATTATTGATGTTGTTATTTGTTGATATCAAAGCTCATGGGTTTCATTTGTGTCGCTGAGACTTTATAATATTACAGCCTCTGCAACTCATTTGAAAGAATTAATGGATGAAGAAGATGGGAAATTAATAAAAGAATTGAAAGATGATGATGATAAGACAGATGAGAAGGGCTATAAGTAAGAAAACTTCAAGAAAATGATGATGAAGTGATGATGTGTGGGGGGATTTGGGGAGGTGTGTGGTGACTTCTTGTGCCATTGATGACTTCACTTGGGTGCAGGCCAGGTGCTGTTCTGTTGGTTCTACTTTCTACTTTCCACTCTAATTAATTAATGAAATCAGATATTGAGTCAACTATAGAAGATAAGTTAGATATTTCTTTTTCTTTTTTTAATAATAAAATTCCATTTAATTTAAAGAAATAAGTTGTGATATTATTCTATAGAAAAAAATATCTGTGGTATTTTCATTCAATTGCATGTTAATAATATTTGAATCCATTAACATAAAAAGAAAAAAGACTTCTTTGGTTTAAAAGGGAGAATACCATGATGAGTTGATTACCAGTTACATTCATTTGCTTCTTTAATACTCCCAATATCATATTTCCTCCGTTCCTAAACGATAAAACGATAATCTTTTATGAACGGAGGGAGTAATCCATATCACTCTACCGACAAATTATTTGGGATTAAGTTTTAACTATTTTTTTTCCTCTCATTTTGATTCCCTTTTCAATTTGGTTGTTTTTGTTTTCTTTGGATCCAATTTTATAAAAAAAAAAACTATACGGACATATAAATTGGACATGATGATAATTAGATCAGAAGAACAAAAAAAATTTATTTCAACAAATAAATTGTACTCTCCAATTATTCGCTGAAACAAATTCTTTTTATTCTTCCGGTCCAATTTACATGTGCCCATAGAAATGTTCATTTTTATAATGGGTTCTTTCTGCAACCTCTGCTTTATTAGTTCTCTTTTATTTATATTAAAAATTTGTTTAGTGTTCACTAACCTATGTTGATACATGTGACAAAATCACAAAATCATATATAAAGAAGGGAACTATATATTACTCTTTTATTTTATTACTTACAGTTCTACGTTACAAACGAATTCTAACATAAATAAAATTAGTCTCAATTTTCTTTTATTTATTAGAGCACATCATTATGTTGATATCAAAATGGACCCATTCCATTTATAGTCTTCTAGGAATCAAAGTGAGGCCATCAGTGAGACTTTGAGAGTTGCTGAATCAACCTGTCATCCTGTCCCTATATCAAGGGCACACAGTTTAGCATGGATACATCTTTGTGCTTCTGTGTTATGATCTGACCTGAGTCCAACCAGGCCTATAGTAAGGCTCATGACTTGGTACGTACTGCAGTGGACCAAATGACCCAAGTAATGCCCTGGAGACGTGGATTGAGCCTTATTCTGGACACTGATTTGGACCGGGTCGTTACAATGTATTTGACCCTTCTCTTTACTGGTAAAAAATAAAAATAAAAACACTACAAACTTGGTTAAATTGACACAAAAAATTTACACACCTTGTATAGTTGCATATACAAGTAAAGAATACAGATAAGCTATATTTATGCACAATTTAACGGCGCTGTGACAATAAATAAAAGATAAGCCTTTAAACATATTCACGACACCAGAGGCAATGTAATAATCTTCCTCTCAATGATTTCTGAGTAAAAGTTGTTTCGATTTCCTCTTTATAAATCTTTGAAGATGATGGTGTACCTGGACTCCAAGATATCACAGCTTCGGGATATTTCATATATGAGAACGATGGTGGCGGGAGATCTCTAGTTTCTGAAATGATGGAACTCATGTAGCTGCTCTTGGAGTTTTCATGCCAAATCCATGCTTCACCTTCTCAACTCTGTCAAAATTCTTGTCATTAGTGCCTGAATTTATATTCAGAATGCGTTTACATAAATAATTAGTACCGTTCATATATCATCAATGTACATGCAATTCGATTCATCACAAAAGGTGAGAATGAGAAGTGATAATTTAAGTGATTAAGTAAATGGTGAATAGTTAAACTAATTTGCTCTACCAATTTGGTTTAGCCTGATGACAGGTTAAATCTTCTCGTGAAAGAGGTGGGTTGACCATGAATCTTTCTTGTTGGACATCTTCTTCCGAAACTACTAAGCCGACTTGAACTATCTCTTAAGGACCTGAACCAGTGGCGTTACTAGATTACTAATGTCATTTCGGCTTGACCTATTATAAACAGTGCATCATAACCTGATGCTAGTATTATTTATTCCACACCTCAACATAACCATATTTCTCCTTTAGGGATGAACCTCGATGTCATGATCCTTGCCCCTAATGACCCACACTCTAAACTGCTCCCTCTCACCCCGCAAACTCAGTGTCTTAAATTTGAACCCGGTTATCCCTTGTGATAGGGAGTTAATTTGTACAACAAAAATGAGCAATCATTTAAAGAACGAATAGAATGAACCATAAAGAGAATAAAAGTCTTACGTTGGGGCAAGTTTGCCAAGGCTATGTAGCTTTTCACCTGAGACTTCATCTAGGACTCTCCCTGACATCTCAATAATGTATGATCTATCTCTATCAGTTGGGAGTCCTCTCTTTCCAAGCAATTTAAGGTCTCTTTGATGAAGCTCCCTCCCATTTACAAGCACTCTGGTATTTCCACCAGCACAATCCTCTGGCATGGGATAATTAAGTTCTTCAATAAACGGCTGCCATAATAAAGAACCAAGTCTTAGTTTTTAACATTAATGAATATACAAGCTATCATTAATATGGATCAATATTTCTGCATCTGTGTAAGTAGATCTTACGGGAAGTATGCCAAGACAAGGTCCGCCCATCACACCCCAGAATCCAGCTCGGGAATCATACCTGGTGCAAATTGGGAGCAGGGAAAACCCTTAGTATTTGCAGTCAAGATGAAGAAATGTGTTAAGCGTAACCATTAAGTGAACAATTTAGATAGAATTTTTAAACAATCTTTGCTACACAAGAATAAGGGAACCTTCATGCATGAAAGCTGGGAAAAGTGGACGGACTCTCACAACTAAATTTGGATCTAATTAAGATCCAGTTATATAAATTATATGCTTACCAGTAATGTCCAGGTTGGATTGTTCCAGCTAGCTTTTCAGCCTTCTTAACCAACTGATCTGGTATAGGATGCCCATTAACTGTAACATTAGCTCTTTCCTGCTCGATGTTCTGACTAGATCTAGATTTGTCTTTAAAGCTCTCCCTGATAATACCTGCAAAGAATGATGCACCCCCTTTATTGGCTCTCAGTTGATCTTCTTCTCTGCACACATCCGTTGAATCTACAGATGTTCCCGTGTTGAAGAACTCATTGGATGATATCTCCAACTCAGTGACCACTGCTGCATCTTTCATGGAGTTTTGCCTTGAGATAACCTTCTTTGGCTTTACTCCCTCCTGCTCAGACTGACCACTGCTGTTTCCATTTTCAAATCGCTTCACCGCATCTCGAAGCGGTGAACCTGGAGACAGACTGGTTTCCTTTGGAAGCTCGGCAGAGTTGGATTCTTTTCTTGTAGTAATCAAAGTGTCTGAGCTATCCTCATTCACAGAAGTACAAAAAGATGTCGAATGACAGCTTCTCATCTCGGCAGACTGATTTGAGCTCAAACCCTGTCCTGTTGATGGTGAAGCTAGTTTTTTATCCATCGACTGAAAATCATAACCTGAATTATCATAATCAACTGATGAGAAATCCTCGCTATTTGCATTGCTATGGTAATTTGAAGCACCATCTTTGGTCACCAAATTAGAGCTATCATCAACCTTTGCAGGAGTTTTCTTCACTTCTTCATACAGAGAACTAACAAGTTTATTGTCAGTAACCACTAAAAGGATGATTTTAGAGCATGATGCACATCTAATTTTCCTTCGACTTTTCACTGAACGCATAACTTTCTTAGGAAGTTGGAGCAACTCAAAACAATTGTAGCATGCAACAAATGGAGCACCACCAGCAATAGGGTGGCAACAACGTCCACCACTGGCTAACACCACCCTTGGAGGACGTTGACGATTGAAACCACCCACTTCAAAGTTCGGATCATTATTCCATCTAGTTTTGGATTGTGGATGGTGATAATTACGTGGAGGGAGGTTAGTAAATCTTGGATCATATTCCTGCGAACTAGATACACCTGGATTTTCATGATGGTGAAACATTGGATTGTTCTGAACATCTGAAAACCTTTTATTATGGTAGACAGAAGGTGGAACTAGTGGAAGAACATGATGTTTGTTGTAGCAATGTAAACAAGAGCAAGATGGTGGATGCAGATTTATATTATGTGAATTTGGTTCAAGCATATCGAAATTTGCCATATACTTATTCGTATACCGTCCGGAGAAGTATGGATGAGATGGATGTTGTTGTAAAGGATGAGCTACTTGGTATGGAGGTTTCCGAAGCATTTGGGACCTAAGAGGATCCTCAAATCCTAGCACTTGATTTGGATTATGCATGGGAGGATGGAAGCTATGCATAGCCATTTCACGACTAGTCATGAATGGGGGTGGCGCAGCATAATGATTGATATAAGAAGGTCCTCCCACATGTTTATGAGGAATTGAATATTTCATTGAGGCCCTTTTTTGCCCGAAAGAGCCATCAAGGAACCAATTCTCAGAACCACCATAAGGATCTTGATGAACAACCCTCCTATCTGGAACCTTTTCTTTAGGCTTGTCAGACATATTAGTCCTACTAAGTTGATCCTTCAACTCATCCAACTTCCTTAAAAGATCAGCTCGATCTTGTTCAAGGTACTCAATCTTCTTTAACACATCAAAGTCACTCCTATTCTTTAGCGGTTGAGCTGCTTCAACATAATCATAATTACATCCCAATTGGTAATTGGAAGGACCTTCTTCCGAGTACTTTGAATTTAAATACCTCACACCTCCAACATCGGCCCTTTGGGTGCTACAAAACCGTTCCGTTTCACTTTTCTCACCAGTTCTCCAATCCAATGTACGCTCTGACCTTCGTGACCTATTTGCATTACCAACTCGGAGATTCAAATCCCCAAATTCTTTACCTGTATCATCTATGTTCTCATCCATCTCCTCTTCATTCTCAACAACCCATTTATCCGTTTTAGCCATTGAACTATCCCTATATTTATCAGGCATCTCACCCAAAATCTTCTTCCTCTCAAGCCTACCAGTAGAACTACCATTTGACCTGACATCTCTTACAGATCCATCACTCAAATTCATCATTCTTTTCTCCATGAATTCAAAATTCTCTGATGTGCAATGAAAATTCTCCAAAACCCCTCCAATTCTTTCTTCATCCACCTCAACATCATCATTCTTTGCTGGAAAAATTAGAACCGTAATAAAAAAAAATACCCATTTTACAAAACAAACCATAAAAGCCAAAAAAAAAAAGTAACATACATAGTATTTCCATCTTGTAACTGAAATTTGCCAATACATAAAAATCCCAACTTCGACCCCAAAAAAAACTAAAATTGAGCATAAATTAAGCACAAACATAGCTTTAAATGAACAACCTTATGTAAATACTGTTTCTTTATACATTATCTTGGATACCAGACACAAATTAACATAGGAAGAGATAAAATTCATGAAATGATAAAAGGGTACCTCGAAGAACAGCACCACACTGATGTACAGAGTAATCTGTGAGCTCTGGAAGCAAATTTTCGCACTTTGGGCAACGAACAAAACGAACTTGTCCAGGTTCAGACATTGAAGAGCACTGCTAAACAATCTTCAAGAAACCCAATTAGTCTCTGCCGTAATACTTTGTAAAGAAGGAATTTTATGCACCAAGGGAAATTTAAGGAAAAAATCGGAGAATCCAATAAAGATTAAAATGGTATTCTACTTGTACGACGTATGACTCACAGAAGCTGAGGAAAAACTATGCTTTTGTTTGGAGGAAGAGAAAGTTCTGAAAATATCCGACTTTTCTGCATCGACAAGCTTTTACATGCTGCAGAAATGTCAAAAGAAACAGACAGAAAGAGAATGGAGTGGGACAGAGAAAAGGTTTGTTCTGTTTTATACTATAATTTACTAGGGTCAAATTAAGTTTAAATGAGATTCGTGTACTAGAATTTTTAAAAATGATTAAGACTAAGAAGATTAAAAGTCGTAGTTGATTTTTCTTTCTCTATTTAAGTTGGAATTGTTCATTTCACTTTCATGTTATTGGTTATTGGTTATTGGTTATTGGTTATTGGTTATCTAAAATGGGGTCATGATTTGGATGAATATTGAATCCACTTATATTATTTTTTAATAATTATATTTAAATATTTATCTACCGCATATATCAAAAGTCGTTGTGAGATTACCACCAGGTCAACCATTATATATATAGAAAAAAACGACTCATAACAAATCTAGTTATAACTTTACTTGGCTAAATTTCTTTAACCGTTCACAAGAGAAATGGACCGTCAGTTTAAAAAATAAAAAGTGTCATTCATTATTAATAATAACATATGGATTAAATATTTTAATTATACACCGTTGAATTTATTATGAATGATCAAAGATATATTTATCGAAATAATATTATAACTAGGAAAGAATGTATGTACACAACTGTATAGTATACAGTAGGCTATATCTACGATTTTTTAGGTTTTGACGACGGTTTCACCGGTCGCCAAAACTATTATGAGTTACGACAACGTGAATGAACCGTCGTCATAGCTAAAAAAATACGTCGTCATAACTCGACTGTGTATATACATATAGCCCTTATAAGTAACACGTGTTATATACACAGTTGTGTATTAAACTGTAAGCATAAATGATCGGGTACTACTTACAAACCGTGTATATAAAATTATATATATATATATATATATATATATATATATATATATCTGATCCCTTCTTTTAGCGAATGTTAAAATAATGAACCAAAAGCGAATTGACTATAGCGACGGGTTTTTCCGTCGTTATAAGATACAAAATTTCCATTTACATAGCTATGTAAATGATTGGTTGAAAATCACTATAGCTCAAAAAATCGTCGCTATAGTCGGTTCGATTTTGGTTCACCATTTAAGGTTCGCTGGAGAAGGGAATCGTATATACATATATATATAGATAGCACTGATCTAAAGTATACCTCTTAAATAGTATACCTTTCTTAAATAACATACATTTATTAAAACTATATTGTTTTTGTGACGCCCCCAAAATTAGGTATACATCACCCATCTTGGGTCGTCAGATACATGGTACAAAATTCAAATACAACTTACTAATACAACTATCGTGTACAATACGACAAAACATAAGCTGTGAGTTTGAATACAATTATTGTCTACTCAGAGATTATATACAAACTCAAAAGGAGTCCTCGTTACAATTGTTAACACACTATTTCACGTAATAGTGAGGACTACTAATACTATCATCTGGTCCATCACTCCGTTCCCCGACTCGTCTCCAAATTTATATTCTCATTTCACAAGAAAGCGGTGAAAGAAAGGGTGAGCTCAACTAGCCAAGTAAGAAATATTATGACTAGGATAATGCAGAATAAATTATCGTTAGCCTTCAACAATGTTAAACTGATAAAATATAACAACATCAAGTTTAATTGCAGCGGAACAAGCAATCCATTAAAAGAGTCAAGTAGAGAATAAAATCTACTATCTTTTATGATTTAAAAGGTTTTCATGACTTTTTATCGCGACTCATCTTAATAAATAATCAACATCATCGAATCACCCCGCACTACTTACGGCCAAGGATATTCTTTAGTATCACGACCACAAATTATCCATGACTCTGCCCGAGGACATTCGTGTATTCATTTAATGGTCATGATCATGCCAACAACTGCTCATCAGTGATGCACTACGGGCCAATGATAACTTTTATCACATCATTTGTAACATTACGGTCATGATTACCTTTGAATAATCCTCGGTCATAATCATACCAAGTCCATCTATGCACCACTGAGCCACAGATGACTTTCAACATAATATAAACATGAGGATGATGACAATGATATAAGAATTCAATAAAACAAGTTCAAGAATTAATTTGTCCAAGAACTACTAATGTCCAAATTGTCAACATGATCATCGCTTTGTAGAGTAAAATTCAAGAATGATCGAAGAATATTTCCATGAAAAGATATTGGATGAAGCACAAATATCAAGGATATTCTACTAATTTCATGGAGTATAGAAGTCAAAACTTTAACCAACCGAGTATAATAAAGAATGGAATAACAAAAGAAATCACCATGCATGCAGATTGCGCATAGGCAAAAGTTATTCCAATGTAATACTAAATAACGGAATTAGTCGTGCAAAATTACATGACCGATGGATATTCTAATGAATAATAATAAAGATGCAGAACCAGTCCCACGTAAAACGCATGCATGATGGGATATGATATTCCAATGTAATAATAAAGCGGAATCAGTCCCACAGAAACGCATGCATGTGATATTTCAAATGAGAATAAGTAAATACGGAATAATAGAATAATGTCACCAAGTATAGGGTAGATCACAGATATAGGTTATTCCAATGTAATAATAAGCAATGGAATAACAACAGATTCTCTTTCATGAATAAGAAAGAATAACACCCTTACCAGTATAAAGAAGAACTAATTAAAGAAGTAGTGAAGTAATAGGATACTTTTCTTCTTTCTCTCTATAATTTCTCTCTCAGAGTTTCAATGAATTCATAAGAAATAATGAATGAATGAGCTTCTATTTATAGAAGAATGGAATGCATAAGAATAACACATGAAGCTATTCAGATTGATTTACTTTAATGGACGGTCCATAATTAAAGCAAAATCTTTTATATAAAATATAATATATTATATATATATATATATATATATATATATATATATATATAATATCAGTTCAACTGGTGCAATAGAATGATAATTTGACGGACAAAATTATAACAGCCACGGATGCAAGCGTTGCTTAATTCACGGAGAAAAACTTTGAGACTTACAGATGCTTAAATTCAAACCATCATCCAATAAAAACAAAGCAACAAAAATAAAATATATTATATATATAAAAACACTTATTACATACATATATAATATACACCACATAGATTTTTTTTTTTTTTTCTTTAGTATTCCACATCAACTCCCCACCTTCTTACCACTTTCGACATATATATATATATATATATATATATATATATATATATATATATATATATATATATACTAATAATACTAATCCACCAATTCCACTTTTCCACCAAAAATCTACTTTTTCACCATCTTCCACTCACACACACATAATATATATATATATATATATATATATTCTATCCACCACACACATTACAAACTTATATATATAAATACCCTCAATATTTTAACAACATTTATAATCATTATTATAATTCACAATATTAATCGACCAGGTCGTTCCCAGGAAAGAGGGGGCTTTCCAATAAGGATTTCTCCCTATTGGCGCGCAATTAGGTGACCAAACCTCTCCTCGACAGAACTTCTAGACATCGTTAATATTGCAAATAATAATATTAATAACTTTGTCGTCTCAATTATTGATTTTAACAATATATAAAATATCGACAATAATTGAATCAAATAACGTGAGAAACTATGCAACAATTACTATAGCAATAATTGAACAAGACTGAATGACTTCTCACATAAGCATCAATAATCAATACAGGTGTGCTTACTTATGTAACCACGCCAGACATCGTTCTTTCTTTTACTACCGAAGTAGTTCAACAATATCAACAGTAAAACTTCCGTAGTTATTTTTATAAAAATACTTTTTATGCGTTTTCTCAATCCGAGAATAATTCTATTGTGGGGTCCACTAATGATTTGCCGCTGTATTTAATATTTCGCTAAAACGAATATTCCCCAAACCAATCGAATATAATATAACAACTTGCATACTTTGCGTAATTTATAAATACTACCCACAACTATAACATTATATTAAATTTATTCCATAATATTCAAAAATGATAAATATAGAAAAATTCATCTTTATTCAAAAAGTTGGGGTCTTACAACCTCCCCTTCTTAAGAAATTTCACTCGAAATTCGAAATTAGGGTACGACCGGTATGTCGAAGAGGTAAGGATACCTTGATTTCATTTCGCATCTAACTCCCAAGTCATTTCCTTAACATCGTGGTTTCTCCACAAAACTTTGACTTGAGGTATAACCTTGGTGCGTAGAATATGTTCCTTCTTATCCAAGATTTGAAGCAGGGAACCTCTTCATACGTCAAATCTTCCGCTTATTTCGTCTTGGTTCTAACTCAATAATGTGGTTCGGGTCTTCCACATATTTACGTAACATGGATATGTGAAAAACGTTATGAACACAAGACATACTTGGCGATAAAAAGCGAGTCTATAGGCCACGGTTCCTACTGGCCTCTCCATCGCCCGTAAAATTCGAGGATGATATGCCGAACTAAATCGTAAATTGCGTGCTCATAGCATTTTGTAAACTAACCCAAAATCGTGAAGTGAATCTTGGGTCTCGATCAGAGACTATGGATACTGGCATTCCATGCGATCTTACAATCTCGTTTATATACATACGAGCAAGAGCGTTCAAGTGTATAAGTTTCTCGATTGGTAAGAAATGAGCGATTTGGTCAATCTATCAACAATGACCCAAATTGCATCAATGCCTCGGAGAAACCTTGGGAAGACCAAGAATTGAAATTCATGGTAATGTGCTCCCACTTCCATTCGGAATTTCAAGTGGTTGCAATGGACCTTTTGGTACTTGATGCTCGCCTTAACTCGTTGACACGTTAGACACCTTGAGATAAAAAATGTATCTCTCTCTCTTCATATTGCCCCACCAATATGTATGTCGAAGATCATGATATATTTTGGTACTCCTGGGATGGATCGCAAACGGTGTCAAGCGCTCTATCATAATTTTATACTTTAAATCGGGTCGTTAGAACACAAAGTCCGGAGTTGACTCAAGTATTCCTTCTTTATCGATTCTTGCTTAACAGATCGCACCTTCTTGCACTTTCTTCCTCATATGCATCACTCAGGATATGTAACTCGAAAGCGACTTTAATTATATCAATTAAAAGTGGGTTCTACTCAGATATTTGCCATCATCATGTGGGTCTCTAGAGTCTTTATCTCCATCTTCATCCTTTGCAAGTCATACAAAATGGGCCTTCATCGTTGACAATATTGCACTGCATTCGCGATATGATCTTCTACTCAATGCGTCAGCTACCACGTTCGCTTTTCTAGGATGGTATTGGATGGTATGATCAAAATCTTTCAACAGTTCAAGCCAACGTCGTTATCGCATGTTAAGTTCCTTTTGAGTGAAGAAATATTTGAGGCTTTTATGATCCGTAAAGATCTCCACTTTCTCCCCATACAAGTAATGCCTCCAAATTTTAAGTCAAGAGACAACAATTGCTAACTCTAGGTCATGAGTAGGATAATTCCTCTCCTATTCTTTGAGTTGTCATGAGGCATAGGCTATGACTTTCCCATGTTGCATGAGAACACATCCTAACCCTTTGCTAGAAGCATCACTATAGATGACAAATCCTCCGAACCGGATGGTATTGTCGTAAGGTGCTAAAATGAGTCTCCTCTTGAGTTCTTGAAAACTCTTCTCACATTCTCGCTTCCAACCGAACTTTGTATCTTTCCGAGTCGACTTAGTTAGTGGAGAAGCGATTCGAGAAAACCCTTCTACGAATCTCCAATAATAACCAGCTAAGCCGAGAAAGCTACGTACTTCGGTCACTGATTTAGGTTGCTCCTAGCTTTGAATAGCTTCAATCTTTGTTGGGTCAACAAATATTCTATGACTTGATACCACGTACCCAATGAATGCTACTTCCTCAAGCCAGAACTCGTATTTCTTCAACTTGGCATAAAGCTTGTATTCACGAAGCTTTTGGAGTATCAGCCTCAAGTGTTCCTCATGATCTTCACTGCTTTTGGAATATATGAGGATGTCATCAATAAAGACGACCACAAAGTGATCCAAATATTCCTTGAATACTCGGTTCATCATATCCATGAAGGCAGCAGGAGCATTAGTCAATCCAAAGGACATGACTAGGAATTCATAATGCCCGTACCGAGTTTTGAAAGCCGTCTTTGGAATGTCATCGGTTCTAATCTTCAATTGGTGATATTCTAACGAAGATCAATCTTTGAAAAGAATTTGGCTCCTGCAAATGGGTCAAACAGGTCATCAATACGTGGCAATGGGTACCTATTTTTGATGGTGATATGATTCAACTCCCGATAATCAATACAAAGTCGCGATACTCCCATCTTTCTTCTTCACGAATAGTAGCAGAGCACCCAAGGAGAAGTATTAGGACGAATAAAGCCAATGTCTAACAATTTCTGCAGTTGAATCTTTAACTCCACGAAGTTCAATAGAGCCATTCGATATGGGGCTTTGGAAATGGGTTTTGTGGGGTTCAAGGTCGATACAAAATTCAATTTCACGCTCTGGGGGTAGGCCAGGAAGTTCTTCAGGGAATACGTCAGGAAATTCATTAACAATAGAAATATTATTCAAAACTAACGTATTTTTGTTTAGATCCGTGATGTGGGCTAAGAAAGCTTGACATCCATTTTTCAATAAACGAATAGCTTTATGGCTTGAGATGTCAGTGATTGATTTTAATGGTTTAGTTGCTTGAATTCGCATAATAGGTTGATTAGGAATATGAAAGCTAATAACCTTACGAAAATAATCAATTTTTGCATGATGCGTAGTTAACCAATCAATCCCTAGAATCACATCAAATGCAAGTATTTTCAAAGAAATAAGTTCGAAAGGTAACGTGCAGGTACCGATTTGAATCAAACAAGACTTATAAACCGTGGATGTAATGAAGGTTTCTCCCAACGGGGTTTCAACAGATAAATCAAAATCCAATCTCTCCGGAGTCAAATTTAAACGTTGAGCGCAAGTAGGAGAAATGAAAGAGTGGGTAGAACCCAGATCAAATAAAGTATAAACTTCATTTAGAGTTTATGATTAGCTTACCGTGATGACCTCGTTCGGGTTCCTTGCTTTTTTAGGAGGTCACGACAAATGCTCTCCACTGCACCACCCGGCTTTGACTTTTTCGGGATGACCTTTGGTGCCTCCATCCTAGCTGAACTTGTCTTTGGTGAACGACAAAATCGGGCTAGGTGACCCTCTCTTCCACAATTATAACACGCTTTGGATGGCATCGCATAATTTTGGTGATGTGTCCCTCCTCCGCATTTGAAGCATATGATAGGTGGTCTTTCTCCTTCCTTAACAACGGGTGCTGGTGCTGACGTCTTTCCATCATTGTTGAATCTCCTCTTCTTGAAATGTCCATTCTTATTATTTTGGCCCTAATTTCTACCGAAGTGGCTACCATTTCTGGCCTGTTGATTCCCTCCACGCTTGTTGTCACCGCTTCGATGACTGCTCTCACTGGTATTATCATTTTGCCGGCTGCTCTCTTTTGGTTGCGTTGACTTGTTATCGCGCTCCACCAACTGAGCCCTATTTACAACATCTGAATACAAACACAATTGATGAGAAATAAGATGTTGACGTATCTCCGGCTTCAAACTTCTTAAAAACATTCGCGTCATTCTCTCTTCATTATCCACCAAGTGGGACGCAAACCGGGATAACTCCGCTAATTTTGCCTCGTATTGCGACACGTTCATATTGTTTTGCTCCAATTTGATAAACTCCACCTCCTTCATGTGACGAATACTTTCGAGAAAGTATTTGTCGTTGAACAGCTCTTAGAACTTCTCCCAAGACATCTTCAGTACGGCAGGTTGAGTACGTTTTACCGATTCCCACCAGTAATCTGCCTCTCCGCGCAACATAAAGGCGGCAAAGGGAACCTTTTGCTCCTCGGAGCATCCCAAGACATCAAATATCTTGGTGATCTGCTTTATCCATGCTTCCGCCATAAGTGGTTTTGGCTTTCCATTAAACTCCGATGGTCCCAGCACCTTGAACTGTTTAGCGGTGACCGCCCGAGAGTTTCCAGTGTTTCCACCTACATTTTGGACGTGAGCTGCTCTCTTTCATTGTTGCATGAATTGCATAAAGCCTCTGAACAATCCATCATTCATCATTTGGTCAGTGTTGTTGTTTACATGAGGATTGTCGCCTTCCTGATGCACATTCTCCTGATTATTGATATGTGGAGACTCAACGGTCTCTTGTGCTCTATTGCTATTCTCAACATTTTCGAATGTCATTTTCAGATACTGCCACAAAACAAAGGTTAATTGACATGTAACATAATATCTCTCAACTCTGACCAACCAATTTAAATACAAAATAAATTTTAGTAGGTCATACTAGCGAAGGAATTTCCCGTCTCTCCCCTCCTAGTTCTAGTCTCACATCTTAGCAGGATCATATCCCTAAGCTTTGATACCAAATCGTGACGCCCCAAAATTAGGTATACATCACCCATCTTGGGTCGCCAGATACATGGTACAGAATTCAAATACAACTTACTAATACAACTGTCGTGTACAATACGACAAAACATAAACTGTGAGTTTGAATACAAATATCGTCTACTAGAGATTATACAAACTCAAAAGGAGTCCTCATTACAATTATTATCACACTATTTCACAGAATAGTGAGGACTACTAATGCTATCCTCCGGACCATCACTCTAGTTCTAGACTCGCCCCAAATTTATATTCTCATTTCACGAATGTAACGGTGATGAAAGAAAAGGTGAGCTCAACTAGCCCAAAGAAGAAAAAATTATGACTAAGATAATGCAGAATAAATTATCATTAGTTTCCAACAATGTTAAATTGATAAAATATAATAGACATCAAGTTTAACTGCAGCGGAACAAGCAATCCATTAAAAGAGTCAAGTAGAAAATAAAATCTACTATCTTTTATGACTAAAAAGGTTTTTCATCACTGTTATCGCTGAGACTCAGTTTAATAAATATTCCACATTATCGAATCACCCCTGCACTATAGCCAAGGATATTCTTTAGTATCACGACCACAATTATCCATGCACTACGGGCCAAGAATATTTGTGTATTTATTAATGGTCATGATCATGCCAACAATCATCCATCAATGCACTACGGGCCAATGAGGACTTTTACCACATCATTTGTAACATTACGGCCATGATTACAATCGAATAATCTCTCGGTCATAATCATACCAAGTCCATCTATGCACTCTGAAGCCATGATGACTTTCAACATAATATAAACATGAGGATGATGACAATGATATAAGAATTCAATAAAACAAGTTCAAGAATTAATTTGTCCAAGAACTACTAATGTCCAAATTGTCAACATGATATCGCTTTGTAGAGTAAAATTCAAGAATGATCGGAAGAATATTTCCATGAAAAGAGATTTGGATGAAGCGCAAATATCAAGGATATTCTACTAATTTCACGGAGTATAGAAGTCAAAACTTTAACCAACCGAGTATAATAAAGAATGGAATAACAAAAGAAATCACCATGCAATGCAGACTTCACATGACAAAGTTATTCCAATAGAATACTAAATAATGTAATCCGTGTCAAAGTAAATTACATGACCGAGAAGATGTTCCAACAAAATAATAATAAAGAGGCGAAACCAGTCCGGCATAAAATGCATGTACAGTGATATTCCAACGAGTAATAATAAAGAGCGAATCAGTCCCGCCAAAACGCACAAACAGGATATTCCAGCGAGAATAATAAAGGCGGAATCAGTCCGCCAGTAAAACGCATGTATGAGGATATTCCAATGTAATAGTAAAGACGGAATAATAGAAGAATGTCACCAAGTATAGGGTAGATCACAGCGTATAAAAGTTATTCCAATGTAATAATAAAGCAATGGAATAACAATGATTCTCTTCATGAATAAGAAAGAATAACACCCTTCTTCATGTAAGACCCGAATTTTATGAAATAAAAGTATTCAATTTTTCTTATAATTACAATTCGGTAAATGGTTAAATTGATAAAAAGTTAAAGTTAAGGGTGATATATGAAATTTTTTCAAAAATACGCAAGTGGTTATAAAATATTCATTATTATTAGGGAATATTCGTTTCAGTCGTGGAATATTCGTATTTACGGCCAGTATGATCATTTATGGGCCCCATAATGTAATAACCGTCGGGATGAAGAAAAAGACAAATTAAAGTTTTTATAAATAATAAACAGTAGTGGTTATCGTTAACATTGTTGGAATACCCAGTGGGTAAAGTAAAGTAATACGCGTTGTTGCTTAAAGAAGACACCTGCAGTATTGCATGAAGATTTTTGAATTATTGATTCTTACGTAAAAGGCCTTCGCTTTCAATAATTGTTACGAGAATTACTCGCTCAAAGATTTTATTGATTCAATAATTACTGCGTTGATATTTATATTACTGTTGTTTTAATAATTATCACTACACAGTATTTTCTATTATTAGATCAATAATTCATATTATCTGAATAATATTATTAGATAACATTATTGGCAATGTCTAGAAAGTTCTGTCTAAGGAGAGGTTTGGTCACCTAATTGTGCGCCAGTAAGGAGAAATTCTTATTGGAAAGCCCCTTCTTTCCTGGGAACTGCCTGGTTGCTATTATTGTGATTCTGTAATATTATTTGTGAATAATTAATTATTGATTTATATGATGAGGAAAATATTAATTTTATGTGGATATAGATGGAGAAAATTTTTAAAGTGACAATTATTGAAAATCGATATTTTATCTTTTCTGATAAAATAATATTTTATTATATTATTATAATATAATAATGATGATATTTTATAATTAATGTGGGATATATGAGTATATGAGGAGGAGGAGTATTTTTGTTGCAAAGTTGTTTAAAACATGTTAAACATGTCGTGGGCCCATTTCTTCGATGAAATTTGATTATACCGTAAATAAATGCACGTATGTGGATTTTGGTCAATTCTCATTTGGAATTTGGAAAACTTTTTCTTCAAAGTTGTAGAGAATTGAATTTCCTATAAAAAGCGCGAGATTCAATTTTCCGATAAAAGGGCTATTTATTATGAATTATTGAAGTTCAAATAATTAATTTTTGAAGTTTTAATTATTTTTTATAAGAAAAACGTTTTTACATTTTGGGACTCATTTAACATGTGTTAGGATAAATTGATTTCAGATGCTAGGTGTGCGTAGGAAATTTATATAAATATATTATTAATTTATTAAATTTTACGCTTTGGTGTTCTAAGCATTTTCCTATAAATAGTGGTGCTTAGGTTAGAATTGAAAATCACACCGTAAACCCAAGTTTTCTCTGCTTCTCTCTATTATATCGAGCGTATTTTGTGAGTATTTTAGTACTTGAGTATTGCTATACGGTGCAAGTTCTTTCAAAGATTATATCCAGATTATTCGTAAATCTTATTCTTTCCGAGGTAAGGAGGTTATTTTCTTCTAAAATGATATTATTTCTTCAATATCATTATGCCAGAATGTTGGTTGGAAATTTTTATCAAATTTAAAACTTTTTCATGCTGGGGTTACTATTCACGAGTTACTATTCATGAGTTACTATTCACGAAACGTGATTATGTTTTTTATAAAATTTCTATCTTTTGGTGTCGGAGTTACTATTCACGTATACGGCACTATTCACCAAAAAATAAAATTTCTTCTTTGTGTCCAAAATATCTATTCTGGATACTAACTTTGATTGTATCCATGTTTTGATCATTCTTGAATTTTACCCCACTCTGGTTATTTATGAAGTATTTTTGAATGGGAATTGTTTAAAGTACGAATCCTTAATATTTGTCCTTTTGTTTCACTGGATTCGTTCTCTTTAAATTATTTTTCATCATCCTCAGTCCTAAATGATGATATAACTGAATATCTTTGGCCTGTAGTGCAAAGATGAATGATTTCTGATGAATATCTTTGGCTTGTAATGCAAAGATAACCTGTTGTTGAATATCTTTGGCATGTAGTGCAAAGATGACTTGTTGATGAATATATTTGGCCTGTAGTGAAAAGATGATTTGTTGATGAATATCTTTGGCCTGTAGTGCAAAGATGACTTGTTGATAAATATCTTTGGCCCGTAGTGCAAAGATGAATTTATTAGTATGATTATGAACATGAACTGTAATTTGGTATAACCATGATCTTTGATGTTTCAGGTGATGAAAATTATTTTTGTCTGGATGAGAAAGGAATTTAGAACTACAATTATGATTATGAAGTTATATACATTGATTGTGGATGTGAATTATTGATTGATGTTACTGAGGATAAAACATTGTTGGTGGACTTTTAACATGGAGATGATAATAGATTTTATGGTCTATTTAACTCTTCTAATGGATCGCTTCGTTCATTTTGCAACTATGGTTGAAAAGTTTTATCATCTACCATATGTTCTAAATCTCTAATTTATTACTTGTTGAAGGCTATTGATAATTTATTTATCTTTAGTCATGATATTCTTTATCGAAGCTAGTTATGCTCACCCCTTTGCTTCACAATTCCTTTCGTGTAATAAAAGTGTAGTTGGGTCGAGCGGGGAATAACAAGGAATAGAAGCAAGTGGTCTATAGATGTTGAGGGTGAGGTAAATTTAACTTGGAAGGTGTTTTGCCACTATCATACAAGATGTCTAATGACATACAACCTCGTGTCATCATATAAAGACAGGTTGTTTCATCCACTTCTTTGAGTATATCTACCAGCACTACCTATTTGATCTTGGAGTCTATTTGAAATATTACTCTCAATTAGAAACAGTGGAGATAATGATATGTTAAGAGAAGACTCGCCATTGGGAATAATATGATAGTAATCTTCTCATTTTTTGGGGTCTATTGGGTCAACCAAGGATAATTCTGTGGCCATATAATATCTATAATAACCTAGACGCATGGACTCCCATGTACGAAGGTTTCCTTGAGCACTTCCCAAAGATTCTAATTTCTAAAACAGTTTTCGACTATACCTTTATGTAAGGTGTCATTATGAGGTGCTGTCCACGATTGGGACATGAGTCACAGTTGATATATATTTGTATCCAAACTCACAGTATATGTGTTGTTGTATTTTGCACGACAATTATTGTAATAAAGTTGTAGTGTTTTCTGTACCATGTTATTGGCGACTCAGAATAGGTTGGTTGGATTGGACCTATTTTGGGGTCGTTACACTTACCGTATAAAGAAGAACTAATTAAAGAAGTAGTGAAGTAGCAGAATAATTTTCTTTTTTCTCTCTATAGTTTCTCTCTCTAGAGTTTCAATGAATTCGTAAGAAATAATGAAGGAATGAGCTTCTATTTATGTAAGAACTAATACATAAGAATTCAACCCATGAACTATCTGTCCATTGATTTACTTTAATTGGACGGTCCATAATTAAAACAAAATCTTTTATATAAAATATAATATTATATATATATATATATATATATATATATTATACATATATATAACATCAGTTCACTGGTGCACCAAATGATAATTTGACGGACGAAATTATAGCAGCCACGAATGCAATTGTTGCTTAATTCACGGAGAAAAACTTAGAGACTTACAGATGCTTAAATTCAAACCATCATCCAATAAAAATAAAGCAACAAAAATAAAATATACTATATATATATAAACACATGTTGCATACATATATAATATACACCACTTGGATTTTTTTTTCTTTCCCCCGTATTCCACATCAGCTCCCCACCTTCTTACCACTTTTCAAACATAATATATATATATATATATATATATATATATATATATATATATATAATACTAATACTTAATCCACCAATTCCACTTTTCCACCAAAAATCTACTTTTCCACCATTTTCCACTCACACACATAATATATATATATATATATATATATATATATATATATATATATATATTCTATCCACCACACACATTACAAACTTATATATATATATAAATACCCTTAATATTTTAACAACATTTATCATCATTATTATAATTCACAATATTAATCGACTCAGTCGCTCCTCAGAAAAGAGGGCTTTCAATAAGGATTTCTCCCTATAGTGGCAGCAATTAGGTGACCAAACCTCTCCTCGATGTAACTTCTAGACATCGTTAATATTGTAAATAATAATATTAATAACTTTGTCGTCTCAATTATTGATTTTAATAATATATAAAATATCGACAATAATTGAATCAAATAACGTGAGATACTATGCAACAATTACTATAGCAATAATTGAACAAGACTGAATGACTTCTCACATAAGCATCAATAATCAATACCGTGTGCTACTATGCAACCACGCCAGACATCGCATTACTTTACTACCGAGTAGTTCAACAAAGATCAACCAGTAAAACTTCCGCCCGTTATTTTTATAAAAATACTTTTGTCGTTTTCTCAATCCGACAATAATTATGTTGTGGGGTCCACCAATAATTGCGCCGTTGTACGAATATTCCCCAACCAATTGAATATAATATAACAACTTGCATACTTTGCAGAATTTATAAATACTACCCACAACTATAACATTATATTAAATTTATTCCATAATATTCAAAAATGATAAATATAGAAAAATTCATCTTTATTCAAAAAGTTGGGGTCTTACAATAAGTTTCTCGTATCGGTAAGAAATGAGCAGACTTGGTCAATCTATCAACAATGACCCAAATCGCATCTATGCCTTGAGAAACCTTAGGAAGACCAATAACGAAATCCATGGTAATGTGCTACCACTTCCATTCTGAAATTTCAAGTGGTTGCAATGGACCTTTTGGTACTTGATGCTCCGCTTTAACTCGTTGACAAGTTAGACACCTTGAGATAAACAACGCTATCTCTCTCTTCATATTACTCCACCAAAATGTATGACGAAGATCATGATACATTTTGGTATTCCCAGGATGGATTACAAACGGTGTGTTGTGCGCCTCCATCATGATTTTATACTTTAAATTAGGGTCTTTAGGAGCACAAAGTCTGGAGTTGACTCGAAGTATTCCTTCTTCATCGATTTTTGCTTCCGGCATAGCACCTTCTTGCACTTTCTTCCTCATATGCACCAATTTACATGTGTCTCAGCTTGGAAAGCAACTTTAACTTTATCAATTAAAGTTGGTTCTACTCGTATATTCGCCATCATCACATGGGTCCCTGGAGTCTTTAACTCTATCTCCATCATTTGTAAGTCACACAAAATGGACCTTTGTGTTGACAATATCGCACTCATACTTGCGTATAATCTTCTACTTAGTGCGTCAGCTACCACGTTCGCTTTTTCAGGATGGTATTGGATGGTATGATCATAATCTTTCAACAGTTCAAGCCAACGTCGTTGTCGCATGTTGAGTTCCTTTTGAGTGAAGAAATATTTGAGGCTTTTATGATCCGTAAAGATATCCACTTTCTCCCCATACAAATAATGCCTCCAAATCTTTAGTGCGAAGACAATAAATACCGCTAACTCTAGATCATGAGTAGGATAATTCCTCTCATATTCTTTGAGTCAGTATTGAGGCATAGGCTATGACTTTTCCATGTTGCATGAGAACACACCCCAACCCTTTGCACTCAAGCATCATCAGTAGATGACAAATCCCTCCGAGCGGATGGTATTGTCGTAACAAAATGAAATGAGTCTCTCTTGAGTTCTTGAAAACTCTTCTCACATTCTTCGCTCCAACCGAACTTTGTATCTTTCTAAGTCAGCTGAGTTAATGGAGTAGCGATTCGAGAAAATCCTTCCACGAATCTCCGATAATAACCAGCTAAACCGAGAAAGCTACGACTTTCTATCATCGATTTAGGTTGCATTTCGACTTTGAATAGCTTCAATCTTTGCTGGGTCAACAGATATTCCATGACTTGATACCACGTGCCCAAGGAATGCTACTTCCTCAAGCCAAAACTCGTATTTCATCAACTTGGCATAAAACTTATATTCACAAAGCTTTTGGAGTGTCAGCCTCAAGTGTTGCTCATGATCTTCACGGCTTTTGGAATAAATGAGGATGTCATCAATAAAGACGACCACAAAGTGATCCAAATATTCCTTGAATACTCGGTTCATCATATCCATGAAGGCAGCAGGAGCATTAGTCAATCTAAAGGACATGACTAGGAATTCATAATGCCCGTACCGAGTTCTGAAAGTCGTCTTTGGAATATCATCGGTTCTAATCTTCAATTGGTGATATCCGGAACGAAGATCAATCTTTGAAAAGAATTTGGCTCCTTGCAACTGGTCAAACAGGTCATCAATACGTGGCAATGGATACCTATTTTTGATGGTGACATGATTCAACTCCCGATAATCAATACAAAGTCGCATACTCCCATCTTTCTTCTTCATGAATAGAACAGGAGCACCCCAAGGAGAAGTACTAGGACGAATAAAGCCAATGTCTAATAATTCCTACAATTGGGTCTTTAACTCCTAAAGTTCAATAGAGCCATTCGATATGGGGCTTTGAAATGGGTTTTGTATCGGGTTCAAGGTCGATACAAAATTCAATTTCACGCCTGGGGTAGGCCAGAAGTTCTTCTGGAGAATACGTCAGAATTTATTAACAATGTAAATATCATTCAAAGTCGACGTATTTTTGTTTAGATATGTGACATGAGCTAAGGCTCGACATCCGCTTTTTCAATAAACAAATAGCTTTATGGCTTGAGATGACCGTGATTGATTTTAATGGTTTGGTCGCTTGAATTCGCATAATAGGTTGATTAGGAATATGAAAGCTAACAACCTTACGAAAACAATCAATTTTTGCATGATGCGTAGTTAACCAATCAATCCCTAGAATCACGTCAAATGAAAGTATTTTCAATGAAATAAGATCGACAGGTAATATGAGGGTACCAATTTGAACCAAACAAGACTTATAAACAGTGGATGTAATGAAGGTTTCTCCCAATGAAGTTTCCACAGATAAGTCAAAGTCTAATTTCTCCGGAGTCAAATTTAATCGTTGAGCACAAGTAGGAGAAATAAAAGAATGGGTAGAACCGGTATCAAATAAAGTATAGACTTCGTTAGAGTTTATGATATGCTTACCCGTGATGACCTCATTCGGGTTCCTTGCTTTTTGGGAGGTCACAACAAACGCTTCTCCTCTTGACTACCGACTTTGACTTTTTTCGGGATGACCTTTGGTGCCTCCATCCTATTGTCAATTTGTCTTCTTGATGGCGACAAAATCGGGCTAAGTGACCTTTTCTTTCACAATTATAACATGCTTTGGACGACATCGCGCAATTTGGTGATGTGTCCTCCCTCCGCATTTGAAGCATATGATAGGTGGTCTTTCTCCTTCCTTAACAACGGGTCTCAGGCCGACGTCTTTCCATCATCATTGAATCTCTCTTCTTGAAATGTCCATTCTTATTATTTTGGCCCCGATTACCATCAAGTGGTTACCATTCTGGCACGCCGATTCACTCCACGCTTGTTTTCACCGCTCGATGACCGCTTCTCACCGGTATTATCATTTTTTCGGGTCGCTTCTCTTTTGGTCATGGATAACTCCACAAATTTTGCCTCGATTTCACGATACTTGGCCATATTGTTTTGCTCCAATTTGATAAACTCCACCTCCTTCATGTGACGAATACTTTAGGGAAAGGATATTCCACATTATCGAATCACCCCTGCACTACGGCCAATGATATTCTTTAGTATCACGATCATAAATTATCCATGCACTACAGCCAAGGACATTTGTGTATTCATTAATGGTCATGATCATGCCAACAACTGTTCATCAATGCACTACGGGCCAATGATCACTTTTACCACATCATTTGTAATATTACGGTCATTATTATACCGAATAATCCCTGGTCATAATCATACCAAGTCCATTTATGCACTACAGGCCACATATGACTTTCAACATAATATAAACATGAGGATGATGACAATGATATAAGAATTCAATAAAACAAGTTCAAGAATTAATTTATCCAGGAACTAATAATATCCAAATTGTCAACATGATACTGCTTTGTAGAGTAAAATTCAAGAATGATCAGAAGAATATTTCCATGAAAAGATACTGGATGAAGCGCAAATATCAAGGATATTCTACTAATTTCATGGAGTATAGAAGTCAAAACTTTAACCAACTGAGTATAATAAAGAATGGAATAACAAAAGAAATCACCATGCATGCGGTACAGAGCAGACAAAAGTTATTCCAATGTAATAATAATAATCTAACCCGTGTCGTGCAAAATTTGCACCGACAAGATGTTCCAACAGAATAATAAAGAGCGGAACCTGTGTCCCGTGTAAAACACATGCATACATGATGTTCCAACACAATAATAATAAAAGAGCGGAACCAGTCGGTGTAAAACACATGCATGACGAGGATGTTCCAACAGAATAATAATAAAGAGCGGAACCAGTTAAAGGTGTAAAACACATGCATATGATGTTCCAAATGTAATAATAGAAGAATGTCACCAAGTATAGGGTAAACCAAGCGCACAGATACAAAGTTATTCCAATGAGTAATAAGCAATGGAATAACAACATTTCTCTTCATGAATAAGAAAGAATAACACCCTTTACCGTAAAAGAAACTGAATATATGAAAAGAAAGTTAGCAGACTTCTCTTCTTATTTCTCTCTATAACTTTCTCTCTCTAGAGTTTAGTGAATTCGTAAGAAATAATGAAGGAATGAGCTTCTATTTATAGGAGAATTCAAGGATACTATTGACTGCACGGTAGGAATTGAATTTAAATCAATTCTTCGATTCACGTACCCACCGATCCAACGATCAAGAATCTTTGTCAAAGAGTTAGCCAATGAAAAAAATGAACACATGCCACATTAAAAGCCTTGACCAATTAAAATGCTCCATAATTTACAAGTTGCCAAATCTGTTGCATGATTGAAAAAATTTGGCCAATAATATTCAAGCTTGGAAAAATCAATCTGAATCCTGCCAATTCTTTCTTCTTCTTTTCTTTCCAATCAACATCCCACTATCATATAAATATATATAAAATAATAATGCTTCTCTCCACCACAACCCACTAACATATATATATATATATAAATATATATCAATCACCACTTTCTTAATTCCCCCATCCGACATCTCTCTTTCTTTTTTTTTCTTTTCCCTACCCCCCACATGTCAACTTTACATATATAATATATATAAATGTCAATATAATATATATATATATAATGAAACAAAACTGAGATAACTTTTCACGTAAGTATCAATAATCAATACTGGTGGTGCTACTTATGCAACCACGCCAGACATCGTATTTTTTTACTACCGAGTAGTTCAACAAGATTAACAGTAAAACTTCCGCCATTATTTTTATAAAAAATATTTTTGTCGTTTTCTCAATCCGACAATAATTCCGTTGTGGGGTCCACCAATAATTATGTCGTCGTACGAATATTCCCTGTTAAAATGAATATTCCCCGATAATTCGAATATTATATAACAACTTGCGTACTTTGCAAAATTTATAAATATTGTAAGACCCCAAATTTTATGAAATAAAAGTATTAAATTTTTCTTATAATTACTATTCAGTAAATGGTTAAATTGATAAAAGGTTAAAGTTAAGGGTGATATATGAATTTTTTTCAAAATACACAAGTGGTTATAAAAATATTCATTGTTGTTTTGGGAATATTCGTTTGGTCGTGGAATATTCTTTTCGCATAGGAGAATATTCGCATAACTGGTATGACCATTTGGGCCCCATAATGTAATAAGCGTCGGATGAAGAAAATGACAAATTAAAGTTTTTATAAATAACGGTGTAATTGTTACAATTAACATTGTTGGAATACCCGATGGTAAAGTAAAAATACGCATTGTTGATAGTAGGAGCATACCAGATTGCATACAAATATTTTGAATTATTAACTCTTACGTAAGAAGGCTTTACTCAATAAATTGTTACAAGAATTATCATTCAATATTTTATTTTTGATTCAATAATTCTTTGCGTTGATATTTTATATTATTGTTGTTTTAATAATTGTCATCGCATGTATTTTCCATTATCAAATTAATAATTCATATTATTTGAATAATATTATTAGATAGTATTATTGGCAATGTCTAGAAAGTTCTGTCTGAGGAGAGGTTTGGTCACCTAATTGCGCGCCAGTAAGAAGAAATTCTTATTGGAAAGCCCCCTCTTTCCTGGGAACTGTCTGGTTGTCAATATTGTGATTCTGTAATATTATTTGTGAATAATGTGACGCCCCCAAAATAGGTATACAACACCCATTCTGAGTCGCCAAAATACATGGTATAGAAAGCAAACTACAACTTTGACAATACAGATGTCGTGTAGAATACGACAATACAACTGTGAGTTTGAATACAAATATTGTCTTCTAGACAATATACACACCCAAATAAGTCCTCATTAATTATTCATACACTATTTTTACGAGAAATAGTGAGGATGACTAAAACATCTTCCTAGAACCATCACTCCATGGCAGACTCGATCCTGCCATGTTCTCACCTCCGAGAAGAAAAATGGAACAAAAAGGAAAAGGGTGAGCTCAACTAGACCAAGTAAAGAATATTATGACTAAGATAATATACAAAAATTATCGTTAGTCTTCACGAGGAAAAATCTAATAGAATACAATAGACAACAAGTTTTAGATCAACAAATGCAATGGAAATAAAGAATCCATTAGAAGAGTCACGTAGAGAAAGAATTCTACTTGTCTTCTAAGGTTTAAAAGTCCATCATCAATAGTTTATCCACGTAATAAAAATCAATATACATCTTTAATCATCTTTGCACACTAGAGCCAAAGATATTTATTTGTATCATCGATTGGTCATGTTCATCTCAACACTGCTCATCTTTGCACTACTGTGCCAAAGATATTCATCGATTAATCGTTCATCTTTGCACTATCTGCCAATGATATTCATTTATATCATCATTTAGGACCGAGGATGATGAAAAAATATTTTAAAGAAACGAATCCGGTGAAACAAAATGACAAGGATTAAGGATTAAGGATTCGTACTTTGTTTTACCCATGTCCAAAAATACTTGAAAATAATCATATTGGTGTAAAATTCAAGAATGATCAAAACATGGATACAATCAAAGCTAGTATCCGAATAGATATTTTGGACAAAAGAAAATTTTTATTTTTCGGTGAATAGTCTTTAGTATTAAGTGAATAAGTGTCGTATACGTGAATAAAGGTCAGTACACGTGAATAAGTAACCCCAACACAACAAGTTCCAAATTTGATAAAAAGTTCACCAATACTTGGCATAATGATATTGAAGAAAAATATCATTTAAGAAGAAAATAATACCCCTTTACCTCAAAAAATAACCGTGATTACGATGAATTTCAGATATAGTCTTGTGAAACCCGCACCGTATAGCAACACTCAAAGTATACTCACAAGAATACGCTCGATAATTTAGAGAGGAAGAGAGAAAACTTTGTTTCGGTGTGATTTTCAATTCTAACAGCCCCTCTATTTATAGGAAAAATGTTAACGCCATGAAAGGAGACTAAATTAATAAATTATTATTATTTATTTTTCAAATCCCACGCATGCTTTGAATATTTTGGGCAGCCATGTTGGAAGAATTCAAAGCAGACCCATGTGTTTTACTCACCAACCAAAAAGTGGGTCCCACCTATTAATTTAATAAAATCATTTTATTTTCCGAAACTTCAACAATTTATAGAAAATAGCTCGATTATTAGAAAAATTCAAAACACGCTAATTTCCATGGGAAATTCCATTCTCTCTAACTTTGCAGTAAGAAAATTTTTCCAAATTCCAAGCGAAATTGGATCGAAATCCACAAAGCAGGCGAATTTTATACTATAATAAATTTTCGGTCAAGAATTGTGTCCATTTAACACACAAAACATATGTTAAACATTTAATGCAACAAAATACTTTACCTCCTCATATACTCATATATCCCACATTCATTATAAAAATATCATAGTTAATATATTATTAAAATAATATATTTAAATGAATTATTTTATCATAAAAGATAAAATATTAATTTTCAACAATTGTCACATTAAAAATTTTCTCCATCTATATCCACATAAAATAAATATTTTCTTTATCATAATAATCAATAATTACTTTATTTAAAAATAATATTATGTAATCACAAAGATCGACAACCGTGCCTTTCCCAGAGAAGAGGGGCTTTCCAATAAGGATTTCTCCTTCTACTGGCAGCATGCAATTAGGTGACCAAACCTCTTCTTAGATGTAACTTTCTAGACATTGCCAATAATGTTATCTCGATAATATTAAATAATATGAATTATTGATTTGATAATGGAAAATCTTGTGTAATGACAATTATTCAAACAACAAAGAATACAAAATATCAACGCAAAGAATTATTGAATCAATAAAATATACTATTGAACAAGAATTCATCAGAACAATTATTGAGTAAAGGCCTTCTTACGTAAGGATCAATAATTTAATACATCGGCAATAACACCAGTACTACAGTCAACAACCACGCAGACATCAGTATTTTAACCACGTGTAACCCAAGCAGTGTTAATCGGTAACAATTTACGTCGTTATTTATAAAACTCAATCTTTGTCGTTTTCCTTCATCCAACCGCTTTTTTCCGTTATGGGCCCACTAATGGCTGCTACTGTGGTCGCACGGAGATTCCCGAAAAAGAATATTCCACGACCAAACGAATATTCCCCGACAATAATGAATATTTTATAACCACTTGCTTATTTTGTAAACTTTGCACATTTCACCCATAACCAAATAATTATATCAAATTAACCCTTATTAATTTAGAATAATGAATAAAGGAAAATTCAATTTTATTTATAATAAGTTGGGGTCTTACAAATAATTAATTATTGATTTATATGATAAGAAAAATATTCATTTTATGTGGATATAGATGGAGAAAATTTTTAAAGTGACAATTGTTGAAAATTGATATTTTATCTTTTCTGATAAAATAATATTTTATTATATTATTATAATATAATAATGGTGATATTTTTACAATGAATGTATGATATATGAGTATATGAGGAGGAAGAGTATTTTTGTTGTATTAAATGATTAACACATATTTTGTGTGTCGGTGGATCCCATTTCTTGACTGAAATTTGATTATAGCCTGTAAAATCGTCCGTATGTGGATTTCAGTCAATTTCTTTTTGGAATTTGGAAAAACTTTCTTCTGCAAAGTTGTAGAGAATTAAATTTTCTATAACAAATTGCAAGATTCGAATTTTCTGATAAAATGGCTATTTATTATTAATTATAGAAGTTCCGAAATAATTGATTTTTGGAAGTTTTAATTATTTTTTTAAAGAAAAACGCTTTTTTAGTGAGTGTTCCACATGTTATAAATGTGTTATGTCTTTGAATTGAGATCTAGGAAGGTTGGGCGAGAAATTATAATAATTATATTAATATTATATTAAATTTTACGCTTTGGTGTTCTAAGTATTTTCCTATAAATAAGGTGCTTAGGTTAGAATTGAAAATCACAATTTAAATTGAAATTTTCTCTATTTCTCTCTCTATATTATCGAGTGTATTCTTGTGAGTATTTTGATATCTTGAGTGTTGCTATATCTGATGCAAGTTCCAAACGAATATTCCAAATAATAATGAATATTTTATAACCACTGCTTATTTTGTAAACTTTGCACATTTCACCCATAACCAAAGAATTATATCAAATTAACCCTTATTAATTTAGAATAATGAATAAAGGAAAATTCAATTTTATTTATAATAAGTTGGGGTCTTACAACCTCCCTCCTTATGAAATTTGGTCCTCGAAATTGACGTACGCATTCGGTATATCGAAAAGGTGAGGTACCTCGCTTTCATTTCCGATTCCAACTCCCATGTCATTTCCTCAATTGCATGGTTTCTCCACAAAACCTTAACTTGTGGTATAACCTTCGTATGTAAGACATGCTCTTTCCTATCCAAAATCTCAACAGTATCTCCTCGTATGTTAAATCTTCACTATCTAAATGCGGTTCTAACGCAATAATGTGGTTCGAGTCTTTCACATATTTACGAAACATAGATATGTGGAATACATTGTGAACACGAGACATACTTGGAGGTAACGCGAGTCTATAGGCTACGTTTCCTATTCGGTCAAGAATCTCAAATGGACCAACAAACCTTGGATTGAGCTTTCCTCTTTTCCCAAATCTTGTAACTCCTTTCCATGGAGCAATACGTAACAATACATGATCTCCAATATTAAACTCCACGCCCTTTTCTATGAAGATCAAAGATAACTCTTTTGTCGATCTTATGAAGTTTGAATACGTTGTCGAATCATTTGGATCTTTTTTGTAGTCATGCGTACTAATTCTGGTCCCAACAATGTTGTTTCTCCCACCTCGTCCCAAAGATAATCGGAGAGCGACATTTTAAATCCCTACAATGCCTCAAATGGAGCCATGCCTATACTTGCTAACGATAATCGTTGTTATAGGAGAATTCCACCAGTGGTAGGTACTTATCCCAACTTCCTTTGAAATCTAGGACATGAGTCTTAATAGATCTTAAAGGGTTTGAATAGTCCTCTCTCGATTGTCCGTCTGTTTGAGGATGGTATCTTTGAATCAATCAGAATCCGTGCCCATAGCTTTCTCTAAGCTAACCCAAAATCTTGAAGTGAATCTCGAGTCACGATCCAAAACTATGGATCTTTGGCATGCCATGCAATCTTACAATCTCATTCACGTATATACGAGCAAGACGTTCAAGGGATAAGTCTCGTATCGGTAAAGAAATGGGCGACTTGGTTAATCTATCAACGATAACCCAAATTGCATCTACGCCTTGAGAAACTTTGGGAAGACACAGCAAAATCCATAGTAATGTGTTCCCATTTCCATTTCGGAATCTCAAGTGGTTCAATGGACCTTTTGACACTTGATGCTCCGCCTTTTACGTTGACAAGTTAAACATCTTGAGATAAACTCCGCAATCTCTCTCTTCATATTGTTCCACCAAAATGTATGTCGAATATCATGATACATTTTGGTACTCCCAGGATGGATTGCAAACGGGGTGTTGTGTGCCTCCATCATGATTTTATGCTTCAAATCAGAATCGTTAGGAACGCAAAGTCTAGAATTGACTCGAAGTATTCCTTCCTCATCAATTCTTGCTTCCGTAATAGCTCCTTCTTACACTTTCTTCTTCATACACGATCCCCCTGTGTCCAGTAGCTTGAGCAAACTTTAACTTTATCGATTAAAGTTGGTTCTACTTGTATATTCGCCATCATTATGTGGGTCCCCTGAGTCTTTAATTCTACCTCCATCCTTTGCAAGTCATACAAAATGGGCCTTTCGTTGACAATATCACACTCGTGCTTGCATATGATCTTCTACTTAATGCGTCCACTACTACGTTCGCTTTTCGAGGATGATAATGAATAGTGTGATCGTAATCTTTTAATGAGCCGACCCACCAACGTCGTTGCCGCATGTTGAGTTCTTTTGGGTGAAGAAATATTTGAGGCTTTTATGATCCGTATAAATCTCTACTTTCTCCCCATACCAAGTAGTGTTCCATATCTTCAACTTGAACACGATCGCCGCTAACTCCGGATCATGAGTAGGATAATTCCTCTCATATTCTTTGAGTTGTCGTGAGGCATAAGCTATGACTTTCCCATGTTGCATGAGAACACATCCTAACCCCTTGCCGGAAGCATCATGTGAGATAACAAATCCATCTAAACCAGATGGTATTGCCGAAACAGTGCCGAAATGAGTCTCCTCTCGAGCTCTTGGAAGCTCTTCTCGCATTCCTCGCTCCATAAGAATTTTGCATCCTTCCAAAGTCATTTGAGTTAACTGAGTAAAGCGATTCGAGAAAATCCTTCCACAAATCTCCGATAATAACCAATTTAAGCCCAGAAGTCACAGCGTCTTGCCACCGACTTTGGTTGTTCCCAACTTTGTATTGCTTCAATCTTCGCAAGGTCAACAGATACTCCTTGTTTTGACACCACGCGTCTAAGGAATGCTACTTCCTCAAGCCGAACTCGCATTTCTTGATTTTGGCATAAAGCTTGTGTTCACGAAGTCTTTGTAGTACCAAACAAATGGTGCTCATGATCTTTCACGGCTTTTGGAATAGATGAGGATGTCATCAATAAAGACAACAACGAACCGATCCAAATATTCCTTAAATACACGGTTCATCATATCCATGAAAGCGGCGGGAGCATTAGTCAATCCAAAAGACATGACCAAGAATTCATAATGCCCATATCGAGTCCTCGAATGCCGTCTTTGGAATATCCTCGGTTTTAATCTTGGTGATGATATCCGTAAGCGAAGATCGATCTTTGAAAAGAATTGCGCTTTCCTTGTAATCGGTCGAACAGTCATCAATGCGAGGTAGCGGATACCTATTCTTGATGGTGACATGGTTCAATTCTCGATAGTAATACAAAGTCGCATACTCCCCGCCTTTCTTCTTTACTTAATAAAACAGGAGCACCCCAAGCGAGACGTCTTTCAGATTTAATGAAATCGATGTCTAATAACTCCTATAGTTGGACTTTTAACTCTCAAGTTCAATAGAGCCATTCGATATGGGGTTTTAGAAATGGGCTTTGTACGGTTCAAGGTCAATAAAGAATTCAACATCACGCTCGGGGGTAGGCCAGGAAGCTCTTCAGAAATACATCGGGAATTCTCTAACCACGTAAATATTATTCAAATATAACTTGTCTTTATTCAAATCCATAACATGGGCTAAGAAAGCTTGACATCCGCTTTTTCAATAAACGAATAGCTTTGTGGCTTGATATGACAAATGATCGATTTTAGTGGTTTAGTGGTTTGAATTGCGTATGACAAAGTTGGTTAGGAATATGAAAACTAACAACCCTTACGAAAACAATCAATTTTGGCATGATGAGTGGTTAACCAATCAATTCCTAAAATCACATCAAAAGCAAGTATCTTTAAAGAGATAAGATCAACAGTAATGTGATAGTGCTAACTTGGATCATGCAAGATTTATAAGCGTAGATGTAACGAAGGTTTCACCTAACGGAGTTTCAACAGATAAATCAAAAATTAATTTATCCGAGTCAAGTTTAAACGTTGAGCACAAGCGGGAGAAATAAAAGAATGGGTAGAAACAGGGGTATTCAGTAAGGTATAAACTTCGCAAAAATTCAAGATTAGCTTACCCGTGATCACCTCGTTCGGGTTCTCACGTTTTGTCCAACCACGACAAACGCTTCTTCCGAGAACCGATTTTGACTTATCCAGATGACCTTGGAATCACCACTCTGCTTGAACTTGGTTTCGTGATAAGACAATCTCGAGCGATGTGGCCTTCCTTTCCACGCTTATAACATACCTTGGATTGTTATGGACGGTTTAATGATATGTCCCTCCTTCCCGCATTTGTAACATCTAAGCGGTGGTCGTTCTCCTCCCCAGCATTTGTTGTTGGTCCGGTGTCGCCGTTGATATCTTAGGTCATTGTTGAATCTTCTCTTTCTAAAATTTCCACTGAGTGACCTCACCCTCCTATTATCATGTCCACGATTACCACCGAGTGGTTATCATCGATTCGATGACTACCACGATTGTGGTCCCTCGGTTGAGTATACTCACTATCTCGGCCTAATAACCGAGCCACATTGACAACATCCGAATCTGAGAGAAAATTTATGAGAGATAAGGTATTGATTAATCTACGGTTTTAGACCTCTCGAAACATACGCGTCATTCGTTTCTCATTCTCCACCAAATGAGGTGTGAGCACGGATAATTCGCGAACCTTGCCTCGTATTGAGACACCGTCATGTTGTTCTCATTCGAGTCTAATAAACTCTACCTCCTTCATACGACGAATACTTTCTGGAAAGTACTTGTCATTGAACAGTTTCTGAAACCTTTTCCAAGACATGTTAAGTGCATCTGGCTGGGTACGCTTCACAGATTCCCACTAGTAATCTGCTTCACCACGAAACATAAAGGTGGTGAATAGAACCTTCTGTTCCTCCGTGCACCCCAAGACATCGAATATCTTGGTAATTTGCTTGACCCACGCTCGCTTTGATCGGATCCGGCTTTTCCATGGAAATCGGTGGTCCCAACTCTTTGAATTGTTTGACCGTGACAAACCGTGACGTTACTATCATTTTCTCCCGTATTTTGTACACGAGTCTCCTCTTACGATTTTGCATGAACTCGCAAAAAGCTTATAAACATCCGTCGTTCATCATTTGCTTTCGGTGGCGTTGTTCACGGGAGGAACATTACTTACCACTGACTGTTGCACGTTCTCCTCGTTGGTGAAGATGCACGTCTCCACTGGTCTCATAAACTCCATTGTTAACGTTCTCGCAGCCCATTCTTAACATCGCCATAAAATAAGGGTTAATTAAACAAATTAACATATCACATAATATCCTATATTATGACCGACCAACAAATAAGCTTAGGTAGACACACTAGCGAAGGATTTACTCTGCCTCCCTCCTAGTTCTATTCCCCGATCTCGCCTTGGAGATCATATCCCTAAGCTCGATACCAAGCTGTGACGCCCCCAAAAATAGGTATACAACACCCATTCGAAGTCGCCAAAATACATGGTATAGAAAGCAAACTACAACTTTGACAATACAGATGTCGTGTAGAATACGACACAATACAACTGTGAGTTTGAATACAAATATTGTCTTACAGACAATATACACACCCAAATAAGTCCTCATTAATTATTCATACACTATTTTACGAAATAGTGAGGATGCATACTAAAACATCTTCCTAGAACCATCACTCCATACCCCGACTCGATCCTGCATGTTCTCACCTCCCGAGAAGAAAAATGGAACAAAAGGAAAAGGGTGAGCTCAATTAGCCCGAGTAAAGAATATTATGACTAAGATAATATACAAAAAATTATCGTTAGTCTTCAACAGGAAAAATCTAATAGAATATAAATACAACAAGTTTTAGATCAACAAATGCAAATGAAACAACAATCCATTAGAAGAGTCACGAGAAAGAATTCTACTTGTCTTCTAAGGTTTAAAAGTCCATCATCAATAGTTTATCCTCGTAATAACAATCAATATACATCTTTAATCATCTTTGCACTACTGAGCCAAAGATATTTATTTGTATCACCCGGTTAAGTCATGTTCATCTCAACACTGCTCATCTTTGCACTACATGTGCCAAAGATATTCATCGATTAATCGTTCATCTTTGCACTACGTGCCAAAGATATTCATTTATATCATCATTTAGGACCGAGGATGATGAAAAACATTTTAAAAAACGAATCCAAAGTGAAACAAAATGACAAGGATTAAGGATTAAGGATTCGTACTTTGTTTTTACCCATGTCCAAAAATACTTGAAAATAATCATATTGGTGTAAAATTCAAGAATGATCAAAACATGGATACAATCAAAGCTAGTATCTAGAATAGATATTTTGGACAAAAAGAAAAATTTTTATTTTTCTATGAAATAGTCAAGTGATTCGTGAATAAGGTCGTATCACGTGAATAGTCAGTATATCGTGAATAGTAACCCCAACACAACAAGTTCCAAATTTGATAAAAAGTTCACCAATACTTAAGATAATGATATTGAAGAAAAATATCATTTAAGAAGAAAATAATACCCTTACCTCAAAATAACCGTATTTGATTGAATTTCAGATATAGTCTTGTGTGAAAACCACTGTAGTATAGCAACACTCAAAGTATACTCATAAGAATACGCCGATAATTTAGAGAGAGAAAGAGAAAACTTTGTTTACGGTGTGATTTTCAATTCTAACTTAGCCTCTATTTATAGGAAAATGTTTAACGCTAAAAAGAGACTAAATTAATAAATTATTATTATTTATTTTTCAAATCCCACGACATGCTTTGAATATTTTGGGCAGCCATGTTGGAAGAATTCAAATGACCCATGTGTTTTACTCACCAACCAAAAAGTGGGTCCCACCCATTAATTTAATAAAATTATTTTATTTTCCGAAACTTCAACAATTTATAGAAAATAGCTCGATTATTAGAAAAATTCAAAACACGCGAATTTCCATGGGAAATTCCATTCTCTAACTTGCGTAAGAAAATTTTTCCAAATTCCAAAGCGAAATTGGCCAAGAAATCCACAAACAGGCAATTTTATAATCTATAATAAATTTTTTGGTCAAGAATGTGTCATCGACACACACAAAACATATGTTAAACATTTAATGCCACAAAATAATCTACCTCCTCATATACTCATATATCCCACATTCATTATAAAAATATCACTGAATTAATATATTATTAAAATAATATATTTAAATGAATTATTTTATCATAAAAAGATAAAATATTAATTTTCAACAATTGTCACATTAAAAATTTTCTCCATCTATATCCACATAAAATAAATATTTTCTTTATCATAATAATCAATAATTACTTTATTTAAAAATAATATTACGTAATCACAAGATCGACAACGTGCCTTTCCCAGAGAAGAGGGCTTTCAATAAGGATTTCTCCTTACTGGCGCGCAATTAGGTGACCAAACCTCTTCTTAGACAGAACTTTCTAGACATTACCAATAATGTTATCTGATAATATTAAATAATATGAATTATTGATTTGATAATGAAAAATACTGTGTAATGACAATTATTGAAACAACAAAGAATACAAAATATCAACGCAAAGAATTATTGAATCAATAAAATATACTATTCAATAAAGAATTCATCGTAATAATTATTGAGTAAGTGCCTTTTACGTAAGGATCAATAATTCAATAATATCCGCAATACCGCTACGGTCTGCAACCTAGCGTATTCATCAGTATTTTAACCACCAGTAACCCAAATGTGTTAATTCGGTAACAATTTACGTCGTTATTTATAAAACTCAATCTTTGTGCGTTTTCCTTCATCCAACCGCTTTTTTCGTTATGGGGCCCACAACGATGCTGCTATTGGGTCGTCACGGAGATTCCCGACAAAAAGAATATTCCACGACCAAACGAATATTCCCTAACAATAATGAATATTTTATAACCACTTGCTTATTTTGTAAACTTTGCACATTTCACCCATAACCAAATAATTATATCAAATTAACCCTTATTAATTTAGAATAATGAATAAAGGAAAATTCAATTTTATTTATAATAAGTTGGGGTCTTACAAATAATTAATTATTGATTTATATGATAAGAAAAATATTCATTTTATGTGGATATAGATGGAGAAAATTTTAAAGTGACAATTGTTAAAAATTGATATTTTATCTTTTCTGATAAAATAATATTTTATTATATTATTATAATATAATAATGGTGATATTTTTACAATGAATGTATGATATATGAGTATATGAGGAGGAAGAGTATTTTTGTTGTATTAAATGATTAACACATATTTTGTGTGTCGGTGGACCCCATTTCTTGACTGAAATTTGATTATAGCCTGTAAAATCGTCCGTATGTGGATTTCAGTCAATTTCTTTTTGGAATTTGGAAAAACTTTCTTCTGCAAAGTTGTAGAGAATTAAATTTTCTATAACAAATTGCAAGATTCGAATTTTCTGATAAAATGACTATTTATTATTAATTATAGAAGTTCCGAAATAATTGATTTTTGGAAGTTTAAATTATTTTTTTAAAGA
This sequence comes from Panax ginseng, assembly GCA_020205605.1. Classification (NCBI taxonomy): domain Eukaryota; kingdom Viridiplantae; phylum Streptophyta; class Magnoliopsida; order Apiales; family Araliaceae; genus Panax; species Panax ginseng. The sequence goes on along the minus strand of CM035142.1, from coordinate 104,313,271 downwards.
AAAACGTTTTTAGTGAGTGTTCCACATGTTATAAATGTGTTATGTTGCTGAATTCAGATCTAGGAAGGTTGGCGTAGAAATTATAATAATTATATTAATATTATATTAAATTTTCTGCTTTGGTGTTCTAAGTATTTTCCTATAAATAGGTGCTTAGGTTAGAATTGAAAATCACAATTTAAATTGAAATTTTTCTCTATTTTCTCTCTATATTATCGAGTGTATTCTTGTGAGTATTTTGATATCTTGAGTGTTGCTTATATCTGATTGCAAGTTCGTTCGGCGTTATTCCATCAATCTTCTTCTTTTGAGGTAAGGGATAGTAAGGGAGATTATTTTCTTCATAAATGATATTATTTCTTCAATATCATTATGCCGAAATATTGGTTGGAACGTTTTATCAAATTTAGAATTTTTTCATGTTCTGGGTTCTTATTCATGAGTTATTATTCACGAGTTACTATTCACAATTTACTATTCATGAGTTACTATTCACGACGGGTTACTATTCATGAGTTACTATTTACAAGTTACTATTCACGAGTTCTTATTCATGAGTTCTTATTCATGGGTACTATTCACTTACAAAATTGGTTTCTTTTTCTAACCAAATTATAGTTGATTTATGAATATTACTCTGGAGATTAAAACTATATATTGATTATATTGATTTTATTATCATATATAACATTTTATAACCACGATGTTGAAATTCTCTTTCACTTTGGAGTGTAAAGATGGATAGATTATTGGTATGATCATGGTTAGGGTTCTCTTTGGCCAAGAAAGTGAAAAGTTGAATTGTGGTGGTATGATCATGACCATTGAATTTATAATTGAATATCTTTTAGCTTAAGTGCAAAGGTGAATTGATCAACATGGTTATAATTATTGTTTATATAAATTCGAAATGATTATATATTTCTTTGAGATATTAATATATTTGGCTGTAGTGCAAAGATGAATTTTTGATGAATATATTTGGCTTTGTAGTGCAAAATATGACATGTTGAGGAATATCTTTGGCCTGTAGTGCAAAGATGAACTGTTGACGAATATCTTTCGTCAGTAGTGCAAAGATGAATTAATTAATATGATTATGAGCAGGCGTGATTTGGTATAACCATGATCTTTGATGTTTCAAGTAAAGACAGGTGATGAAAATTATCTTCGTCCTGGATGCGAAAGGAATTTAGAACTACAATTACGATTATGAGTTATACACGTGATTGTGGATGTGAATTATTGATTAATGTTACAAGGATAAAACATTGTTGGTGGACTTTTAACATGGAGAAGATAATAGATTTTATGGTCTATTTGACTCTTCAATGGATTGCTTCATTCCACCGCAACTATGATTGAAATTTTATCATCTACCATATGTTCTAAATCTACGATTTATTATTGATGAAGGCTATTGATAATTTAATTATTTTTAGTCATGATATTCTTTTATCGAAAGCTAGTCAGACTCACCCTTTTACTTCACAATTCTTTTCGTGTAATAAAAGTGTATTTGGGTTGAGTGGGGGATAGCGAGGAATAGAATGATGGTCTATAGATGTTGAGGTGAGGTGAATTTAACTTGGAAGGGTGTTTTGCACTATCATACAAGATGTCTAATGACATGACCTCGTGTCATCATAAGACAGGGTTGTACTCATCCACTTCTTTGAGTATATTTATCAAAGACTACCTATATAATCTTGGTGTTTATTTAGAGTATAATACCCAATTAGAGACAGTGGAGATAATGATATGTCGAGAGAAGACACACCATTGGGAAGAATATGATAGTAATCTCTTCTGCTTTTCTTTTGGGGTCTATTGGTCAACCAAGGATAATTTTGTGGGCATATGATATCTATAATAACCCTGACGCATGGCCTCCCATGTACGAAAGTTTTTTGAAAGCACTTCCCAAAGATTCTAATTTCTAAAAGCAGGTTTTTGACTATACCTTTATATAAGTTGTCATTGTGACGTCTTTATCCAAAGTTGGTGTCCGAGAGTTACGGTTGGTATATATTTGTATCCAAACTCACGATTATATGTGTTGTTATATTTTGCACGACAATTGTTGTAATAAAGTTGTAGTTGTTTTCTGTACCATGTATTTGGCGACTTATAATGGGTTGGATGGAATGGACCTATTTTGGGGGCGTTACAAATATTACCCACAACTATAACATTATAACAAATTTACTCCATAATATTTAAAAAATAAAATTATAGAAAAATCATCTTTATTAAAAAGTTGGGGTCTTACAGTTTTGATGATTCTTTTAAAAAATAAAATAATATTAAAAAAGAGTGGTCTAACTTACTTTCCTTTTATTTACAAAAATATCACCCCAACCCCATTTATTTTAAAAATAAATATCAAAACGACATAATTTTAATAAATGTATGTTATTTAAGAGAAGTATGTTATTTAAGAAGTATGCTTTAGATCCGTTTCAACAATTTGAACCGTTCTTATACTTTTCTGTCCAAATCAATTAAAATAAATTTGAACCGTCATTATACTTTTTGGTCCAAATTCAAATTAAATTTTATCTTATTATTATAGATATATACATATATTTATATATATGTCATTATACGTGAATAGGAAATATATACTTAGTATTTGTCTAAAAATTGAGTAGGTCTAATGTTTTCTATGCATAAAATGTTGACATTGTGGAACCAGGAGTGGGTCAACACACAGTATCCAGCTTGCATTTAATTAGACAATAAATTTAACCAACAAACTAAGTAGAGACAAATATCCAGCTTGCATTTAATTTGACTTTTCTTTTTAACTTAAATTCTATTTTATATTGATATTTCTGTTAATTCAATGCTTATGATTAGTAATAATTATAAGGGAATATTACTTATTACATATTTTTGTAAAAAAAATTATTATTAATATTTATTTATATAATTGATAATTAAAAAGTCGGACGTAAATTTTCATAATATATATCATTTTTCATTTATAAATTGTTAGAAGATTTAAGGGGTTGTTTGTCAACATCTGAACGAGTATGAATCTGACCGAATAAGTCATGTAGACCGTTAATTTTATAATTTTTAAACTTTGAATGAGTCTGAATGTGTCTAAACGATTCATACATAAAATTGTGATTGAATCAATAATAAGTAGTATTGAACGATATTTTTACCTACCTACCATTCGTAGACAATTAAAAATTACATTTAATATTCATCTTTTTTTTAATATTGTAAACAAATTTTGTTATGTACTCCATCAAAAAGATTGTTCACAAGTTTATATTTAATTTTTCTTGAATAATTTTGTTTATTTATAATTACATAATAAATTTGTTCATAATAGTCCAGAAGGTTAAAATAGTAAAATACACGTATTCAGATGTTTTAGACAGACAATTATCAAACACATTATTTTATTTTATATTTAGACATTCTACTTCATTCACCTCATTTAGATTCTCTTATTCAAATATTTTCTTTCAATTTTATTAAACAACACTTTAGTACACCCAATTTGAATTGGGTTATTATAACAAGTTCACTCTGGTCAGAATTGGTCAATTTTGAGACCTGGTTGTCAAGACCTTATCCAAATTAGCTGGCCAAGCCGAACACAAACTGGGCTTTATGTTTTCTATTCTTTAGGATACAGCGTTACCATATTTACCTTCAATAACTTTGCCTTTATTAATCCAGATGACGACCCTGATTCCAATAACATTAAAATGTTGATGTTCTTAAATTGGGTTATATGAATATAAATCTGTAACATTGCTTGATTAATGATATTTCTTGTAAAGTTGTAATGAAACTTATCTAGGAATTTAAGAAGATATTTTGTAGATTTTGTAAATCAATTTATGTTAGATTTAAATATCCATTTATGCGTTATTTATTGAATCGATAAATTATCAATAATAATCAGATTATATGACAATCAGAATATTTTAGACTCCGAAATTCTTAACATTCTTTTTTAAAATTTAATTTAATGTTATCTTGGATGAATTTTCCATTTATATTGATGCACTAAAAATTTTATTTATTAGTTTCTCTAATCGACATTGCTAAATGCAAATACAATTTCAAGTTTATGTGAAAGTACAAAAAATATATAACTCAATCACATTCAAAAATGCACAAGAATAAAATCACGTTATACAAGAATCCCGCAATAATTTTCTTTAAATTAAATATTTATTCGATCTGAGATTCTAAGTCACTTGAGAATTGTTAATATTTTTTTTAAATTTAACGACATTTTAAATGAAATTGTCATTTAAATTCCCGCGCTAAAATTTGTGTTTTTATTAATTTCTCTAATCAATATTACTTGATGCAAATAATTTTCATGTGAAAGTACAAAAAATTTAATTAAAGCACGTTCAAAATGACTAAAAATAAAATCACATTAGATTAAGAAAACACAATAATTACCATATATTATATATATCAAAGATTGTATAAGCAATGTAGGCATTCCAAATCGTAACACAATTATTTCAAATCCCAATTTTCCTCTTCTTTCTTCTTATGTTTTTCTTTCTTCTCTCCTTCAAGCTTCTTCTTCTTGTCCACAATTTTGCTAAAAAATTTAATAAAAGAGCCAACCTTTTTCGACAAGCTCTCTTCGGCCGGCGAATTCATCGGCCGGAATTCTCCCGATGATGGTGCAGCTGAATGCCTTCTTGAGGATCCAAAAAATGGAAAAGCCATTGAATGCCTATCAATTTGATTACCAATTGCAACCACTTCATAAAGATCGTACAATGGGCTTTCATTACCCCCTTTTGGCATATCTTCATGCTCTTCCTTTTGATCCATATGGGCTGCTAGCTGCTGTTGATTTTTTCCTACTAGTTTTCTCAGACCAGATATATAGAGCTAGACATTTTCTTTACAAAGTTGGCAAACTATAGGTTTTATATATAGGAAAAATTTCGCCAACCAACAAATAAAACGAATCAAAAACGAAGAGGTTATAAATATGGTTCGAACCGCCGCCTTCGATATATGTAACTATAGCGACGATTTTCTATGTTATAGCGACGGAAAAACCTATCGCTAAGCAACTTATTTTCGTTTACGACTTGTTTGTTATACAGCGTTCAGACCTCAATTTATTTGATGCATTTAAAAATCCATATGTACTTTTATTTTTGATAAGATGGGTTTAGATTTAAGCACATCATTTATGAGGTAAATAAGTTGCAACAAAGAGACACAATAACTTCAATTTCTTTTTCTTTTCCCTTTTACTCAACTTTGATATGTTATACTCTTTCAAAGTCTAAACAAGGGCTTGCTACTGTTTCCCCTTTCTATAAGCCTTTGGCCCAGTAACAAGACTAGAAGACCAGTATGGATAAAAACCTACTTAAATACGGAGTATCATAGATTACTTCCACTAGGTATATAGTAATTTATATTCTATTTTCCAAAACAATAACAATTGCAATGTTATAACCAGGGAACTAATTTTGTGGCCAATATTTATCAAAAGTGTTGTCCAACCAACTCCCACTAATCCATAAAAACATATTTTAGTATATTGGATGTCTTCATCCTAAAACTATTTTTGAAATAAAACATAGAAAATGTTATTATAAAATATTACAAGACAAAGGTGTGATGTTGTATGCCCCCCCCCCCCCCACCCCACCCCACCCCACCCATCCCCCCCCCCCCCCCAATATCCACTTTGGAGCTAAATGTTGTCTCATTCTCCAAAGTAGTGGAAGTCCATTATCTCACTTATTATATATGTGTGTGTGTGTGTGAGAGAGAGAGAGAGAAATTAATCCCCATTATAGGTGAGTCAGTTTTGAGAATGTAGATAATTGACAGAGAGAAAAGCTATGAATTTATATGTACCATTTGAAGTAGTTTTGACAATGTAGGAATAAACAGACACTGAAAAAGCTCAAACTCCAATGCTTATAGTAACTAGTTCAATCAAAAGCAGTACTAAAGTAGCACTTGACAACATTGTTGCATAGTATCTGCAACAGTGTGTTATTATTGGGTCCGACGCATCGAGGAGTTTTGAATTGGCTTACAGAGCCACCCAATCCTACAAAATGATCAAGAATCTCATGAAAAGTTCCCCTCCTCAAGACTCGGAGCTCGAGTGGTCCTATGGCATTGACCTTTCGGGAGCTCGTATAGCCTGCATCCACAAATGATTTGTCCAAACAATTGCAGCATTCCTTCAGAACCTCGTCATTTGCTTCGCCATTTATTTCCCAGAAGATGACATAATGACCGGGATCTGTGGATAAATCCACACGGCTTGTGAAATCCACAACTTCAAGTTTTTCTGCAGCTGTTGCTGCTTCAACCGATAGCTGTAAATCTTTCTCGGTGTTCTTATCAATGTTGATGGTGAGCAGAAGATTTCTCCTACAAACAAATTGGAGTTCCGGGGTCGAGTTGTGAAATCCCATAACCTTAACCACATCTCCTAATCTATACCTGTACAGCCCTGCAAAGAAACACTAGTTTGTTCAATATATTCACCTTATCCTAGATTGTCTTTCACCCATACAACTCTGTTCCCGTTCAACGCACAAACGCAACCAGAAAACATGCACTTCCTCATTGAGGCACAAATAATTATTAGTTTCACTGCAACTCTTTCAAAATAAACTTCAAGGCCAGTATATATATGATTTTCAATAACTTGGCTCTATTGAAAATCCTTAAATAATACATAAAGATGGAGAAACATGCAGAGAAATATTTCATAAAAGTACAAGTAATACTATTATTCATATAAACATGAAATAAAAAAAGAGAATATCTTGCAGTATATTCATAAGTTGTTGTGTATGCATGTAGAACCATGAAGCATGGTAAGTAGTAAGCACCAATACATAATACAGATAAACAAAGAAACAGGACATATTTTCTTTCTTCGTTTATTATATATATACATACAGAATGGAAAAACTTTTATTTCTAGTAGTATAATTCTTGTATAGGTAACATAAAAGATGATATCAACTCCAATTGGATTCTTTTATCCAGTATCTCATATTCAGAAGTCAACCAATTAAGTGTGAACTAGTGAATTCTTGGAAGGAGTGAGAATCTGAATTAGGATAATATAGTTGTTCACCCAATAGCAAGCACTGGTTATAAAGAGCATCTGAAAGAAGTTAGGTAGGGGATTTTCATCCTATTTAATTGATGCTAGCACTTTAAAGGGACCAAGTTCAAATAACAACAGGTTCAGTGGATTAATTAATTGTTGGATATATATACTCCTACTATTTAGATAAATGAACTATGGGTTATGGGTAAAAGATGCATCAATATTGTAACTTTTTAGTATATGTTTTAGTTTAGGGAGTAAACAATTATGCAAAAGCAGGGGTATTAATTATTTAAAGTGCATTTCCACTATACAAAATCATGTGTACCTGAGAAATTGGTGAAAATGATCTCGTATTCTTCGCCAACCTTGACTTCAGTCATACTCACTGGCTTGGGCTCTAAAAAGTGGAAAGTGGAATCATTTTTATCTTGAGCCAGGAAGTCCAGATTCTCCCTCAGGGGTATAAATTCGAAATACCCAATATTAGGAAGCACAGCAAAAGTTGCAGACTCCGGGGGCAATTTCGGGTTAACATTTGCCCCAATCCACCCTTCAGAAGACCCATAATCAGCACTCAGTAGCGGTAGGTCCGCTGCATAGTGCCTCAATTTTTTTAAATAAGGTTCCATTGACCCTGTCATGATACCATATATGTACTTAGCATTGGGAAATAGCTCTGGTATTAATCCATACCAATTACTTAACCCACAACACTTTTCATAAACCATGTCAGCCAAATCAGGATTAGGCTTGAGCAGTTTCGCCATAGCTGTTCGGATGGATGGAACAGTAACTCGACTGCTCAAGACTCCTTCTCGGATGTCAGTACAGAGTTCTTCACAGACTTGTTCAAAAGTCTTGAAGGCATAAACAATGCTGTGGGCAAATGTAGAGGACACAACTTGTATGTCATCCCGGAAAATAAGTCCACATAGGAGATGGCAGTACAAGGACTGGTGGTAATCAGGACCAAATATCACTTCATCCGGGCTACAACTCAAGGCATGCATTACCTTCATTGTTTTCTTGAATTGTGAACTACGAAACACATTTGTAGTAGCCGTTCCTGCTGGCAGTCCCCCTTTTGTTTTGAACTGCTTGCTGCTATAGATAAACTGCAAGGCCTTTCCATTTCGGATAGGAAATTCTCTGCAGAAAGGAAATCCTTCACATCAGCTGATAGATAAATATAAATAATACCTGGCCAAGTTAACCAAACTGAATAACCTCTCGTAAAAAGAAAGAACCGTTTACTAATGAAAATGCAAAGAAGAATTTTTTTTGAAAAAAGTTATTCAGAGTGAGGTCGCGCTTCAAGTTCTGAGAAATAATTTAATTGTTCAAGAATTCAAGTACTCTCTAATGCCAAAACCAAGCAACATGAATTTGTAAACAAAAATATAGTGATAATACCTTTTTTAGCAAATAGGAAGTTTGAGAATTACCTGTTTCTAAAGGCAAAAGATGTCTTAAATATCTGCATAGTGGACTCCACTAATTCATCATTGAAAGGTACAAACTTGGGCTTACCCTGAGTAGTGCCAGAACTGCAAGAAATAATTGATTAAATTTCCAGTAAAAAAAATACCCTTTACAATCAGTAAAATGAGACTTAAAAGACTGCACTAAGCACCTTAATGAGATGGTTTTGATGGGCTTTCCGGTGAGAATTGGGGAAACATCACCATCCACGATCCTTTGAATGTAAGGTTCCAAATCACTGTGAGTGGCAAGAGGCACACATTCTGCAAAACTCTCGGGATCAGTTTTTCCATCAAGACCCCATTTCTGTAAATACTCTGTTCTACCATTTTCTTCCAATATTATCCTCAAGGTATCCTTTTGAACTCTCCCGGCATCCTTCGTCAGAGCCTCAAATTCTTCGATAAATTCTTTGGGGTCAAAAATATTCTCCATAGTTTCCAACATTGAACAACTTAATAAATCCAAATGAATCGGATAAGTTCGGAAAAAATGCAGAAAAGACCAAAAGCAGCAACTTTATCCTTAGTTCTACACTTCTACCTGCTTTACGTATAAAAAAACAAAGATCATAAACACCTTTCGTTGACCAAAAAATGAAAACATATGTACCAATCTATCCGAATTCACTGATCCCTTTTAGTAATCCAACGATTGGGCACATAGTACAATAAAAACGTATACTATAGCGGGACTATAAATAGTATATTCAACTAACCAAATAAATGATCAAAAGTCTCTCTCCTTTATAAATTAAAACTAAAACTAACTTATGAAATGAAGAAGACTAGAATGGTTTATACGGCGTAGACACAATATTTATCAAAAACCCATCTAATATTTAGTTCTTAACTGTGAGATTTAGCTTCCACAAATATTTATTATAGGGTGATATTTGAGAGTAAAATTTTCATTCATTACTCCATAGATTTAATCATCTAAATACTTAATTTTAATTTATTTATGGAGTAGAACACATTCATATGTGAATTCATTTCAAATAATTAATGAAACTCATTTCAATTTTTGCTCAAATTCTACCATCAAATACAATGAATTGGTCAATCATAAAACAATTACTTTTCTAAATTTATACTTTTCCTTCTCGGTTTATAAAATTATATGCACTTAAAAGTGAGAACACGAGAATCATACCTATTATAAAGGTAGAATAACTAATAAAAGTATCACAAACCGAAAGAGATTATAAACAAAACTTTTAAATTTCAAAAAAAAAGAAAAAGAAAAGCATGAAGTATCAAAAAGATGCAACGAAATACTGTATAATTATTTAATCCAGAACTCAAAATCCTGGAATTAACTCAATCAAAAGCAGAGGGTGGTATTTTTTCAGCAAAACAGTAAACACAGTTTGTACAGTAAATAAACAGCAGTAAACAGAGTCTGACAGTTAAATACATACGTACATATATATATGTAAATACTTTTAGAGAGAGAATTTGAGAGTTTACAATAGAGAAGAAGATGTAGCTTTCCGCGAGTTTTTCTATAAAACAGTTGAAGAAACTGCTGCTGCTGCTGCTGCTGCTGCTGCTCTGGATCTCTAAATAACGCTATAAAGAGGGATTGAATTTGATTTCTGAGCTCGATGGTGGTGGTGATGATGATGATGATGATGATGATGATGATGCAGGACTCGGTTAAACCAAAGAGGATGAGACAAGACTTGGGGCTTTAATTCCCTCTGCCTCTCCCTATATATTACTATTATCTCTACATAGACTTTTAGAGAGAGAAAGTGTGTGTATTGCTGTTTCTCTCTCTTCCTGTTGTTTGGGTTAGTAAGATTAGTGATTGAAGATTCTTTATTTGTCGTTATTCTGCATTTTATATATATATATATATATATATATATATATATATATATATATATTGGTACGTGTTGCGGAAATTATAGAGTCAAGCAGTTAACTGAAAACGCCGTCCATTGTGTGAGTTTCCATATTTGGACATTGTACATGGACACAATTACGGAGTAGGTACTTTGACTAAAGTACGGGCAAGTCATTACTTGAAGATACCAAGTTTGTCCATCGTGATTTGATACAATTACGAGTTACCCGCCTTAATTTATCAAACAGAATTGTATATTCACAAACGAAATTTATATTTCCACATATAAAGGCCCATATATTAACTTATTTGACTAATATGCGAGCCAAATGTGTGAAAATATTAAAAAATAATATGTAAATATCAGTTTTCTTTCACAAATAACAATATTTTATCTAACCTAACTATTTAGGTAAAAAAGTTTGTGGAACAATTATTTTTATTTGTAAAAATATTAATTTTAGTTATCAATAGTTTTATTTACATATTTTTTTTTGCTTTTTCGAATTTAATGGCTAGCTAGGATTAAATTTGTTGGAAGGAAATAAATAGCAAGTCTATATATTTTTTGATCTGCAAATTTCCAAAAATAATACATCTTATGTATGTGACAAATCCATAAGGAGTGTACAAGGTCACATTTAGAACTTGATACATTAAGAATAATTGCAAATTAACTTCTTGAAATTCCTTTTTAGAGAAAACCAACCGAATATCAAATTTTCATATAATTTCACTATCTGAACAGATATTCAAAATTAATATTGTCCGAATAATCAAAAATTAAAAACCGAATTATACTATTCGATTATTTGGTATATAACTGAAATGAACTTATTTATACTAAATAATTCGGTTTAAAAAAATCAATTCGATTCTATAATTTGATTTTTATCCCATTTTTGCTCAACCCTACCTAATTAAGGCCTTCATGCATATACCTCCATCTTTTCACACTTTTTATTTCTTTTTTCTTTGTTTCCCATTGTTTTTTCTATATACATAAGGACTAAAAATATATTGACCTAGACTTTTAAATCAAAATTTAAGTTTAAAAATATATTTCAAGTTGAAGTATGTAAACTTAATGTTTTTAAAATTAAATAAATCACATCAATTTAAATTTAAGAATATCTATTGTTTATTGTGAAAAAAATTGAATTTTATATTTCGAAACAAAGAGGGAATATAAAAGAGTTATAAATATTTAAAATCTATTATATATACTAAATCATAGTACATGACACAATAAATTGACATATGTCATTCTACAAAATTGACACACGTCCATCTTAATTAATGTTTCTTATTGCCCTTGACAAAAATACCCTTGACAATTTCTTTGATATATATACCGATCACCTTATTTTATGGATATTATCAACAGTCACGTTATTTTAGGATCCATTAATTAGATAACTCTCTTAGACAACAACCAGATTGGATCAATTTAAACACGATAGGGCCAACTTACTTTTTATAAAAAATTAGTTTTAATTATTTTGAAAAGTAAATTTCCTTTAATATTAGACTTTTATTTATTTTACCTACTTTTCATAGTTCCATGCAATTAAAAATTATTTCCATATTCATTTTAAAACTTCAATCTATTAGCTTCCAAAAATTCTTCCAATTATTTGAACCACGCTAATTGATTCTAAAGATATGAAAATTTATTTGCTTAACCAATTTATGGAAAACTCAATCAATTTAAAATTCATGTGAATATTTATTTTTATCTTTAAAATAATAATTTTATAATGGCGATATTTTTAAAATAGTTCAAGAAATCAACTATTACATTATCAAATTAATTTACATGAATTGAAATTGTAATTTTCACTAATTGATTAGTAAAAGAATTTAAACTAAGTTTTTTTTATGGGATACTAGAAGTATAATTAATTTTGTCATGAAACTTGAAATTGGTTTAATTATTTTATTAAAATGGAATGAACAATTTACGTGAGTTCATATGAGACTGTGCTGATGTGGTAAGATTTTGAATAGAATCTATCTATTATTTAGTATCTATTACATGTGCCTTTCCCACATTGTAACACATGTTCTATATAATTAATGTGCATCCCACACTAATTTAATTATATTACAACATAATATTATACCATTTATAATTATATTACAACATAATATTATATTGTTTAAAACATTTAAAATAATTATATCCTAAAATTACTACTTTTCTAATATTATACCATTCATAATTATACCATACATTATATCATATATGTATGGTATAATATTATAATACACGTATATAACAAAATAACTACCTATCTAAAGCATGCGGATATTATCATTACTAATTTAATTATATTATAGCATAATATTATACCATTTATAATTATATTACAACATAATATTATCTGATTTAAAATATTTAAAACAATATTAAAATAACAAATAATATCAATCATAACTTACTATGTTTATTTTATAATCTCATAAATCACTATTTTCTCAATCTAAACGGTTTTTATATTATTATTATTTTGATTTTATAATCCCCTAAATCACTACAAAATCTAAAATGTTCTGATAATGTTAACTGTTCTAATATTATCATTACTAAATTAATTATTAACTTTTAAAATCACTACTTTTTTAATTCCAAAATAATATTTTAAATTTATAATCCACTAAATCACTACAAATCTAAATTGTTTTGGTAATGTCAACTGTTGTGATATTATCACTTCTAATTTAATTATTATCTCCTAAAAGCATTATTTTTTAATCCCAAATTAATATTTTGATTTTATAATCCCCTAAATCACTACAAATCTAAATTGTTCTGGTAATGTTAATTGGTCTAATATTAGCATTACTAAATTAATTATTATCTCCTAAAATCGTTACTTTTTTAAGCCCAAATTAATATTTTAAATTTATAATCCACTAAATCACTACAAATTTAAATTGTTTTAGTAATGTCAATTGTTACGATATTATCCTTTTTAATTTAATTATTATATCCTAAAATCACTAATTTTTAATCCCAAATTAATATTTTTATTTTATAATCCCCTAAAATCCACTACTTTTTTAAATTAATTTACTAATTTAATTATATTAAAACATAATTATTGTATCCTAAAATAATTACTTTTCTAATATTATAACATTCATAATTATACCATACATTATATCATACATATATGGTATAATATTATAATACACGTATATAATAAAATCACTACCTATCTAAAGCATGCAGATATTATCATTACTAATTTAATTATATTACAACATAATATTATACCATTTATAATTATATTACAAAATAATATTATACAATTAAAACATTTAAAACAAAATTAAAATAACAAATAATATAAATCATAAATTCTTATGTTGATTTTATAATCCACTAAATCACTACTTTTTCAATCTAAACGATTTTATATTATCATAATGTAATTATTATCTTCTAAAATCATTACTTTTTAATCCTACATTATTATTTTGATTTTATAATCCCCTCAATCACTATACATCTAAACTGTTTCTAATAATGTTAGCATTTCTAATATTATCATTACTAAATTAATTATTATCTACTAAAATCACTACTTTTTTTAATCCCAAATTAATATATTAAATGTATAACTCTCTAAATCACTACAAATCTAAACTATTTTGGTAATGTAAATTGTTCTGATATTATACTTTCCAATTTAATTATTATCTCCAAAAATCACTACTTTATGATATTATCATTACTGAGCTATTATCATTACTCTCCGTTATTTATTCAATTTTTCTTATCAAATATGCGATCAATCCCCTTGCAGCAATTATTGATATCACATATCCTAATTTATTAAAAAAATTTGACAATGACTTTTATTTTCAAGACCAAGCCATTCTTGCTCCTACTGACGATCTTTATAAATAAGGTGAAGCGAATATGTGATGTATTTATGGTCAAGTGATGAAATACCATATCTAAGATGTCCTATGTAAGGTTAATGAAAACTCAAAAAGCTATGAAGGCATTTACACCCTATAATTTTTTAATAGCATTACATCTTCTGGAATGTCAAACCACAAGATAACGTTGAAGATTGGGGTTCTGTAATGTTGCTCAAGAAATATATATCGTTGATTTGGTTTTGTGCGATGTCACGAGATTAATAGTAACTCAATTGGGAAAACATCTAATAGAAGCAAAAGTAATTTCAGTCAGCAATTTTGGACACAAAATTTTCATACCTCGCTTGGTCTTAACGCCGTCAAACATTAGATTACCTTTTAAATTCCAACAAAGACAATTTTCTTTGGTTGTTTTCTTTTTCATGACAATTAATAAGAGTCAGGGGAAATCTCTCTTACATGTTGGACTGTATCTGTCACGTCTAGTTTTTAGCCATGACCAATTATATGTAACAGTATCAAGAGTTACAAACAAAAGTGGACTAAACATACTAATTTGTGACAAAGATGGACAAACATACAATACTACAAAGAATGTAGTTTTTCAGAAAGTTTTTCACAATTTAATGTATAAAGGTTTGACTGTTTCTGGCTATTATCTTTTTGCTGCTCATTATTAGTGTAAACCCTGATTATTTTATTATTATATCTCATGAAATTTTTACTATAATCTATTTTGAATCTTTTTAGGTAAATCTATGATTTGCATTTATAAAGTTATCTCGATCGAGGTTTGTCTTTTAGTTTTTGGATGACAGTATTTAAAATTCTATGCAAGTCCATTTCATATGTGTTTTACTCTAATTCTTTTCATTTTTATTTAATATAGGAGCTCTTTATGTTACGTTAGTTTTCAATCAAACAAACACATGAATTTTTAGCTAAGTGTGAGACTTTTTTTATCTTGGGCAATACTATTTCCTATAAAAGAGTTGTGGAAAGATAATTATTTATTTGGTTGATAGTTTATGCAATGTTGAAATCAACTATTAAGTATGTCTAAATTTTTATATTTCACTATTGTCCAGATTCCTATCGCAAATATTTATAAGATTGCAATGACTGTTAAAAAGATCATTTAAGTGCTAATTTTTGCTTGTGTAAATATATTGCACATTCAATAAATATAACTGGATTGAAGACCTAAATTGGAAGAAGCTTAACTGTGATAAATCTAACAGCTTAAGCTGTTAGATGGAGGGACCAACAATGTATATCATTTTAACACTCCCCTTCAAATGTAACTTTTTTTGTTATAGAGAAGGGAGAAATTAAAGTGCATTTGCACTATTAAATTAATAGAAGATAATTGTGCAGCTGGAAAGATTTGAACCCAAGACCTTGCACACCCAGAGCTTTGATACCATGTTAAGTAATCAACTCATCTAAAAGCTTAAGCTGTTAGATGGAGGGACCAACAATGTATATCATTCTAACAATAATTCTGGTACCTATAGTTCAATGGTAATGTGACAATGAATTTGGTGTATGCAGCTCTTGGCAGAGTTAAATTTTTGTTGGCATGCTTCTTGCATTATTTCAGGTGCATCATGGATTTTATTACTTGAATACAACAAAATTTTGCGCCCTACAATTCTAAATACTGTTGAAAGTGCAAAGGAGTTATATGAATACATACCTTCAGATTATGGGACAGTGCATTCAATGGGAGGGGCTATGGCTTCATTTTGTGAACTATATCCCACGGTGTTTATATTTATGGCTTCTTCATTTATTGCATTCTATTATATGGATTGTGGCTTTGCATGATTTGTTAAGTACTAGCATCCGGTAAATCATTTTCATCATCATTAATATATTTTTTTGTATTATGGTTGTGACGCCCCCAAAATAGGTATACAACACCCATTCTGAGTCGCCAAAATACATGGTATGAAAGCAAACTACAACTTTGACAATATGGATGTCGTGTGTGTAGAATACAATAACTGTTGTGAGTTTGAATACAAATATTGTCTTCTAGACAATATACACACCCAAATAAGGTCTCATTAATTATTCATACACTATTTTACAGAAGTAGTGAGGACAGCTAAAACATCTTCCTAGAACCATCACTCCATACCCCGACTCGATCCTGCTATGTTCTCACCTCCTGAGAAGAAAAATGGAACAAAAAGGAAAAGGGTGAGCTCAACTAGCCCGAAGAAAGAATATTATGACTAAGATAATATACAACAAATTATCGCATTTAGTCTTCAACAGGAAAAATCTAATAGAATACAATAGACAACAAGTTTTAGATCAACAAATGCACGTGAAGCAACAATCCATTAGAAGAGTCACGTAGAAAGAATTCTACTGTCTTCTAAGGTTTAAAAGTCCATCATCAATAGTTTATCCCGTAATAACAATCAATATACATCTTTAATCATCTTTGCACTACAGCCAAAGATATTCATTCATATCACAGTTGGTCATGTTCATCTCAACACACTGTTCATCTTTTGCACTTTCTGAGCCAAAGATATTCATCGATTAATCGTTCATCTTTGCACTACTGAGGCCAAAGATATTCATTTATATCACCATTTAGGATCGAGGATGATGAAAAACATTTTTAAAGAAAGCGAATCCGGTGAAACAAAATGACAAGGATTAAGGATTAAGGATTTGTACTTTGTTTTACCCATGTCCAAAAATACTTGAAAATAATCATATTGGTGTAAAATTCAAGAATGATCAAAACATGGATACAATCAAAGCTAGTATCCGAATAGATATTTTGGACAAAAAGAAAAATTTTTATTTTTCGATTGAATAGTGTCGTATTCGTGAATAAGTGTCGATATCGTGAATAAAGTGCCGTATCGTGAATAGTAACCCCAAACACAACAAGTTCCAAATTTGATAAAAAAAGTTCACCAATACTTGACATAATGATATTGAAGAAAAAATATCATTTAAGAAGAAAATAATATCCCTTACCTCAAAATAACCGTCTTACGATTGAATTTAGATATAGTCTTTGATGAAACTCTTGATAGTATAGCAACACTCAAAGTATACTCACAAGAATACGCTCGATAATTTAGAGAGAGAAAACTTAGTTTACGGTGTGATTTTCAATTCTAACTTAGCCCTCATTTATAGGAAAATGTTAGAACGCCTTGAGGATACTAAATTAATAAATTATTATTATTAAAAATCAAATTTCTCGCATGCTAGCCATCAAAGACCAGCATGCCACTCTTGAAAATAATTTTCCAAAGTGACCTACATGTTGTCAAACAAGAGTGGGTCCCACCCATTATTTAATAAAAATTATTTTATCTTCCGAAACTTCAATAATTCGTAGAAAATAGCTCGTTTATCAGAAAAATTGAAACTCGCGACTTTTCATGGGAAATTCCATTCTCTACAACTTTGCAGAAGAAAATTTTTCCAAATTCCAAACCAGAAATTGACCGAAATCCACAAACGGGCAATTTTATAGTCTATAATAAATTTTCGGTCAAGAATTGTGTCCACCGACACACAAAACATATGTTAAACATTTAATGCCACAAAATACTCTACCTCCTCATATACTCATATATCCCACATTCATTATAAAAATATCACCGTTAATATATTATTAAAATAATATATTTAAATGAATTATTTTATCATAAAAAGATAAAATATTAATTTTCAACAATTGTCATATTAAAAATTTTCTCCATCTATATCCACATAAAATAAATATTTTCTTTATCATAATAATCAATAATTACTTTATTTAAAAATAATATTACAGAATCACAAAGATCTTGTAACGGTAGTTTCGAGGAAGAGGGGGCTTTCAATAAGAATTTCTCTCTTCTTGGCAAGCAATTATTGGGTGACCAAACCTCTCCTTAGACAGAACTTTCTAGACATTGCCAATAATGTTATCTAATAATATTAAATAATATGAATTATTGATTTGATAATGAAAAATACTGTGTAATGACAATTATTGAAACAACAAAGAATACAAAATATCAACGCAATGACAATTATTGAATTAATAAAATATAATATTGAGCAAGAATTCATCGTAACAATTATTGAGTAGTGCCTTCTTATGTAAGGATCAATAATTCAATAATACATGCAATACCGTGCGCCATCGCATGCAACCACAGCGTACATCGTATTTTAACCACCGGGTAACCCAACAAAGTGTTAACGGTAATAATTTACGTCGTTATTTATAAAACTCAATCTTTGTCGCTTTTCCTTCATCCAACCGTTTTCCGTTATGGGCCCACTGATGGCTGCTTGGCCGTCGCATGCGGAGATTCCCGACAAAAAGAATATTCCACGACCAAACGAATATTCCCTAAGCAATAATGAATATTTTATAACCACTTGCTTATTTTGTAAACTTTGCACATTTCACCCATAACCAAATAATTATATCAAATTAACCCTTATTAATTTAGAATAATGAATAAAGAAAAATTCAATTTTATTTATAATAAGTTGGGGTCTTCTGACCTCTCCCTCCTTATGAAATTTCATCCTCGAAATTGACGACGCACTGGTATATCGAAAAGGTGAGGTACCTCGCTTTCATTTCCGAGATTCAACTCCCATATCATTTCCTCGATTGCATGGTTTCTCCACAAAACCTTAACTTGTGGTATAACCTTCGTGCGCGTAAGACATGCTCTTTCTATCCAAAATCTCAACAGTATCTCCTCGTATGTTAAATCTCCGGCTATCTCAAATGCGGTTCTAACGCAATAATGTGGTTCGGGTCTTTCACATATTTCTGAAACATAGATATGTGGAATACATTGTGAACACGAGACATACTTGGAGGTAACGCGAGTCTATAAGCTACGTTTCCTATTCGGTCGAGAATCTCAAATGGACCAACAAACCTTGGATTGAGCTTTCCTCTTTTCCCAAATCTTGTAACTCCTTTCCATGGAGCAATACGTAACAATACATGATCTCCGATATTAAACTCCACGTCCTTTCTACATGAAGATCAAGATAACTCTTTTGTCGATCTTGTGAAGTTTGAATACGTTGTCGAATCATTTGGATCTTTTCGTAGTCATGCGCATTTAATTACGGTCCCAACAATGTTGTTTCTCCCACCTCGTCCAAAGATCTTTGAGAAGCGACATTTTTAAAATCCATCTGATGCCTCAAATGGAGCCATACTATACTTGCGATAAGCTGTTGTTGTAGGGAGAATTCCACAGCAGTGGTAGGTACTTATCCCAACTTCCTTTGAAATCTAGGACACAAAGTCTTAATAGATCTTCAAGGGTTTGAATAGTCCTCTCTCGATTGTCCTTTCGTTTGAGGATGGTATCTTTGAATCAATCGTAAATCCGTGCCCATAGCTTTCTCGCAAGCTAACCCAAAATCTTGAAGTGAATCTCGGGTCACGATCCAAACTATGGATCTTGGCATGCCATGCAATCGCATAATCTCATTCACAAATACATCTGAGCAAGCAAGCGTTGAGGGATAAGTCTCGCGATATAGGTAAAAATGGGCGGAACTTGGTTAATCTATCAACAATAACCCAAATTTCATCTACGCCGAGAAACTTTGGGAAGACACGTAACAAAATCCATAGTAATGTGTTCCCATTTCCATTAGGAATCTCAAGTGGTTGCAATGGACCTTTTGGCACTTGATGCTCGCCTTTACACGTTGTGAGTTAAACATCTTGAGATAAACTCTCATAATCTCTCTCTTCATATTGTTCCACCAAAATGTATGTGAATATCATGATACATTTTGGTACTTCCGAGATGGATTGCAAGCGGGGTGTTGTGTGCCTCCATCATGATTTTATGCTTGGTGTCGAATCGTTAGAACGCAAAGTCTAGAATTGACTCGAAGTATTCCTTCCTCATCAATTCTTGCTTCAAATATCTCCTTCTTGCACTTTCTTCTTCATACGCGCATCATTGGTCGAAGTAGCTTGAAAGCGGCTTTAACTTTATCGATTAAAGTCGGTTCTACTCAGTATATTCGCCATCATCATATGGGACTCTCGGAGTCTTTAATTCTATCTTCATCCTTTGTAAAGTCGTATAAAATGGGCCTTTGCGTTGACAATATTGCACTTTCGTCTTGCATATGATCTTCTACTCAATGCGTCGGCTACCACGTTCGCTTTTCGAGGATGATATTGAATAGTGTGATCATAATCTTTTAATGACTCCGACCAGCGTCATTGCCGCATGTTGAGTTCTTTTGGGTGAAGAAATATTTGAGGCTTTTATGGTCCGTATAAATCTCCACTTTCTCTCCATACAAGTAGTGTCTCCATATCTTGATGCGAATCGATCACGCGATTCTAGATCATGAGTAGGATAATTCCTCTCATATTCTTTGAGTTGTCGTGAGGCATAGGCTATGACTTTCCCATGTTGCATGAGAACACATCCTAACCCTTTCCGGAAGCATCGTTGTGAGATAACAAATCCATCACGAACCGGATGGTATTGTCGAGAACAGTGCCGAAATGAGTCTCTCTCTTGAGCTCTTGGAAGCTCTTCTCGCATTCCTCGGTCCATAAGAATTTTTCATCCTTAAAAGTCATTTGAGTTAAGCGGAGTAGCGATTCGAGAAAATCCTTCCACAAATCTCGATAATAACCAAATTAAGCCCGAAAAGTCTGCGTCTTGATCATGCCGACTTGGTTGCTCCCAACTTTGTATTGCTTCAATCTTGGCCGGGTCAACAGATACTCCTTGTTTTGACACCACGTGCCCAAGGAATGCTACTTCCTCAAGCGAACTTCGCATTTCTTGACTTGGCATAAAGCTTGTGTTCACGAAGTCTTTGTAGTACCAAACTTTCAAATGGTGCTCATGATCTTCACGGCTTTTGGAATAGATGAGGATGTCATCAATAAAAGACAACAACGAATCGATCAAATATTCTTAAATACACGGTTCATCATATCCATGAAAGCGGCAAAGGGAGCATTAGTCGATCAAAAGACATGACCAAGAATTCATAATGCCCGATCGAGTCACGAATCTCAGTCTTTGGAATATCCTCGGTTTTAATCTTGGTGATGATATCCGTAAGCGAAGATCGATCTTTGAAAAGAATTGCGCTCTCGCTTATGGCGGTCGAACAGGTCATCAATGCGAGGTGGCGGATACTATTCTTGATGGTGACATGGTTCGATTCTCGATAGTAAATACAAAGTCGCATACTCCCGTCTTTCTTCTTTCTGAATAAAGCAGAGCACCCCGAGGAGACGTCTTGGGGACGAATGAAACCGATGTCTAATAATTCCTATAGTTGGACTTTTAACTCCACGAAGTTCAATAGGAGCCATTCGATATGGGGTTTTAGAAATGGGCTTTATGCGGTTCAAGGTCGATAAAGAATTCAACATCACGTTACGGGGTAGGCAGGGAAGCTCTTCTTGAAATACATCGGGGAATTCTTTAACCACACGAAATATTATTCAAATCGACTTGTCTTTATTCAAATCCATAACATGGGCTAAGAAAGCTTGACATCCGTTTTTCAATAAGCGAATAGCTTTGTGGCTTGATATGACGATGGTGATTTTAGTGGTTTAGTGGTTTGAATTCATTATGACAGTTGGTTAGGAATATGAAAACTAACAACCTTACGAAAACAATCAATTTTGGCATGATGAGTGGTTAACCGATCAATTCCTAAAATCACATCAAAAGCAAGTATCTTTAAAGAGATAAGATCAGCGAGGTAATGTGATAGTGCCAACTTGGATCATGCAAGATTTATAAAGCTGTAGATGTGAAGGTTTCACCCAACTGAGTTTCAACAGATAAATCAAAATCTAATTTCTCGGAGTCAAGTTTAAGCGTTGAGCACAAGTAGAGAGATAAAAGAATGGGTAGAAGCGGTATCTAGTAAGGTATAAACTTCGCAAGAATTCAATATTAGCTTACCGTGATCACCTCGTTTGGGTTCCTCACGTTTTGTCGATCACGACAAACGCTTCTCCCAAGAACCATTGATTTCGACTTATCCGGATGACCTTGGAATCACCACTCTCTGCTTGAACTTGGTTTCGCGATAGTACAATCTCGGCGATGTGGCCTTCCTTTCCACAGTTGTAACATACCTTGGATTGTTGTGGACGGTTTGGGGTGATATATCCCTCCTTCCCGCATTTGTAACATCTAAGCGGCGGTCGTTCTCCTCCCCAGCATTTGTTGTTGGTCTTTGGTCTTTGCTGTTGATATCTTCCGTCATTGTTGAATCTTCTCTTTCGAAATTTCCACTTGAGTCACCTCTCCTATTATCATGTCCACGATTACCACGAGTGGTTACCGCCTTTGTCCGTATTCTTTCCTCTCATTTGGTTATCATCGTTACGATGACTACCACGATTGTGGTCCCTCGGTTGAGTATACTCACTATCTCGTTCTAATAAGCGAGCCCCATTGACAACATCCGAATACTGAGAGAAAATTTATGAGAGATAAGGTATTGACGAATCTACGGTTTTAGACTCTCTCGAAACATACTGCGTCATTCGTTCCTCATTCTCCACCAAATGAGGTGCGAACTCGGATAACTCTGCGAACTTTGCCTCGTATTTAAGACACCGTCATGTTGTTCTGTTCGAGTCTAATAAACTCTACCTCCTTCATATAGCCGAATACTTTACGGAAAGTACTTGTCATTGAACGATTCTCAAATCTTTCCCAAGACATGTTAAGTGCATCGGTGAGTACGCTTCATGATTCCCACCAAGAATGTCTGTTTCACCACGAAACATAAAGGTGGCGAATGGAACCTACATTCCTCCGTGCACCCCAAGACATCGAATATCTTGGTAATTTGCTTGACCCACGTTTACGCGCTTGATCGGATCCGACTTTTCCATGGAAATCTGGTGGTCCCAACTCCTAAAGCGCTTGGTCGTGACGGATCGTGCATTGCCATCATTTCCACCGTATTTTGTACACGGGTCTCTCTCATCGATTTTGCATGAGGCGCAAAAAGCTTCTAAACATCCCGTCGTTCATCATTTGCTCAATGGCGTTGTTCACATGAGGAACATTGCCACCGCTGCACGCGTTCTCCTCGTTGGTGAAGTCAAAGGCGTCTCCGCGGTCTCATAAACTCCATTGTTAACGTTCTCAGCGACCATTCTTAATCATCCGCCATAAAACAAGGGTTAATTAAACAAATTAACATATCACATAATATCTATATTATGACCGACCAACAAATAAGCTTAGGTAGGACACACTAGCGAAAGGATTTACTCGTCTCTCTCTCCTCCTAGTTCTATTCCCCGATCTCCGCCGGAGATCATATCCTAAGCTACGATACCAACTGTGACGCCCCAAAATAGGTATACAACACCCATTCGAGTCGCCAAAATACATGGTATAGAAAGCAAACTACAACTTTGACAATACAGGATGTCGTGTAGAATCGACAATACTGTTGTGAGTTTGAATACAAATATTGTCTTTCAGACAATATACACACCCAAATAAGGTCTCATTAATTATTCATACACTATTTTACTGAAGTAGTGAGGGCAATTTAAAACATCTTCCTAGAACCATCACTCCATACCCCGACTCGATCCCTGCTATGTTCTCACCTCCCGAGAAGAAAAATGGAACAAAAGGAAAAGGGTGAGCTCAACTAGCCCAAAGAAAGAATATTATGACTAAGATAATATACAACAAATTATCGCTAGTCTTCAACGGGGAAAAATCTAATAGAATACAATAGACAACAAGTTTTAGATCAACAAATGCGTGGAAGCTTAAGAATCCATTAGAAGAGTCACGTAGAGAAAAGAATTCTACATGTCTTCTAAGGTTTAAAAGTCCATCATCAATAGTTTATCCTGTAATAACAATCAATATACATCTTTAATCATCTTTGCACTACTCTGCCAAAGATATTCATTCATATCACCAGGTTGGTCGTGTTCATCTCAACACTGTTCATCTTTGCACTACTGGCCAAAGATATTCATCGATTAATCGTTCATCTTGCACTACTGGGCCAAAGATATTCATTTATATCACCATTTAGGATTGAGGATGATGAAAACATTTTTAAAAAAGCGAATCCAGGTGAAACAAAATGACAAGGATTAAGGATTAAGGATTCGTACTTTGTTTTACCCATGTCCAAAAATACTTGAAAATAATCATATTGGTGTAAAATTCAAGAATGATCAAAACATGGATACAATCAAAGCTAGTATCCGAATAGATATTTTGGACAAAAGAAAAATTTTTATTTTTAAATTGAATAGTCTTAAGATTCGTGAATAAGGTCGATATCGTGAATAGTGCGAGTATCGTGAATAGTAACCCCACACAACAAGTTCCAAATTTGATAAAAAAAAGTTCACCAATACTTGGCATAATGATATTGAAGAAAAAATATCATTTAAGAAGAAAATAATATCCCTACCTACCAAAATAACCGTCTTGATTTGAATTTCGGTATAGTCTTGTGAAACTTCAGACCAGTATATAGCAACACTCAAAGTATACTCACAAGAATACGCTCGATAATTTAGAGAGAGAAAACTTAGTTTCTGGTGTGATTTTCAATTCTAACTTAGCCCTCTATTTATAGGAAAATGTTAGACGCCAGCATGAAAGGAGACTAAATTAATAAATTATTATTATTAAAATCAAATTTCTCGCATGCTAGCCATCAAAGACCAGCATGCCACTCTTGAAAATAATTTTCCAGCAGCCCACATGTTGTCAAACAAGAGTGGGTCCCACCCATTATTTAATAAAAATTATTTTATCTTTGAAACTTCAATAATTCGTAGAAAATAGCTCATTTATCAGAAAAATTGAAACTCGCGACTTTCCATGGGAAATTCCATTCTCTACAACTTTGCGGAAGAAAAGTTTTCCAAATTCCAAACAGAAATTGACCAAATCCACAAACGGGCAATTTTATAATCTATAATAAATTTTGGTCAAGAATTGTGTCCCACAGACACACAAAACATATGTTAAACATTTAATGCCACAAAATACTCTACCTCCTCATATACTCATATATCCCACATTCATTATAAAAATATCACTGAATTAATATATTATTAAAATAATATAATTAAATGAATTATTTTATCATAAAAGATAAAATATTAATTTTCAACAATTGTCATATTAAAAATTTTCTCCATCTATATCCACATAAAATAAATATTTTCTTTATCATAATAATCAATAATTACTTTATATTAAAAATAATATTCTGAATCACAAGATCTTGACAACCGTGTAGCTTCAGGAAAGAGGAGGCTTTCAATAAGGATTTCTCCTTCTTGGTGGCAATGATTAGGTGACCAAACCTCTCCTTAGGCGAACTTTCTAGACATTGCCAATAATGTTATCTCGATAATATTAAATAATATGAATTATTGATTTGATAATGAAAAATCATTTGTGTAATGACAATTATTGAAACAACAATGAATACAAAATATCAACGCAGTTAATTATTGAATTAATAAAATATAATATTGAGCGATATTCACTGTAACAATTATTGAGTAGTGCCTTTACGTAAGGATCAATAATTCAATAATCTTTGTGCAATACCGCTGGTGTCTTTCTTGTGCGACCACGGCAGACATCGTATTTTAACCACCGGAGTAACCCAGCAGTGTTAGCGGTAACAATTTACGTCGTTATTTATAAAACTCAATCTTTGTCGTTTTCTTCATCCAACTTTTTCCGTTATGGGGCCCACTAATGATATTTACTGGTCGCAGACGGAGATTCCAAAAAAAAAAGAATATTCCACGACCAAACGAATATTCCCAACAATAATGAATATTTTATAACCACTTAACTTATTTTGTAAACTTTGCATATTTCACCCATAACCAAATAATTATATCAAATTAACCCTTATTAATTTAGAATAATGAATAAAGAAAATTCAATTTTATTTATAATAAGTTGGGGTCTTCTGATGGTAATCTTGTGAGTTACTATACAATTGTCAAAATTGATAAAAAAAAACTAATGAGGTAATGTATTCGTTCTTTAACTATAACATTGTGTTGTGTATGACACGGTGCTTTATATTCTTTATGTTTTTTTGGACATGGTGTTTGTTTGACATAAAGATCCAACATAATTATTAATTCTCGATCTTTTCGGTTTTCACATATAACATATGCTTTCCTTCATGTCCGAGGGTTGGCGAGACATTCTTTCATTGTTTTTTCTTTCGTTTGGATGTTGAATTACAGTGCAAAGTGAAGCGTATACAAGAGGCATGGACTCTTCAAAATGCATCAAGTCGTACGTGTCGAGATATTTGAGGCTTGGTGAGGTTTGTGTAATGTGTAACAGACTTAAAATATACCACTAGCAATCATATCAATATAACAATTCGATGACATTGTGCATGTCACTTTCTAAATATTTGTTAGTGCTTTAGAATGAAAGAGTTACCCATTTTTAACCATATTGGTTACATTATAAACATTTTTATCAAGACATTAATATATATATATATATACACACACACACACGAAACTGTTATGTAATGTTCTGGGGTTTAGTGATCAGATTAATTATATATTTGGATATGTATTTGCACATAAAATTTTTATGCAACACTATATAACATATGCTATTAAAATTTGATAATCGCACAACAATCTACCATCTTCTTATTATATTTTAATTTATTAATTGCATGTATAAATTTATTATTAATAAAATGAATAATCCCGCCGTAAAGCGCGAATTTGTATCTAGTACAATATACTAAAACCAAATATGATAGACTAATAGTGCTAGAAGCAGTTAACTGACGTTACATGGACGAGCTTTTCTATGCGAACATATATGATAATTGGACATGAGTGTATTATAATTTTTTTTATTTATATTTTGATCTTCAATTGAGATAAAAATATAAATATATAAAATTATAAAACAATTATATCTAATTTTCATGTCCAATTATCATATCTAGCTCCATAGAATTTTTCTACATGAATTGTACATTGTCTCACTAAATCTATTCCTGTTGGTATAGATAGATATGATTCTCTCTCCTTTGGGGTTAAAATTAATTTCTACTTTTCTAATGAAACTTTGTCCTACTTTTAACTTAACTTTTAAATATATCAATATTTGTTAATTTTTTTGATTTTTTTGATAATTTTTCTATTTATATAGAAGTTTAATTTTATAATCCTTCCATTCTAATATTAGAGAAACATTGTAAAACCACGATTGCATGAGTATTTGTTATAAATTCAAATGCGGTGGTTTGATATTAAAAGTTATAGTAAAAAAAAGTTGCTTTATAGTTTTAAAATAAAATCATATTTCTCTAATTTTGGAACGAACTAAAAAAAATGCATTTTCTAATTTTAGAACAGAAAGAATATTTGTAAAAAAAATAGTGAAAAACTTATTTGCAATAAATATTATATGCATCAAAAATTAAGTTCAACTCAAACCAAACCCTAATTTTTGAACGGGGTATATACATACATTACCCTTTCTCTTTTCTTCTCAATGTTCATGTTTTTTTTTATAAAAAAAATATTATAACTAAGGTCCATGTGATTGGTTTGGTCTATCGATCTTAATCTAGTATTGGTTGGTATAGTAGACCGTGTTTTGGTTCCTCTTATGAATGTTACTAGAAATATGTGCACTCTACACGTGACAAATTGTTTTCACATTTGCATTCATTTATAATTTTGATTATTGTACATATATAATTTAATTTTTCATGAAGGTCGGTGCATGGAATGGGCGATTAGAGACATTATTTCACGTGATATATATATATATATATACATACATAGTTCGTTTTTGGTGTATATCCTTTTATCTTACATCTACCGCTTCACCATCTTTACTTGAATTGATTGAAATGACGGTTTTAAATCTGTCATTATAAAACAAATATACGATTTATATGTTATGACGACGGTTCGATGTGTCGTTAAAAGCTAAGACGACAGTTCTCTAATATACGTGATGGACCAAACCGTCGCTAAAGATGCATGGTCAGCCACTATATGTTGTAGCGGCCCGAATAACAATGTCTAGCAGCTTTAATTTTAATAATAGGGCCCCACCTGGTCAAACCTTACTTAAATGGGTCCCACCCTGTCAAATTTTATTAAAAATAATTTTTTTTTTAAATATACTAACCGCTATACGATATGTAGCGGCTAGGCCTTAATTATTTTTTTTAAACTCCCACCGCCACAACATGTAGCGGCTAACCAATCTGTATTAATTTATTATTAAGCAAGATATATTCAATATATAAACTTTTAATATGTTCTATGTTATGAGTCACAAGTTTCAACAAGAGGGAATAAACAGTAAGAAGATAAATATATCATATATAGTTGTATTTTCCCTTTCTTCATTTTTATATTCTGCTTGTGACATTTGTCCAACGTTTTTTGCATGTCATTCATTACTCGTAGAATTTTGACAAACACGTATATGCCTGGGCAGTTATTTAATTAAGAACGTAACTATCCAAACTATGTATCAATTTTGTCTCCTGTTGTATTATTTCTTAATTCGATATTATTTAGTGTTAGACTAAATATAATGGTATCATGTCTAGCTAGCAAATAATTGCAGACAAAATATGTCTAGTAAATAAGTACTAATTTTATATATAAAAGAATTCATTGTGTCTAATCAGTTAAATATATATGTTTTTATTGGAAAATATACGACTTAATTCTAAGCTTAATTATTGTGTCATTGAATTGAATCTCAATCGTCAATTTTTTTTATTGTCAAAATTTGAAATTATGAGAGAGCACATATTCAAAGATGGCAGAATATTGTTAAAATAATAAGTATAATTAAGATACTCGTATATATCTAGAATAATAAAATTATCAAATTTATTTTATATATCAGTAATGATTCATGTCTTACAATTAAGAAATGAAGCCCCAACAAACAGACAGTTATCTGAATTTCATCTATAAATACATAACATTTTTTTACACTCTTATTTTTAGACTTCCAATCTCTATTGTTGTTATTGATTTGACCATCGGAGATGGATTCAGAGGCAAAATGATACAAACCAGCTTTTTGCACTTATCACATACAAACCTTAGTCTCTTTGACCCACCGTGAAAAATTAACTACCCAAGGAGAGAGACTAATGTCTATATCAACCCATATCAAATTTCATTTATAACCGATATGGGTCTAGTATGGAGTTCGCGTCACAAAATCTCTGCCTATATATTTCTTCTTTTTCAGGTATTTCGAAACACCCAAATCTAGCTACCAAATCTGTATTCAAAACGTGCTCCCAACTGGACGAAATTAGAAGAGGCAAACATATTGTTGAAGAATAGAACATACATCTAATATCTTTTTCCCTTTGTTTTGTATTGTATTGTATTGTTTTTTTTTTGGTTATTTGGACCACTTTGGCTGTTTCTATCAAATTACAAATACCAGAAAAATATTTTAAAAATTCTATTTGTTTAAAAAAAAAATCTTGGCATGTGATTAATTTTATGCAATATTAAAAGAATCAGATTATATATATATATAATAAATGATCTTATCTTGTCTTAGAGGAAGAAGGAAGAAAATTACTCTTAATACATATCCACTAAAAATGAATATGAATCAAATGTGTGATTAGACTATGTGATGTGTACATTTATTTATTGAGTAATGCTATAGACACAAGCTAGCTATTTTATAAATATTTTATAAACTGTTGATGTGATATATGTAATTCAACTCAGTATATTGATCAATAAATTGCTTCAATATTGTAGTCTTTGGCCTCACATAAAAAGTTAAGGTGATATGCTACATCAACAGTTTGTAAAATATTTATAGAATAGTTTTTATCTGTATCATTAATTATTCTTATTTATTAATCAATCTCTACAAAATCAAGTGACATATATGACAATCTAAAATGGTGATATCATGTTATTTACTTTGATTTAAACTTGTGACTTGTTTAAAATAACAATGACACTATCACATAAAAAAGTTCACATAATACTCACATTCATACACATACACATGTATACTGTGAGTCTCCGCCCGACATGTGGAATCCACAAATATGCATGTGTATTATGTGAGCCACCATTAATATGGTAGCATTATTTTGTGGGATAACTTAACTCACCCACCATCCTCGTGATATTATTGAATTTTTTTAGCTTTTGTGCCATGATTTTGGTCGAGTAATATTGGGCATCTCATTTGTGACCTAGTGAATTTTATTATTCTTTTGAACATGGAGGAGTGAAATTTCAAATTCCACAATTTTGTAAGGATCACTACGTTGTTGAAATTAGTCGTTGGCTCGACAGAACCACAAAAGACCACGAACATGCAAGGATTAATTAGTTATATGACTTACTCCCCTTGTGCTATATTTAAATATTGCAGGTGAGATTAATAAAATAATTTATTTTTATAAAATAAAAAAAAATTATATTTAATTGTTTCATTGGAATGGAATGAATCATTCTTATTCCTATTAAATTTGTGAATTTTATTATTGGACGCATCAAATGTTGTATAATACTACCGCCGCAAATACTAGCAATCCAAGAAATAGTAGTAGATAAATTTGATAGAAAACAAGGGTCTCACATTTAAGTGAATTTCATTTATTCATGTGAGAAGTTTTATAAAAATATTAATTTTTATTCATATATATATATATATATAATTATAACGAACTGGCAATTTATTTAAAAATAAATTTTATGCTAACTACTTTCATAATCTACGGTACGGTATATTAGTGAGTCCAACAGTTATAATCAATCAGAATCATATTGTATAAGCATAATATTATTTCAAATTATTTTAAATATGTGTGCCCTCTCTTCGCGCGCATCTGAAATAAAAACCCTAATTCAAGTGGGTGAGCTTTCTGGTGGGGAAGTGATCGATCGATCATGGCGACAAGTGTTTCACAGCTTAAGGCAGGTCCCGTGATCATGTCATCCAACCATCATACTTTATATTAAGCTCCATCTTAATTCGTATCCAACAAGACGATTTTCGTCTAGTACAGTTTCTTCGTACTGAAGGAGACATTCTTCTACGATAATTAACAATGCTAAAAAATTTCCCAAATATTTTTCCTCCTCCCGTGCTGGAAAAGCTCCCCAGAAAATTTGCGTCATTGTTATTATCAGGGTTTTGACGATGATGATCTCGGCAGCATTGGCATGCATGCAGCTTAATGGTCGAATGGACGGACGTATATATATCGAATTCTCGTTCTTTTGCGTCCTACTCGATCGTATCGAGATCGCCGTCGTTGCTCTCCATATGTTAGCGAACAGGAAAGATACAGCTGTATCAACATTATGCTAGCTGTTGATCATATTAATTTGTATGGGGATATATATATATATATATATATATATATATATATATATAATTGCAGGATGAGTGTACGTCTGAAGTGTAATTCTCATGGTTGAGGTTTGGTAGAATTTGAGTAGTTTTTCCGATACAATCTTGAAATTGAGAATATTGATTGATTGATATCCTACTGTTTTGAAATTTTTTTATTTTTATTTTTTTGTTGTACTGATCAGGTTGGAATTTTGGACAAGAACCGAGAATTGGTAAGGATCGAAGCTTAATAAAATTGCTGAAACTGGTAATTAATATATCCAGCCTGGCCTTGCTGTTTGATCGATATATTGCATGGTACACTTTGTAATGCTTTTTATTTTCCAAGCTGGTTTGCAATGTTTTCGTGAAGATTTCCCACTTTTGAAACGTTACAAAAGAAAAGGCCATTAATTAGAATGTTAATGTTTGTATATATATATTAACATTATAAGTAGTAGGTTTTTGTTTTTTTTTCATTTTCGTAAATAATTTTATTTTGGTTGTCAAGTTCGTCATTTACCACCACTATTCTTTTGTGTTACAAACCCAATAAACTAACGCAAAAAGATGAAACATGCAATTACGTGAAAACCTAAAAAGTACAAGAGAAAGAGAGAGTTATAAAAATTCTTAGAATGTTTTTAAATGTCTCATCTCCAAAATCTTAACACCTATATTTATAGGCCATAGGAAAATTCATAATCAAATAAAATTAAAAATACTAAATTAAGTATGGTTAGAAAAGATAATTTTTTCAAACAAAAACAAATTCTAAATAATACCTAAATCCAAATCCAATAATACCCAACATTTTGCATGAGTGACTAGTAGGTTTTAATAAGAAGTATGGATTACTAAATTTATTTTGGCTCCAAGTACGTCCTAAAAGAGAGTGGATCAAGAAAATAACTGTCAAATGACCTTTTTGTGTGTGTTAATTTTATCATTTTATTTTATCGGAAAAAAGAATGTAT
This sequence comes from Panax ginseng, assembly GCA_020205605.1. Lineage (NCBI taxonomy): Eukaryota > Viridiplantae > Streptophyta > Magnoliopsida > Apiales > Araliaceae > Panax > Panax ginseng. Next base: position 104,280,506 of record CM035142.1, on the reverse strand, counting down.
CAATTTAACTAATCTCATAGTCCAGGTGATGTACAGGCTCGCCGGCCCAACTAGCTAATAATTCAGCCGGTGGAAGCATACACCCAGCAGCCGCGGGGACACGATAAGAATTATGAAATGGATCAATTGGTGATTGAGGCCAAGTGGTGTGGGCTGTTGACAGCCACGCCCATGTGATTGTGCCCATCCTTCCTCACACGTGCAATTGTCTCTTCTCTCGCGTGCCATCTCAGTCCTATTTCTATAGACAATAATATCCCCCACCTTCAAAATAAATTAAATTCACATATTATAAAAAATGTAATTTTTTCTCTCCCCATTTCCATGTTTGCAAGAAATCCGGTAATTCTTGTCAACAGAATACATGCATAAATAGTGGACTATATATTTATAATAACAAATCTACTTATATAAAAATCTACACTAACCATATACAGTTATACAGTATATATATATATATATTAGGATAATAATTTATAATTAAGTCTAATTTTTATTTATACATAGGCATTGATTAATTTAGTCAGCGAGATCATGTCATCAATTTATAAGATGACATGTTAAATTGAACGAAAATAAAAAAATTAATAATTTAATAATTTGATTAAAAAATTAAAAGGTTAATTATCAAAAGTAAGAATTTTTTTTTTAATATAGTTATTTATATTTAACATTTACTATTATTAGCTATTGATTGATATTTATCTATTTATGTGATTGTAGCAAGATATTTGCTCTCTCTCAACTAAATTTCTTTCACCTCTCTCTCTTCTAGATGCATATGAACTTCTGGGTTTAAGTGTGGTCGCTAATGCTTGAAAATTTGTAAGGATTCTCTCTCTATGTTTTTCTTATTTGGGGTTTAAGTCGGAATGGATGTCATTTGGGAATGGTGTTTGATGTAATGTTTCTTTGCTTGTGGGCATTCATGATATGGTATATTCATTTGTTTTTTGATTTTGATTTTGATTTTGATTTTTACATAGACAATAGCATCATTTATTTGCTTTTGAACATGATTTAATGTTTAGCTTAGACATAACGATCAATTGCATAGTATCTGATCAACTATTTTTCATAACCAGTAATGATAACTTGGATTTTTGTTTGTCACAATAAGCAATACAGTTATGTGTTTTTATTTGAAAAATTGTAGTTTATTGTAATTAAAGCATTAAAAGATTCATCTTTTACGCGTGCAGGGACTGGAAATAAACAAATTGGTTATTTTGTTTCTGTTTCATGCTTAAGAAAATTTGCTATTGACTACTGTTCATCTGATTAAAATGGTAATCTATGAGATGTTTTCTAAATTAACAATGACAGATAAATATCTCTGGATGTCTAATTTTTCTACACAATTTATTGCTCCCCTTTCTAGTAATGGTATTGAAATTATGATATTAACAGGTCGGAGACGTGTTTGATAGGATGAGTAATGATATTGACCGTGCTCAGAAGGAAATGCCTTCGGCTGAAAATGATATAGTAAGGGATGCAAAGCTCAAGAGGAAAGATTGTGATCTTCCCTTTAATCAAGAAATATGTGCCAGTGGCATCTCTATTGGGAGTTCAAATCTTGTTTATAGAGATTCCGATGGTGATAGTGTAAGCAGATGCAAAATTTCTGTGGCTGGATCTGGAGTTCCTTCTACGAGTCCTTATAGCACAAGTGATGCTGGAAATGTAGCCGAAGTGAGAAATTATAAAATTCCCAATTCAAATTTGGGTAATAGCTCAATCGCTATGGAAGGTTTGAATTATTGGCGGGGCCAGCGGCATCAATTGTATCAATTGTCAGATGGGTCTACAAGTAGGAACCCCCAATGTGGATTGAGTGACAAGGAGCATATGGTATTAAGTTCAGAGGAAGAGTTGCGAAGAATGCCATTTGACCTTCAAGATGGTAAGCGTTTGCTGACCGAGCAACAAAATCGAGATCAAGATGAAGTATCTGCCAATTACAATAAGAACCTCCAAAGTAATATACGGCCTCTTGGTGATAATCAGTCAAATATTTCACCCAACTTTCCTCAGTTTCTTGCTAAACAATATTTGAAGGGAAAGGGGGTTCAATCAAACAGCAACAAAACAGAAGTTAGTATTGCAGATATAAGTCAGAATGAGGATCAACAGGCTTCCCTAGGTAAGGTAGCATTTGCTGCACCATTGAGATCAAGTGCTGAATTAGAGAAATGCTCTGATATAGGAGATCTTGATTCATATCTTGATGGGGTTAGCTTGAGGGAGTGGCTAAAAGTTGGGAATTTTGAAATCAATAAAGTTGAGAGGTTACATTTGTTTAGGCAGATTGTGCAGTTAGTGGATTTTGCACACTTGCGAGGAGTTGCCTTGCAAGACTTGCGCCTTTCCTGTTTTTGTTTATTACCATTCAAGAGAGTCATATACTCTGGTAGACTAACCCAAATAGAAATGAGTGTTATAAATCAGAATATACAGAGGAAAAGGTCATTGGAACAAGAAATATGTCTGCAAAATAAATTGGGTATTAAACAACAAAAATTTGAGGTGGACATGAAATTTGTAAGGCACCAATCTCAGCTCTCCTCTAGATGTGGCATCAGTACTGTAGCTGAGAATGAGATTGATAGTAGCGTGACTAGTGTACACAATTTTGATGATACTGAATGCAAGGCTCAAAACAATTTTTTTAGTTGCCAAAAGACATCCTTTCAGGCAGGGTTTGGGCCCAATTATGTGACTGTTCAATTAGAAAAGAAATGGTATGCTTGTCCTGAGAAGTTTAACGAGAGAGGCCTGTTACCATCCAATGTCTACAGTCTTGGTGTGCTCTTATTTGAGGTACCGTGTTTAAACTGTTTATGCATTTATTTTTTATTGAATTTTCCAGTCAGACACCATCCCTTGCTATTTGGCTCCAAACCACATTTTTGTGCAACTTTTTTTTAGGTTTATAAAATATACACGTCTTGATTAATTAATAATCAAGAGTATGCAGCCTTCAATTCCCGCAAGACCTTCTCAAAGCTTGTTTTTCCTCCTGGTTTGGTATATCCTTATTACAGTAGAATCTATCTAACATTTAGACTCTTGAGGATTCTATCCCTTTAAACAACACTGCAGCTACTACCAGCTACCTAACAGAAGATCTTTGTCTTATATAATATTGGGAAAGTAATTTGATGCCAGATTTGGAAAAATATAGTTCTCCCATATTGATAGATCATTGAGACGTCAGGCTAGTGAATGTGAGACGTCAGTCTCATGGCCTTGACCTTGTCGGAATGGTAATGATACCATTCAGTAATATCCCAAAGATGTTACTTTGAGAAAGTACATCTCAATTGAATCATTAGTTATCTTTGCTTATATATGGACCTTTTACTTGATGATAGAATGCGACAGTTTTATTGCATACTTTCCCTTGGTTCTTGATCTTCATGGGCTCTTAGAATAGATTTAGGCATATACTGTGCATATGTTAATATTTTTTTTAAATAAACTTGTGCTTGTCTAGAAGCAATTATGATTTGAGATACTGATAAAATTTATAATTATGTCTTCTTACCTTCTTTTAGTTGGTGGTTTATTCTCTCATGTCTATTCCATTTAATGAGGTTTTGCTAATTGTATCTGATTTATTTTTGCATTTGAAAAGCTATACCAGCATTCGCTGGAACCTTGTCTTGTTCAATTTTAATTTTTGGTATTTCAGTGGAGTTCTTTTTCTTATTCCCTAAATAGATTTGATCATACCAGTGAGGAAGAATTTTTATTCATTTATACTAATACAAGTTATTCTAATCAGTTGCTATGCAGTTTTGACTCATTTGAGGTGCATTCTGAAGCAATGATGGATTTGCGTCGTCAGATCCTTCCATCAAAATTTCTTTCAGAAAATTCAAAAGAAGCTGGTGTCTGTCTTTTTCTTCTGCATCCTGAACCTTCTTCTCGTCCAACAACAAGGTATTTCTATGTCAACATTTCATCCATCTGGCATCTACTACCTTCTATTGTAACTCTGAAAGTGTAAAAAAAAAAGTTATCTTAAAATGGTAACCTTAGGTGTATACTTTCTGAGGCACTGTAATGATGCTAGTAATATGCAATTAGAGATATTTTTATTAAACTGAACTGATTGTTGCTAGTATTCGAATGTTAATAGCCAGTCATAATGCTAGTCGAAAGTAGCTTGTACCGATTATTATTTGAATATTAAAATTTAAATTTTAGTAAGCCACCAACTGAGATAAAGTAAGTAGCATAGCCACCCAGGAGACAAAGCACTGTAAAAGACTTAAGGGTTCGTAGCCTTCCACTTGGAGTGCAACTTAGGATCATGCCAGCACTATTCTTTTTTTTTGTATCTTTCATTTAACAAGCATCCATATATGTGTATATATACGGGGAGTGATCCATAGCCAAAGTTGGTTATGGAGTGTTTAGTAATCAACCCATTTTGTACTGTACATTATAAGATTAAACGGACACGATTTTCACAAAAAGTCCCTCCATACGCACCATTATGGTGCATAGAGAAAATTTCAAAAAAGAGTTTCACAGGGTTGTCACTATTGTTGCCTTCCTAGTTGGTTGACTTTTTGCCCGTAAAATAATTACTGCTGGTTCTATATGTATTTGCATACAAATGCTGCCTTTTACCAGCTTGTACCTGTCAAACTTCTTTTGTTTCAGTGGTTTCACCAAGTATATGAACATATCACTAGCTCAGAATATAAACTCATTTATTACTTGGTAGTCTTAAGTCTTGTTCTTTTGGAAGAAAATTCATGTGTCTTTTTGGTTCAGAATTGTACTTTTGCTGTATGATGTGAAACAATCAGAAGTATTTTTTCATGTTTAACAGAGAAATCTTACAGTCTGAAATGATTTGTGGATCTGAAGAATTTTCCTCGGAAGACAACTTGTCGCCATGGACTGACAAGGATGATGATGCTGAGTCTGAGCTCCTACTGCTCTTTCTAAATTCGCTGGAGGAAAAAAAGAAGAAGGAAACTTCTAGTTTACAAGAAAACATAGCATGCGTAGAAGCAGACATCAAGGAGTTTGAGGGAAGGTATGTATCGAACAAACCCTCAGATTGGACGGGCAACGTCTGTGCGATCAATCCTAGAAATAATACAAATTCATGTGATGTCTCCAGATCATTCTCTATGTCGAACAACCCTGCAGGGATATTGATGAAAAATCTCAGTCAGCTTCAAAATGCTTACTTCTATATGAGATCCCAAATCCAACATCCTGAAACTGCTGCCATGTCACGGCCAGATAAGAATGTCCTAATAAATCATGACAGGTCATCTCGCGTTAAAATTGAAAACGAGCAGTCCAGCATGGAAGGGAAACCTGTTAATTGCTTTAATGCCTTTTTTGAAGGCATATGCAAGTTTGCTCGCTATAAGAAGTTTGATGTGTGTGGGACCTTGAGAAATGGCGATCTTCTCAATTCTGCAAATATGATTTGCTCTTTGAGTTTTGACCGTGAGGAGGATTACATTGCAACTGCTGGGATCTCGAAGAAAATTAAAGTTTTTGAGTTTGCTTCGCTTATAAATGACTCTGTTGATATTCATTATCCGGTGGTTGAGATGTCTAACAAATCTAAGCTTAGCTGTGTTTGCTGGAACAAATACATTAATAACTATTTGGTTTCAACTGATTATGATGGTGTGGTTCAGGTGTGCATTCTTTGCGCAATGAAGTATTTCTGAAATATAAACTTTTACAGCAGCATTGGCCATATTTTATATTCTTTTTATATAGCTTTTCGTTTTCTTCTTTGATGTGGTAGACACAGCATGAAAATATATTTATCTTTCATAAAATTTTGCAATGTCGTGAACTTCTCTAGAACTTAATTCAGAAACAATTATCTTTTTAATGATTCATAAAGTTACCATGGATTCTCTTTCTTTCTTAAAGCTGCCTATTGTATTCTTTTTGTTTTAGCATTTGCTGTAAATCTTATAAATGTCCTATCTGTTTTTAAAGGGAGCATGAAAATGCCAAGTTGCTTTCATTTGTCTCCTTACAGTTTCTATGCAAGCTATTTATTCAGCTATTATGTTACTTCTGTTAATTAATTATTTTCACGCTTTCCTTTTTCATCAAACTGTTTGTGCAAATTGATCAGATGTGGGATGCAAGCACTGGTCAAGGATTTTCTCAATACACAGAACACCAAAATAGGGCTTGGTCTGTTGATTTTTCTCAAGTGGATCCAATGAAATTTGCTAGTGGAAGTGATGATTGTTCCATCAAATTGTGGAGCATTAATGAGGTATGCTCTCTTTTGCTATTATTATAAACATCTTTAAATAAGCAATCCAGCCATACTTATACAGATTGTAATTGAAATTTGGCAAGTTTTATTTTCCACTTCTTGTTCCGGGTTTGTCGACAAAGCTAACTGTAAATTATAAACAAATGAAAGAAGAGAAGATGTGCTGAAAAATCTGGTAATTCCCTCTGCATTATGATACTAAGATATAGATGTAATTATGTGCACACACGCACTGACTCAGAGACTGAAAGAAGAGGACTGATAAATGCTATTTAGCAAATTGTAGTAGTCTCCTTGTCTATGAAAACATGATACAAACAATGTAATATTCCAAATCCTTATAATACTTGTAATGTTACTTATATGATTAATATATGATGTTTTTGTGATTGAAATTGTAATACCCGGTTAAAAAAAATAAAATAATAATAAATAAATATAATAACAAAATAATAATAAAAAAATTATAATTAGATAATGGAATAGAAGCTAATAACTATTTATATATATCTTATATAAGTTATTCAAGTTGAACAATCTTTTAATTTTAAAAGGACTCTTTTACCTGGTAACCTATTTTGTAAAAGAATTTAATATATATAATTGGATCGCCGTTTACTGCATAAATCAGTGTAGCGGGTTTGCTGTAACCGAGAGAGAGAGAAAGGAATTGTTCCGATTTACGGTTGTGAAAGACATTAATTACAGAAGAAAGAAAACTAAAGCCAGGTTTGTCTTAATTATTTTTGTTTTCCTTTCTTGTATACTGGTATTGCTTATAGGGCCTTTCTCAATCTAATTCTCCATTGGGTGTATGAATATAAGTATAATATTATATATGAATTTTGATGATTGATTTATAATTGTACATGTACAGTCATCTACGGCAGCTATATAGCTCTAATAATAAAGGCCATGTTGTTTTATCTTTTAATAATAAAATATAGAATTTGCCATTATGAACAAGTATACATGATTCTCTGGTATTAAATATACGATGTGTACTATATAAATATGCATATATATTAAGCCCAAATTTGTCAAAATTGAAGAATGATAAGAGACTTTGTGAAGGATCCGAGAATTTATTAAAATTTATTTTGACTTATATTGTGAACCATATTTATTGCTATAAATTATATAATTTTGGTATTCAAAAGTTACGTATATATATATATATATATATATATATATATATAGTAATTATATGTATATGTATCGGTTTTCTACTTGCCAAATGGTTATGCAGGTATATTAATTTATAGGTATAACAAAATGAATTCTAAAAACAGAAAATACTTGTTTTAATTTTAAAGTTATAATTTCAATACCTATGTTATTATAATTTCAAGTTTATTAACTAAATACAAATTGAATTAAAAATAAATAAATATCAAGTATCAATGTGTGTAAGATGAATTAAAATACGTTTGAGTTAGGATATTTTATCCTAATGATTTCTATTTGTTCTGAATTTATATTTAGGATTTGTTCGGCTAATATTTTCGTATTTCACTATATCGAGTTAAGTGGCTTTCCGAATTATTTAGTGATTTTAAAATTATCGTTATTTATATGTATGTTTTAGTAATTACTCGGATGCCTAAATGTACGATTTCAAAATTCGTTGTGTTTTATTTAAGGCTTCCATTTAAATTAAAATGTTATGTTCGTTTATTCAAAACTTCGGATCAAGTATTTATTTTTGAATTGTGAAATGAGATTATACGATTTTGAACTGTGAAAAAATATCGTTTAGAATATCGATAATATTGAGAAAATGTTTTGAAATTCTCAATCTGACCATGTATAGAACCCGTTATTGATTACATTTAGTTTCGGAGCTAATTTAGGATCAACTAAGGCGCACACCTTTTAGATGCTCTTCGGAGAGCGTGTAGATTCCTTAGTAGGGTGCGTGATCATTGACGTTATCGAACTTTTGGGCCGTGTTACAGGGCTATTGTAACCTTAGTCGCTAAGGCTGTGGATTAAAAGATATATGATATACATTGAAATCATTTTTGAATGTGGAATTTGTTTTTTTATTATCTGTTTTGAAAAGTATATTTACTATTGTTATCGAACAAAAAGAATTTCGAAAAAAAAGGTTTTTTGCAAATTATATCTGATTCGGCTAAATAGGAAAGATTGCTACTTGCTGGGCTTCATCGCTCACCCCCTTACAGATTTTTACAGGTCCCATCGTTGATAGTTGAGCACTTGTTTGATATGCTTTGGATGATTGGAGTTAATTTAAGATGTTACCTCTTTTGTCGTTGATTTTGACAAAACTCTTCGTTTCGAGGAGCTACGTTTCCATTATTTAAATGTGGTATTTATTGGTATTTCATTTGGATTGAGTTAAAATATATTTATTGTTGGGTTTTAAGCTAAGATGTGACGCCCCCAAAATTAGGTATACATCACCCATTATGAGTCGTCAGATACATGGTACAAAATTCAAATATAACTTCATTTATACAATCGTTGTTGAGCGTCAGATAGAATAGAATCGACCACGATTAAATCGTGAGTTTTAATACAAATGTATGTAACTCTCATGGTGCCTCGACCACAACCTTACAATGGTACTTTACATAAAAGTATAGTCAAAAACTGTTTTAGAAATTAAAATCTTTGGGAAGTGCTCAAGGAAACCTTCGTACATGGGAGGCCATGCGTACAGGTTATAATAGATATCATATGTCCACAGAATTATCCTTGGTTGACCCTAATAGACCCTAAAGAAAAACGAGAAGATTACTATCATCTTCTTTTCTAATAGTGAGTCTTTTCTTGACATATAACTATCTCCTTTGTCTCCAAGTGCATATTATATTTCAAAAACTCAAGATCATATAGGTAGTGCCCGTAGATATACTCAGCAAGTGGATGCGCACAACCCTGTCTTATGATAACACGAGGTTGTATGTCATTAGACATTTTGTATGATAGTGGCAAAACACCCTTCCAAAGTTGGGTTCGCCTCACCCTATTTGATTCACCAAATATAACTACTAAATGATGTATAGAATACAACACACTTTTCTATCTTTGTTTAGGAGAACCTCCATAGCTAGAGACCACCGCTCTATTCCCTCGTTATCCCCAGTTCAACTCAACCCTAAGAACACTCTTACTAAGTAACACTCTTATTACACGAAAGGAATTGTGAAGCGAAAGGGTGAGCACAACTAGCCCGAAGAAAGAATATCATGACTAAAGATAATTAAATTATCAATAGTTTTCATCGATAATAAATCGGAGATTTAGAACATATGGTAGATGATAAAACTTTTCAACCACGATTCGCAATGAACGAAGCGATCCATTAGAAGAGTCAAATAGACCTATAAGGTCTATTATCTTCTTTATGTTAAAAGTCCACCAATAATGTTTTATCCATGTAAAATAAATCAACAGTTCTCATCCAAAATCATATGAATAACTCATAATCATAATTGTGGTTGAAATTCCTCTTATGAACCAAGACGAAGATAATTTTCATCACTTATCTTCACCGAAACATCAAAAATCATGGTTATACCAAATCGTAATTCATGCTCATAATCATATTTAATAAATTCGATACTTTGACTACTGACCAAAGATATTCATTAACAATTCATCTTTGCACTACATGCCAAAGACATCTAAATTGTATTTTAGAAGAGTCAAGTAAAGCATGATATCTACTATCTTCTACGAATTAAAAGTGTATAATAAATATTTTATCATTTGAGACTCGAATTTTAATAAATAATCCACATCATCGAATCACCCCACACTTATGGCCGAGGATATTCGTTAATATCACATCCATGAATTTATATTTCATCATTTGAGACTTAGCTCGATAATCAATCCATATCTTTGAATTATCCATGCACTACTACTAAGGATATTCGTTAATATCACGACCACGAATTATCCATGCACTACTGGCTAAAGATAAAGATGTTTTTATATCAATGGTCATGATCATGCCATAAAACAATTCATCTTTGCACCTTTGGTCAAGAGAATCCATAGCCATAATCATACCAAAAAGCGTCCATCAATGCACTACGCCAACGATGAGGACTTTTTTACATCATTTGTAACATTACGGCCATGATTATATAGAATAATCTCTGGTCATAATCATACCAAGTCCATCTACGCATCTACTGACCAAAGATGACTTTCAACACAATATAAGCATGAGGATGATGACAATGATATAAGAATTAATCAAATGAAATAAATGATAAATATTAAACATTTATAATACAATTTATCCAATTGTTCAATAATAACCAAATGTTATCAATCACTTAATAATCTCATAATCTAATATCATTAATATTATAACAATATTTTAATCATTTCTTAAACTTATAAACAATTTATTTCAATTGTTTACACTTTATCAAATAATGCATTTAATCATTCAAAATGCCATACTCATAAGATTTCATCATCGATGATCAAATCCTCATCAAAATTTGTATATACCCTATATAGGATTCTTAAACTATAAAATCCTATTTTCCAATTTTATTACTTCACATAACATATTTAATTCATTTACTCATAACTAGTTCATTTTCATGAAAAATACCAAATCACCCAAAAATGTTTCTTTTCCGGGATTTTAGAGAATATAGTCTCATCTTGAACATATATATTTTCTCGTAATTTTTAAAATTCATTTACTATTTTTCATATGGCTAAAAGCGCGAATATTTAGACATTTATCATAAATTGTATTTTTGTCCAAAAATTCCAAATTTCTGAGGGGTATACTCGTTATATACATGTACTCCCAATAAAAATTTCACCAATTTTGAAGTTAACCACAAGGAGTTATAAGGGTTTAATTTTAAAATAGTCTTTTTCCCATAAAATCCATAACACTTAATCTATACATCCAAAATCGCCATTTTTGGACACAATCTAAAAACTCATCAAACTATAATTTTAAATTTTTCGTAATTTTTTAGGTCGGAAAAATTACGAAACTACCCCCTGGCGTAAAACCCTTTTTAATGAAAATAAACTATTCGTATGAATCTGAATGATCATTTACCATGCATGCGATAATCTACATATACATGTTATTTCAACGTAATAATAAAGAATGGAACGAGTTATCGTAAAACGCATGCATGAGGATATTTAACGAGAATAATAAAGAATGGAATAATAAAAGAATTCACGGGCATGCGATGAATCATACGCATAAAAGTTATTCCAGCGAGAATACTAAATAATGAGAACCGGTCGGGTGTGATACGTCGTCTGACAGGATATTCCAATGTAATAATAATAACTTAAACCCGGTCCCACAGAAAACGATGTATACATGATATTCTAATGAATAATAGAGAATGGAATAATAGAAGAATTTCACCATGTATGCGACTAAGATAGGCAAAGTTATTCCAACATAATAATAAAGAATGGAATAATAGAAAAAATTTCACCATGTATACGGTAGTCTGCGTATACAGGTTATTCCAACAGAATAATGAAGAATGGAATAACAGAAGTTCTCTTCATGAATACGAACGAAATAATACCCCTTACTATAATAATAATAATAATATCCTTTACAAGTACGACAATTATATTCCCTACCTTAAAAAAAAAGTATTCCGACTGTTAGAGGCGGGAATATATGAAGAAAACTTGACTACGCTTTCAAAGCTTTCTTAAACTCTAAAGAAATACGCTCAAGATTATAGAAGAAGAACTCTCTATAGTTTCTCTACAGAGTTTCAAATTTAATTCGTAAGAAATAATGAAGGAATGAGCTTTATTTATAGAAAAATGGATGCGATAAGTAACTAACTCATGAAGCGGTCCAGATTGATTTACTTTAATCTGACGGTCCATATTTAAAGCAAAATTTTTAAATAAATTATAATATATTCTATTTATAATCTAATAAAAGCGAATAACTTTATAAAAGATTTTATTATGCAAACACTATGCATAATAAAATATAATATATTCTAATTATTGTCTAATAAAACAGATAACTTTATAAAAGTATTCATTTTTATATAAAAGATTTTACTATTAGCCTAATAAAACGAATAACTTTATAAAAGTTTTATGTTTTATTACATTAATAATACCAATAAAACAAAACTGAGTAACTTATCACATAAGCATCAATAATCAATACTGTAGTGCTACTATACAACCACCACAGCGTACATCGTATTTTTTTAACATCGGTGTTTCAACAGTTAGCGGTAAAACTTCCGCCGTTATTTTCATAAAAATATTTTTTTCGTTTTCTCAATCCGACAATAATTCCGTTGTGGGGTCCACCAATGATTGTACCGTCGTACGGATATTTCCCGACAAAAAGAATATTTCCCGACACAACGAATATTTTTATATCAACTTACTTACTTTGAAAAAAAAATTCACATATTACCCTTAACTTTAAACTTTTATCAATTTAACTATTTACCAAAATAGAAAAATTGAATACTTTTATTTCATAAAATTCGGGGTATTGTTGAGTTGTTTAGTTTGGGCTGCACGTTATTAATGTTGTTGCCTTGCAGACCTTTGGGCTTGCGACGTGTAGCACTTCGGGCCTGTATCGGGTTCGGGGTGTTACAGAAATTATGTGTTATGTGATTGAATGTGTATGGTTTCATTATAAGTTTAAGTATACAAATTTGTTGTAAAACTAGTTAGAAATCACTATTCATAAAAACGCTAAAGTCCTTTAGGAAAGTCAACCGGATTAGTTAGGAATGCTAACTAATGAGCAAAGTAGAAGGTAACTAGATAGTAAACTAAATTTTGAATAACCAACTTACGTGGGATCCGGTTAGGGTGTAGAGAAAGTAGGGATTTTTTAGTCATTATGAAAGTTTGTAATACTTACAAGCTTGTAAGTATTGATACTTGCTTTGAAGAGTAGTTACCAAATTGAGTTTTGCTAGCTCTTGGTGTGTTGTCAAGCAATGAAAGGAGAGATGTGGCCTATTAGATTACTTGCTTTAGTGTTGTCAAGCATTGAGAGGTAAGATGTGGCTTATTAGTTATTTGCTTTAGTGTTGTCAAGCAAAGAAAGGAAGGTGAGATGTGACTTTTTGGTTGCAAGTGTCAAGCTTGGTAGGCCATTGGCCTTGTTGGTCATTTGTGAGTGGCTTAGCTTTTGGCCTTGTTGTTCAATTGTTAGAGGTTGAGCTAGATGGCCTTGTTGGCCACTTTGATTGGTTGTGGTGTGAGGACCATTATACCCCAAGTCTTGGTTACCTATAAATAAGACCCTCATGCTATGCTAATTAACCTTCAAACAATTCACAATAATCAAACAATTCACAATAATCATAAGAGAGAATTATAGTAGATCAATCTTTAATTGAGAGAAGGAGATTAAAGTCTTGCATAATCAAGTTATGGTAAAGCTTGCAACTCCAATAGGTAATTTACGACTTGTCGTAGTCCTATTAGTTAATCGTTCTTATATTCGAAATCATGTAATATTGCATGCTAAACATAATTTGTATGTTAATAAGTAGCAAGTCATATGTTCATGATAAGCTAGCTCAAGTAAATGTCCTAATAAGTAAAGTAAAACATGATTATGCATGTTAGTAGTATGTTTATGTACTAGCTACCTAAATTGCTTCATTAGACAAACTAATTAAATGAGATAAAGCATGATATGTATGTTTATATTAAAATCAAACATAGTAAGTAATAAAGTGTTGAAATAAAATTCATATTTAGAGTATACTAAGATTGTAAAGTCATGATTATGACTAACCGTACGTCAACCTAATGAATAATATAGGCCATACGATGAAAAATTAGCGTAAACATAGAAGACGCTATTAGACAAGTTTTCTAATTCATTCGATTTATGTACTTCCACAAAGTGCAATGATATGTTTTAAAAATTTGAATTTAATTTAATTTTTTCTTTGAATTATGAAGTTCATTATATATTGTGAAATAATTTATTGAGAAGAGTTATTTGCCATTTGATTCGGCTTAACTCGAGTATTGAGCTATTCCTTTAGGAATAATTATTGATGTGATATTGAATTTCTATAATTCTTTATTTGAGTTGAGTTTATTGTGTCAAACAAAATTGTTTTGGGGCGGAATCTGTAAGTTAGTAACTGAAATGAGCAACCCTTATTCATGGGGGAATTTTTGATGTGTCGGGTAACCGACTCCTATATTGTTGAAAACAAAAGTTGTCAGTATAGAAGATCTTATGCATAACATAAGATATTATTAGGCTGATCCCCTTATATTATCTACAGAGAGTTCCAAGTCTTTATGACTGACGAATGAAGAGTTCTAAGTCTTATGACTGACGAACAGTTCTCGGTTTAACAACCCTTAGTTTACTATTATGAAAAATTGTTAATATCTTTTGTTGAGCTATTCATCCCTTTAAATCAGAGAAGTGTGAGTTCTCTTATGTGTTATGTGTTAAACTTGTTGAGCTATCTTATGCGCATTCTTGCAAATATGTTTCATTTGCAGTTAAGGAAGTATTACCGGAAGAGTCTGGTAGTAGAGCGGGAAAGTTAAAGAAGAGTAGATATTTGGTCTTCTTTAATTGTAATAGAACTTAAAGTTGTAATAACTTTGGAGATTTGATTAAAAGAGTTGAGAATTATTATAAAAATGTGTAGTGTACTTTACATTTAAGCTAGTAGATGTAGAAGTCATTTAACTATGCTAGATTAACAGTATTGACAATGTCTAGAAAGTTCGGTCGAGAAAAGAGGTTGTCTAATTGAGCACCGCTTTAACAGAAAGCTCCCTTTTTTCTGGGAACTGACTGATTGCTAATATTAAAAGTCTAGGATAGATAAATGATGATGAAGTTGAGCAGAAGGGTTTAGTGTTGGATTGAAGTTATGGAATACTCAAGAGGAAGTATGGCTGGGAGGAGTTGCATATTTAATGCCTTAGAATAAGTTGTAATTTTTATGACTTTGAGATGTAACCGAAAATTGAAAAGTTTACGATTCTGGAATAAAGAGTATGAAGTTTTTAATTAAATGAGTTTTTATCAAAGTATAATATTAGTGAATATTAAGGATAGATGTTGCAATCCAGGGATAGAGGTAAAGAATTGATGTAATGTCTGTAATAAACTAGTGAAACCAATAAAATTATTGGTAGATTTAATAGATGAAGTTGTATCGTCAGCACTGGATCAGGGGTTGAAGGAGACTCAGATTTGGGGGCATGACAAACAAGATGGGTTATTACAAATTATGAAATGATAAAGTGATGTAAGAGAAGGTTCGTTGGATAACTAATCAAATGACTACACAACTAGTATGGTGTCATTATCTTTCCTTCTCTCTGTTTTTCTTTCTTTCCCTCCCCCCCACCCCCCACCCCCACCCCCACCCCCCCTTCCCCTTTTTTTCCTATTTTTTACAACACGATTGAAGAATTTAAAGTATCCAAGGAAAACAGAGAGCTTAGTAATGAATGACTATGCATATCATAGAAGTAATTGCTGACAATGGGTTACAACAGCCATATACTTGGGCAGTTCCTTCCTGACTTAACCTTTTATTTTGTTTGATATTGTCTGTTGCACTGAATGCAGTTTCTTTTTCCATAAAATTTGTTTTAGTAAACGCTAGATGTGATCCTTGAACAGAAAAGTTCTATTGGCACAATCTGCAACCGAGCAAATGTCTGTTGTGTCCAGTTCTCTCCTTACTCCTCACATCTGTTGGCTTTTGGGTCTGCTGATTTTAAGGTCTATTGCTATGATCTTCGACATACTAGGATCCCTTGGTGCACATTATCTGGCCACGGAAAGGCCGTTAGCTATGTGAAATTTTTAGATTCAGAAACTGTTGTTTCTGCATCTACAGATAACACTTTAAAAATTTGGGATCTCAACAAAACCAACCTAGAAGGGTTCTCCTCCAATGCTTGCAGCTCAACCTTTACCGGACATACTAATGAGAAGGTTGGTTTACTTTCCCCTGTATGAGAAATACTTTTTGAGTCTGTACAATGTTTCAGTTTAACTGTTTTGCTTCTGCTTGTGCAGAATTTTGTTGGATTATCAGTTCTCAATGGGTATATAGCATGCGGTTCTGAAACTAATGAGGTATGAGTTTGATTTTATAATTTTTTGTGCAGCACTTGTTTCGTCTGAATTTTTGGAGTTCCAATTTCCGACAAAGCTTACTTTACTTTTAGTGCACATTAAGAAAAAATGGCATGTTTACGGCTAGTAAACATCTTAAACAATGTACTGATTTGTATACTTTTAATTATTTTTGTTTATCTTTTTACTGGGTATTCGTTATGATAGTGTAGGTCCTTGTCTTCGAGAAAAACCACATGATTTGTGTTCACAAGCCAGACATGAATGGTTCAGTGTGAAGGAAAATAGCTACTTTTCTGCTTCTCAAAATGAGCTGGCTGTCTGCTTGCTCATAAGCCTATTCAGTAACAACCTGATATTTTTCTTTTTTTCCTTATTCTTTCCTAAGAGCACTGACAGATGTGTGTTCCACCCGCAACCTCGTTTTCAAAATATTTTTTTTCCTCAGAACAACTAATATCAAGCTCTTACTATGTGTTATGATTTTATTTTATGTTTTCTTTCAGGTGTATGCATATTACAGATCTCTGCCCATGCCAATTACTTCTCACAAATTTGGATCAGTTGATCCTATTTCTGGACAAGAGACTACTGATAATAATGAACCATTTGTTTCTAGTATTTGTTGGAGGGAGAAATATAACATGGTTGTTGCTGCAAACTCAAGTGGACGCATAGAGCTGTTGCAGATGGTGTGAGAAAAAATTGATTGTGTTGAAGAATCTTATGAGGATCAGAGTCTCTTCCACCAGAAGTTTCTTTGCACCTTGGCATTTTTAGTTGTAAATTGAGATATAACTCACCTTTCACAGTTTAATCACATGATTGTCTATGTTCAAGTCCATCAAGGGTTGCAAGAATAGTAAAGAATTTGATCAGCCTGACTACTTATTCAGTTACACTTATCAGTTTTTTTAGCTATTATGATATCCTTAAAAACGGTTGATAGACTTCAATGCTTAACTATGAATCATTTCAGTTGTAAAAGATCACAACTGAGTGTCATCGGGAAGATATGGACATTACTGGAGAAAACCTTGTATCGCTTCTAAAAGTTTGAGGCCTCCCGCAAATTCTTGGGTTCTGTTAGAAATGGTCTGATCTCCTTCTTACCAAGTTGATGGTGAAGTTCTTCAGGAGTAAATTGCTTCCTTTAGATGATATCTAAAGAGGAAGGAACTGCGGGGAACTCAAAATTTCAACAGTTTTAATGCCTATGTGGGTGAGATATCCAATCTTAATATTTTTTTTTGGATGGAGATGCCTATTTTTTTTTTTTAATATTTCCAGCTTTGTAAAGTTCCCCACTGCAATACAAATATTATGTTCTTCATAAAAATATATTTATCTGTTACTTTGTTCAATTTGATGTGACATGTGGATGTGGTACATAAGAAGCTCAGTAAATAAATATCTAGAGATGACTTCTGGAATTTGTAAGATGAGGCATGTTGATGGTGTCTATTAAGAAACTCAGTGAAGACAAAATAGATGCCAGAGAATTCTGGATTGGATTCATTTTTATAGGTGCACTTAATCTGTATCTGTAGGAAAATTATATGTTTTTTGTTTACTAGTATTTGTTTATTGTTTTTTTTAACCTTAAAGCGCTCACCTTGTCAAATCTAAGTGCAACCACTTTTTGCGTATATCCCCAAAATTAAGGTTTTTATCTGGTCTATCTTTGCAGCAGCATACTTAAAGCAGGTTTGTACAAGGTAATGGCATTGGCTAATATGCTTTTGGTCAGGTTTATATATTCTAATATTTTACAAGTCAAGCTTAGATTATTTGAAGTTAGGGAGAAGGCTTCCATGTTGGCTATTATTATGGTACTTCTAATTCAATTCATTAAGTTTGTAGCCTTTAGGTTCAAAGTAAGTTTGTTGTACTATTTAGTATGTTCCAAGA
Organism: Panax ginseng; assembly: GCA_020205605.1. Taxonomy (NCBI): domain Eukaryota; kingdom Viridiplantae; phylum Streptophyta; class Magnoliopsida; order Apiales; family Araliaceae; genus Panax; species Panax ginseng. The sequence continues at coordinate 104,262,189 of CM035142.1, read as the reverse complement.
ATATCTGGTAATTGATAAAATGAAGTAAGTTAAAATGTGAAAAGAGAGCGGAAATGGAAAAGAAATTATAAAAAAAACGATAAGGAGCAAGTAGTAAGGAAATAAAAGAAAGAAAATAATAAATAAAAAAGAGTAAAACAGTGATAATTAGGATTTGGATTAAAATAGTTTAACATAAATAGGTAGAGTTTTTCGCAACCTGATTGATTTTGTTATTTTTTAACTCTACCTTGGATCCGTGACTTATGTGAGACAAAAACATTGTTCTGTGTATGGTTGCAAATGGTTGCTACTGCCATGAATTAGATAGGTTTTAATACTTTTGGGCCCTTGTAGACTAATCGTTCATTTGAGGTTTCTATTTTACTTAAAACTAATAATAGGTTTTTAATAATTATTCATTTGAGGTTTCTATTTTCCTAAAAACTAATAATAGGTTTTTAATGATTGTTCATTTGACGAAATATGGATTATGTATTTTAAGTGCTGAGGGCTGGCTCATGCGCACTGCGAGAATCATATATGTTGCAATAATTAGGCTTTAAGAGTAGGTAATTACCTTTTCTGGCTGCTCTGCTTGCTGATGGTTGAACTGCTTCTGTCCTGTATTTCTAATGGATCTGTTCAGTTGCAATTGTGATGTTTATTTTTTATCAGATAATTGTGATGTTTGCTTTTTCACGTGGTTTCTCCTTTTATTTTAGTCATCCTCTACATGGTGGGCTATCCTATCCTAGCTGACTTCTGCCATAGGACATTGCTGGAATTGTGAAACAATACTAATATTTCTTTGGGCTTGATGATCCATGGTCTGTTTTACTGTCATAATCTTGCTGTGCTGCTTTCTTCTTTTCCTGCAAGGTATTACTGCTATTGCTTTTGCTGTCCTATATGCAACTGTACACATGCTATTCTGAGGCTCAGCTACCATAAACGTTGTTTTGATGACTTGCTTTAATTTTTAGATTGCAATATTTCAAAATTTGGTGATGGGATTATCAGTTTCCTTTTAGCTGTTTAAGCTTTGTGTGCCTAGCTGTATATGATGGTGACTGTAAGAAGCTTGGCATACTAGCAGTCCCTCAACATGTTAGTACCTTGCTATAGTTGGGCACTTGGGGAAATTAGCTTTATCAGTTACCAGTTTTAGCTCAGCAATAACTGTTCTTAGTTTCAACGGGATTCCTCTTGTTAATAAACATGGACCTTCGAAAAGAAAATTAGCATTCAAGAAATGACGCAACCACAATTTTTACGGACTTCCCAAAAAATTGAAGGCAAAATTCCCAGATATGTTTTCCTGTCCTTCTCTTTCCATACTTTACCTACCTAGTGATCTTATATTCCTGCATTAGTTTCTTAGCAATCAATATAGGTGCTTGTGCTGTCTTTTCCTGGAAACATTCGGTACTACTCTTTCCTCCCATTAAACCCTTATGGTTCCTCAAATTGTTGTCTACATATGCCCTATCATCCACGGGGCATCTTCCAAGCAAACTATAACCCTTGACCCTACTTGAGCTGAGAGATCTAAGAAGATATTGAAGGATATGCCAGTGACATTATTACTGGGATCTGTTTGCTAAGCTTTATTCCAGTGCCTGTATTTGCTAGGATGGGTGAAAAATCATATTATTCCAATGAACAGCAGTCTATTGTTAGATTTGGTTGTCTTCTGTCCTCTGGACAGAATGAACTGAGCTCCTTCGTCACTTTTTCTTGTGTTTTTATGTTGGTTACCATTTTGTTAGTCACTCAATGTTGAGTTGCATAACGGAAACATTGTCCTGTTTGAAACCTTGAAGGATTGATACAATCTCTAGTAAGTTTGATCAAATTATGCCATGCAGTTCTCTTTGGAAATTGTGCAGTTTGCTGCATTTTCTTTTTAGTTCAGTTTAAACTGTGTGAGAGTCTCTGCAACCTGAATCATTATGAGAAACTTGCATACAGAAATTAATGTTTGTTGTTTAATGCAATAGTTCCAACTAGAGTTTATTTCTGTTTAGTGCTCATAGAAAATTATTGTTTATTAGTTCTATACATAGAGAAGATTATATACAGATCTTATTCAAGAAGTTTATAGTTTCACTATTAGCATGAAAAAAGCTTCCACTATGATAAATTAAAGTAACACGAGATATAGTATTTTAGTCTAGTCGAAGATATGAAACCCCAATTGGTTCAAGTGAAGACATGAAAATGTAAGATATCATTCCACTCTGTTATCAGATAATAAGTAGAAGGAAAATGTTAAAATGCTAATCGACCTTGAAAAGAAATATTTTTCAACTTGCTTTTGTATTTTGAAATTGCGAGTGCTCAGAACAAATAACTTGTTAACGTCATCTCCAAAAATTTCTGGTGAAGTGTAGCCTAAAGAATTCACGGTTCACCCTTGAAACTCCTGTAATGAGATATTTCTTTTTGCTCTTTTGGTGCAAAATGAGTCCTAGATTTGTACATCATGAATCATGTAGGCCACTAGTTTCTAGCCCATAGAAATTCTATTTTGGTAGTGTGACCAAAATAGAATTTCTTCCCAAAGATGGTAATTAACACAAATTGAATGTTACAACATTGGAAGATCTTGCACCCATACGGAATCCTTGACCACTAAGAGTAGGTAACCTGCTCCCCTGTTCTTGTTGCTATTGCAATAGAACCGCGACATTGTTTTCTGCCAGATTTGGAACACTGTACTTTCGTGAATGCCCTGGATAATCCTTTGGTCAATAGCCCAAAAATTTGACAAAGTGCATCAGGAACTCCGATTTATAGATGTAAAAGAAAGGGGGAAGTGAATGTTCAATGCGGCTAACTCAAGCCTTCAATCAGTTCAATCTCTTGTCACAAAATAACTTTATTATATTGAGGCCTAGGGGAGGTCGGAATCTGAGACATGGCCAGATGTTCTCTTTGGTTTTGGACTCATTATCATTAGTTGGCTTTCAGAATTCATCCTCAGACTGCGTCCTGTAGGAGTCATTTGTGGAGGTCTAAGTGACCGAGATCTTGGTGTCCCTGTGAATTCCAACCAACAAATACACTGTTATAGAAAAATAACACTACTGCATCTTTTCTCTTACTGATCTTTTCAATGATAGTTTCAAAGTGGAAGAACTTCCCTCATATTTTTTTAAAGGATGACAGGAAAGGTAGATCATATTGCATTCTCATTTTGTTATGGATCTGCGAATGAAACGAATATATTCTATATGCATTAGCAATATCAAATGTAATTCAGTAGTGGTTCCCATGGAGAACTGTACTCTCTTTGAAACTAGTCTGGCTCCAGTTTTGTGGGGTTATGAATCATGTTTTACGAGTCTAGTGTCAGGCATAGTATGCAGAGCTTTTATGATGCTACAGTAGTTAACTCGGAATGTTGGTTCTATTTAGGAATCCTTGTTCGTATTATGCATTTCTGTTATATAGTTTCATATGTTATAAGCTCACAGACATGGCATGAGAAATTGTAGAAGGATTCAGATGATGTGCATGTGTTGTTTACAGTTTTCTTATTTCATATTCTTCCAAAGTATTCCTTGATTCCCAACAATATTTATATCTGAGATATATTTGCTTTGGTTTTCCTTTTATTGTTAGTGTTGTTACTGTTCGTATGTATTAGAACCAAAGTAGGAATCCTTGCTAGTACTATACATTTCTATTATAAAGTTTCATGTGTTATAAGCTCATAAACATGGCATGAGATGTGTAAAATATGCGAAGTGCTTGCTGCTTTAACAAACATAGACTTATATATATCTAGTTATTTGTCAGAGGAAAAAGCGAACCTGGCTGTTTGTGGGTTTTCACATCTGCAAGTTTCTTCACTGTCGAAAGTTTCTTTTTAATAGTAGTATCAGGAGAGACTACGGACTTCCTCTCGATTACAGGTGAGAATGGTTCATCTAAAACCACATTATCATCGCCGGCAGCTGAAGCGGCATCACTTCCTGATTCAGAAGTTTCTCTTTGATCACTTGATGTTGATTTCTCATTCTCCACTACTCTGTACGCAAACATTTGAAATGGGAGTTCTGATATTGGCAATGGATCTGGACTTTCCCAGTAAGGGAAGTTCCTTCGAAGCTTTGCCTCTGTTTCACAGTAATCTACCACTGGCATTGGTGCTTCTGGCTGGCTGTGATCAGGGTTCATCAATAAGAACCGCTTTATGTAGCGGAGAATCCTACAAATGGATGAGAAACTTGGCCGTTGAATGGGATCAGTATGCCAGCACCGTCTTGTCAAGTTCATTACATATTTTGGTGAATTAAATGGAAACAGTGGCCTCTCTCCTGTCCTAATATTGCGGCTTGTTTTATCTCCTTGTAGATGGCTATCCTCAAAAGGGACTTTACCAGTCAAAAGCTGAAAGCAGATCATCCCAAAGCTGTACACATCAGACTTTTCAGTATTCTTGGATTTCATATCTCCTGTCTGATCTTGTTCTGCCAGAACTTCTGGAGCATACCGGATGAATGGATGTGATTCGTTCTGAGTTGGAGATTTTTGGGTGAGACTAATAGAAGATGACAGCCCGAAACCTGAAACTTTTGCGTACAAGTAACCATCTGTGGGGACGTTTCTTGCTTTTACAAGGATGTTTGAAGGATTTAGATCTCCGTGGTAGATATTCTTCGAGTGTAGATATTCCATTCCTCTTGCAATCTGAAGCATAAGATCAACTGCAGCTGGAAGAGAGAATGGAACCCGCTTCTTTGTACCACAAATCTCTTTGATGTAGCTGGAGAGATCGCGAGTCATGAGTTCCATAACCAGAAAACATTCTTTCTTTTCCTCATCAGTAAACCCACAAAAAGTGTGCATTACATTTGGGTGTGAGAGAGAGAGTTCTTGAGAAATCCCATGAACCAGTGGCTCAATGTTTCCAAAAAAATGCTTTAGACAAAAGCTTTCACCCAACCACTGGATCTCCTTGTATTGGCTCCCGCTTCCTAATCGCCTCCTCACCTGGTAATCCTTTGAACCAACTAAGATTGAGCTTGGTAAGAGCTTACCATTCAATGCCTCTGCACCATCATTTAAGTTCTTGAAGATGAGTTCCTTGAGTCGCTGAGTTCGCTTTGTCAAATGCTCTGAACTCGAATTTCTCCTCTCCTGAGTCTTCCTGAGGAGAATCCATCTATCTTCATCCCAAACTGTTTCTAACCGACTGCAAAAATCCTGAGAAACCAGGTACTGCTTCCCATATTTCCACTGAAATATTTTAGGGTCTTTGCAGTGTTTTTGATACTTCATCGAGTATAAAACTCTCTTCTTTATTATCTCATCTTGGTCCAACCCCGACATATCTCCAGCAATTTCAATGGCTTCAATGACAACCGGAATGCAGCTTAGCAAATTGTGGATGTGAAATTCTACGCAATCTTTGTTCTGATGAAGGGTAATTGCTTTAGCCCAGCATTCCCTAGTTTCTATGCATTGCTTGATATATACCATTCCTTCTCTAAATACCCTGTGAAGCTCTTTCAAAGGATGCACGATAACTTTCCATTTTGTATTCTTCTCTTCAAATCTCAGGTTTTGTTTCATCTCCTCTGCAATCGTTTCGTATGCAAAGCTGAACATATCGAGTAACAAACAACATTGTCTCTGATTAATTTGTATTTCCTCTCGGAACACCATCATAGCTTTCAGGCTCCCCACTACCTCTCCTATCTGCTGGAATTGCTCCATCCCTCTAAAGATCAAAATGCTTGATTATGATGCGATTACATACAAAATGTGACACGCAGAGGAGGAGAAGACTTGTAAATTTGACAACGATCAGTACTCACCAAGAAATGATTACACCAGAAGCTTATGGAGATGATATATGTTTTTCCAAACAAAGGGAAGGGTTCAAATCCTTGGTTTGTCACAAAAGTTGTGGTTTTCCTTTGATCGTTGAGAACTGCTTATTTCCCTCGAAATGGCAGAGAAATCTTTGTAGATTGTTGAAAATTCTGATATATATATATATATATATATATATATATATATATATATATTATTGTTGAGAACTGCTGATTTTTCTCAGAATTGCCAGAGAATTGTAGGTTGAATAAGACAGATTTTTGATTTTCCTTTTGATTGTTGACAACTGCTGATTCTGTTTGGAAATGCCGGCTTCCTTTTGTATTGTTGTGAGATGCTGATTTTCAGAACGATTTTTTTTTAGCGAATTCTTGTATTAGTTGTATATTATCAATTCTTGGAAACTATTGATAATCAGATGACTTGTAAATTCATCTGAGAAAAAAAAAGAGTCAGAATTTTGACCCTGGGCCTGGGGTGTTTTCTTGAATGTTCAGGCCGAGAAGATAATATTGAAGATCATGTGAGGAAAAAATATTTGAATATATGTTGATTACCCAACACTTGTCAGCTTGGCCTAATTGAAGCTTTGGCCGTTAGAAAAAGTCAGTTTTGTCTTGTGTGCATCAGTTATACCGTTACTACACCCATTTTTGTTGACACCGGCTAATATTTGAAAACTGATATTTTCATGTTTTTTTTATATTTTTACATGATCTTTTTTAGTAGGTCCTATATTCATGTGAGAGGAGATCACATAAAAATATTAAAAACTCATGTGAAAATAGTACTCCCCTATTAAGCGTAAAAAAAAATAAACTATTTGCATTCTTATTTCTAATTGATGGAATAAAGAATTAAAATTTGTATGTATTAGCAATTACATGTATTTCAATAATATTAACAAGTCTTGTATTTTAGTGTGTTGTTTTAAATTTCAATCATGGGCGGAACCGGGGGATTTAGGGTGGTCTTATGACCCCACCCTGGAATTATTTATTTTCTTTTTTTTATGTATATCCTTTTTTCCTTTGTTTTTTTTTTATTTTTACTTTATCATCAAAGTGGGTCAAAAAAAATGGTAACAATTCTCTCTCTAAACTAATTAAAAATAAAAAGTTAAAGAAATAAAATAATTTTTATTGGACCCTACAATGGTGACCATAAGTTCACCATAGTTTTATCCTATCAAGATTATTAAAATTGTCTTCTTATATATATATATATATATATATATATATTTGTTGTTGGAATTCATTCTTCCAAGCTAATTAATCCCATGAACCACAATAAAAGGTTTTGAATATATAATATTATAATTTATAATTTATCTATAAACGTAGATAATCATTTGACTAAAAATTTCAAAATCGATTAGTAATCTCATAGTTCGAAAAAAATTAATATATATATATATATATATATATATATATATATATATATATGTATTTAAAGTCATTATATTCATAACTCAAAAGTTGACAAGAGTTGGAATAGGATGTTGTAAAATACTATAATTGGACAATAAATTTGAAAGAAGCATAATTTTTTTACTTTTTTACTGATGTATTTTGACCCCTTCTATAAATGTTATGGTTCCGCCACTGATTTCAATACTCTAAAAGTACTATGAAAATAATGTTTGTTAAAATCAAAATAACTTTCATTATCCTCTTCTCCTTGCACAAAATCATGTGCAAGAATATGTCTAGTGTTTACTACACGATACTCAATATAAATTTTTGTTTAAATTTTAATTATTAAGAAAAATTGAAAAATCAGTAGCCATGAACAAAGTTGGTATCCCCAAGTTATGCAAATCCTTGATTGTAATACATTGCGATAACAATGAATTAAAAGTATCATTAAAATAAAAGGAAAAAAAAGGAAGAATTGAAGAATAAAATGGAAAAATTGTTTATTTTAAATATAAAAGATAAATAAGAGTACTGGTTTGCAATTTGTAAAGTAGTATTTCACACATAATTCTGAATACAGGGGTCTATTTACAATAAAGCTTTCCTCTGGTGCCAAATTAGAAATACGCAAGTGTAAAAGTATTGCAGATGCACACCGCCTGTAGAGACAACGTCGGAGAGTGAGATGAAGTGGTACGTCATCGCTTCGCTTCTGACCGTTCTCACCAGTTCTCAGGTCAGTCTGGAACCCTAAAAAAGTTCTAATTTCTCTCACATTTAATCTACTTATTGTTGATTTAAGCACATCTGATCCATTTGCTAAGTATGTAGTGGATATACTCATTTTCTCTCTCTTCCAGTGTGTTATAGTATAATTGACAGATGTATTTACTCTATTTCAAAACTAGTTGTGTTATCAGCTCAATTTATTTTAGCTATCAAAGCAGTTTTTGCTCTTTTGATTTGCCAAATAGTTAAATTTTGCTTTTGAAAGCATGGGCAGTACTTATAAGATGTTGAATGTGTGTTACATTTTACATTTTTCTAAATGTAATGGATGTTAACATAATAATTAAGGAAAAAGATATGAAATTTGACATTTATAACCAACATTTTGATCCCAACAAGCTTAAAATTATGTGTAGTAGCATATAATTCATGCCATGGAATTGGAGTTAGGTTCTGGTACAGTGGTACTTGATGTTTTAAGCTTAAACGTGTCCGATTCTTTATCAATTGTTGCTTAAGAATAATTACATCTGTTTTGTAAATTTTGAAGTTTGAACACAAGAAATTTGAATGGAAATAATAAAATAAAAATAAAAATCACTTCCAGTGCTTTTGAAAACTTATTAGAAGATTAATGTCGACATGTAATCAAGTCAAGTAATGGATTTTTGAGATTGAGTAATTAAGATTTTTACAAATTCAAGCTTAATCAAGTTCAAGTCAAGCTCATTTCAGTGTGCTCAAACTCTTCTTGTTTCATTCATGAGTCAATTCAAGTCGAGCTCTCATTGTTATGAGTTCAAGATTTTATTGAACACTAGTTTATAGGCACACACTACGTGTGTGTTAAAAGAGGGAAAAGGAAATGCTAAAAAATAGGACATGAGAGATGATGGGAGGGAGAAAAAATGAATAAAGAAAGTTTAAAGGGTAGAATAGGAAAATAAAAAAAGCTTCAGTTTTGTGTTTACACCATTCCTTCCTCCCGTTTTATAATATAGATATACAATAAAATATATTGTTCCTATGGCATATATAATTTGTATTTCCTTTAGCCTCTACAAGCTTAATCGAGCTTAAACAAGTTGAGTTGAGTTAACTCAAATTTTTCCCTGAGCAAGTTGAGCTCGAGTCAAGTCGTGAGATGCAGCTGCTCGTTTTCATAATTTCATCCCTAGGTTAAGTTTTGCTGTGATTTTAGTCATTTCTTTTTTATGGCAGGGAATTTTGACTACATTATCACAGAGTGATGGGGGTTATAAATATGATTATGCAACTATTCCTTTTCTTGCTGAAGTTTTCAAGGTACTTTACAGCTTATGATATCATGTAAACCAAGAGTATTTAATGGCAGAATGCGTTTCAGTGTCCACTATCAGATTTTATTAATGTCGTAACTGTTAAACTTCAGCTTCTTGTGTCTAGTATTCTTCTTTGGAGAGAGTGTCAGAGATTGCCTCCTCCTCAGATGACTACAGAATGGAAGAGCATTCGTTTATACCCTATACCTTCTATCATATACCTCATTCACAATAATGTTCAATTCGCTACCTTAACATACGTTGATACATCCACTTATCAGATTATGGGCAATCTGAAAATTGTAACGACAGGAATATTATTCAGGTGCTATTCTTTTTTTTCTGTATTAAATTGAATTACTAGTCCCATTTCTGCATTTGGCTCGTACATCTTTTTTTTTCTTTTTTTTACATATTTACAGATATTTATTTTATTTTATTATGTAGGCTGTTTTTGAGGAGGAAGCTCTCTAATTTGCAGTGGATGGCAATTGTTCTATTGGCCATTGGAACAACAACGAGTCAGGTGCTCCTGTTCTACTATCTATATTATATAGTCTGCTGTTACGTGCCACAAAGTGTATATATTTTCCTTTTAGATTCCAAAGTAACTACCATACATTAAGTTGTAGTTTATACTCTGATTGAAGAGCTACTAGACGTCAGGAGTTAGATGGACCATGATGATGGTTAACTAGCTGATTAACATCTACAGAGGTGGTTGACTAGCCATATAATGGTCTGGTGAAGGTGTTAACATAACACGTTTGTTAAACTGCTCATCTGATTCTAGTATACTCTAGTGTTGCTTTGAGATCCAAATTATATTAGGCTACCTGTATAATCACATTGATACTTCTTTTTGAACCATAGCTCCTTTGGAATCATATTATTACACAAGAAGTTATTAATTTAGCATATTAAATTTATGACACAGCATTATAATGACACAAAACACTTTCTAGTCAGCAATTATATATTGGTTAGTCAGTTTATTACATATTGTTTAACCTTCTGATCTTGGAAACGTTGTAGAAGTCTTTTTCAGTGCCATATTTGATGCACATATTTCCTTCGTTGACAAACTTCTGACTTACGATTTCTGTAACGAAAATATCCCCATTGTGAAGAACTTGTTATTGTTTCCTCATATCCCTCTAATCCCTCTTTTGTCTTCTACTGATAGGTCAAAGGATGCGGAGAGGCTTCGTGTGACTCATTATTTTCAGCACCAATCCAGGGTTACATGCTGGGGGTGTTGTCTGCTTGTCTTTCAGCATTAGCTGGCATTTATACAGAGTTCTTGCTGAAGAAAAATAATGATTCCTTATACTGGCAGAACGTTCAGTTATACACGTAGGCCTCTATTTTTTGAGCTTCACAAATAGGAACAACTTCTTTTAAAATAAACATCATCACTTATATGCATATGATGGATTTATTATTATCATATTTTTATAGTCTATCTCCAAGTGATATATTCAAAGATTAAGAAGTAGTTTTCTAGTTTTTCTGTAAAGATTATTGACAACTGTCTTTTGGATAATCATAAGAATGTGGAGCAAAAGTTAGAAAAGAAGGATAAACCTAATTATTTATGCAAATTTTAGATTTATGAAGACCTTTCTGTACTTCAGAGTTGTGGAAATCATTTTCTTATATAATCAAATCTTCTTTTATATAAAAATATGTCATATCTTTCACCTAGAATAATTTTTAAGCATATGATTGCATTAAGGCAGCTTTCAGTTGCCAACTTCTATTGAATTTAACAAGCTTTTACCCTTTGAGTTTCTTATACGCGTCAACAATTTTCCTCTTCACCCACTGAAGAACCAAACTATGTCACAAAACAAAACGAAAAATAATTTAAACCTAGAATTGGGTGATTTTTTGCAAGATGCTAAACAAATGCAAGGAGAGAGAGAAGAAAGAAAGGGTGGGTGTAATTTAGAAAATATAACACGATCAATATATGGATGATTTCTGCCTGGCTATTACAACATTAATACGACCCAATTCTGGTCAATCCCCAAAAGCCCTTAAAGAGATTGATTATATGATTTATTTTTTGACATTCCTATACTCAGGTGTGGTGCAATTTTCAACATGGTGCGACTTCTCTTGGATGATTTTAGAGGAGGATTTGAAAATGGACCATGGTGGCAGCGGCTTTTCAATGGATACAGCATCACAACGTGGTTGGTGGTGTTAAATCTTGGTTCCACTGGTCTACTAGTTTCATGGTTAATGAAGTATGCAGACAACATTGTTAAGGTGCCAACCTCTTTATTTATGTTCACTTACTTTCTTAGTCATCTTGCTCACCACAAGTATGATGCACTTCAAGAGGAGATCTCATTAGAACCTTCTTTCTACTTGGATGAAAATGGCATTTAGTCAATTTTGGTCATCAAATTCATTCTTGATAATTTTGTCAAACCAGACTTTTATCAAATACTTATTGTGGCCTCCTCCAAGAATTTAGCAAAAACAGAGAGAAGAAACAGAAAAGGGAAAAGGAAAAGTTAGCATAACTTTATTAAAGAAAAAACATCTAAATTTGTTCAGTTTGTGGCTTCAGCAAAATGTTTACACTAAAGCTTAATAACCACAGTAAATACTTCAAACTGAAAATTCAACGTTGTATGTTTTGACAATCCTTCTTACCTTGTAATTTCAGTAAACAAATGTTTGAAAAATTCAGTATGCATCAAGTTTAGCTTATCTTTTTGGGGTCAACATTCTATCATTGACTTTTTGGCATTTAACCTGACAGAGGTTCATTTCACCTTTCATTTTATCCCCCTTTATTTTTTAGAATGTTTTCTGCTCGTAGGTATATTCCACGTCTATGGCCATGCTGCTAACGATGATTCTTTCTGTGTTCCTCTTCAATTTCAAGCCCACATTACAGGTAAGCTTCCCATTGTTTTTTTCTTTTCTTTTTTGCTTTTACGATTAATTTATTTCTCTTTAGTCGATGACTCAATAATATATTTCTTTGAAAAGGGGAGAAGGGGGGGGGGGGGGGGTGTTGTTTCGATATCAATCACCAGACTAAACTAGTTTAATCTCCCTGAAACAGTATTTTCTTTATGCGCGTGTCATACATTAGATTTACAATGTTGGACGCACTGTGGTACTTACTGTTTTGATACTGTTGTTATTTTACTTTCATATTTTCCCAATATGATTTATGTGCCATAAAGAGGTGATGCTATTGGTCTTTCAATTGGCTTGTTGAAATCCATATAAATTATGTTCTTCCCGTATATTTAAAATATAGTAGATTTACCATTTTATGTACCTCGTACGTTGTGAAAAGACTCTGTTTCGCCCTTTTATTTGGGGAGATTACTAATTGCTGATTTTTATATTGCAATTATTGTTGCTTGATATAATGGTATGTATTTTTCTATGTCGGTGTTTTTTATTTTATTTATATCCATTCATTTCTATTGTTTTATTTTAAGTTATTTATTGTATTATTTTCTTATTTTATTTGATTTATCCTTTTTGTTTTCTACTAGCCTTACTACTTTTACGCTAATATGATTCATTTTCAGTGTACCTAGTTTGTATTAAAAAGGCATTTTTGAGTTGAGAATTATTGTTTCTTTATAACTTGCATGTGTATCATTTCCTTTCTTTTGCAGCTCTTTTTGGGTATTGGTATCTGCATCATGTCGCTACAAATGTATTTTGCACCTCCAACCATGCTTGTAGATTTGCCTTTGCCTGTAAAAACAGCTCCTGAGGGTTTTGTCGAAGTATCTGTTGATCGAAGAACAGATTCCTGATGTATTATCTCCATCAAAACAATCAATTTTTGGTATGTCTATGACCCTACAAAGAATTTTTGCAAGCTATTCTTTTTGTGATGAAAATCAATTTTCATGTTTGAAGAACAGATTCCTGATGTATTATATGATATGTAACATATAAAATCATAAAAGAAAGAATCCTAAGTTACTAACAAAATTAAATATAGGATATTGTTTGACTATTATGTAACTGGCTATTGATGATTGTGAATTTTTAGCTTCACCTTGTGTACAAAATATTCATTGAACTTAAAAGGCTATTGTTTGACTACTATGTAACTGGCTATTGATGATTGTGAATTTTTAGCTTCACCTTGTGTACAAAATATTCATTGAACTTAAAAGGCATGATTTGGTGAGGTTATTATAGATCAGTTATACATAGTTGGCATGGCACCACGACGAGATGCGGCAATAGTTGACTAGGCGACAAGGCGTTTGCTATGGCGTCTATATGGCGACAAGTCATTAATACTGTCCAATTTATATATTATTAATTTTACTTCAAAAGTATATTGAGCAATAAAATTTTATATACATTAAAACTCAAAACATAATAACTAACACTATGGAATACAATTAAAAATACAATAATATGAATACTTGACAATCAAAATTCAAAAGTTTTTGACATTTAAAACTAGTATAACAAGTCAAGTAGAAAATAAAGATTCAACCAATCATCACTTATCATATATTAATAAATAATAAAATTACACCATATAACAAGTATGATGAGTCATGGGTAAAAATTAAATTGATCACTTAACTTGGGTCAACTACCAAGGCATGAGCCGTAGCAGCTCTGCGTCCAAGGCGTTGCGGTTGCGTTGGCCCCAGGACGCCTAGTTGACGCCATGACAACTATGTTCTACAAAAGAAATGTAAATGCAAACCAACCAGACCTTTTGTACTGGGGTCTAAGTTTCAAATATTACTGAGAACCATTTGGGGCTTGGGGGTAGATACAAAGTGTGTTCAGTGTTGTAATGAAATTCAATGTAAAGAGGTGGTGGTTTTTGTGAGCAGAGCACCATTGGGGTAAAGATGGAGGCAGCAATTATTTTAACAGGAAGGCCGTGTTTGTTTGATTTTGGGATTATCAGGTATATTATTTAAAAAAATTACCTTACAACTTATGTTATGTCTTTTAATTTCTAAAGATACTCAGAAGTACTAGTAACAGAAAGAAATTAAGTGGTACCTCCTCTAGTTCCTTAAGTACGATTGATAGAGGATACAACAAACACTTCATAAGACTTCTCATTTGCTTTATGGACTACTCTGTATTAAAATAAATTCAATCAACTGGTATTCAGTAATATATACTACATTTTAGTTGGTTTCATATATGCATCTGCTATGATTTGAGGTCTTTGCCTGTAAGGTTGATTGTACCTTACACCTATCTGTTAGTTTTACTTATTGGTTATTTACTGTGTCTTATCATTTATTTTTAATAGGTTGGTCTTATTTAGAGGACTAAATCTGCTGTATTGGGAGCTCTAATCATATTATAACCATTAAAGCAGAAGGTTCTAGCCTTTTGAGCTAATATAGCATGCTGAAACCGCAGGTAAGATTTCTAGTTTCATAAGGATCCAGAACACTGTTTTCGGCTTCCATCCCAGCTGGCCTACCCCACCCCCTTTCCCCTTTCGGTCAAGGACAAAAAATACAAATATAGAATATATATATATATATATATAGAGAGAGAGAGAGAGAGAGAGAGATCAATGTGAATCTAGATTCTTCTATTAATGTGCAGCTAGAAAATCCCTAATATTCTAATAAGGCATTGTTGTGATTTAAAAATAGATGTGGTCATAAGTAGAGGATACCGAAAAATACATGGAACAAATCCTTTCGAGGCAGTTTGTGAGCTTGTGTTGAGTTTCTTAGAGATTACAAGAATTTTAAAATAATAAGAAAGTATAAAATATAATATTTCTTAATGCCAACCTCTGTTAAACTAATCATTAATTTTTGTGATTATCAAGTGAGTAAGAGATCTATTCATTTTGGTTGTCACGAAAACAACACAAGGTCTAATTAACTAGCACAAACTTGCCCAGCTAAGAGAAGATAGATGGACTAAATTATAGAAGTAATTTCAATCTGATATAAATAACAGTTGATTGAAATTTGGGAAATGGCTTAGCGCTTAACTAAATCTTAAGAATTTGAAAGAAAAATTTATCAAATTAATCCCACAACTGATAGATTTTATACTCTCTGTGTCCCAAAATATAAGAGCACTTTCTGTTGCATTTTGCATATTATTGGTCTTTTAATTCTTATATATTACATCAGAGGAATATTGAATAAGGGCAGTGTTAGTAGTTGCTTGTGCCTTACTCTTGCAACAGCCTCAGTTATATCTAAAAATCGTACAAATAATGATATTGAGGATAATAGAATCCTATACCCATACTTCCCTTGCTTCTCCGGCATCCATTGCTGGTTTAAACCCCACCTACCTATAGTGACAGCATTGATTTAATTACAATATATGTGGCCAAAATTCTTATGAATCATTCATCTGTTATGTCAAGGAGCAACTATGTTAATAATGGATGGCTACCACGGTCCACAATCTACTGTTGATGCACTTGTTGATTGAGCTGATTTAATTTGTGGAAGCATATATGTGGACTAAAATCACAGGGGACACTTGTATTTATTGTTGCATTAAATATACATATCCAGTGGTTCTGGGTCATTACTTTGAATTTTAAACCTTGGGTTGAATTTTGCATGGAAGGTTAGCAGCTTTATGTAGGTTTGTGTTTGCTGCAGAGTTAAAATTAGTTGTTTATTTTAATTACCGGATACTATTGCTGAGTGATGACATAAAATATCGTATAATCTTCTCGAATGAATACTTGAATTGGAGGATCTAGTTAGCAACTTTTGGTTTTGGTTTTGGTTTTGGTTTAGTTGTTATTTTTAGTTGGTTGATGACATTGCGGAATGATTTACTGATGAAATATCATGTAATTTGTTTGTTTTATCATGCCAGCTGATTGTAGGTCCATTCCCTGTTTGAGTAATTTTGTTTTTGTTGTTTTAGACAAGAATTTGCCAGAAACAATAAATTCAAATGTTACTATTTTGTCCTTTTTAATATTAAATGTTTATATCTTTCTATTTTTATAAAATTATTATTTTACGCACGCGTTATTAAATTTTTATATCTTTTTATTTGCTCCTTTAAATTTATAAAATTAACAGGTGTGCTCCGGCAGTAGTATTCAACAAAATATCATACTCTAATGGGATATCCATCCAGAATTGTTTCTTAAATCCTATTTAGGTGATATGTACAAAGTCATTGTACTTCACTTTAATTCTATTGAGGAGGTACTGTTATTTGGCTTACATCAGTTGCATGAGCCATTGGGTAGGTAAATTTAGATGGGAAGAGTTAGGCTTGACTAATAGCCATGCTATGGAGTAGCTAGATCATAATTTATCATATGAAAATTTTCCTTTTTTTATAAAATAATAATAATATCAAAATCACGAGTATACAGTATACAAACTTTTAGAATATAAATCACATGTGTGGTAAATTGCATTTTGGTTTATAGTCAAAATAATGTTGGGGTTAGGTTTGCAAGAGAAAAATACAATGATTGAGGCAATTATTATTCTTATCAAAGATGGCTGGAGTAATATTTTAAGAGCATACAGGAAAATTCAAATTCAAATACATTCAGGTCTAATTTTTTTTCTGTTCATATAGAGTTTTTGATATTTTAAAGGAAATTTCCAACTTTCTCTGGAAATGTCAAATTTTGTCATTAAACATTGTTATCTCCAAATTTAATTTCGTATCTGCCTCGACAATGCCAGTTCCAGTACATTCTCTTTCCCTCCCTCCCCTATAAATTAAATAGGCCACCATATTAGATAGTCCATGCAAGTGCAAAAATATTATACCAAAAGGAAAAAATTAAAAAAGAGAATATGAGTGGAGGTGGAATGGAATCCATGGCACGACCGCCGGCTAATGTAGGCGGTGGTGGTGCAACTGCAAATGGGCTGCAGCAAGCAAAAGAACGATGCGGCGGCGGAGGATACTTTCAGATGCCACTGCATTACCCAAGGTACACCCGATCGGAGTACGAGACGATGCCGGAGTGGAAACTCGATTGCTTGCTCACTCAGTATGGGTTGCCGGTCTCCGGTGATGTCAACCACAAGAGAAAGTTTGCCATGGGAGCTTTCCTTTGGTCTTACTAAAACTATATTGCTAGTTTGCTAACGTGATTGGAATTTAGGAGAATTATTAAGTATGCTTAAAATAAATCAAGGAGTTGCATGAAGAGAGTTGTGAAGATGTAACGTATTATTATGCTTCTTCTTTTTTAAAGTAATTAAAGTCTAAACGTATAATATGTTGTAAGTTAATGGAAAGTTTTTCTTTCTTGTCCAACATTTTCTTTTGATAACCGAAAACACTTATATTAACAGCACAATATTAAACCAGAAGTACATACTTAAAATTCCCGCCTATCTACGATTAATCTCTGCTTAGACGTTAAGCGGTTCTTTACTGTCTCAATTTGATTAGGCGTGCGCTTAGGTAAAATTAGACATCTACTTTGAAGCTCTACAATACTTAAAATGGATTTTTTAAATTTTAAAGCATTAATTTTTTAATAATGTTTCATGTAATAATTAAAAAAATTACATCTACTATATATATTTTATATAGTATAACATGTATGTACAGTTGAAAAAATAAAAAGGCTCAAGAAAACGTTTAGTCAGCCTAAAAAAATTACATCTACTATATATTTTATATAGTATAACATGCATGTACAGTTGAAAAAATAAAAAAATAAAAAAGGCTCAACAAAACGTTTAGTCTGCCTAAAATGGTTTAGATTTAGTTAATATAAAATAAGGTTTGATTAAGGCTCGTTTAGCTACTGAGTCGAACCTGATCTCAAATCGAGCTCGAGTAATTTAAACTTTTCATATTAATAAAAAATTACAGTTTGAGGAGGTTCGAGTAATTTATGAAATTTTAAATTTTGCTCATATTTGAATCATTTATTTTTAATTGAGCTTGATACTACTTTTAGTCGAACGAACGAGTACGAATAGAGCCCGAACTGTTTGTTCATTTTACCGCTTTAATTACAATATCTAAAAAAAAAGAGGGATTCACCTTTGCCCAAGACCCAAGTAGTTTATACGACGTCGTTATAATACCGGACGCCTACTGCGTACATTAGTATCTGTCGCTCACTTTATGAAGCCGGCACAAGATGAGCACCATTTCAACAGAGCAGGCCAAAAAAGCAAGCTCATAATTTCGGAGGGAAAATCACTTTCGTCTTTCTCTTTTTTAAATTAGTGTCCCCGCCAGAGTAGTAGAGAGAGAAAATCCCAATAAAGCTTCTCCTTCGATCGAAACCCTAACAAAAGAAAAGGAAAATGCCGAGAGAAATTATAACACTGCAGGTTGGACAATGTGGGAACCAGATCGGAATGGAGTTTTGGAAGCAACTTTGCCTTGAGCATGGCATCAGCAAAGATGGCATTCTCGAAGATTTCGCCACTCAGGTTCAAAGATTTTACTTTATGCTTTTATGTTTAAATCAGACTCAATTAAGGTACTTTAATTAGGCTCACTGTTTAATTTTTATTTTTTTAGGTCGTTTTATTTTGTAATTATGCTAGAATTAGTGTCGCTTGTACTGTAGAGCACATATTATATTTGCTATGAGTGTTGGATCAGGATTTTGAAGTCATATTATATAGAAAATTTGATACACTGAATTTGTAAAATTGTATCACGGAATATATGGGTTGGAAATGCAATTTAAAAGGAATGCTTAATTTATAATTTTAAGCTGATTGTACTTATTCAGTTATTCCGTTCCAAATTGAGTAAGGTTAAATGCAGCATAAGTGTTGCTTAGGTTTTTCATTCTGATTCAAATACATTGCATGTTTTTGTAACAAATGTTTTCACACCCACTTGTTGGCAACCTAACACTGATATAAGCAGGGATGTAAACTACTGGGAGTCCAGTAATTGATTTTCTACTCGGTTTGTAAGGCTATAATTGAGCTTGGATTGAGCTCAATGCAGTGGTCAAGCTTGGTGTTTTTAGCTCACGTCTCAAGTCCAGTTGAGTCAAGAATATTCGATTAAATATATAACTCAAATATAATATATATTTATTTTAGTATACACAATTTGTATACTTTTTCTGATCAAGCTTATACGAGCTTAGACAATTCAGGTTGAGATTGTCTTGTTTAATCTTGAGCTTCAAATCATGTTGTTGAAGTTCAGCTCATTTAGCTCACGACTTTGAGTCAACTCAAGTCCTTAGTGAGTCAATATCAAGCTCCAGCTCGAGTACAACTTTTCCGTTTACATCCCTAGATGTTAGGTGTGAGCATGCCAAGATTTTAGTAGGAAATTTACCTTATGTTAATCATGTACTTCTTGATAAAATGTGAAGATGTTTGTTCAAATTTTTATTTGCATTGCAGGGAGGTGATAGGAAGGACGTGTTTTTTATCAAGCTGATGATCAGCATTACATACCTAGAGCGTTGCTTATGGATTTGGAGCCCAGGGTGATTAATGGTATTCAAACTGGTGATTATCGAAATCTATTTAATCATGAGAACTTATTTATGTCAAAAGAGGGTGGGGGTGCAGGCAACAATTGGGCTAGTGGATATCATCAGGTTAATACTTTTTCTTTCTTGTGTCGGCATATATTCTTAGACCCCGCAACTTTAGTGGTTTTGTTTGATTGCCTAAATGTTTAGATGGCATTTGTTCTTACATTTTTAATTGGTTGGTTACTAAGAGAGCTGTCGATAAAAACTGCACCCCAAGAAACAAAGAAAATTATATTGTTAGATAATGTTAACTTTGTAATTTTAGTTAGTAGGATTTTTAGATCGTTCTTCAACTCCAAGTTTGTCTTTAGAGCTAGTAATGTACCACCATATACAGTGGAAGAGACTAAGTAATTGAATAAACTTGATATTTATAATTTTGATATATACTTCGTGTGTTCTGGTTGCATACTTGCAGTCCTCTTAAATCAAGCTTGTGTTGGACTAGTTGATCTCTCATTTTCTTTATTTGTCGATATAGCGGTATTTGCCCAATCAACTCTAAGTTCTGGCGGTATTGGATTTATATGGCAATGTCATGCATCGATAAAGCTAATAAATATCAAACTTCTCACGTTGTGATTGTGTTTTGTGCAGGGTAAGAGTGTAGAAGAGGATTTAATGGATATGATTGATAGAGAAGCAGATGGAAGTGATATTCTTGAGGGTTTTGTTTTATGCCATTCAATTGCTGGGGGAACAGGCTCAGGTTTTGCCTACTTAACATTTCATTTTACCATTATTTTAACTCTGCCTCGTGAAACTTTGTACTATGTACAGGATTGCACAAAAGTCAAACATCCATATTTGCTGTCATTGAAACAACAATAGATTAAGATTTGGAATTTCAAAGTGCATACTTGGTGTTTTCCCTAACTTTCTGGCTTCACCTTTTCCCCTTTCGAAGTAAAGAGCTAAACTAAACCGAGCTTACCGGTAGTTTATAAGAATGAATTGTGCATGAGAATCCTTTTAATTTAGTTAAGAAAAGTAATCCTGAAAGGTCCTTGTGAGAATTTGTAACAGGTGATAATTTCCTCAAACCGTTGATCTAACTATGTACTACCTCCATTCGGAAAAGAGAATCCTATTTTTTTGGTGTCTCCCGTTCTTCCTTTTTCTTATGAATATTAAGATTTGTAGATGAGTGAGGGCACACTTACGAAAAGTTTTTCTATTATTTTTTTCTGAAAGTAAATTTTTGTTGTTCAAAGTTTATATAAAAAAAATCACTGAATAAAAAAATTTATGTTAAGTTTGTCCAATTCCATGAATAAGTTGGACTCTATTTCTTGGTTGGAGGGAGTAGGATATTGTTCAATGCATTGGGTGCTACTTATCAAATAAAAAATAACGAAGGAAATATTTTGAAAGGCTTGCTTGATTAATTTTATCACAAAAATTTTATGCTAACATTTTGAGTGGTTTCACCGTTAAATTTTTTATCTATCGATGGTTTATGCTAATTCAGGTATGGGTTCATATCTATTGGAGACTTTAAATGACCGTTACAGTAAGAAACTGGTTCAGACATATAGTGTGTTTCCTAACCAGAATGAGATAAGTGATGTGGTGGTGCAGCCCTACAACTCTCTTTTGACGCTCAAGCGGCTTACACTGAATGCTGATTGTGTTGTTGTTCTTGATAATACTGCACTTAATAGAATTGCCGTGGAACGCCTTCATATTCCAAATCCTTCCGTCTCCCAGACCAATTCTTTAGTTTCTATCGTAATGTCAGCTAGCACGACCACATTGCGTTATCCGGGCTACATGAACAATGACTTGGTTGGCCTTCTTGCTTCTTTGATCCCAACTCCAAGATGTCATTTTCTAATGACAGGATACACACCTCTCACAGTGGAGCGACAGGTAAAATTTCAATAGCCATATTGTGTATGTTTGATTTCTATGGGCAACTAAGTACTCTGGTTAAGTTCTTTGATGGTAGCTTCTATGAACTTGGGTAGCCAGCAAAGAGATTTTGTTTCTGGTGGCTAGATTTACTCTTTTTGACTCCTTTTACGCCTAACCTATTTCTTCAATCATGTAGCCTTGGGAAATATTTGATACCTAAACGTGTTTTGGTTTTATGGCATAACAGCTAAGGTATCTAGAGTTGAGATTTGTGATCGTCACTTTAACAATGGAATATCGTTTGCATCTACCTTTTAGGTTGTAAAAGCTTATTACTTTTACCTTTTCAAAAGTTTGATGTGATTCTCAGAATTTACTTGAATTAATTTCTCATTCTAGTTTGGTCTGAACAATAGTAATATTTTGTTAATGGAACGAATTAGCAACATTTAAGTTGTTCAGTCATTGTCACCAGATGGAGTTACTCACCTTTTGGCTAATGTCTACATGTCTGGGAAAGAGAAAACAAAGTTTACTAATGCAAAAAGTTGATAAAAGAAAAATAATTGAAGTACAATCCTATAAGGAGGAACTGGATGCAAGTAAAGAAGTTGTCAAAATGGCATATATAAGTTATAATTGTCCTTTTCATCCATTACCCTTGAAAAATGACAAGTATAGTAAGGAATAGTAGGACTGGTCTCATTATTTGCAGAGAAGTAGGAAGATGCTTCTATTTCTTGTGGTATTAATAATGAGTATTGTGGTGTCTCATATGAATTGGCATTTATATATCCATCTAAAGATGAAAGCTGCGCCCTGATTCAAATGATAACTTTCTGGCAGGCCAATATGATTCGTAAAACTACTGTACTAGATGTGATGAGAAGACTTCTTCAGGCAAGATATTCATCTCTTATAAACTGCTTTAAAAATTTATGGATAAAAGTTTTGTAACAATAGTCTGTTTTTGTAGACAAAGAATATCATGGTTTCCTCTAATGCTCGAACAAAAGAAGCCAGTCAGGCAAAATACATATCGATATTAAACATCATTCAGGGAGAAGTTGATCCTACTCAGGTAATATTAGTATTGCTTGCTTTAACTTTTTAATGTTCTTTGTTACAACTTATCTTTAGACTTTTTGTCTCTGTGAAAGAGTTTAAGTAATTTCTTGATACGGAAAGTACTTGGTACATCTGATTAAATGAGGATTCCTTTTTATTAGCAATATACTCCTTACCAGTTTAAACATAGTGCTACCTCTAAGAGCTCAGTCTGGAGATTTATGTGAAAGTTTATCACTTTCTCCTCGAGTGTAACGCATGTAGGTGCACTGAATTTAAATTGTACTTCTTAGTTGTTATAGTACAAATTTCTTGAGAAATTTAGGCAATCTTTGTGAGAACTCACCATTCATTTCTAGATTTATTTAAATCTGCTTTGCTTTACTGAGAAGTTCCATGAAGCTGCATTCTGATACTTCTGGTGCTCTCAAAATCAGGTTCATGATAGTTTACAGAGAATCCGAGAAAGAAAGCTTGTAAATTTTATTGAATGGGGACCTGCGATCATTCAGGTATGTCCTACAACCGCACTATGTTGTTCTATACTGTTCATTGTCTCCTTTGTAGAAGCTTATAATGTATCTTTCCTTTTCTTTTGTTTCTTTTCCTTTTGGCAGGTTGCTCTATCTAGAAAGTCTCCTTATGTTCAAACTGCCCACAGGGTGAGATTTCCTTGTATAGTTTCCTTATTTTATCTTTTCATGACTTTTATTTATTGTATATGGAAATGTATATATGCTTTTAGATTTGTAAATCTCAACTACTTATGACTTATTGTTAGATTATTTGAAGGTTAACCTAAAACTGTGATTCAAAAAATTCTACATTTTTTAGGTCAGTGGCCTTATGCTAGCAAGTTATACTGGTATCCGGCACCTATTCAGTATTCACTCTTGAGAAAGAGACAAGCCTTTCTTGACAAATACAGGAGTTTCCCATTGTTTGGTGTAAGTTACTTCACTACTTCCACTAGTTTTGTTTTAGCTCTAGTTTGTTGATTTTCTAAGAGTTCTTATTTTGGTTGATAGTTACCTGGTATTCCTTAATATGTGTAGTCCTATATTTGTTAGGTATTATAATATCCAAAATGGATCTCCTTTTGTGGCACATTAAGACAAGATCAAATAAGTTGATTGCTACATAATTCTGTTGATTCCCACATTTTTTCATGACCAGTTTATATTTATTTATTTATTGTAATTTTAACATAAATGTTATAGTGTTACAAGCCAAGGAAATTGACGAGTAGCACATTCATTAGTAGTTAAATTTTATGAGGGAATGAAGCCCTTGTGCTAAATATTGTGCTAAGATAAGGATTAACTACAAACTTTTTTAGTTAGACTGTATACATTCGTAAAGGTTCATCTCTTTTGTCTATAATGCTCAATCAAATGTTTATTCATTTTGTTCTCATTTCCATATGATGTGAAAATGGGGCAGGACAATGATCTTTCAGAATTTGATGAAGCTAGAGACATAATTGAGAGCTTGGTTGATGAATATAAGGCCTGTGAGTCCCCAGACTACATCAAATGGGGAATGGAGGTATAATCCCTACTTGTCTGATCACTTCCAGCTATAGTTCTTATTTGGCCTTTACCAATGAGTTTGTCGTATTGTTGTGCAGGATCCGGACCACATCCTAACAGGAGAAGCGAATGCTACGGGGACAGTGGGTCAAAAATTAGCTATATGACCTAAGTATGTTACAAACTTCGAATAACTTGGTGGGAATTCACTTAAAATTTCTTCTCTCGCTAGAGTTAGGCACGCATGCATTACATGTTCAATCAACAATGTTTTAAAAGGCGCTAGGAGGGAGGCGGGCGGTCGAGGGAGGCCTAGCGCCTAGGGGGCCTAGGCGGAATTTTTTATTTTAACTCAATTTTAATATTTTATCTTACATTTATCCAAACAAAACAATAATATAAAGCAAAATAATTTATAATAAAGATAAGACAAAAAACATTTTTAACCCACTGTGGTTGTACTGTTTTAAGCAATTAGCCACTATGCTTTAAAAATATTCAATTGACCCACTGTGGTTTTTAAAAATGTACAATCAAGTCATTCCGTCCAATTTAACTAACAGATGTCTAAAAATATCCTACGTGGTTTTTTTGAAAAAAAATAAATATTACGTGTATTTACTGACTAGGCGTGAGGAAGCTTGGTTATCCTGCGTGACTTTTTTTTCCTTTTATCTCTTTTCTAAATAATACAAATAATATATCAAATTTTTTGTATCAATGAAATCTATTATAACATTATATTAATTTCTACAAAAATTAAAATTAAAAAATCATTAATTATGTGATAAAAAATAATTAAAATAATAATAAAATTAAAATAAATATTTTAATTCATTTTTTTTTATAATTTTTTATTTTCCTTTTATCTTTTCCTTTCTTTTAATAATTATTTTTATTTTGAAAATTAATTCCAAATTAAAATAAAAAATCAGATCTGATGTCAAAACAGAATCAAGGTGCTTTTTCCTTTTATATATATATATATATAACTCACAAGATCTCCAATTCGAAGAAATATATCAGAAAGAAACCCTTAAATTCCTCGATCATCAGCTGTTCCTGACCTAGAAATCAAAATCAAAGCAAATGGGGAACACGGAGAAGCTGATGAACCAGATTATGGAGCTCAAGTTCACAGCCAAGAGCCTCCAACGCCAAGCAAGAAAGTGCGACAAAGATGAGAAATCGGAGAAATTGAAGGTCAAAAAAGCCATCGAGAAAGGCAATATGGACGGCGCTCGCCATAAAGCTTTGCTGCCCAGAAAATATTTTTTTATTTTAATTCTAGCCTTGTAGCTTGCTGCTGTCGCAATAAAGCTTTGCTGCCCAGAAAATATTTCAAAGTAAACTTTTAAAGTTTCCCATCCTAAAGCTTTATTGCCCAGAAATCAGTCATCGCCGAACCAAATTATCACAACCCAATATCGATTAATCATCACTGCAACAACTAACAATAATAGTATGTTGTTGTCGTTCGACCGATTGAAGAGATTCATTCAAAGATTGAATCGTGGGAGATGAATATTATTATTATTTGTATTATTTAGAATTAAAATAATTAAAAGAAAGGAAAAGAGATAAAAGAAAAAGAATACAAATAAAGTATTTTTATTTTTATTTTTAAAATAAAACATACATATTATAAATATTATAATATTAATTTTTATTAATATTATACATATTATAAATATTTAGGTAAAGAAAAGAAAGAAAATAAAACATAAAAATATTTTTAAAATCACAGTGGGCCAATTGTATTTTTTTAAAGTGCAGTGGCTCAATAGTATTAAGAATTTGGCTGACTGGCTTGCCACGTAGAAAATAACTTGTTTTATTTATTTTTTTCAAAAGCCACGTAGGAAAATCAGCCCAATTTTTTAACGTTCGTCTGCAAAATTGGACGGAATGGGTTAATTGAACATTTTTAAAATTATAGTGGGCTAATTGAATATTTTAAAAGCACAGTGACTAATTGCTTAAAACACTACGACCACAGTAGTATAAAAGTGCTTTTTGCCATAAAGATAATAATGACATTTGCATAAAGTTTAAACATATATCCATATTGCTAATGTCAAAGGTCAAACACAAACATGCAATTATTCAAAGTTCAAACATATTTTTAACGTATTAGTTTTATTCATAAATAAGATTGTTGTTAAATAATAAAATTTAAAATTTTAATAATTTAAGCTAATATTAAAACTTAAGAAACTAAACATAAATTTAAGAATTATATTGAATTAAACTAAATAATACAAATGTATGATCATTTATATAATTTGAAGTTGGTACAAGTTCAAAAAATTACTACTATAATAAAATATCCATTTTGACTTGATATTGTTCACTTTTTTGTTGTGCTACTTGTATTATGAATATGATAAATCATTAAAAAAATAAATATATCAATATTTTGTTTAGGTAGCCGTCTAGGTCCCACCTAATTTTTGGAGGAATTTTTTTTTTGGCCGTCTTGGGCCTAGGTGAGGCGCCAAGTGTAAGACCCCGAATTTTATGAAATAAAATTATTCAATTTTTCTTATAATTATTATTCAATAAATGTTAAAATTGATAAAAGTTTAAAGTTATGGGTGAAATATGCAAATTTTACAAAACACACAAGTGGTATAAAATATTCATCATTTTATGGGAGAATATTCGTTTGATCGTGGAATATTCTTTTTGTCGAGAATATCCATCACGATGCACAAGGCGCAACCATTTGTGGGCCCCATATGAGAATAAACCTGTCGGATGAAGAAAAGCGATAAAATTAGTTTTTATAAATAATAACAGTAATAATCGTTCATCATAATTAATTTGTTGGAATACCCGGTTGGTAAAATAAAATAATACGCGTTGTTGCACAAAGATAGCACGATATTACACAAAGATTTTTGAATTATTGATTCTTACGTGAAAGGCCACTACTCAATAATTGTTACGATGAATTCTTATTCAATATTTTATTTTATTGATTCAATAATTCTTTGCGTTGATATTATATATTATTATTGTTTCAATAATTGTCATCACGACGATATTTTCTATTATCGGATCAATAATTCAAATTATTTGAATAATATTATCGAGATAACATTATTGGCAATGTCTAGAAAGTTACATCTAAGGAGAGGTTTGATCACCTAATCAATGCGCCAAGAAGGAGAAATCCTTATTGGAAAGCCCCTCTATCTGAGGAGGAGCTACACGGTTGTTGTCGATCTTTGTGAGTCTGTAATATTATTTGTGAATAATTAATTATTGATTATTATGATAAAGAAAATATTTATTGTGGATATAGATGGAGAAAATTTTTAATGTGACAACTATTGAAAATTAATATTTTATCTTTTACGATAAAATAATTCATTTAAATATATTATTTTAATAATATATTAGCGGTAATATTTTTACAATGAATGTGGGATATATGAGTATATGAGGAGGAAGAGTATTTTTGTGGCATTAAATATTTAATATATATTTTGGGTGTCGGTGTACACAATTCTTGATAGAAAATTGATTATAATCGTAAAATCATTTCGTTTGTTGATTTCAGGTTAATTTTTGTTTGGAATTTGGAAAAATTTTCTTACGCAAAGTTGTAGAGAATGGAATTTCCATGGAAAATCGTGAGTTTAATTTTTTTTGATAAACGAGCTATTTTCTATGAATTATTGAAGTTTCGAGAAAATAAAATGATTTTTATTAAATTATATGGTGGGACCCACTTTGGTTGGTGTTAATAACATGTGGGCTGCTATATTTTTCAGAATTGGCATGCTTGGATGGCTGGTCTTGGATGGTTGGTGTGTAGAAAAGAAAATAATATTTTATTATTTTAGTCTAAGCTCATGCGTTCTAAAGATTTTCCTATAAATAGAAGCTTAAGTTAGAATTGAAAATCACCGTAAACTGAAGTTTTCTCTATTTTCTCTCTATATTATCAAGTGTATTCTTGTATCTTGAGTGTTGCTATACGGTGCAAGTTCGTTCAGCGTTATTCCAGTCAGAAATACTGCTCTTTTGAGGTAAGGAATTTTAAGGGTTGTGATGTTTTTCATGTTTCGTAACTTTTCAGACCTTTAAAAATTCTGGAAAAATTTGAAATGATAATTTGATGAGTTTTATTGATTGTGTCCAAAAATGGCGATTTTTGGATGTATAGATTATGAGTTATGAATTTTATGGGAAAAGACTATTTTAAAAGAAAACCCTTATAACTCCTTGTGATTAACTCCAAAATTGATGAAATTTTTATTGGGAGTACATATATATAACATGAGTATATTCTGTAAATTTCGGAATTTTTGGATAAAAGTACAATTTATGATAAATGTTTAAATATTCGGTGGTTTTGGCTATGTGAAAAATAGTAAATGACTTTTAAAAATTCTGAGAAAAATATATGTTCAATATAGGACTATATTCTGCTAAATCCCAGAAAAGAAATATTTTTGGAACTGATTTGTTATTTTTCATGAAAATGGACTAGTTATGAGTAAATGAATTAAATATGTTATGTGAGGTAAGAAAATTAGAAAATAGGATTTTATGGCTTGAGAATCCTACATGAGGTATATGCAGATTTTTGATGAGGATTTTGGTTATTGGTGATGAAATCTTATGAGTTTGGCATTTTAGAATGATTAAATGCATTATTTAGTAAAGTGTAAACAATTAAAATAAATTGTTTATAAGCTTAAAAAAAATATTATTCTTTCAATATCATTATACCGAAATATTGGTATGGATTTTATTGTGGAATTTCTATCTTTTTGAGTCGGGTTTACTATTCATGAGATCTTATTCACGAGTTTCTTATTCATGAGTTCTTATTCACGAAAGTTACTTATTCACGGTTCTTATTCATGAGTTACTATTCATGACAAAATTGGTTTCTTTTTCTAACCAAATTATAGTTGATTTATGAATATTACTCGGAGATTAAAACTATATATTGATTATATTGATTTTATTATCATATATAACATTTTATAACCTCGATGTTGAAATTCTCTTTCTTTGAAGTGTAAAGATGGGTAGATTATTGGTATGATCATGACTAGGGTTCTCTTTGGCGATGGTGCAAAGTTGAATTGTTGGTTGGTATGATCATGACCATTGAATATATAATGAATATCTTTAAGCTTTAAGTGAAAAGGTGAAATGATCAACATGGTTATAATTATTATTTATATAAATTCTGAAATGATTATATATTTCTTTGAGATAATAATATATTTGGCCTATAGTGCAAATATGAACTGTTGAGGAATATCTTTGGCCTGTAGTGTAAAGATGAATTATTGATGAATATCTTTGGCCTGTAGTGCAAAGATGAATTATTGATGAATATCTTTGGCCATAGTGCAAAGATGACATGTTGTTGAATATCTTTGACCAGTAGTGCAAAGATGAACATGTGTTGAGATGAACATGACCAACTGGTGATACAAATGAATATCTTTGGCCCGTAGTGCAAAGATGAATTTATTAGTTTGATTATGAACATGAACTGTGATTTGGTATAACCATGATCTTTGATGTTTCAGGTGATGAAAATTATCTTTGTCCTGGATGAGAAAAGGAATTTAGAACAACAATTACAATTATGAGTTATTCATATGATTGTGGACAGGAATTGTTGATTGATGTTACATGAATAAAACATTGTTGGTGGACTTTTAACATGAAGAAGATAATAGACTTTATAGTCTATTTGACTCTTCTAATGGATCGCTTCATTCATTTGCAACTATGGTTGAAAAGTTTTATCATCTACCATATGTTCTAAATCTCGATTTATTACCGATGAAGACTATTGATAATTTATTTATTTTAGTCATGATATTCTTTACTGAGCTAGTTGTGCTCACCCTTTTGCTTTACAATTTCTTTCGTGTAATAAAGAGTGTATTTGGGTTCGGGGGTAATATGGGAATAAGCGGTGGTCATCGTTTAGTAGTTATATTTGGTGAATCTAATAGGGTGAGGCGAACCCAACGTGGGAAGGGTGTTTTGTCACTATCATACAAGATGTCTAATGACATACAACCTCATATCATCATAAGAGGCGAGGATGTGCTCATCCACTCTTGCGAGTATATATATCGAGCACTACCTATATAATCTTGGTGTTTGTTTGAAGTATAATTCTCAATTAGAGCAAGTGGAGATAATGATATGTCAAGAGAAGACTTACCATTGGGAAGAATATGATAGTAATCTTCTTATTTTTCTTTGGGGTCTATTGGGTCAACAAGGATAATTCGTGGCGTATATGATATCTATCATAACCTGACGCATGGTCTCCCATGTACGAAGGTTTCTTGAGTACTTCCCAAAGATTTTAGTTTCTAAAACAGGTCTTTGACTATACCTTTATGTAAGGTGTCACTTTGTGAGGTGTTGTCCACGGTTGGGACATGTGTCACATTTGGTATATATTTGTATCCAAACTCACAGTATATGTGTTGTTGTATTTTGCACGACAATTGTTGTAATAAAGTTGTAGTTGTATTCTGTACCATGTATTTGGCGACTCAGAATGGGTTGGATTGAATGGACCTATTTTGGGGTCGTTACACCAAGGGGGGCCTAGCGCCTAGGCGGGGTCTAGACGGACCTAAGCGGAGATTTTTAGAACACTGTCAATCAAATTGTGCTTGCAACTACTTGTCACAAGTGTACTGGTTGGTGGTTGAAGTATAGCTTCGCGAAGATTGTAAAGTAGTGTGTTTATGGTTGAGTTTTGACTTGTTGAACATGGTATGGTATTCCATTTGAGATATTGTTTTATGTTTGTCTGGTATTCTAGTAGATACAAATTCTCATTGTAATTAGCTTCTTCCTACTTTTATTATCACTATTTATGTCAAATATGAAACTTATGGTGCCCTAGGGTTCAGTTTAGAGATCATGATACCTGATCAGGCTTGCATCAAGCTAGGGTTCAGTTTAGAGATCATGATACCTGATCAGGCTTGCATCAAGCGTTAGCGAATCAATTTAAGTTTCAGGGGGTTCATCAAATGATTTCAAGTAATTGGGTTAAAAGTTATTCAAAGAAATTCAATAGAAGAGTTGTGCCTCAATTAATGAATTTGACCCAAGCATTATTAGACCAAGGGAGCGCAATTTAAGCATTATTGGGCTGACCCAATTGGGTAATTTAATTCAGCTCATTTCAAGCAATCAATTGATTCAACATAAATTCCTAGCAGCCCATGGATTACATATTACATGGAAAGATTCAACTTTGACTTATCATACAACAATTCATAGTTGTGTATGACATCTTCTACCGCATGAACTTTTGATTGTACAAAGATTACTGCTTACATATAAGAGAGGGGTCAATGAGTCGTTGGTGTCCGTTTAACGTAGATTTCCTAGCGCGAACAATTGTACCAAGATTACCGCTTATATATAAGCGAAGGGTTGTGATGTTGTGAGCGATTCACCTTCATAGCTTACTAGAAACGATCGGGACGATGACTAACTCACACAAGCGTGTCGTGAAGTCTATCACTAGGCCCATTCAAAAGTTCCTCAACATGTGGCCTGTCTATATGATTGGATAGAATATATATGGTCTAGATAATAATATCCGAATGGTGTCTGCAAACCTTTGTATCTTAGTTGAAGGATTTCATGTGTAGTTGTCATGGTGGTTCGCGTGGTGCTTGCCGTTAGTTTTTACATGTGACATGTTTTTTCTATATCTGTTGACATTTTCGGATCGGTTTAATTTATAGATAGCTTAAAAAGGTGATCTGAGTACGGTTTAGTTTGGTGATCGCATCGATTTTTTTTTTGTCCTCCTTGATAATTGAGAAAGTAGGCAATTCATAACTCCAAGGGGTTGGCCTAATGGTCAAGGAGGTTTGCTCCCTACCTTGACTTCTTGGGTTCAAACCTTGGGACTAGCACCCAGGAGAAAATCTCTTGAATACACCACACCGATGTGGGGGGCTGCCCGGGGATGAATTTAGTCTCGGTTAACACGTAAGATGGCCCGAGGATACCCTTATCGTTTAACTAAAGAAAAAGAAAAAGTAGGCAATTCATTGGTTAAATAAGGTTCCTATCTTAGAAGGCAAATGAAAACCATGAAGTCCAACTCATTATGTGGCCTACCGGATAATACACAATTTAATTAATTATTTGACACGACCCAAAATTTAATTATACTTTGGCAAATAGCATAATGAGCCATTAAATTTGTGACATTCAATATTATATATATATATATATTGGGCTTATGGAAGTATGGAACCCAATTTCTTCACATTGATGGACTGTTAGAGATATGGATTGTCTAGGGTTGGTCCCACTAGACTCTTGCCGGAGGATTAGGGTATCTAATTATTGGATTACACTTCCACTTAATGTTATAGTCTCCCTAACGAGAAAGAGAAAATACACAATCCAATACATAATATAGGTTTAATGGAGGTTATCATCTTCAATAGTCTATTCGAATACAAGCTTATGCACTGAGGTTAATTCTTATGTTTGTGCGTATTGAAAATATCTTATTATTGGATTTGATTATGGGATCAAATCCCTAATGTGAAATATGTATCTGTTGGGTCATGATATTTCTCCTATTTTGGGCCGGGTATATTGGGCCCATTTATCAGTTTAATATGTTGGGCTTTTATAATTAAGCCATGGGGCTCTTTGAGCCCATTTATTGTGTCAACTTTATTTAATCCTATTGGATAAGAATTGGTTCGTTGGATTAACCCATTAGGTCATTTAATATCTATTACTTTGACTTGTAATGATAATATAGTATGATGAGTTGACCAAGATATCTGCCATGCATTAATGTGGATGGGATTATAGTCGGTACGTGGTGCAAAGCGGTGGCGAAGCGATGGATGAACTCCATGCGATCGGTCGAACCCATCGGATCGAGGGGATGTGTCGGGGTGATAGTGGGTGACACGATAATCCAAGCAAAGATATCATTTCTTAGTGAGTAAGTCTTCACGAGGAAGTACGTTTCATTCATATATACACATTCACACACACATAGAACAGAATCACTCTCAATACACTAAATTCTATTATCCTCTTGAGTTAACTTTGTGAACAGACATACTTACTCTCACGCCTGAGCTATCCCCCGGCGGTCCGGCCATAAAGCTTGTGGTGTTTGTCGTGTTTCTTTGTCTTGTCTTGAGGATCGGGGCGTCTTTCGTGATTGGGACGTGGAGAAAGATCTTGGCGTTAACATTGGCGCTAGAAGGAGGGGTGTTTTAGTGTCTTGAGTATTTTTCAATCACAGAGTGTGTTTTATTCTATTCATTTTTCATGGGAAAGAGTAGAACACCTACACGAAGAGACGGTAGATGTCTGTCGGTGAGTCATTCTGCGCAGTATCTCGCCGAGGATCGTTTGGGACCAACCATAAGTGTGCATGCTAGTACGGCGTCTAAACGGTCACCTGAACATTCTCGACCGAAGGCAGTAGGCAAAGCAAAGCGTAAGCTAGTATACCCGACGGAGAGAAGTGCGGCCATAGTCGGAAGCAGTAGAAGGCACCTTGCCTATAACTTCGTCATCAAGAGATGACCAGGACGCAAAAGCCTCCCGGTTGGCTAAAATGGCGGATGAGGCGGATAAGGCTATGGAAGTACTATTAAAGCAGCGTCAAGATATAGCCGAGCAGATGGCTCGGATGGCAGAATTGAGAGATGAAGAGCTCAGCTATGCCCAATCCGAAGAGCAAGGACATCGGAGTGGGAAGGAACCTGCTCATTCAGGGCGACAGTCTCTGGGTCGAAATAGGGAAAGAAGAAGGTCCCTAAGCCCTATTCCTCAGAGATCAAGGAGGACTCGTTATTCTGCCAATTCTGGAGAACAAGGACGAAGGGAGAGAAGAGGTCGATCCAGAGATCGCACTTCAGAGCATGCAAAGAGAGCACTTATCATCGCACATTCTCACCATAGTGTCCGGGATCAGAGTCGAAGTGTATCCGGAGGACATACTCCGAGAAGTCGGCGAGGGCACCCATACTGTAGACACTCGTCATCGGAGAAGCCCCTCTAAAATTGAAGGTTCTGTTGAAAGAATCCGGTCTGCTTATAAGAAGAAGGGGTCACCGGAGAAAGAGGCGTCATCTCAACCGAAGGCGTGGAGTATACGGTTAAAGAAGCGAAAGAACTTGAGCGACTTGCAGAAGTCCGAGAAAACCAAAGGCGTTAGGAAAGAAGGCATCCCCTTTTTCTGCGGATATTCTCAGAGAAAAAGCTGACCCCACGAAGAAGTTGCCCCATATAGAAAGTTACGATGGATCGGGGGACCCTTACGACCATAGTCAGGCGTTCGATCGACTCATGGATTATTATGACTTTAGTGATGCTACTAAATGTCATACTTTTGTCACAACTCTTAGAAATGATGCTCGACAGTGGATGGGGACCTTACCTTCAGATTCTATCTCATCCTGGGAAGATATGTGCAGTAAATTCCATGCACGTTTTGGGAGCAACCGAAGAAGGGGAAAGCCAACTGGTTCTTTGGCTCAGGTTCGGCAATCCTCTAATGAATCTTTGGGCCAGTATGTGAAGCGGTTCCGGGAAGCAGTCGGTCAAGTGGCGGGTGAATGATCTCTGGCGGTGGGAACCCATTTTGAGCAATTTGGATCTGGTCAAGTCAGAAAAGTTGGTGAAAAAACTTATGTTTAACCACCCGAAGAGTCTGGCCGAAGCCTTTGATAAAGCTGAAGGCTATATCGTAGTGGAGGAAGCCATGAGCAGCCTCAAGCGTCCTTCTTTGGATCGGCCCAGAGATACGGATCGAGATAAAACTAATGGAGACAAGAAGAAGATTGAAGGACACAAAGACCGCCATGAAGGCGGGTCGAAAAGGTATAACAATTGGAGGCGAGGTGGAGGGCGTTAAATCACTCCCCCAGGAGAGTAAGGAGGACTTTACATTTCAGCCAACGCCGATAGGTGATTATCTTAGATCGAGATCAAGAATCAACCTATTTTTGAGCGAGCCACCACGAGATAACATCAAGCCCGGAAAAGAAATCCTCGCAAGTATTGCGACTACCATCAAGCGTCGGGACATGAGGCGAACGATTGTGCGATTTAAAAGAGTTCATTGAGAGAAAGGTACAAGGTGGAGCTTTAGTTCATATATGTTCTTTGCCGAACTC
This sequence comes from Panax ginseng, assembly GCA_020205605.1. Taxonomy (NCBI): domain Eukaryota; kingdom Viridiplantae; phylum Streptophyta; class Magnoliopsida; order Apiales; family Araliaceae; genus Panax; species Panax ginseng. Next base: position 104,226,777 of record CM035142.1, on the reverse strand, counting down.
ATCGATGGCGGGATGAAGTACTGTCCGTGGCTCAACCTAATCGGACCCGGCGTTCTTAGCTCGGATCGACCACCAAGGCATGTGATAGATGTCATCACTGGGGGTACTTCTGGCAAGCTCGTTGGAAAAAAGCGCCAAAGCTATTTGGATTCGGTCATGTCGATTGGTATGGTACCTTCCCGAAGACTGATAGACCTTATCCGAATACGGTAATCTCTTTCACTGATGAAGATTACCCTTCGGAAATTATCGAACTTCATGAAGGATCATTGGTGCTTACTGCACAAGTGGGTTCGGTAGATATGAAAAGGATGATGGTAGATAACGGATCGTCTGTAGACATCTTGTATGCCCACGCTTATCAAAGGATGAATTTGGATGGGCGGAAGATGGAAATTGGACAGGAAGCTCCTCTTTATGGTTTCAGCAATGATCCGGTTAAAGTGGCTGGAACCATTAAGCTTCCAGTCATATTCGGGATGGCCCCTCAGCAGGTACAAATTATTTGCAAATTTTATGTTGTACATGTAGATTCTGCTTATAATGCTATTTTGGGGAGGCCTACTTTAATTGCTCTACAAGCTGTAACATCAATTTCTCATTTTAAAATTAAATTTCCTACGGCTCATGGGATTGATGAGGTCAAAAGAGATTTGGATCTGGCCAGGAGGTGTTACAGAAATGCTGTTATTTCTTTGGGAGTGGGGGTATCGAAGCAGAAACAAGCCATGGCGATAGAGATCGAACCCTTCTTCGAAAGTAGCTCTACGAACCATCGGTCATGTACCGGTGGAGAGCAGAAGAGATAGAGCTCATCGATGCAAGGAGGAGAGACAAGGCGGTGAAAATAGGTTGGGCTTGCAGGAACCTCTCCGGACGAACCTCGTAGAAGCTCACGAGGTGTTATATTGATATCTTTGCATGGGAACCTCGGGATATATGGGGAGTAAGCGGGGATATTCTTTGAGCATCATTGAAATAAACCCGTCAAAGAAGTCGGTTCGGAGAAGAGGAGGATCTTTGCACCGAGGCGTCGGTGAATCATAGATAATGAAATTGCAAAACTTTTGGTAGTGATTTCATCTTGAGATTGACTACCCACGGTGGATGGCTAATGTGGTCTTTGGTCGAAGCGAGAATGGCAAATGGCGAGTCTGCATTGATTACCTTGACTTTGAACAAGGCTGTCAGAAGGATTTCTATCCATTCCCCCCATCGATCAACTCATTGATGCCACTTGGGGTATGCTTTATTAAGTTTTATGGATGCATTCTCTGGGTATCATCGGATCTCTATGTGTAAAGAGGATATCTACAGAAGGCGGCGTTCATTACGCATCGTTCGGTGTATGCCTATAAGAAAATGACTTCGGCCTTATCAATCTGGGGGGCCACATACGAGAGAATGATGAACCATATCTTGGATATCGGTTAGGCGAAGAAACATCGAGGTGTATGTGGATGACATGATTGTCAAAAGCATGTTGGTCCACAAACATTTGGATGACTTAGAAGAGTGCTTTTTGGACCATTCGACATCACCACTTGAGGCTAAATCCTACTAAATGCACTTTCGGTGCAGGTCTTTGGTAAATTCTTGGGGTATCTTGTCGATTCGAAGAGGAATTGAAGCCAATCGAGAGAAGATTCAAGCGATCACGAGCATGAAGACTCTCGGTCATTTAAAGATGTTGTCGTCATTTGGAAGGATTGCGACTTTGCGGAGGTTCATGTCGATCTGTTTGAGAGATGCTGCCGTTTTTAACATATTGAAAAAGTAGAAGAATGCAAAAGCGTTCAATGGACTTACGAGTGTGAAGCGCCTTTCAAAGCATCAAGTCCTATTTGTCTTGGCGCCTTTCTTTGGTGAAGCCCATTCTATAGAACCTTTATATACATCTTGTGAGCTAGTTCATTGACAATTGGGGCGGTCTTGATGCGTGAAGTTGAAAGTAGCGACACCGGTGTATTATGTAAGTCGTGTCCGCCGGGATGCGAAACAAGGTACCCGAACATTGAAAAGTTGCTTTTCGCTTTAATAAGCTGCTAGTGAAAGCTTAGGCAATACTTCGAGGGGTGGTGGTAGTAGTATATACGAATCGACCTCTGAAGAAGATTATGGGTAAGCCGGGAGGTATCGGGGAAGGCTAGGCTGCGTGGACGATGGAATTGTCCTAATTCTTTATTGAGTATCATCCCGAACCGCCATCAAAGGACAAGCCTTGGTGATTTTGTGGTTGAGTGTTAGATTCTCTCTGGTGATGAAGTCATAGTTGAAAAGTGAAGGATCTGACAGGAAGATTGCCGTTCTTCTTGAGACGAGGAGAGTTCATAGATATTTGTGTATGCAGATGGGTCTTCTACTTTGGACGTCGGTGGGCGAGGATTATCTTGACTAGTCGGGAGGATTCGAGAATGTCTGACAAGCCATGATTTCAATTCAAAGTGACGAACAACGAAAAAGGTGAATATGAAAGCGATCTTGGGCGGTTCACGGTTGTAAAAAAAGTCTTGAAGTGCAAAGAATAGCCATCTTGATGATTCTCGGTTAATTGTTAAACAATTATGCGGAGAATCTGGCTTCGAGGTCGAGGATGATCAAGTATTTTGGCGAAGTAAAGGATCGGCCCAGTATTTCCAATAAATATGAGTTTTGGGGGTCGAGCGTAACAACAATTCTATTGCCGATGCACTCGCCAAACTAGCCACTACGGATGTTAATGTTTTTGAGGGGTCGGTGTATCTGGAAATTTTGCAACATCCTAGTGTTCTTCACGAGATGGTAATGTGCATTTACCGAACCAACTGTTGGTTGACGCCCTATCTGGAATATTTGGCTGATGGCGTCTTACCTTCGGATCGGATGCTCGCCAAGAAAATCAAGTACAAGAGTGCCCATTTTGTTTTGATCGATGGAGATCTCTTTCGAAGGGCCTTCTCGTCTCCTTTATTAAAATGTTTGACTCCATCAAAAAGTGATTATGCTCTCAGAGAAGTTCATGAAGGCATTTGTGGCGACCATATGGTGCTAAGTCATTATCCTATAAAGTACTTCGTCGAGGATACTATTGGCCCTCTATCTTCAAGGAAGCAAGCGAGTATGTGAAGAGGTGCGAGAAGTGCCGACTTAATAGTCCAATCTGCCGCACGACCATACCGGAAGAGCTATACTCGATCTTATCTCTATACCGCCCATTTGTTTGTTTGGGGGTTGATATCTTGGGTCCCTACCAGAAGGCAAAAGGTCGGTCGGTTTTGTTATAGTTGCCATAGACTATATGACCAAATGGGTAGAAGCAAAGCCACTTAGGTTAATAACGAACAGGAGTGTTTGAAATTCGTGAAAGAATCGGTGGTATTCCGTTTTGGAATTCCTAAGGTGGTAGTATGTCGGATAATGGACGTCGGTTTGTGGGATCGAAGTTTGAAACATTTTTGCCGAATTGGGGATCCAAGCCTGAAAGACTCGATGGCTCATCCTCAATCAAGCAGACGAGTTGAAGTAACCAACGAGCAGCTACTTTGAATGGGATCAAGCGTAGGTTGGAATGAAGCTAAAAGCGGATGGCGGAGAAGAGTTGCTAAGTGTACTATGGGCATATCGAACTACTCAGGGACTCTGTTGAGGATTCACCTTCGGGTGGCTTATAATGCGATGCCTTAGTCGAGTTGAAATTGGGTCTCAAGTCTTGAGTTAGTCATTTCAAGAGGTCTATAATGAAGAAGAAGGTGAGGCCAATCTTGATTTGTTGGAAGAAGTCGGAGAAATAGCCTTAATCAAATTGGCGGCCTATCAGCGAAGAGTGGCTAAGCATTATAATAAGGGGTGAAGCTTTGTGATTTGAAGTGGGAGATTTTGTCCTTAGAGAAGTGAAGCATCTCGCCTCGAACACAGGTGGTGATGCCAAATTGGGAAGGACCCTACGAAATCCTTTGAAGTTCGAAGCCGAGGACTTATCGTTTGAAAGCATTAGATGGGTCGATAATTAAAAACACTTGGCATCTTTGGCGGGCTTAGAAAGTACTTTCGATAGATTGATGTCGATTACATCAAAAGTCGTAAATATTTACATCATCATCAATAAAAGATCCTCTTTTTGTCTCAAACAAATTTTGTCTTTGTTGCTGCTCAGCACATTGGTGATAGGAGGTTCGGGAGGACTTGCTGACCATTCGATGGTAGCCTTTTTGGCAGGAGGTCACTATTTGGCATTGTCAGGCCTTTCGGGGTAGGCAATTGTCGCCACATTGGTGATAGGAGGTTCGGGAGGACTTAGCGACCATTCGATGGTAGCTTTTTTTGGCGGAGAGGTCACTATTTGGCATTGTCGGGCCTTTGGGGGGTAGGCAATTATCGCCACTATTTGGCATTGTCGGGCCCTTGGGGTAAGGCAATTGTCGCCACTTAGACCTTGTCGGGGCCGCCGGGGTAGGCAAGTGTCATCTTTAAGACATTGTCAGGCCTTTCGTGGTAGGCAATGATCGACACTTTAAACTTCGTCAGGCCCTTCGTGGTAGGCGAATGTTATCTTGAAGTTCTGTTAGGCCTTTCGGGGTAAACAAACTCCCAATAAAGCAGATGTCTCGCACTTCGGTAACTTGATAAGTATCTCTTTACTTTATTACGAGTCTTTTCTAAGTGTTGAGTTGGAATGCCTCGTTCTTTAAACTCATTTCATACGTTATATGACATGCTTAATCATTTGAAGTTAAATCCTCGAAGGATTTTTGTACACTTATCCATATAAATTCATATTGAAGTATTGACATAAAATAAAAGTACCTTTGAAGTCATAAGGAAGGAAATCATTTTTCATTAATATTTAGTTCATTTACAAATAAGGAAATAACATAAAATTTTTACAAATGTTCATAATAAGACCGAAGACAATCCATAAGCTGGTGCTTCATGTAGCGCCATCATCATCCGAAGAGTCCAAAGTGATGCGGATCTAAGTTAGCCTTGATCAGCTTTTCCTTGCCAAGACTTCGGCAGAGCTCGTAGCTTTCTTTATGAATCCTCATGATTTCTCCGTTTATTTCGTCCGAGTTCCTATACTCTTCACAAATTTCTTTGCGAAGAGCATCAGTCAAAGGAGGCCCAAGGTCCCGAAGAGCCTTGAGTTCTCGGATTTCTTGCTCGAGCTGCTGCCGTATATTCAGTTGAAGCTTTTCATCCTGCTCCATCTTACGGATCGTCTTGGTCAAGATTTTGGCGTTGGACTTTAACTCCTTGATCTTATTCATCCTCAGTTCACTCCTACGAACTAAAGTCGACATTCATGTTGACAATCAAACATCTTGAGCCTTAGTCGACTTTAGTTCTTCTTGGAGGCCTTCACTTCTTCCTTAGCTTGGGCCAACTCTTTACGAAGACCTTCGTTAGTATGAAGAAGGCCTTCACGGTGAGTCCTTTTCGAGCAGGCTGATTTTAAGAGAAATTTTCCTTCCTCGGCGCCTCCTCCTCGGATTGACTTGGAGAGATCAGGGGCCTTGAGGCGATAGAATCTGACATTACTGTACATGTTGGTGTTATTCAATCGACGGATGTGTGAGTATGAAAATAAGTAAGCAAAGGAAGGAAATAGTCATTTTACCTTAGCCAAGTAGCTCATGCCTTATTTGAGCAAGTCCCCATTCGAACTATTCCGAGCCGATGGTCATCGGTCTCATGACGAAGGCTTGAGCAGTTGAAAGGGAAATTGGCGTTGAAGCAGAGGCCACATGGTCGGTGGACCCATGGCATCATCTTTGGAATTCGGAAGTCATCGGTCCTTGAGGAGGAGGCATAGGTGGCTATGAGCCGGTGAGGATCCGCATGTATTGCCTCTGGAGAAGGTGATCGAGTAGTATCGGCTCGGGAGTTGAAGAAAGGTTAGAGGTCGAGCCAAAATTTGGCCGTCAGAAGAAAATTTTTTTTTCGGGACAAAGAAGAATTAAACCCAATGGCTCGACATCAAGTGTTGGGGTTTCATTTGAAGGATTGGTTGTTGAAAGTGGAGGGGCCTTGAGTTAAAATCGTGGTAAGGGAATTATTTTGCTTCTTAATTTTTTAGCACGAAGGACTTTCCTTGCGATCGTGTGGAGGAATGTCAAGGAGACTCCTCTTTTTGGGGTTGGTTCGAGAAGTTGGTGGGGTTGGTTCGAGAGGTTGTTGTTGTGGGTTGGTTGGAGGAATTGGTTGTGGGTTTACCTCGGGAAGGACCTCCTCGTCGCTTTCGGGGTTTATCTCATGAAGAGTCACGGGCCTTTTGGCGACCTTCTTCCTTGGCGAGGGCGAAGAACCTCTTGGGGATGATGGGATTGTCGCTTGACCGGTCATCATCAGAAGAGGGTTGTTGTTGGTTGAGGCGGGGGTTCGATTCGGGAAGGCTCCTCGTTAGGGAGTTCTTCATTGGCATCGATAATCCTCTCCGCCAAGAAATCTTCCAAGTCTTTTACTTGAGGAAGTTGGTTTGATCAAAGACAACGCAAATAATCACAAGTTAGAATCTATACCCATAAATATTTCAAAAGTTATATCATAGAATGGTCCGAGACTCACATTTATGGGTCATACACCAAGCTTGCTTGGTCGGTGAAGTGAAGCTCCACTCTTGAGGAGGATCTATCCAGGAAGTCACCCATCTCCCCACACGCTCTTCGGGGATGTCACCAAAGTCGGTGAGAGATACGCTCAAAATGGTCCAATCGGGAAGGAGAGATCCGGGACCCGATGACGAAGAACCATTTCTCGTGCCATCCTTTGTTGCTCGAGGGGGTGCTCATCGAGGGCCTCTTCTCGAATTTCGAGTTTGGTATGGGAATTTGTTTGCTCGGACATTTTGAACCCTCGTTCTCGGGATGCGCTTGGTAGGAAGAGGGTGAAGAAAGAAGGTCAGCAGAGGGGTAACCCCTAATTCGTGGCGCGGAAAGCGATGAGCGCGATTATATGGATATAGGAGTTGGGCACCGGTTTATGAAGCCTACTCCAATAAACCCTAAGAGGGTAACTATGAAGGCGTGGAGGGGTAGGCAGAATCCCTTCTCCGTGAAAAATAGTCGGCATGCGACCGGTAGTCTTGTCATTTGGTACATTCGCTCCTCGGTAATTTGGAGCCCTCATAGCAAAGTTATCCGGAACATGGTATCGAATCCAGGAGGCTTCGTAGTTGATTCGAGAGGCGGTGGAGGTGATGTTAGCATGAGAAAATTTTTCCCCATCTTTGAAGAAATCGGATGGAGATGGTGAACTGCTGCTTGAACCCTCTTGATTAGGGTTTGAATGAGAGAAGAACTTGAAGGGGCTTGGCTTGGATTCACCATTGTTGAGTTTTGAAAGCTAAAGATAGGTTTTACGAGAAAGGGAAGAAAGTTCAAAGGTTGAATTTCAAATCGGTAGGTAAAACAAGTCAAATTTGGTGAAGTTTATCTTTTATCTTGTGATTTACCGTGGAAGCGGTAAGCGCATTTAATATCGATAATGATGAGAATTCAAGTGGAATGCGTTTGGATGACCTTTGAATATCTTATTAGATTGGGCTTTGATTTGTTGGGTTTCTATTTTATTGGCCCATCTGTTCAAATTCAAGTCCTTTATCATATTGGGCTTATTGCTACTGGGTATCCATTATTGACCCTCTCCTTATTCCACTTTCATTATGTTAAAAGTGGGTATGATTCACTTATTTCTATCCTTGGGCCTTTATTGAATTCTAAATATCATGAATCATATATAGTTTTCCATTAAACATCTGTTTAACTAAAAAACTAGGGGGGTAATGTTGGGTCATGATATTTTTCCTATTTTGGGTCGGGTATATTGGGCTCATTTATCAGTTTAATATGTTGGGCTTTTATAATTAAGCCATGGGGCTCTTTGAGCCCATTTATTGTGTCAACTTTATTTAATCCTATTGGATAGAATTCGGTTCGTTGGATTAACCCATTGGGTCATTTAATATCTATTACTTTGACTTGTAATGATGATATAGTATGACAGTTGACCAAGATATCTGCCATGCATTAATGTGGATGGGATTATAGTCGGCCGGCGGTGCAAACAGTGGCCAAGAGCAGTGGATGAACTCCATGCAGTCGGTCGAACCCATCAGATCAGGGGGATGTGTCAGGTGATAGTGGGCGGCACGATAATCCAAGCAAAGATATCATTTCTTAGTGAGTAAGTCTTCACAAGGAGGTACGTTTCATTCATATATACACATTCACACAACATATAGAACAGAATCACTCTCAATACACTAAATTCTATTATCCTCTTGAGTTAACTTTGTGAACAGACATACTTACTCTCACGCCTGAGCTATCCCCCGGCGGTCCGGCCGTCAAGCTTGTGGTGTTTGTCGTGTTTACTGTGCAGGATCAGGACGTCTTTCGTGATTGGGACGTGGAGAAAGATCTTGGCGTTAACAGTATCTAACAGTGTAATTAATGTATGTGAGAGCATCATAAAATTTTGTTAAATTGTGAGTTATGTCCTATATTTTACTCATTGCTAGATTGTTGGGTTTGATGATCATCTGAATTCCCCTGATTGAATATCTGACAATAAATCTATTTTGTCTTTCTTCTGTATGTGATCGACTATTGTTACATCTATTTGAACAACACATGCCAATGTCGGGAAACTCTTCTTACGATTGATATATTTTGTTCCACTTCTGGCTTGTACAAGTAGTATAACTTCTTTGCACATTTGTTGAAATGCATAGATTGATGTTATACTTGAGGATTTGTTTTACAGCTCGCATATTATATTAATTTCCCATGAACTATTATTCTTAATCCATACACCGACACTAGTTTGATTCAGGAGTAAAAATGAATAACATTCTCCATTGTATAGAATTAATGTGAAGAATTGCACCTCTAGTTAACAATTCCTCTATCTTGATGGAAGTTTTGTTGTCCGTCTTTTGCAGGAACCTCTATTGACCGGTTGGATAGCACGTGTTGATACTTTTTTCACTACTAGTACTTCCATACCTCATCCATCCCTTGGATGCATCTTACAACTTCATGTGATAAGTTCTTACACTAAGGATTAGGATAATTGTGAAATGATTTTTAATGCGAAGGAGGGGGGAGGGATATGGCCTCCATTTGATTGTTTCTCATAAATGTTTCAATGGTATTTTCATTATGGCAGGATGTACTTCCTTTCTCTTTTCTGAAATGTCAATTTGGTGAGAAAATAAAGCATTTTCTATCTACCCTTTGCTTCTTTATCAGATTTTCCACAGCCTTTTCTTTTTCTTGGGTTGTGGGTGACCATTTTAATTAGGATGAATCCATTAGTTTTCCTTTATGTGGACCGCCCAACCCGTTAGCATGTACCCATTTTTTGAAGGCTAAAAATGACACGGATCACCCTTCTATAATGAATTTTTATGCTTTGTTATTAGTACGTAGGAGTTGAAGGTAGCTAGAAATTTTAGCACCAAAAATGAGAGCATATTCATGCCTAATTGCATAAGATTTTGAAAAGGTTAATTTAAAACATTTTCAAACTCAAAATTAATATTATTAATCAATTAAATTTTAAAAATAATAAATCTTACAATTAGTAGTACTTTTTGGGTAGCTTATAATATTCATAATTGTATTGACAAACTAAATAAATTCATGTCAGTTTTGAGATTGAAAATATTTGAAATTGATTTTTTAAAAGTCAATAACGATCTTATAAATTAAAATGGAGGGAGTAATATATTTTTATTACGAATTAATACATATTTAGCATAGTTTTTTTTTCTTTCAAGAAATGACTTGAATGCCATTTTTAAATCTTAAACTGTTAAATAAAATAAAAAACGGGAGTTATTTTTTTTGAACAGAAAACAACTTGTTTGAAGATCAAGACTAGAACAAAGGAAAAGTTTAGGGGGACCGGGGGTGCTGATCGGTCAGCTATCGGATTTTTTTTTTTTTGACTCAAACAATTTATAATATTTATTGGAATTGAAATTTTTACATAATTCAATTATTTAGGTGTCATTCGATACATGTAAAAAATAGGATTGTCATTCGATACACAAATTACTGCCAGTCGCCCCACCCCTGTCCCCGTAGAAGGATTGCTAGAACAAAGAGTCCTTCTACACTGATCGACCATTTCGACCGGTCCAAAAAAAATTGTTTTTTTTTTATATACTCTCAAAAAATATATAGCATTTTTTTCAACTGAATTTTTTTATAGAATCTAGTGATTTAGGTGTATTTTAGATACATATAAAAAAAATGTTGCACAAACTATACACCACTATTTTTTATATGTATCTAAATTACACCGAAATTATTAAATTTTATAAAAATTTCAATCAGAAAAAACATTGTACATTTTTTGATAGTCAAAAAAAAGAACGGTCCCCTAAGATAATTGAGAACAAGTAGTCAAAGGGAAAGACAAACCCAAAGGATGGGGGTCTGCCTCTCTTACAAGTATTAACTGCATTACAGCACTCTAGTCCATTATATTTACTGCACTGCACTGCTCTGCTGTGATGTGCTGTAAATTGGCAGTAGTTACAGAAAGAATGGCAAGTGGGTAAAATTTTTTAGCTTTTTGTTCCTTCCCACACCAGTCACAACTACGGAAAAAAAGTTTTTTCATTGCATGTGTTTGAGTAACAAGCTAATTTATTACCAGGACCACTCCTCTTGCTTCTAGTTCAGTAGTTCTTATGGGTGAAACTGAACCAACAAAATATCACCTCTTCTCATCACTCTTCAATTTGGATACCCAACAAAGATTTTAACTGTCAAAGCACCCTGACATGTTTTTCAACTGCACGAGGAAAGAGAGAAAAAACAAATAAATAAATATATATACATATATATATATAGGGACAAGATCCGGTCCGGACGTCCGGACAGATCTAATATCCGGATTTTTTTTTATTTTTTTATTTAACTTTTTATTTTTTTTAAACAACTAAAAAAAATATAAATAATTTATTGAACTGGAATTTTTCCATAATACAATGTTTTGGGTGTGATTTGAATACATATAATAAAACAGGTTTGTACAGTCAAAACACTATATTATGAAAAATTCCAGTTCCATAAATTATTAATATATCTTTTTTAATTGTTTTAAAAAAAAAATTCCGCATTTTAAGAAAATGCGGACTCCCGCGCAAGCCTTTTGAAGTCTAAATGCACTTAAGAATAGTGTTTGTCTAAATGTAATTTGTTCTACTCACAAATGCGACTTCTAAGCTCCAAACTCTGATGAAACATCATTTTTGGTGTAGTAACTTTGAAACTTATAAATTGTTTGCGCTTACAATAAATGTTGGGGATTATCATTTATATATATGTTTTTGATATTTTTACATTCTTCCTTCTCATGTGAATGTGAGACTCACCGTATGTTTGTGTGAGAGAGACTATGTGAAAATATCAAAAATACATGTAAAAATGTCAGTTTCCTAAATATAAATACGACTTGTAAGCTCGGAATGCGCAGTAATCAAATTAAAACTTACGAACCGTCCACACACAATTTAACGCTCAAAACGCAGCAAAAAGAAAGAGAAAAATAGAGTCGCAGCACAGTTGGTTTATGCATTGGCATACTTCACAGTTGTATGGTGAGATTTGTGTAAAAAAAGAGTAATTTATAGGAGGGAGGGAGGGAGGGAGGGAGGGAGCGAGGGAGGCCAAACGGCTGTTTGATTGTGTTACTCAATCTGATACTACTACCCAACTGGTGGATTTTGTGGGACCTATAACCCTTTTGACATCACAAGTCTCATTCATTCAAAGGATTTAAGGGACTCAATTCAAATCAAATCCCTTCCATTTTCGCTTTGTATGTGTTCGGTCAAATCATCTGATCTAACTTGACTTCTCTCTATCATAAAATCTGGCAATGGTTAACATGAAATTAATTTTAATCGATTATCAATGAAGTGTCGACGCACATAGAAAAGTGATCTCTTTGCGTATTAATATTATATTGGTCAATTGATCAATTTATCATAAAAAGCATGATAACCGGATCCAAAAAAACAACATCAAGGGGAAAAAATGACAGTACCTTTTTATATTTGAATGTGTTTAAATGAGTATGAGTTTTCAGATCATTTATTTTATTATTTTTAAACTTTTAATATGAACGATTCATCTAAAAAATTATGGCTAAATCAGTAAAAAATAATGTTGAATGTTATTTTTACATGTCTATCCTTATAGACAATTCAAAATTACATGTAATATTATTTTTTTACTATTATAAACAAATTTTGTTATGTACACATTGTTTTTTGATTTTTTGCTTTAACAAATTAGTCAATAACTAATTTAATGAATATTGTTATCTTTTGTGTTTAGTTTTATGTAGTGATAGAATGATATTAAAAAAAATTAGTGTTTATTCTTAAAATTATATTACTAACAATATACTTCATCAAAGATTGTTCACAAGTTTATATTTAATTTTTTTTAGATAACATTGTTTATTTATAAGTTCATAATAAATTTGTCAATTATCCTAGGGGGATCGGGAGTTCCGACCAGTCCAAAATTTTTTTTGCTTTGACACCCAAAAAATGTATACTACTTTTTCCAATTGGAATTTTTACAAAGTGATTTTGGTATAATTTGGATACATATAAAAAATAGTGTTAAACAATCTATGCAACATTGCTTTTTATATGTATCCAATTTACACATAAATCACTAGATTCTGTAAAATTTCAGTAAAAAAAAACACTAAATTTTTTGAATCAAGGCAAAAAAATAAAAAAAATAAAAAAATAGACCAATCGGAATTCCCGATCAGTGTAGAAGGCTTCAAAATTCGTTCATAATAGTCTAAAAGGTTAAAATACTGAAATACACGTATTTAGATGTTTTAGACAAAAAATTATTAAACACATCATTTTATTCTATATTCATAATTTTTACTTCATTCAATTCATTCGAATTCTCTTATACATTTAAAACTTTTCATTCAGTTTTATCAATCAATAACTTACCCTTCAAGCACAAGTTCATCAATTCATACATTTATTCTTATAAGGATCTGGCTAAATTAAACGAAACAATTATTATTAAATTCTTTCCAAATGACCAAAACAGAAAAATATGATAAAACTACCATAATGCATTTATAAGTGACCCTATGAAGTTTTTCATGACAACTAAAAACATAAGAAAAAAGTGTCCCATTCAAGATATTGTGCAGCCAAGGTTCCGACATGTTTAGTGGATGAAACAACTCCAAATCATCAAAAACTGTTTGAGGTTTGACATAAAGAATAAAGTATCCCACCAAACCAAAAAATAAATTAAAGCAACAAGTAATTCTAAGATGGTATTTAATTATATTTTAATATATCTTAACAATCTACCTCTTAATGTATCTTAAGAGTCTATATTTTTGTATTAAGAGATTATCTAAATTGTTTAAACTCATATTTATATCTTAACTATTCAGAAGACATATTAATACAAATATGAGAGCTCTTAAGATATATTAAGATGTAGACTGTTAAGATGGAATCAAACACTACCTAAGCTCACACTCGTCATATTTTAATACCAACTAAGCATATAACCAACTACTGCAATTTAGTCACGCAATCAATTAAGACGTTTATTTTGATACAGAGGAAGGAGTATTATATACCATAAAATTAAGCTACCCAAAAAGAGTACATATAACTTAAACTAACCCTCATATGTACTACTACTTCCTCCCTAAACATAAATAAGTAAAATCTTCACATTTTGTCAAACAAAATTAAGACTATTTTCTCCAATATCAGAAATATCTAATTAATTAATGTAGTAGTACTATTTCTATTTGCTTCTTTCATAATAATTCATACCATTACCAAATGATCGTCAAAGAAATCTTCCACATCCCATGAACAAGATTTCAAATCCTCTACTAAATCATCACCATCCAAATTCCCTCCGGATTCCTCCACCACAAGATTCATCATTCCTTCATCGTAAATCAACGGTGGTGATGGACTTCCAAAATCCAAATGCTCATTCCCAAAACAAGAATCCAATGCCCAGAATTCATCACATACATTCCCAATTCCATCAACTTCTTCAACCGGTTTCCACTCATCTCTTTCCAACTCATCAGCCTTACAATTACCGAACCGAAAAACAGAAGTTGGAGAGGATAACTTGGTAGACTCCATTTCTGACTCATACCCAATTGAGTTCATATTACTCTCCGGCGAAAATATTGAGTTCACCTCACTCATCTCCGGCTGAGTTTTCACCGGAGGTTTCAAAAAGTTAGTCAGTGCATCGGCACCCCGTATTTGGATGGCAGCATTATCATAAACTACCGCAGCCTCTTCCGCCGTGTCATAGGTACCTAACCATATCCTTCTGCGCTGGAAGGGACATCGAATCTCAGCTGCCCATTTTCCCCACGGCCTCATTCGAACGCCACGATACTTATTAGTATTAGCATTAACCAAACACAGCCTAGTATTCTCCTTTTTGGCCTTCTTCTTCTTCTTAACAACTCTGTTTCCGTCTCCACTAACTTCAAATTTTATCTCATTCACATACCTTTTAACTATGCGGAAATTTTGAGGGCTTTTTTTATCTTCTTCTTCATCACTTGAAGAATCTGTAGCTTCACAGTCATTGTAGTAAATCCGAACGACCCTTGGAGTTTTAAGGCTCTGTTTGGCTGAAAACTGATTTTTCGAGGTCTCCACCGGTGGAGAAGCTAGCAGTTTTAAAGTAACGGTCCGGTGAACTTTGTATTTGATTTGGGGCGAAACGCTTCGGTTCATTTCGGGTGAGTTTTGAAAGATCAGTTACATGGAGAGGAAATGTAATGGAGCTTTAAAGGAGAGAATGAAAATAAGCAGTGTTGATAATTGCTGCTTTAATGGGGGTTATAAATGGTGAAGAAGGGAGTGAGATATATAACAGCTTTATCAGTAAAGGGAGGAGAGATTGACCGGAGAGAGAGAGAGAGGATTATGTAAATGTAACAAAATACAGAGAGATTCAAGGAGCCAAAGAGAGAGGAGAGAGGAGAGAGGAGAGAGGGTGAGTGAGAAAAGGTAAGAGCAAATTTATTTATATTGGAATGCAATTCACTTTAAAAACCCAATTTTAAATATTTTTAAACTCAAAAGATTTGTTAAGAATTATGAAATATTAATAAATTTGGAATTTTATTATTTTCACAAAAAAAAATCGATAAACATGAGTCTCATATACTATTGATGTTACGAGAGTTTTGTGAAACTGTTATTAATTCTCAAATTTATAATTAATACTGCTTCTTAACTAATTTATCATATTTATTAAATAAATTTATGTCAATTTTAAAATTAAAAATATATTATAATATTTTAAAATTTCAATAATATTTGTTAATTTTTAAAACAGGGAGATTAATATAATACTCCTAGATGTTGTGTCCTTTTACAAGTACATACTAGAGAATATAATTTGACTATCGAGTAGTATTCCTATATATTATATATATGGAAAAAAATGTATATACACAATAATACATAGTCGTCATTTTTTTAGGCTATTGTGACGGTTTATCCGTCGCTATAATTATTCTGGTCTATAGTAACGGTGGTATATTTTAAAAAAAGCATCAAGATAAATAATCACAGTCTTATATACTATATATATATATATATATATACCTCAATGTGGAAGTAATTATTATTTATTTATTCGGCTCATTTTTTTTAATTTGCATGTCACACCGCATGTAATCATCATCATGTCTAAGTTGGATGAAAAACCTACCACCCCACATAAAAATGGTTCCTTAACACAAATTCGGAAAATAAAAATATATCTAAAAGTTTCTTTTGTTGAACGAAGAATTATTTGTACAAGTAGTACAACCATTATATTTGTAAAATCTTTAGTTTACAAATAGAAGAAGCCTATTATTATCCTATTGCAGGTTATGTAATTTGGACGTTGAAATTCATTATTATGTATTATTAAGAGAAAATAATAAAAATTACATAATTCGTAACAAAATAAAAAGTATTGGTGTGAGAAGTTAATTTATTTGTTGAAACTGAAAAAATTGGAGGAATCACGTGAGAGTGTCTGTTTGTTTTTCCTAGGATGATTTTTTTTAATAATAATAAATAGATTTATGTTTGGTCTGGTCTGGTCTGATCTAGTCAAGTATGGTCTGTCTTGCTTGGAGGCCAAGGTTTAAGCTCAACAGTCCAAGCACTTATAAATGTCTATGGCCTGCTGTCCTTTTATTTTTCTTTGCATTTAATTGTTTGTTAATTCATGTAGACTTCTATGGTGTAATTTATTTACTTTATCCATAAAATTAAAATATTAGGGATTAACAACTTTTCTAAAGGTCAACTTGAATATTGGTACAACTCTACTAGTGACATGTTTATTGACATAATTGCACTATTATCAAAGCAAAATCAAAGCCTAAAATATAGGCTAATCAATAATTTTTGTTTTCCAATACAACACTTGGGGAGCAAGGCATGAGAATGACTATTTCTATTTTCTATTTTCTACTATATATATATATATATATATATATATATATATATATATATATATATATATATATATATATATATACTCCTCCGGCACGGACGTTTTAGATAGATGAGTTTTATAATTTAGAAGAATTAGTCATAATATTTTCAAAATTACTCTCGATGGAAAAATATTATACAATTATTTTCTTAATTCTTATGAACAACTCTAAAACGCCATGTACTATGAGAGGAAGGGAGTTGTAGATAAAAACGCATGAACCATGCATAAGGACTATAGCATAAATCGTTGGAGATAATCTTGCCAATACAGAAATTTTTGTTGCTTGTTATTCTTCTCATGCAGGAGGAACAAATTATTTATTTATTTATATATTTTTATTTAATTTATATTAATTGAGATTAGATAAACTTCTCACATGCCGCAATTAGCATCAGAAAGTAATGTGAATAATCCTTCTAAACACCACATAAGTAGTTAACTAGATGCTTTTAAACAAAATAAAAAAAAGGTAAAAGAAATGTGATAATTTTAACAAAGAACAAATAAACACTCTTTCGTGAATGTTAATTTCAATAGAGCAAATCTAAAGCATACTTTCTGTTTTCGGGAGGGAATATTTAGTTCTAGTCAAATTTTTGTCCCTTACATGGGAAGAAGGTACAGGACACACCATTTTTACATAGAGATAAGACTGAAACCATGGAATCTCCGGTATCAGTATATGCTAGCCCATGGCATACTTCTGGGTCCAGCTCCTCGCGGTTGTCTCATACTTAGACCTGTCCGTCTTGTACATGTGAGCAATCTCCGGCACCAAGGGGTCATCAGGGTTTGGATCCGTCAAAAGCGAACATATGGAAAGCAACACCTGAAATAGAAAACAGTTGTGTCAAAAAACAATATTGTATAGTATAAGTGCAGTAGTTGGCATTATCTGGAGGGAAGTTGTCTGAGACAAGTTCGTATCATATATTGAAAAGGCCCGGGTCTAAAGGCGATTTTGAGGGTTCACAATTAATAAAGGACAAGGAATTTATAAGGTGAAACTGAGGAAATCTTTGGATTAAATGTTCATGACCTCAAAGTAAACAGACTTTTGGTCTGGGCCTTCCATCACCAACAAAGGCCCAGACCTCTAGACTGTCTTTAAGAAGAATGCAAGGCAGACACATAGTTCAAATGGTGCAATATCTTGATTAAACAGACTTTTGGCCTGGGCCTGCAATCACCGATAAAGGCCCAGGTCTCTAGACTATGCTTAACAAGAATGTGAGGTAGGCACACATTTCAAATGGTGCAATATCTTGACAAAGCAATCTGAATATACCCACGAGTCCACGACACAAGCATATATTGCAACCACTGGTAAAACATCCCCAACAATAACAGAGCCCAAGGTCAATTATCTTGAATAAAATTGGTTATTTTGTATCATTTATGAGGTTAAAAGCTAAGCATTCATTAGGTGACATGTAATTTGTAAAGCCAATAAAAAAAATTACCTTGGATATGGTTAGGGCAGGACTCCATTGCTCCTTCAAAATGTCAAGGCAAATACTGCCATTGCTGTTAATATTTGGGTGGAATACCTTCGTCCTGAAAGCGACCTGCGAAATCCAATTACATGCCAATTGCATGAATGCTAAATTTTAGAATTGTTAAAACATATCAAGTCAATTATATATGCTAAAACATATCCAGTCAATTATTATTATATTCTTACTTACAATAAGAGAGATGATATATTCTTATTTACAATAAGAGATGCTAATTACTAATTCAAACACTACGCAATCAAACTTATCTCATCAATTATCTTTAACCAGATATAGTCACCTTGGCAGAAATATCAGCACCATATTACACTCCAAAATACTCTAACCATAACAAATACCAATTATTCACTGATGGCTTGTTAACTTAGGGAGTTGGAGATCTATCTTTATCCTTAATTTTAAGAAAAACCTGTAATGAATTTTTTCACAAATTTAAATATGCAACAAAACCTCAATTGATGAAAGAAAAGTAAATTTTAGAAAGAATGATGCCATCCATGATAAGCTACAAGGGGATCTGCAATGGAATATATATATATATGTATATATATATATATATACAATATCCTTCAGAAGCGTACCATACTCACGGACAAAAGACGGACCAAGTAAAAAAGCAAAAGAAGTTCGCGGGTCAAGAAGTTCACCCGGGTCGGTTTACCCCTTCTTCTCTCTTACTCTCCCAATTCATACCGATTCTAGCTTCTCTCTTACTCTGCCATACGCGGTCGATTCTCTCTCAAAACAACAAAGGTTTATCTCTCAAACCGATTCTCACTCTGCCAACAAAGGTGAAGCTAGATTCGCGAAAGGGAAAACATCGACTAGAGAAAGTGGCATCGATATTGGATTATCTCTCAAAGCCCCTTGAAGCTAGGGTTTGCAAATAGTAAGTTCAGTGAGATTCTCTCTCCTAAAATTTTTAATATCACCGAACTTTGATAGTTTTAAACAGATTTTTCTCCAATATTTGTTTAATTGGAGTTGTTTATTGGATTTTGGCCGATAATCTTGTATCTGTGTTTTTTTTTTTGCATTTTGGGTGTTTGCTATGAGGCAAGTTACAGGAAATTTCCATTGAACTTACTGACCATATGCTTAGATTTGTTATTTCCATTGAAGTCAAGTAAATTTCCATTAAATTTCCATTTTGGGTGTCTGCTATGATGTACTGAGAACTTACTGACCATGAGTAAAAATAAGTTAAATATGCTTCTGACAAAGAAACATAGAAGAAAAAAATAAAACAGAGATTTTTCAATTTATAATATTCATATTGGCAAAAATGAAATTGATTAAACTGTTATAGCTAACAACGCTGGGCAGTAATCCCTTCACTACCATAGAATTGAACACTTTCATAGCATTGTTCATTTGCTTTCGTAAACAGTAACCATGGATTAACGCACTGTATGTGACAACATCAGGATCGATGCCACTTTCTCTCATGATTTGAATGACATTATTTGCATCTTCAATCCTCCCCTCCTTACAAATTGTATCCACCCATATATTGAAGGTAAACACACATGGGTAGATTTTTTTAGTGCCCATGTCTCTTAACATTCTCTCAGCCTCTTTCAATCGACCAAAATGAGGAATTAAAATGGTAGTTCTTTGTAACATATATCACAAAGTTTAGAATCTTCTCATTGAACAATCTGTCATGAAATATGCAATTCTCAATGTTCTTCAAATTGTTGTTGTCCGGACTTAAATGTTTTTTTTTTTAACTGTAGGGATGGATACTAACTTAGAGGATGAAGTACGGGGTAGTGATGAATGTGGTGATAATGTTGACAATAATGAAAAGGAAGTAGAGAATAATAGAATTGAAGGGGAGAGTGATGAAGGTAGGGAAACTTTTATCTATAATCCGCAAGTAGCCGATCATCTCAAACTTAGTGTTGAAAAAGAATTCAAAACAATAGATGAAGTTAGGGAATTTTACAATGCATATGCTAAAGAGGCGGGATTTAGTATTCGAAGTTGGGCTACTAAGAAATTCGAAGGAAGCGACGAAGTCAAAAGGAAAGAATTTGTCTGTTTTAAACAAGGTAAGGGAAAAACAATTGCGGATGTTGAAACTAAAAGACGTCGGGGATCGATAAAAGAGAGTTGTAAAGCAATGGTAGCTGTGTTGAAAATAAATTCTGAGGCTTATGTAGTCACCCAATTTAATGAGGGTCATAGTCATCCATTGGCAACTCCATCAAAGAAACATCTATTAAGATCTCACCGAAGTGTTTCGAGTGCGCAAAAGTGTTTGACTCAACAACTTTCCATGATAAACATATACCTCACATCAACAATTCAATTTCCTGAGTACAGCAATTTGGAGGGTTTGAAAACATTGGGTGTACACAAGCAGATTTATATAATTATGAAAGGGATAGACGTAATGAGTTGAAGGGGCATGACGGAAAAATGTTTAGTGAGTTTTGCAAATTAGAAAAGGGCAAGAATCCATCATTCAGTTATAAAATTAGGGTCGATAATGAACAGAGGATAACACATTGTTTTTGGGCTGATACTACCTCTAGAAGGGCATATAGTTTTTATGGTGATGTAGTCGTCTTCGATACTACATACAACACCAATCGATATGGGCTGATTTTTGCACCACTGATGGGAGTCAACAAACATGGTCAAACCATAATTTTTGCTTGTGCATTCTTAAATGACGAGACCTCGAATTCATTTGTTTGGCTATTCAACCAATTTTTAGAGGCTATGCCAGGTGATGCCCCTAAAATGATCATTACTGATCAAGATCCCGCGATGTCCAAATCAATATTAGAAACTCTTCCGGATACTTTTCATAGATTCTGTAGTTGGCACATATTGACAAAATTTTCAGAAAAATTAGACTCAGTGAAGTATAATGCTCACTATAATGAATTTGCCAATTGTATTTGGAATTCAGAGTCTAAAGAAGAGTTTGATTTGACTTGGACAGAGCTTGTTGGGAGGAGCGGGTTACATGACAACAAATGGTTACAAACAATGTATGACATTCGTACAAATTGGGTGCCAGCTTATTGTAATCATGTTTTCTCAGCCAATATGTCAAGTAGCCAACGAGCGGAAAGCTCTCACGCTTTTTTCAAAAGATATGTTTCTAAGAATAATTCATTAGTTGATTTCATGATCCAATTTAATAGGGGGCTCGTACGCCAACGTCAAGAAGAGTTGTTAGCCGATCACAAAGATTTAATTGAGAAGCCTAAAGTGAAAATGAATCATGACTTTCTATTCCAAATGGTTGAAATTTATACTCGGGAAATGTTTTACAAATTTGAAGATGAGATATGGGAATGCTTGAATTACCGTTTTGAGCTTATCACGGAGAGTGACAATCAATGCATATTTCAAGTTCATAGAAAAAAAAAATTCACACAGAGTGCGACAACTTATTTATGACAAAGGATTGGGTTTTGCTTCATGTAGTTGCCACAAGTTTGAGAGTACGGGGATACCATGTAGACATGTGCTTGGTTACTTGCTCAAAATGCATGACTTTGACGAATTGCCCCAACAATACATCTTGAAAAGGTGGACTAAGAAGGCAAACTCTGTGATAGTGGTTGATAATGAAAGTGGTATAATGATAAATAGTGACAGAATATCTAATCAAGCGGAGTGAATTAATCCAATGTTCTTTGGATGTTATAAAGATGCTTTGGCTCGTTTACTCGAATCAATCAATCTTGTTGCAGATAGTGGTAAAAGTTCACAATGTGGAAGTGTACTCTCTGGGAAGATGAGTCTTGATAAAGACCATATGTACAATGAACCAAATCAAGTGAGAGCAAAAGGATGTGGCAAAAGACTTAAAGGAGGGAAAGAAAGGGCATTAGGAAAGGCCAAGAACTCAAGGGCTAGACGTTGTCATGGTTGTGGGAAATTTGGACAATCACATGACAAAAAGAATTGCCCAATAGTTGCACATCGGTAAGTAATAGTAAAAAATTTAAACTATCTCAATCTTTAAATGACTGTTGTTATTTTGGCTTTTATGTAGAGATTCTCCCAACAATGAAGGTGCAACATCATCTTCAAGTTCAGAGGATGATAGTCATACAATCCAAGGTTTGACCATTTCTTTTATTCAATATTATGAGTAACATATCAATAAATCTAATATACAAATATTTTATTTTATTTACGGTGTTCGAGGAGATCTTGCGCAACAACAGTTAGATTGATTGTAACAGATGGTACATATTTCATAATTTATTTCAATTATTCAGTTATTTGTTTTGAATTAGTACTGGTTCTCTGTCTTGATCACAAGACTTTTGGTTGATCTTGTATTGTTGTTCTTTTAGGGGTAATAAAGCCTTTTGCAGCAGTGGCTCTAAAGGGATCCTCCCTCTCCTGCTCCCCTCAAATCGAGTATACCAAGTGTAGTGGATCTTGCATTCTCAGTGCGGTAGTTTTACTTGTTACTGTTTTTCTCTATTATTATCTTTTTGGACTTGCATTGTTTAACCAATTGTTGAACTCCAATAAGTATAACATTTGTCTCAACATTATCTTCAGTGATATATTTTTAATTGTTTGCATCATTGCCTTTACTTGTATGACAGATCAAAAAGGCATTGAGGGGAGTGAAAGTTGAAGTTACACACCGTGGAAACATGCGTAGAAAGTATCGCATATCCGGTTTAACATCACAGGCAACGAGAGAGCTGACGTATGTTATGCCAAAAAGATTTTCGAAGCTATTACAAGTGCACATATTCTAAATGTTATGCCAAAAAGATTTAGTGTTGTGATAGCTCTAGTTCTGTGATAGAGATCAGTTATAGTTGGACAATTAGCTCTAATTCGTTAAGGACTTGTATTCGCTCTCTTGCTTTTCAATGGACTTCTCTTCTTCTATTAAGGACTCGACAAATGTGAATGCATTCTAGTAGAAAGTCTTGTTACATATCACATGTCAAATACACATGGGGATTTTCTTTTTGTTGTTCTTTTTGCCTTCTTCAGAATACATTCAAATTATACCGTAAATTTACATTTACAGTTTAATTGAATGATTGTTTTGAGGAATGGAAGGCAACGGCCAGACAACCGTAGAGCTGAGTTTCCACAGATGAACAACTTTTTTGCTTCTGTTTGTCTACTGATTTCATCTCACATTTTTAATTATCTATTTTTTTATCCTAATTTGTTACACTCAACTGACATTTTCGTTGTCAAGTTTTTAATTTGTAAATTGTTTAAAAAGATATATAAACATTATTACAATTTGATTTCTTGTTTTTATATTTTAATAACGATTTTTATGGGAAAATATTAAAAAAAATATATGAAAATATTAATTTCTCATATTCTATTCTCTATGTAACTTTAGAAGATAGTATAAAAATTAAGAAACTTGTTACATATTAATGTTTAGCAAATACAATAAACTTGGGTTCCATTTGTTGTGTCAACAATGTCCATTGCAAATGTGCCAGGAGATGGAGCTAAAAACTACCATCCTTCAAACCAAATCAATAAAGTTTTAAAGTTTGGTACCACCGGATATGGAGGACAAATGATCATTTTTTATATTCAACTTTGAATATAATTCTATATTTTACCAATTAATATTAATTCTTTCTTAAAACAACTAGAGTCAAATGGAAGGAACAATGAAGTGAATCTAACGGACGGACGGACAGTAAATTCATTTGGTAAATTACTTACTTTAACAAAACCATGATTATGCCTTTTTTTGGCTTCATTTTTGACATGTTACTAAATTATAGATGACATCCACCATGACCGGCGTTTTGCCTGCAAAACCAGCTCCGGTGGAGGTAGGCACACGGGGCACTGTAGGATCACTTGTCAAGAAAGAGATGGAGTATTTCAGAGGACTTGAATATGGCAGAAACTCCGGCAAGTCTAGTAATAAGCACTTTGTGGATATGGATTCTGGTGGAGGTAATTCATGGCTTGGTTTCGGATTCTTGATAGGGAGAAGAAAGAAGAAGAGAAGTAGTGGGTTTTTGCCTGGTATTTCCTCTGTTGTTGAAGTTGCAGACACTCATAGCTAAAGTTTGAATTGGGAGAGTAAGAGAGAAGAAGGGGTAAACCGACCCGGGTGAACTTCTTGACCCGCGAACTTCTGGACTTCTTGACCTGCGAACTTCTTTTGCTTTTTTACTTGGTCCGTCATTTGTCCGTGAGTTTGGTACGCTTCTGAAGGATATTGTATATATATATATATATATATATATATATATATATATATATATATATATATATATATATATAAAGGAAGCAGTAACTGTCCATCTTATTCTACCTTCTCAAAGCCTAAGCCTTAATTTTTTTTACAAATAAAGACAACTGATCAGTTCTCTATCTAATTGTTGACACTCAACTCAGGAACTCAAATGGGCCAACAAAGCCGTAACTAATGAGAACATAAAAGCAACATAAGCAAATTTGAGAATAATTTGAGTCACGCCATACCTTTGGAGGCTTAAATGGATAGTCAGGAGGAAAATGGATCGTGACTAGAAAAACTCCTCCTGCATAAGGACTATCAGGAGGTCCCATTATTGTCGCTTGCCAGTGAAACATATCTTCCGCAACGGGCCCTATTTGATTAAGAAAAATATACAAGGACAGGTCATCATTCTTTCCAAGATGATAATGCACAGTATCTAATACAGAGTCATTGTATATAATAACTGAGAGGAACAAGAAACCTGATTATTTAATTTAATAATTAATATTTCATAATATAGTGTTGACCACCATAAACATTTAAGAAAATGAACAAAATATAATGCAGGCTTAGATAATATAATGGTTAAGAACATCATAAGAATTTTACAATGGTTAAGAACATCATAAGACACAGAGAACCAACAAAGAATTCCATTAATTTTACTTTAGGGGGGAGAGAGAAAGAAAATGTTCATGAAAGACTAAATTTACTCACTGAAAAGAAAGGGGAAGAAAAGAAGGTTCATGAGAAGTAACATGATAAAAGGTAAATTCAGTGTTCAAAAAATCCCTGCCTAGGCACGCTTAAACCCCGCCTAGGAGCCACATAGTCCTCTACAACCTCAATTTGGTTGGGAGCCTGAGCAGGGCCTAGGCGAAATCAGTCCCCTACCACATAGGTTTAATGAAGGCTTTAATATTTACATCTACTATATGTTTTATATAGTATTTACAAATACATATAATAAGAAGATAAATAAATGAGACAGCCTAAGAGAACGCAAATGAGTCGCATAGGCACCACCTCCACGGTCCACCCAAGGGTTTTTCGAGCACGAGGTAAAAAGCCAACCCCAAAGAGTACACCAATTGGGTTCTTTCTGCCAAGGCAGTAAATATTTGCTTAGATGTTTTATTGCATACCACTTTTAATTATCACTATTAAGCAGTAATTGCTTTAAAAACCAGTTTTGTACTTCTCACTAAGGCTTCAAAGAAACCTCAAGACGATCAATCTGTATCTTAACAAATATATCCTTCTATAACAATAAGCTATAAAACTTTTCGATTTTAGTATTGTAACGCTCGGAGGATATGATAGTTGAAGAACAAAGCAAATTGAGAAGAATGACATCAAAGAAGGTAGAAAGAATGAACAGACATCAATTGTAAACCAGCATGGAAGACGGGAGATAATTTACTAGACAAACTCTAGTATCGATAATAAGCATATATTATTTTTCTAAGCACATATTTTGTACTTCACAGGCTTCTCATGAATGTCATTTTTTTGTTCATTTAGATTCTATATTCGAGCATATATCTTCCTCCTTGACCTCCCAGTCAAGGCAATAACCATGATCTACCTTGCTCTCTAACTTTCACTCGCTCTATATATACATGCTACAATGATCATGAAACAAAATGCAACCACCATGTTACATCCAAACCAGCATAAACATTATCACCAGTACACAATTTCCTGTCATCACCCCAAATTTAAGGTCTAGAATCTCATCCATGCTAATTGGTCCATGATGGCCTTTAGATTTAGAACTGGAGGAGGGAAAGAAAAGAAATAGATTATGATGACCATCTATTTGAGTCGATAATTTTGTAGATCTAATTCAATTCCTGTGTTTTTTGTTCGCTATAATCATATATGAAAGTCAACTCACAAAACTGAACCTCCGTGAACTGAAAACTGTCAATCAGCTTTGGTCATGCCAAACAATCAGAATTGCTTAAGCCTACAAGCAACATTGCTTACCATGTTAATTATATGCTAAATTTATGTATACTAATTAATCTGGTCTTCTGATTCTTTTACTAAAGATTAAGTAGCACTCAATCATTATTACTAAACATGTTCTTTCGTTACAAATATATCTAGCGTTCATCAAATTTATGCAAACAATGGTTCAAACTTCGGCAACGCATAATACTCATTCGTTTTAGATTTTACACCTAATTTCATGTAAATGGTCACTAAAACATTATCTTATGAAATAATACATGTCAAAAAAATAAAGCAGACAGTTTGCATAAGTATATGTTACAGATCCAGGCTCAAAACAAAAGATACAAAAATTTTGAAGATAAAAATATACCAGCGCTGCAAGAGACGGGAGGGTCTTTCTGGAGATCCTTAAGCTCCTTCAAAATCCGTTTCGAAGCCATTGAACAAGCAATCCCTTCAAATCTACGAGATCTACACCAATATAATACGATTAAAAACAGATAAAAAAATCAATAAATTCAGGAAAAAAACAGACAAAATCGAAAGACAAAGCTAGTATGTATAAAGATTGAGGATAGAGCGAGAGATTGAGGAGGGTTTGCAAAAAACCTGAGGATGAGAGAGATTGGGAATTTGAAAGAGTGTTTTGGTTTGGTTTACTTTTAACGAGCGATTCTGATTCTTTTTCTCAATAGTGGTAGGAATAATTTGGGGGAGGGTGCAAAGTGGAATTTACACCACTTTTTTGTTGGCCTTTTTTCAGTGAATGGTTTTGCTTTCTTTTCTTTTTTTTTCAAACCATAATTTTAAAAGCATTGTTTTTATTAAAAATAAATAATGTTCAAGTTAGAATTTGATTTTTTTTTATCAAAGATAAGAATGACGAAATTAATAAAAAAAATTCTGTTTAAATTGGAATTTTATTTCTATTCCCATTATAAATATAAGACAAAAAAGACCAAAAGAAAAAGAAAAAGTTATTCACTTTGTTTTTTTGTAATGACACTTGTTGAAGGAATTTTTATTTTCTTTGATATATTATACACTTGATATGATATGAATCATGCTAGCTGAACCAAGCTGGGTTGGTATTTGATTGCATCTTAATACATCTTAACAACTTATATCAGGTCTTCTAAATAATTTTATTTTTGTATCTTAACTATTTAAATGACTTTTTAATACAAAAATATGAGTTATTAAGATACATTAATAGGTGGGTTGTTAAGATGCAATCAAACTCCACACATAAATTAATAAATAAATAAACATGATATTTCCATTTAGTTATATAGCAAGCTTCAAGCCATAAATGATAAATATACCTAAACCAATCTCAAGCTCAAGCTCTAGTAGTACCCCCAAATCAGTTCAAACTGGGGACTAAAACAGGGGGCACCTTAAGACAAACTGGCACTAACCAAAGCACACAACTTGAGAACAGTAGGAATAGTTTTGGCATTACTTTTGTGTGTGTGTGTGGATATATACAGTAAATCCAGCTGTTCGAAACTAAATGCCAAAGCCAAACATACCAAAATCCTATAATAAAAACAATCAAGGATTTGGTAGTTCTAAAAGTTACCACCTTTTTATTCAGTTCAGCACTAGAAATCTAACTCGGGACTCCCAGACGGACAAAGGGACATCATAAGGGGACTTTACTCCTGCAGCTTTGTCAAGCCTAAAAGTGCCTCAAGCTGGAATCAAAGTTTTCGCTACAAAAACTCGAAGGCACAACTGCAAGCTCCAAGCGGCCTGTCCATTCCTCTCCCGGCTTCAAAGTGATAGGTCTCTCTATAGCAGCCCCATCCACGCATACCATCTTCTTGTATTCCACATCCCCAAAATCTGCCATCGATTTTGATTTCTTCTCCCATGGATTCCACACCACTGTGTGAAAAGAAAATATAAGTAAAGAATGAAATGACATGACAATCATACTTTTATGAATTCAATTGTATGTTGTAATAATAATCAATAAAACACCTTGATGGTGAACATTTCATACAACTTAAATGAGAATGTATTCGCCATAACAAGCAGAAAGTGGAGGCAATAATGTCACTCTAGCGAAGGCTATACTGAATTTCTACGCCTAGCTCGCTAATGGTTTCTACTTGTCAAAAAGAAGTAGAAAAAGACGCTATGGTTTCAATTTATACTTATCTGACTGACAATTATCTTCCCCTCTAAAATCAAAAGGGAAGATGGTTGCAACGCTTATTGAGTTCCCCTAACCTTATAAAGTTTTGCTACCAAATTCTAGTCAGTCTAAACTTTAAATTAAGATTGAAAATCACAAGTCATATAACCTCTTTTTTAATGCATAAGTTGCCTAAACCATTTCTTTCTAAATCTTTCTTATATTATATTGCCTTATTTCTTTTCGAAACTAAATGGACCCAGGGAATCTTACCAGCATCTGGCAGTCCTTCTTTTCTGATTATAAATGTCCGTTTTTTTTCATGATCAAGGACTGCAATACAATTTGGAGAACGAAGATAAGCTCGATCCACCTGAATGAAAGAAGAAAAGTTAAACCTTCATCCCACCAAAATAATGTTACAAGCTAACACAATCAGCATGAGTTATTATACTTTAAGCTAAAATTATATTGCAGTCTAATTCCAAAACTGCTCATGAATTTTGAATTCTTCCAAAGAGAATAGAGTATAGCTTGCCATACAGGTACTCAAAAATGAAAACAGTCGATGTTAAAAGAGAACAACCACTACTCTGCATATTAAGGTAGGAACTCTTTTTTTTGACAATACTAAATTAGGAACTGTGAAACCCACATAAAAACTTCTAACGTGTTCAATCACAATGATGCATGAAAATATATACCTCAGATTCAAAAGTTATGGCATCTCCTTGTTCAGTGAAGCGTTTTGTTTCGGAAAGGTAGTCTATATAGTCTAGTGTTTCCAGTCCTTCTATCCTCACTTCACTGTAAAACATAATTCATTTTTTGTGAGTCCAGGTAGCAGAAGTAAAAAGAAAAAAAGTTGAATATCCTATATTCCATCTTGTTAGGAAGCTTTTATTAACAAAAATTGTTAAGCTGGGAAGGGTGTCAGGGGTCACTAATTCTTTTTCCATCTGAACTTTATCAATAGTGTTGAAAGTACTTTCAGAGCAAAATAGAACTAATGTCGAGGATAAACTTCTTCTACGTTCATGCCCGTAATATATCCTGCTACTTTTAGAAACTGATAGGAAGTCATACAACACAGTTATTAGGGCCAAATTTGTTGAATGATATGTGAAAAACAACGATATAGACAATCTATACTGGCTAGTACATGGCATGGAAATTGTGAGACTCTGAATAGCAGCGGCTTTAGTTTATTTGATGCCACTTAGTCCAAAATTGTTCCTCATGACTTGGTTCAATGTCAAAATCTATACCTCTACATTACAATGACAGAAACAAGATGGAAATCATGGTAAAATAAAATCAGTGCATACCTTATGTCTGAAACTAACAAATATGTCAGATAGGCAAATGAGAAACTAAAAGGTTTGCTGTCGATGTTCCTAATGCGCGATATCATGTTCAGATTCCCATCCAATGCAAGAGAGACCCTGAGACGAAACTCAAAACTAGCGAAGACAAAGGAAAAAGAAGAAGGCTCTATCAGCAAACATCTAAATATTTCTATAATCAAAATCATAACCCACAACATGCACATTCATAGACAAGTAAATTATATTTTCCTGCCCCTCCCTCCTGCCTCCAAGACAAGAAAATATGAGAAAATTTGTCTGTCTACAATGACGAGTTGAGAAGTGAACACATGTATGCATATATCGAAAATCCCAACTTAGTTGAGTAAGGAATTTCTCCATGAAAAAAGGTTTGACGAGTTGAGAAGTGAACACATGTATGCATATATCGAAAATCCCAACTTAGTTGAGTAAGGAATTTCTCCATGAAAAAAGGTTCATATCACTCCAATTTATCACAATAGGGTGAAGACCCCATGGATAGAGCCAACCTTCAAGTACCTTAATCTGGATGCGACAAAGATATGCTTCTATTCAATGCAAATCAATAGGAACAAAGCATCAAAAGCTAACCTATGAGGCCAGCACTTAAGATCTTCTTTGGATGGTTTGAGTAGCAAATCAATATAGGACTTTCCAAGGTAATCTTTTTGGTGAAGAGGTGGAGGATTATCATCAATTGTCCAACCTCTGTTCCTTACATATCCATGTAGCTCAAGTGAACCAGAGCTACCAACCTGCAAAAAGGTTTAAAGCAAATGGATCAGCAACACTAACTCAAAACACTGAATTTAAAACATGCATAAGAACTATTCAAATACCTGGGCAAAACAAACAGGGATTCCTCCTCGCATTGCTTTTGGGGACTTAGAGACCTACATATGAATATAAGAAGAGTATCAATCTTGTATCACTAGCAGTATAATCTAATTAACTTTATGACTCGCTCAACAGACACAACAACAGTGTACATTCAACTGTTCTTTGACATCTTACTTTTGTACTCTGGTCATCACCTACCACCGGTAAACTTTTTATATCTTATGAGATATATAAACAGCATGGACACAGCTATACTGAGTCGAGAGAAAATGCTTTGAAATTTGACTACAAGAACTAGAAGAAAGATCTTACAACTATGAGATGAAGCAAAACCTTTCTTCAATGTATTGAGAATGGAGAGAGAGCTTCCCTGTGGTTTAATAATAAGCACTATCTTGGACATCTAGGAGTTAGATTTGGACAAAACATACTTAATGATGTTAAGGATGCAAAAGTGAGCTCTAATGGTACTTGGGAGTTGCCTCTTCCCATTTCTTAAGCTAACTGAAATCATGGAGAGCATCTCCTACTTTGGTTCCTCAAGTTCACAGTAATGTTGCTATTTTCTGGGTTTGTCTCCTTTCGGTTGTTCTTCAGCAGCAGCATGGGCCAATTTTGAGATTGCTCCTAAGGTGTCATAAAGTAAATTTTTATGGTCTGTTAGAGCTATTTATAACATAGCTTCGATTTTTGATTGCTAACAAAGGAAAGTTTTCAACTCTGGAAAAATTAAAGAGATGTGGCCATTATGCCTAAAAGGCTAAAATTACTATATCCTGTGTAAGTACCCATGGGACCCTTGAGAATTTAGTTTTTCAGTGCCATTTTTCAAAACCTTAATGGTATATGGTTCTCTTGAGGGATCAAACTTTAAATTGATTCTGAGATCTCAAGATAATTCCATAACAGAAAGTTTTAGAAAACTGGAATTTATTGCATAATAATTACTATATTTAGCTAGAAAAGAACGCTAGAATTTTTAAAAATATTTACTTGCCAGCTGCACCCTAATTAAGGAGTCCAACTGGAACAGATATAACCAAGTCCCTAGAAAAAGGACTAAGATGGTTATAATCCCTCTAATTCAAAATCTGCAACAATTGGAACATAAAGGCTAGCATCATGGTTTCAGATTTATAGTAAGCTTATTTTAGTTCTGTTATCCATAGTTCTCATAGGAGAGTAATTATCCTCCCTTTTTCTTTTTTTCTTTTTTTTTTTGGTGATTTCTTTATGTATACTCATGTCTTTTTGCAGTTAAATTCTGTTTACCAAGAAAAACGCTTGTCAATATCTCCCTCCATCTTTTAGGCCTCCAGGTAGAATTGCCATCCAACAACTAGTTAAACAACACAATGGCTACATATAAAGCATGTCAACAGTTAAAATGATGCTATAAACAGCAATCTCATCTTTTCAAGATTCAGCGTAAGCTGACTACATCCGATAAAAGTATTTATTATAAACAGCAATCTCATCTTCTCAAAACCGTATATTTATCATACATCCAATAAAAGTATTAATTATAGATCATGCATTAGTATAGCTACTTCGCAAGATAACTTGCTTCATTTTGCCATTAAATTTTGATAAAGTTTAATGTCGTGCCAATATTAACATCTCACATTCCATAAACAAGAAGCTCAACCAAGGCAATGATCATATCATAGAGTACATTACGGCAACACAAGACGAGATTATTAGAAAGTCACACCTGCCTACTGGTGAATAGGAATTCATCACCTCTGGCGTTCCGCCATGAAGTGACCTGTCCTCCATGCAAACTAACCTGAAAATTGACAGATAATATTAATCAAACAACCCAAAAATGATTAGCTAACCAAGAAGCTACATAGGAATTATTAGATTTATCACTGTACTAGACTAAATCGATAAAAGGAACAAACCCGTGCTGTAGCCCCTTGAGGGTTCCGAAGCACAACCATATCACTTCCATTCTGGTCCTTTATCACTTCATTTGCAGCCTTATAATCCCAAACTGCGGCAGAATGCCCCATTTCTCAAAGCACAAGAGCTAAAATCAAAATTATGTGTCCTCCCTCAATGGCACAAGACTCCCTAAATAGCCTTTGAAAGCCCTAAATTAACTTTTTCGAGCACATCAAACACCGACACCAGTGTAAAGGAGTCCAATGTCACTAGAAAGTTGGCAGTTAAACTCTTCTAGCATATTTCATATCTAAAGTAAGAATAAAAATTGTAATCTTGTGAATCAAATTACAGAAATCCCAACTACCTTTCAAGCTTTCCAGATCATGCCCTCACCATAATCTCACATATCCAAGCAAACCTTTAATAAAAAAGCATGAGTACCTAAGAGCACTCACATTTCCCAATCCTTAGTTATAAAATTCCCAAAAGTGTACATTGCATAACTAAATCCTACCCCTAAATTTCAAATCCCCACAACTAAAATCACATTAAAACCAGATAAAGACAATTCAAAAGTAGAATATAAATGGAAACTCAGGTATGCAAAGGTTCCATCGAAAAAATCCCAAAAATTTTGAATTTTCCTAGAAAAGAACTTAATCCAGTAACTCGAATCTATAAAACTCAGAATTTCACTTACCAAAATGGCAAAGAGCTCCAAACAATATATACCCACTTACTCAAATTTGAATCCAATCTCAAAACAAACTATCAACAACAATCACTCCAAACTAAACTTCAAACAAGTCCCACTTGGAAAAACACAAGAAAGTTATTTATTAAACCAATAAATAAAGGATTTTTGGATGAAAAACCTCCAAATCTACCAAATACCAAATTTGAATCCAAATCTAAGAACAAACTTGGTAAATTTCAAGCAAAACCCATGTGGAGGAAACAAAAAACAGAGTAACTAATTTAAAATAAACCAATAAATGAAGAAACTTTGAATGGGACCTTCAAATCTAAACTTCTGGATACAGTGCATGAAGAGGAACTGAAGCGGGAGGAATAATTAAACTACTTGAGAACAAGTTAAGCTGATACTAGTAATTAACTAAGATTAAGAATTACTCCAGAAAGAACATTAATAACATAATAAATACTACATTTATTAAACATGGGTTTGTAGGCAAAATTGTGGAAACATGCGAGGAACAGAATTAAATAAGGTAGTACTCCTAACATTTGGACTTTTGTCTGGAAAAAAGAGAAGAGGATGTGGAGATACGTAAAGTGCATGTAGTGATGTAGATGTAAATACGGTCCAAAATTCATAAGATTAAAAGACTTTTCATTTAGTAATTTTAAAATTTAAAATCATTTGGAGACAAGACTCAAGACGGCTCTAGTGGCAAAGGGGAGAGAGAGAGAGAGAGAGAGAGAGAGAGAGAGAGAGAGTTAAATAATAAATATACAGAGAAAATACAAAAATAAAATAAAAATATATTATGTCAATTATATGGGGAGTTTTTTTATTTATTGCCATAATTTATGCTGAATTTTGAATAGTCATAAGTGGAATTCATTATTTTTATACATGTATATGTTTCAAAATTACTACTAATATTTAAGTATAATTAAAAATTAACATAAATATTCATATATATATATATATATATATATATATATATATATATATATATACTTGATTTAATATTGAATGTAATTCATAAGAAACTAATTTAAAGTTTGTTTTAAGAAATATTAGTGCCGATAAGCCCAATAAGCATGGATCCCATCATTGTATTTTTAGTCCAAGAAGGCTCAATAATTTATATATATACCTTCCAGGACAAGTTTGGGCTTTAATGTTACCCGAATAGGATGTCTTTAATGGTATATTTTATTGGTATAAAAAATAATAGGAAGAGAATATTCGTTCTTTCAATAGACAATTAGCACACAAAAAATAGAAGGAGCAAGCATAATATATGTAGTAGAAAAAAAAGTTAAAAATAATTCATTTGGGGATGATATAAACATTACATTTAACTAGAAAAAGAATTAATAATCAATTCAAAGACACAAGTATATATTACAACTTAACCAAATTAATTCCATTTCAAGTTTGCTTGACAAAGAAATGATCAAAATGAATTCTCGAGCAATACGAATTTCATTGTATCTTAGAAGAAATTCTTTTGACTTATTTTGTAGTATTAATTAATGGAGCAAATTAAGTCTTAAGGACAGCGACTTAGTGATTTTATTTTGAAGTCATTTTATTTATCGTATTTTATCTAACAATCTTAAGACTTAAATATTTTATCTAACATTCTTGAGACTTAACTATTTGTGTATTGATTTCAATGGCTTCAACACTTTCATTATTAAGGGATATGGCTATGGATATCAACAATATTTAATGTGTGAAGCAATTAAGGAACATGAGTAGCTTTACATTTTAATTAATGTAACGTTTTAAATTATACCTTCATTATAAAAACATATTTACATTTTTTATTTTTATTTTTTTTGGGTAAACAGTATAGAACAGAACAATCATCATTCACTTATTGCTAATATCATCTGCTAACTAACTGCATGCAATTAAATACATAAAGTGGCCAATTTTTAGAGCTTGGACTTTTCTATGGTAAAAATCCAAATATGGATACACATTTGTGGCTTTTTAAATGAGAATATTTTTGTACAATTACAGTTGAATTTAAAGGTTATAATTATTTAAGATATTCATTACAATAAAACAAAATACTCATTAATTAATTAGTCAAAATGAAGATGATGAATTTATTTTTTCTTCATTGTTGTATATATCTTAAATGGGAGTGGTTAACATAACGTTAACTTTGGTCAATTGACCAATACAATATCGACACGCAAACGAGATGTAATTTTTCTGTGTCAATACTATATTGACCAATTTATTATAAAGTTAACAGGATCTTCTTAAATGCTTTTCACTATACATGTTAGCCAAGTGGCTGCTGGACCTTTAGAACTCCTGTTCACTCCATTCTCTATATAATGCCAATGTTTTTTCATATGCATGCAATAATTGACAATCCTCTCACTTTTTTAGCTTAATTAGTTTTGTAGTAACTCTATAGTTATATTAGATAATTAATTAATTAGATCACCCCAAGAAATGACTTCTTTTGAATTCCGGCGATTCGCGGTGGTGGTGGTAATGGCAATTCTGGTGACTTTGGGTGATTCCAAATGTGCTTTTGAGGCCATTTTCAATTTCGGAGACTCGAACACCGACACCGGTGGGTTTTGGGCAGCGTTTCCGGCACAAGGTCCCCCGTATGGCATGACCTATTTCAAGAAACCCGCTGGCCGGGCTACTGATGGCAGGGTCATTGTAGACTTCTTAGGTAAGTAACTTAATTCCCTTGCTTAATAAGTATCTTGATTCTATTGAAAAGAGTCTCATTTGTTAAAAAAACTATAATAATTAGAATTTGATACAAAATGACACATTTTTTTTAAAATTTAACTGTACAATTCATTAATTATTATATATGTCACGATCACTCACCATTACTAAACTAAATATTTATTAGTATATTTTAGAAGTAAAAATTGAATAAAAAAAAATTCTTAAAATTTTATAAACACGACTCATTCACAGAGAGAAATATAATTTTCAACTGCCAAATTTATAGTCAAGATCTATCTTAGGCCTTAGCGAAAATAAAAAATTACTAGGGAAAATTAGAAAGAAAGTAATTCTTTTAATAATAATTTTTATATAAAATTACGTTAAAAGTTTGACCAAAGCACGTCTTAAATTAATTACTTATATATCGAAAATCTCTAAAGCGAAACTTTAAAGAAATAACTAAAACGACGTTGTCGTCTTTTGGTGTCTATATATGACGGTTCGAGCCGTCGCCATAGTCATGTAGTCTTTGGCGGCGTGTCGAACTGTCGTCACATATACTTAAAAACGATAATTTCATCTTTAGCTCATTTTTTAAAATTCACTTTTGAAGCTCTCCATCTTTTCTATATATATATATATATATATATATATATATTCCGTTTATCATTTATGAAAAGGAGTTGGTGGGATGGAATTATCTGATTCTGACGTTTATATATAGCACAAGAAAACGAAAGACTAATGCAATTTGTTCTGAGCTGCATGTGTTCCAATCTCTTTTTCTGTATATACATGTGAGTCCGTGACATATAAAACCGAAGCTAGCTAGCTACATTATTATTATCTCTTAAAAACATAATTTAATCTGTGTTGCACAGTGCTTGTACCTTCAATAATTGACCCACAATGATAACAATTAATAAACTCGAACAAAGAAATGACGTACTCGGCCACTAATTAAATTATCACTTTTGGTCTAATTTTTGTTGGACATGGGATTTGAATGATAAAATTGATTCGGGTCGAATCGTGAACTCGGGTCGGGTCGTGATCGTGACGAGCGGGTTTGTGATACTACGTCGTTTTGACAACGGTTATACGCTAATCAGTAGACTTGATGTCTTTAAACTGTCAATTTTTCGTGTAAACTAAGACAATAGAATTCACAAAATATCTCTTCAGACATAGTTAGTTCTCACGTTTGTGTTCATTTTGACCTTGAAACACCTCTTGATTCCGTAAGTATATTAGAGAATTCAGCCTTCAAAATTCTCACAGAAGTGGCCCCCTTCTTACTCACGTAGGTGACTTCTATTAAGAATATCCTGCAATACCCCACTTGAACGTATTTCAAGATATAAAAGTCATTAAAAGCGTAACTTATCCTAATTCTCATGGCCCGGATGTACCTTTGTCTCATTTCGGGGAATGGTTAGGAGTAAATATCTCCTTAGTGCTTTCTTGAGTACTACATAGTTCGGTTTGCCCATTGAACCTAGATCTTGGGATCTCCAAATACTAGGTTGGGTTGCCCTTTATGACGACTCTTATTTAAGCGATAGGCTTTATACCCATTCCCTCGATGATTTTTCCACTTGCTCTCTTGTTAAACCTTTCGTAAGCGGATCCACAATATTATCTTTTGACTTTACATAGTCAATTGAGATAATTCCATTTGAGAGCAATTGTCTAACGGTATTATGTCTTCGTCGTGTATGACGTGACTTACCGTTATATAAATGACTTTGTGCTCTTCCAATCGCTGATTGGCTATCACAGTGTATACATATAGCTGGCACAAGTCTTGACCAATTTGGAATATCCTCTAAAAAATTACAAAGCCATTCAGCTTCTTCTCTAGCTTTGTCTAACGCAATGAATTCTGATTCCATTGTAGACCTAGCAATACACGTTTGTTTTGAGAATTTCCAAGATACCGCTGCACCTCCAAGGATAAAGACATATCCACTTGTGGATTTTGAGTCTTTACTATCAGATATCCAATTAGCATCAGTATATCCTTCCAATACTGCTGGATATCTTGTATAGTGCAGTCCATATTTTTGAGTATGTTTTAGGTATCCTAAAACTCTCAAAATTGCTTTCCAGTGATCTTTACATAGATTACTCGTATACCTACTTAGCTTTCTTACTGAATAAGTTATATTCGGTCTAGTACAGTTCATGACATACATTAAACTGTCTATTATACGAGAATATTCTAATTGAGATATGCCTATTATTCATATATACAATATGAATACTATTATAGTTTGCATGTTAATACATGTCTATGTCTATAAATTTGAAAAAGATTAAAATAAATCTTATATATATTCTGTATGTTGCATGTTGCACTCAAGTTGGAAAATTCGTCACTTTTCTAAAATATATGTTGCCATGCCATGCATGATAAATGTTTACTTGTCATGCAATATTCCAATATATACTAATGATTAATAAAGAATATGTTACAATGCTCCTGTTGCAATAAAGTAAATGTTGCATCTCAAATATTACAACCGTGCGTGTTAATAAAGTTCATGCAACAACAGTTTTACGCAACGGTCAAAACAGTTTCATGCAACGGTCCAATCTCAATATTATATTCTATAATTTCCAATATTGGTTAAATATATATATATATATATATATATATATATATATATATATATATATCTGTAAATATAGTATATCATTTATCTCAACAGAAAATCGTTTGACTGTTTCATGGCTTGAAGCAGTAATATATACGATATATTATTATTGGAATTTTTTTATTATTTGACTGTTTTATGGTTTAAAACAGTAATAATTATTCTGTTTTGTTTATAATTGTTACGGATAAATTATGGTACAGAAAATTTTATATATAGTTTGAATTTTACAGTATGTTTTCATATGAATTTTTGCCTGCTAAATCAAGGTTGCATGTAAAAATGACATGTAGTAATATAAAAAGGTATGAATGGATATCTGGAGACTCATGTCCGAAAATGTATTCCGAAAATATATTTTATTTTAGAGACTCATGAAGTTCTGTCGTTTATGAATACTAAGGAAGATATATTTTATATTCTAATTGACTGAATGGTTAAATATTTACATGTTAATTATTCTGTTATTATATATTCAGTAATTGTAGTATTATTTTCTAGAAATTGTTTGCATATTAATAGTTACTATTTTTAATACTCGGGTTCATTATTTATATTGATATACTGAACTAGAATATTAATATTCTGTTAATTTGTTTTATACAAATTAATGTTACTGACTTCGTTACAATATATGCTAATACGCAAGAACCGAACATTGAAAGAAATGTTGAATGTTATGTTAAACAGTTCTGGAGCACCCCAGAATTTGTGGGGGGAAGCTTTGCTTTCTGCCAATTATATTCTTAACAAAGTGCCTCATAAGAAAATCCATAAAACACCTTATGAATTATGAAAAGGTCATAGACCTTGTTATAAATACTTAAGAGTGTGGGGTGTCTAGCAAAAGTGATGGTTCCTAAACCTAAAAAGGTTAAGATAGGACCAAAAACAATTGACTGTGTTTTCATTGGTTATGCAAATAACAACAGTGCTTATCGCTTTCTTGTTCATAAATCTGAAATTAGTGATATTCATGTTAATACATTTATTGAATCAAGAGATGCATCATTCTTTGAGAATATTTTTTCATATAATGAAAATAAAGATTCAAATTCAAACAAAAGACCTTTGGATGCTACTAGTAATAATCCTGAAAATATAGACAAAGAGTCTGTATTGGATGAACCTAAACGTAGCAAAAGGGCAAGAACTTCAACGTCTTTTGGTCCGGATTTTCTAACATTTTTGTTAGAAAAGCGATCCTCGAAAACGTCTGAAGCAAAGATCCACTCCGGATGCTTCTCATTGGAAAGAAGCAATAAATAGTGAAATTGAATCCATTATGCAAAATCATACATGGGAATTGGTGGACCTTCCACCTGGTTCTAAACCCTTAGGTTATAAATGGATCGTCAAAAAGAAGATGAAAGCTGATGGTTCAATTGATAAATACAAAGTAAGGCTTGTTGTTAAAGGCTATAGACAAAAGGAAAGATTGGATTATTTCGACACTTATTCACTTGTTACAAGAAATACATCAAATGGATGTAAAGACTGCATTCTTAAATGGTGAATTAGATGAAGAAATATATATGGAACAACCTGAAGGTTTTATTGCTCCTGGACAAGAGAGGAAAGTATGTAAACTTGTTAAATCCTTGTATGGATTAAAACAAACACCAAAATAATGGCATGAGAAATTTGATAATGTTATGTTATCAAATGGATTTAAAATCAATGAGTGTGACAAATGTGTTTATGTCAAAAATACTCAAAAGGAATATGTCATTATTTGTCTTTATGTGGATGATATGTTAATCATGGGTAGTAACAATGAAGTTATCAACTCAACAAAACGTATGTTGTCAAATAGATTTGATATGAAAGACTTGGGGGTTGCTAATATAATTTTAGGAATCAAGATTTCTAGAACATCTGATAGAATTATATTATCTCAAACTCATTACATTGAGAAAATACTTGAAAATTTTAACAAGTATAATATAATTCTAAATAAGACCCCAGTTGATATAAATCTTCATTTAGCCAAAAATAGAGGTAATAACATATCTCAACTAGAATATTCTAAAGATAATAAAAGCAGTTTAATGTATATGTCATGATTTATCTTAGATCAGATCGATATAGTTTATTCGAGTAAGTAAGTTTTTGTTTCAGATACGAGTAATGTAAGACCCCAAATTATTAATAAATGAAATTTATTTTCCTCTATTTATTATTTTAAAATAGTAAGGGTTGATTTGATTAATGTGGATAGTTATGGGTAAAATACGCAAATATTTTGAATAAGCAAGTGGTTATAAAATATTCATTATCGTCGGGAATATTCGTTTGGTCGTGGAATATTCATCTTTGTTTATAATATTAAATGCATGACGCGCATGATCTTTTGTGGGCCCCATAACTGAAAGCGATTGGATGAAGAAAATGACAAATATAAGTTGTTTATAAATAACAGGCGTAGTTATTACTGTTAATATCTTGTTGAAATACCCTTGGTTAAAAAACACTACTGTCTGGCGTTGTTGAGCAGTACACTGCGGTATTGTACCAATTATTGATTCTTACGTAAAGAAAGCACTACTCACTAATTGTTACAGTAATTCTTCGCTCAAATATTTTATTTTATTGATTCAATAATTCACGCATTGATATTTTATATTACTTGTTGTTTGATAAATTGTCATTACTGCGGTATTTTCCATTATCAGAACAATAATTCATATTATCCGAATAATATTATTGGATAACATTATTGGCAATGTCTAGAAAGTTCTATCTAAGGAGAGATTTGGTCACCTAATTGCGTGCCAGTAAGGAGAGATCCTTATTGGAAAGCCCCATATTTCTGAGGAACTACCGGTCACAAGATCTTGTGATTCGTAATATTATTTGTGAATAATTAATTATTGATTTATATGATGAGAAAATATTAATTTTATGTGGATGTAGATGGAGAAAATTTTTAAAGTGACAATTGTTGAAAATTGAAATTTTATCTTTTTCTGATAAAATAATTCATTTAAATATATTATTATATTTTAATAATATAATATTGGTGATATTTTTACAATGAATATGGGATATATGAGTATATGAGGTAAAAGAGTATTTTTGTTGTAATAAATATTAAAAACAGATTTTGTGTGTCAGTAGACCCATTTCTTGACTGAAATTTGATTATAGCTTGTAAAATCGTCCGTTTGTGGATTTCGGTCAATTTCTGTTTGAAATTTGGAAAAACTTCCTTCTGCAAAGTTGTAGATAATGGAATTTCCTATGGAAAATCGTGAGTTTCGAATTTTTCTGATAAAAGAGCTAATTATTATGAATTATTGAAATTCTGAAGCTCCGAAATAATTAATTTTTGGAAGTTTAAAATAATTTAAATAAGAAAAACGTTTTTTGTCTTTGGTGGGCATCTTTAACACATGTCAAGTTGCTGAATTCAGATGCTTGATGCGTAGGAAGATGTAGAAAAAATAAATAATATTAATTTATTAAATTTTCTACTTTTGGTGTTCTAAGCATTTTTCATAAATAGGGTGCTTAGGTTAGAATTGAAAATCACATAAACTCAAGTTTTCTCTCTATTATCGAACGTATTCTTGTGAGTATTTTGAGTATACTTTGAGTAGTATTATATATAAGTGCAAGTTCAAGTCATGCTTTATATCAGGTGTTTCAATTTAGAAATCTTTGTCTTTCGAGGTAAGGGATGTTATTTTATTCGAAAATGATATTATTTCTTCAATATCATTATGCGAAATATTGGTTGAAATTTTTTATCAAATTTGGAATTTTTTCATGCAGAGTTCTTATTCACGAGTTCTTATTCACGAGTTCTTATTCAAAAGTACTTATTCACGAAGCGTGAAGATATTTTTTTGTGAAATTTCTATCTTTTGGTGTGAATTTTTATTCACGATATCTGACAATTATTCACGTATATGACACTATATTCACGAATCGATATTTACTATTCAATTTAGAAAAATAAAATTTCTTCTTTTTGTTCAAAATATCTACTATGGATACTAGCTTTGATTGTATCCATGTTTTGATCATTCTTGAATTTTACTCCACTCGATTACTTATGAAGTATTTTTGAACTTGGATTGTTTAAAATACGAATCCTTAATATTTGTTCTTTTGTTTCAATTGGATTCGCTTCCTTTAAAATATTTTTCATCATCCTCGATCCTAAATGATGATATTATTGAATATTTTGGGCTTTGTAGTGCAAAGATGAATGATTTCTTGATGAATATCTTTGGCCCAGTAGTGCAAAGATGAACATGTGTTGAGATGAACATGAATCGTGATTAATATCTCGCCCGCGTAGTGCAAAGATGAGCAGTGTTTAGATGAACATGACCAGTGATGATATCTTTGGCTGCTGGCAAAAAGATGAATATTTGATTCAGTATATATATTGATTGATGTTACAGGGATAAAATATCGACGATGAACTTTTAAATTCATATATAGAAGATAGTAGTTTGCATTCTCTACTTAACTCTTCTAATGAATTGTTGTTTCCCGCCAGTTGTTGATTTAAAACTGGTTGTCTATTGTATTCTATTAGATTTTTTCTCTGTTGAAGACTAACGATAATTTGTTGTATATTATCTTAGTCATAATATTCTTTACTGGGCTAGTTGAGCTCACCCTTTTCCTTTTTGTTCCATTTTTCTT
Organism: Panax ginseng; assembly: GCA_020205605.1. Lineage (NCBI taxonomy): Eukaryota > Viridiplantae > Streptophyta > Magnoliopsida > Apiales > Araliaceae > Panax > Panax ginseng. The sequence continues at coordinate 104,183,557 of CM035142.1, read as the reverse complement.
CTCAGAGGCGTAAAATGTAATGAAGTCTTAGTCGGGGTATGGAATGAAGGTTCTAGAGAGAGTTGTTTAGTAGTCCTCACCATTTTTATAAAATAATGTATCAATAATTATGATGGGGATTTATTTGCGTGTGGATATTGTCTCAGAGCGGCAATATCTCGTATTTAAACTCACGATTTATATGTTGTAATAATAAAGTTGTAGTTATTTCATCATTTATGTATTTGGCGACTCAGAATGGGTTGGATGGAATGGACCTATTTTGGGGGCGTCACAAGTAATCCAGGTAAAGATCACTGAAAAGCTATTTTGAGAGTTTTGGGATATTTAAAACATACTCAAAACTATGGACTGCACTATATAAGATATCCACCAGTATTGGAAGGATATACTGATGCTAATTGGATATCTGATACTAAAGATTCAAAATCCACAAGTGGATATGTATTTACACTGGTTAAGGCAACGGTATCTTGGAAATCCTCAAAACAAACCGTGTATTGTTAGGTCACAATGGAATCAGAATTCATTACGTTAGACACAAAGTCAAGTCGAGTGGCTTCGTAATTTCTTAGAGGATATTCCAAATTTGTCAAGACACATGTAATTTATATTTATATGTATACCTTTGTGATAGCCAATCAACGATTGGAAGAAAGACAGAGTCATTTATATAATGATAAGTCACGCCATATCTGACGAAGACATAATACCGTTAGACAATTGCTCTCAAATGGAATTATCTCAATTGACTATGTAAAGTCAAAAGATAATATTGTGGATCCGCTTTACGAAAGGTTTAACAAAGAGAGAGTAAGTGGAAAAAATCATCAATGAAGGAATGGGTTTAAAGCTCTTTGTTTAAATAAGAGTCGTCATAGTGGCAACCCAACCTAGTTAATTGGAGATCCCAAGATCTAGGTTCAATGGGCAAACCGAACTATGTAGTACTCAAGAAAACCGAGTGAGAGATTTACTCCTAACCATTCTTATTATGAGACAAAGGTAACATCCGCCGAGAATCGTGGATAAGATACGCTTTTAATGATTTTTATATCTTGAAATATGTTCAAGTGGGGTATTGCAGGATACTTTTGATAGAAGTCACCTACAGTGAGTAAGAAGGGCCACTTACGTGAGAATTTTGAAGGTCAAATTCTAATATACTTTTAATCAAGAGGTGTTTCAAGGCCGAAATGAACACAAACGTGAGAACCAACTATGTCTCAAGAGATATTTTGTGAATTCTATTGTCTTGGTTTACACGAAAAATGGCGATTCAAAGACATCAAGTTCATCGATTAGCCAAATAAATCGGATAGATTTTATTAGAGGCAAGTTCAAAGCCACTAAAGCTACATAACCTTTGATGAAATATCTTTTCTTATGTACTCGAACTAGTGTCCGTGATATTCATAACATATTTTGCATATTGTAAAGCCAATTTTACATTCATGTGGGAGATTGTTGGAAATGAGATTTGAATTGAATGAGAAAATTGACTTCAAAGTCCGGTCCGATCCATTAAAATCCCGGCCACGGTCGTGCGATGACAGGCGGGTTCGTGATATATAATTTTTATCATCACAATACTACGTCATTTTGATTTACTATGGTTACATGCTGAATTTTTCCTATAAATAAATGGTGTGGGAAAGCATTTGGAAAATATAACAAATTTTTCCGTCTCCGCTTTTGTTTCAAATTTCGCCCTGATTCCTTCCCCTTATTCCGATTCTGCGGTAAGAAATTCCGTCCTGTTCCTTCCCTTCTGTAATCCCATTTTTGCAGATAATTCCGTTCCTTCCCTTCTGCAATCCCGTTTCTGCAGATTTTTCGTTCTCTGTCAAATAATATTGCAGTAATAGTAAGTGTTTTTAATTTTTCTTTATGCATGCATAATTAATATTCATGTAAGTTGAAGACATAAACATTGAATTTGGTTCGATGAATTCTTAATTTTGTAATGCTACTAATTAAGAATTGAAACTGTTTTATCTTGGGAAGCAATTATTCAATTAACCCTTAGCATCGTGGGGAATATATTTGCTTTAAGGAGACTTTGTGAATTCAAATGACTCGGATTTATATTTTTCATTTTACAAATTGTTTCTGTTTTGCATAATTTATTATTATTATATTTATATGCATTATTAAATAATACTATATATTACAGATAACAATTTTTACGTAAAATATGGCTTTATATGTACGTACACATGCATGCATTTGCTGATGTGACATACTCCACCTCACCATATTGTGTGGAACCGTAGATTACATGCATTAAAGTAATTGTTGATCAATATGCTAAGGTAGAGTATGCTACATCAGCAGTTTATAAAATATTTAATTGTAGAATAATTTGTGTCTGTAGTATTACTCATATGATCTATCTCCTTTGTCTATCTATACATCTTTCACACACAAACACACACAGTTCCGCCATGAAAGACAAAAGGACCGGATGAAAAATGGCTGGGTTGGTAAGTGACGTCATATATCAATTAAGTGAGTTGGTAGTTAAAGCATTTACCCCCACCACCAACTCTCCAATTCATTTTGATACCACTAAAAATGCCCATTGATTTCATATCGTGCATGCCCCATTATGGTCTTATTCATTAATTTGGTCTCATATAATTTATTTAGTGGTAGATTTTAAAGAGTAATTCCATATAAGCATGCATTCACCAAGTCCACCATATATCACCTTTAACAAGTCAATATAACATGCACTAAATAAAACAATAATGAAAATTAATGTTGAGCAAATACCCCCAATTTTTTAAAAATATTTATACCGTGTTATTTGTGTCTATACCAAGTCAACATATATAAATTTTGGTTGTATAGTGACGTTATGATATTAATCTTATATTGTTTATATATATATATATATATATATATATATATATAATACTCGTATTGTCATAAATTTTATACTAATAAATACATAAATTTTGTAATAACTTGTTTAAATTTTATTCTTGTGATGCAGCTCAAGCTTTTGGGTTACCATTTTTGAGCCCATATTTGAAATCAATTGGATCTGATTATAAACATGGGGCCAACTTTGCAACACTGGCGTCCACAGTGCGCCTGCCCACTACTTCCTTATTTGTCTCAGGGGTCAGCCCTTTCTCTTTGGGTATTCAGCTCAATCAAATGAAACATTTCAGATCCCTAGTCGATGCACTTTCCTCCTCCAAAGGTAAACCAACCCAAAAATTATGCCATAATTATAATTTTTATATATATCCTAAGCAAAATAAAAAATAGAAGATTAAAAGTACTTATGATTGACTATAAGTAATTATTTTTGAATGATTTTAATGATGTCCTATAAATAATTGACTACATTACACACATTTCTTTTACAGAACCAACCAATCTTCCTTCACCGAATATATTTGAAAAATCGTTGTACACATTTTATATTGGTCAAAATGATTTTACCGGGAACTTAGCATCGACTGGCATAGGTGGAGTACAACAATATCTTCCTGATGTGGTTAACCAAATTGTTTCAACCATCAAGGTTAGTACTTTCATAATCTTGATGAGGAAAATTTGAGTCCACAAAATAGATATTGATGATCATTAATCAAATTAATTTAGTTTAAAATTTTCTCATTGATTGTTATATCATAGTTTGTTTAGGACATATTTAAACATTATTGTGTGTTTTTTGAATTTGAAGGAGATATATGGACTAGGCGGACGCACATTTATGGTGCTAAATCTTGCGCCCATAGGTTGCTACCCAGCATTTTTGGTTGAGCTCCCTCACAATAGCTCTGACCTCGACCAATTCGGCTGCATGATCTCTTACAATAATGCAGTGGTGGAATATAACAAAATGCTCAAGGATGCTTTGTCTCAAATGAAACAACAACTACTTTCGGATGCTAATGTTATATATGCCGATATTCATACTGTCATGCTAGACCTCTTTCAACACCCTACTTCTCATGGTATATATATATATATATATATATATATATATATATATATATATATATAGAATGTGTTCCAAATGTACACGATCGTAAAATTAAGTCACTCTATGATCAAAAAGTAGTCACTGACTAATAGTAGAATAGTCACTCTACTACTGTAGAAACGTAGAGTAAATACTCAGATCGTAGAATGACTACTTTACGATCGTAGATTGTGTACATTTGGGAATCTGCACTCCATATATATGGTTTTACTACAATTCAGATCATAAATCATTACTTACAAGTCTCTTATCTGTTACGAAATAAAAGTTTCATTTGACTTTTAATTTTTTTAATTTTTATTTTGGTGTGGTGTAAACACAGGACTAAAGTATGGTACGGTAGCATGTTGTGGAGAAGGGGGTGGTGCTTACAATTTCAATCCTCAACTATTTTGTGGAAATAAAAAAGTAATTAATGGGACACCTATGAGTGCAGCAGCTTGTGATGATCCATACAATTATGTAAGCTGGGATGGAGTTCATGCCACAGAAGCAGCAAACAAGCTTGTTTCAAATGCCATTCTTAGTCAATTTTGTGATATCCAACCAATTGGTTGATGAGAAAAATTAAAATATTTTTATCAGATCTCAATGGAGGTGTCATAATTAAGCAGAGAAACGATTACTTGATTGCTGATGAGGGAAGATGAATGAATGTAAACTAGTTTTTATCTAAAGTTTATTAGTCAAATACACAACAAACAAATAAAACATGCATGCGTGCATGCATCAAACACAATCAAAATCCATCCATCAAAACAAGTTTACATGTATATTTACCGATAAAGAATCTAAAAAAATAGAACGAATTCGAAGAAATAAAGCCATGAAATTAAGGAATATAATCATCCTCAAGGACTGGTTGAGTCCTAATCCCACTTGCTGAAGGCATTCTACTCCTCCCAACCCAAACGGTATCCAAAGCCTCACTCTTTTCAGACTTTTTCTCCATCCTCTCAATTCTCTTCACCCTAACCATTTTACATACCAAAACCACACAAAAAAACAATACAACCAAACCTCCAACTCCAATCACCCACCATTTCCACATTTTCTCTCTCCTCTTCCGATAATTAGGCTTCAAAGAAGGAACAACTATTGAAAAATGCCCTTGATCGCGAGAGTAACATAAATTAGGCACGGTCACATTGCTCAATTCAAACGTCCCATTTGTACTAAATCTAACACATTTCGTTGTCACATTATCACCTTCCTCGAGTGAAATATTTGGAAATCGGATCAAAATTGGATCTCCCCTGAGGCTCATAGTAAGCAATCGGCTTGAATTCGTATCCCCGGCATAAGTATTAAACCCAATAATAGGAGCAACGAATGTATAATTTGGTACATTATAGTAATAAGATGACCAATTGCCTAAATTTTGATAGACTATATCTAGTCTTTTTACATATGGCATTGGAATTATTCTTGGAGGGATTTGGAATAAACTGGAATTTCTTCCCCTAATCCAAAAACTCCCACTTCTTAATCGAACAAATGAAACTTCCACACCGGAAAAATTAAAGGGGAGAGAAATATTGTACAATGTACCTGTATGTGGCCTTTTTACTACCTTTTGTGCATAATCATGAATAAAATCATCCAAAAAATGAGGATCATGGCGGCTGTCCATGGCTAATATTGTCCATGGCATGAATAATGGCGATAACGATACGTAAAACATCACACAAATGATGTTTTTAGACTCCATAAACATCATCTGGACTGCCCTTTCTTCACATCTTCATGCAGAATCCATGTTAAATCCTCGAAAAGATCGAATCGGGATTTTTTTAGAAAAGATTTTGTGACAAATGCACAACAAGTGTCACAATGTGTAAGCCAAACTTGAAATCTTGATCAATTCACTATCACAAATCTGATGACGAAGAACAAATCTGATGATTGAAATGGAACAAGTGGAATATTAATTTGGTAGAAAAGATAGAAGAAGGAGTCTTTTCTTTTTAACAAACTGGCACCTAATTATGGGGAGTGCTTTATGAGTTGTTTAATACTCTAATCAATCTACCAAGGGTGTTTGTGATATAAAATCAATATTAACTTTTAAAAATTAATTTAAGATATTTTTAAACTTAAACTTAACATAAATACCTTTAATTTTAGTCAATTCAATGATAGTAGGATTTATTATTTCATAATTTTTTAGAAATTATCTGAATTTTGAGTCTGTAAATGTCAATTCGCATATAAAAAAATAAAAGAAAACCTCTAGAAGACAATTAACCATTTAAAAATTAATAATAATCTTATAATTTCAAACTTACAAATAGATTTTAAAAAATTAAGACAAATAAAATTGGACGGAGGCAGTATTATTTTTGAAACTTTGACAGGTGGATTAATTGGAGTGTGTGTATATATAGATAGAGGACAAAGAGGAATTGACAGACGGTGCCAACAAGGTCAAGGGGTGGTATAAACACGCCGGAGAGGACGGAGCTTTGGAGCCAAATATTTAGAAATATACGCAACACTTTATCCGGAAAGTCGTTGGAAATTGGAATGTCCCTCTGATGATTAATAAATTATAACAATTTTAAATTTCAAAAATTTATATTCATATTATAATTTAGAAGAGATGGATTATTTAAAGAGTTTTAGGGGGTGTTTGATAACATTGAATAAAATAATTCTGAATGTTTGAGAATTTTGAATACTGAATGAAAAAAAATTATTTGATAATTGACATGTCTGAAATATCTAAATAACGAATTTTTATTATTTTACCCCTCTAGAAAAATTCAAAATTATTGTAAATTTATTTAATATTACTTAATATAATAGTTATTAATACTGTAAAAAAAATTAAATATAAAATATTTCATTCAACAAAAAAAATTACACATGATCATTCAATTCAAAAATTTAACTGTTCTAAAATAAACACACTGAATGACTAATTGATTCAACTATTCAACTCCATTTAACTATAAAGAAACTAAATCCATAGATCAAGGGCCAAAAACAGTAAACTTTGATTAACTAATATAAGTCTAGACTGGTCATATCAAGATTATTATATGACCATTATATGCCTAGTACATATATTGAAGGAATAATCACTAGTGTTTTTTCTTTTTCACTTTGAAATTTTATTTTATTAATAGAATCCTCAATTATTGAAATCACAAAATAAAATATTAAACTTCTCATGAATTATGTAATTTTTTTAAAATAAATTTGTGATTAGTTTTTTTTTTCACACCCTACACTATGGAGAGAGATATATCAATACAAATTTAAATAAAATTCATACCTGTAATTTCTGAATTACAATATCTTGAAATATCATTTTTAACTATGAAACTAAAATCTCATTGGCATATGTTTAATTAAGTATACATAGATTAGTTGTTATTTTAATATTTTCACTTTGTGTTTGGTTCATAAGTGTAATATCACATGTTAGAATTCAAAATTTTAAAAAAAATCTAGGACGATAAATTATGTTGAATTATAATTGCGAATTTTTTTATATTGATAAAATTTATAAAAAAAATTCTATTTATTAAATATCTCTTTAAAAAAATTGTCTCCAACATTTATTCACTCTATTGATACCTAAACTTTGGTAATATGGAGTATCATTTTTCTCATTAGAAAAGTTCCAAAGCTAATTGAAAATTGAAAATACTTCTGAGAAAAATATCATCAAACGTGGATTGTGAAGATAGGGAACCAACCAATCAGGAAGCGTGAATATTCCACGTGTCACTCGGTGGACACATTTATTCTTCCCAACATAAAAAAGAGAAAAATATTGTGGATAGAAGAACAAGAGGAACACAAAGAAAGAGAAGATCTTTGTGTAACAAAAACAGACAACCCAACTGAAAGATAAGCATTCCTTGGCCGGTCAATTCTCCACATGGCAACGGCGTTTGCGGCGGCAACTTCCACTTCCATGGCGGCCACCGCCGTCCTGATTCCTCGCCTGCCTACCCACTGCTCTGCCTTACATAACCTCCCACGTCGCTTCTCCACCTCACCCTTTTCAACTTCCTTGAAAGCGATTTCAGGTACTTGTTTGTTTTCTCTTTGGGTCATTTCGTCGAGCACTTCCAAACTTTGACTACCAAAATATAATCTTTCGATAGCTGCTGTGCTTAATTTTGTTTTTTAGCACAATTTATTGATTTGGGTAGGTGTTAATTCACACGTGGATTAATATATTTGCATATTTATATGTTTGTGGATTGTATCGTAATGACAGAAGTAAAAGCTACTGTATAGCTACAACAGGATAGAAAAAAAAGAGAAAAATAATGTAGAAATTGTCTTTTAGTGATAAATACTTTACCTTAAGAGCATTAACTAAGATGTGTTATGTTTATTGTTTCTGAAGAACAATATGCTTTCGATTAGCGTGTGATTAACTGAATTTTATGAATGTTAGTCATGTTATTTTGTGATCAAATGAGTTCGGCCACACTGGGCACCTGTGAAAATGGCCTGCTAAAGACAGCTGTAATGTTGTTTGACTACTATAGAGCTTTTTAACTGATTGATTTTTCTTTTTATTTTTTTGGTGTTAGTGACTAGAATTAAGCTCTTAACCTGACCCCTTACTTGGTGCCGTGCTGAAATTTTACTCCCGTGATATACTAATTGCTAGGCAATGTCTGCTGTGTTGTATGCTGTTCCTCTTGTTGATTTATTTTGGGATACATTTTTGGCTTTGAACTTATATTTTTATTTTTTGTCTCCTTGGCCATTTGTTTTTGGCCCTCATGAAGTTTTTTGATCGATCACTAACAGAAAATTATAAACAATAAACATTAGGAGGAGGGAAGAGAGAGAGAGATTCCAACTTTTTGGTTCTCTTGATCACAATTCCAATACAACAGCATTATTTTGTAAGAAATAAAAAAGCATGAACAAGCTTAGTCTTTAGAAGTTGATAATTTTATGCACTCACAAAAGTGAAACAACTTGTGTTTTGTGATCAGCTTCTCTGTTTTTTTATTCTAAAATAATAATAATAAATGATGAGGGCCAGTTCATGTTTCCAAAACTTAAAAATGTTTTACTCAGATCTTTTTGCAAATTGGATTTTAAAGATGACTGAAATCCTCTTGCAAAGGATTTTTTCGATCTGTAATTGTATTAGCACAGACCAGAAAGGAGTTTACTTTCAGCAGTTAAACTTGAATTTTCCCCTTTTGTCATTAAATCAGTGTCCAGGAAATCATATCGGTTCCAGATCAAGGCCTCGTCATCAGAAGAGAGCGCCGTTGATACTGGAGAGATATTCACAGATATAAAGGAAAAGGTAAACTGGGCACTGGCCCATCAAGGAGATAACCTTCCATGTCATTCTGCATACGTTTCTGGTCTGTTTACAACATTTCTAGATTTGATATTCAAGTAATAATTAAGTTGTACATTTCTTTTCCTATTTTTCTGTTGCGGTTAATAGTGGGATGCAGTTGAAAACAAGTCTACCGTACTTCTCTATGGAGGTGGGGCAATCGTTGGGATTTGGTTATCCTCAGTACTTGTTGGTGCCATCAACTCAGTCCCTTTGGTAAGTGCTTCAGTGTAACAAATCCTGTTTCTTTCTACATTTCTTTAGCCAAATTAAAGGACACTTACAGAATGATATAGCGTGTGGCATAATAAATCTTCTGTGAAAACAATTTGGTATCATTTTTGTTTAAGCGATTTTGGTAACCCACTCTGAATTTTGTTCCTTAAAACTTTGATGTATATATAGCTTCCGAAGATCTTGGAATTGGTAGGGCTTGGGTATACAGGATGGTTTGTCTACCGATACCTTCTCTTCAAGGTAAACTTTTACATGTATTAGACAAATATTGGTTACACTATTTACACATAATTTCTTTTGGGATATAACACTGCACATATTATTATGTTGTGGTATCTATTTCTGGTGGATAGTTTGATGGACACTATGGGAAATTGTTAAGATAAATTATGAATATATTGGCTTGTAGATGTAGGAGTTAACTAATACCATTTAGCTCTCATTTATAGTGATTCCTTTCAGAAATTTGAACCAGCATCTATATGGTTTCTTGTGGTGGCTTTTAAGTTAATCAGTTCTCCATGTGATTGTTTAGTTATAAATTTACTGCATTCTCAATAAAGAGTTCTGTAGCATGTCGTTTTCTTCTCTTTTCTTTAACTGGTGCATATTGTGTTGTATTTTATACAAAATAAAATATTACAAAGTTAAATAAAATATATATATATTAATATAGAGATTTGTAACTGAATATATATTAATATCTATCATTAATATATTACCGTTGTTGCTTGGAATATATTATTAATATGTACGGTTGCTAAAGTGACTGTTATGATCTTTGAGAGAGATTAATTCTTTTACCGTTTTTATACGTTTTAATTTTCAGCAGTAAAGTTACCGTTGTCATTTTTCTATATAAATAAAGCTGAGTATATTTGTTATGAGACACTGAAACAAAAGAAGAAAAAAATTGTTGCCAACTCCAAATATATATATTTATATATATACAAATATATATTTATATATATATATATATGACACTGGGTGTCGTATAAATATTTTATTGTATATACATGGTTTTATTTTAATTTTAATTTTGAGTAAGGAAAATTAGAAGTTGTTTCTGGGTCATTTAACTATTTCAAGTGCTGGTTAGTTGGGTGAAGAGCCGTTGAATCCTGGAGTAGGATTTCGTCAGTGACCTTAGCACCGAGAAAATTTCTCCGAGAGGCGAAATTTCTACTTAAGACGATAATGTTTGACGCTTTCGCTCAAAATTATTCGCTTCTAAATCGATAAGTTTATTTCTGCCCTTCTTTTATTTGATAGTTGAATCCTATATTTTGTTCATATTTTACCAACAATCTTAAGTAGAAATCTATGAATTCTGCTATGCTTACCGCCACTAAATATGTCCCTGATTTGACCAAAGTTGAGCCTTTTAATGGAACAAATTTTAAATGTTGGCAAACCAAATTACTTTTGATTATGGACATTGCTAAAGTTGACCATGTCTTAACCAAACCAAAACCAGTTGAACCCCCTTCTGATGCTACCGATGAACAAAAGAAAGAATATGAATCTTCTATTAGTACTTGGTCTTTTAATGATAAAATTTGCAAGGCTATCATTCTCAACTCTTTGTCAAATGAACTTTTTGATATCTATTGTCTACATAAACATGCTGCTGAAATTTGGGATGCTTTAGTTTTGAAATATGTTGTGGAAGATGCTGGGGTTAAAAAGTATGCAATTGGGAATTTTTTTAATTTTTACATGACCGATGAAAAAGATGTCTCTTCCCAAATTCATGCTTTTCATCTTGTCGTAGCCGAACTTAATAATGAAGTCATGACTTTACCTGCTCTTTTTGTTGTTGGCTCCCTTATAGAAAAATTGTCTGATTCTTGGAAAGATTACAAGAATACTATGAAACATAAAAGGAAGACATGACCTTAGAGGAGTTAATTGTTCATATTCGTATTGACGAAAAAAAACAGAAATTTAGTTAAAACTGCCAAAGCCAAATTGATGTCTTCCAAAGCAAATTTGGTTGATGATCGCAAACCTCGTCACCCGTTCAACAAACATCCTAAACATAGGCATAAGTATAACCTCGGTCCGAAGGCAAAATCGAATCAGTTCAAATCCAAAACCTCAAAACCTAAAGGTGATTGTTTTGTGTGTGGAAGGCCAGGTCATTATGCTGCTCAATGCAAGTTCAAAAAGGGAAACAATCACTCTGTTCCTCCGAGAGCTAACTTAGCTGAGGCAGACAATACTATTGTGGCGGTTGTCTTCGAGGTGAACATGGTGACTGACAAAGAGGCATGGGTAGTGGATTCTGGTGCTACCAAACACATTTGTGCGAATCGTGGTGCATTCATCTCTTACACTCCCCTTGAGGGAAAAGATGAACATGTATACATGGGCGATTCGAGGCCTGCACCAGTGTTGGGTAAAGGGAAAGTAAATTTAAAATTGACTTCTGGGAAGATCCTTTCTCTTACCAATGTGCTTCATATTCCTGAGATTCGCTACAATCTCGTATCTGTTGGGATACTTGGGAAAGTTGGGGTTAAGGTTATGTTTGAATTTGATAAGGTAGTATTAACCAAAAATGGGGTGTTTGTGGGAAAAGGGTATATTAATGCTGGATTATTTCATTTGAATGTACTTGAACTCATGAATAATAATGCTAGTACTTCTTTTGCTTACTTGGTTGAGTGTGATGATATCTGGCATGCTAGATTAGGCCATGTGAATTATTCTTATATAAAAATAATGAAAAGTTTGGGAATTTTAAAAGATGTTAAAATTTCAAATACCAATAAATGTCAAGTGTGTGTAGAAGCCAAAACTACTAAAAAGACATGTAAACGAGTACTAGTTAGAGAATCTGAACCTCTCAGTTTAATTCATTCAGACTTAGGTGATATGTCTAGAAATACTTTTAGAGGTGGGAAAAATTATTATGTGACCTTTATAGATAATTATTCTAGATATACTAAAGTTTACCTTCTTAGAAATAAAAATGAAACTGAAGATAAATTTCTAATTTATAAGACCGAAGTTGAAAATAAATTAGAAAAGAAGATTAAAAGACTCAGGTCCGATAGAGGTGGAGAATATGACTTTGGACCCCTTAGTAAATATTGTGAAGAACAAGGAATTATACATGAGGTATCACCTCCCTATTCTCCAGAATCTAATGGGGTTGTTGAAAGAAAGAATAGAACACTAAAATAAATGATGAATGTTATGTTAGAAGTTTTGGGGCTCCACCGAATTTGTGAGGGGAAGCTCTTCTTTCTGCTTGTCACTTACAAAATAGAATCATTTATAAGAAAACTAGAAAAACACCTTATGAGCTTTGGGAAAATCATTTACCTAACTTGAAATACCTTAAAGTGTGGGGGTGTCTTGCTAAGGTAATGTTACCTCACCCTATAAAAAAGAAAAATTGGTTCTAAAACTGTTGATTGTTTGTTTATTGGTTATGCTGAACATAGTGCTGCTTATAGATTTCTTATTTTGAAAAGTGATGTATTAGATCATAATACAATTATTGAGTCAAAAAATACTGATTTCTTTGAAAATATTTTTCCTTTGAAATCTAAAGTGGATCGAACAGTAGCTGAGCTTTCGACGAGCCCTTATTTAGTTCCAATTGTGGAATTTGAAATTGAACCAAGGAGAAGTAAACGTACTAGAAAACCCATTAATCTGGGAGATGATTTTTTTTACGTTTTTGTTAGATAATGACCCATTAACCTTTAGAGATGCAGTTTCTTCTCCTGATGCTCCTTTTTGGAGAGAAACCATAAATAGTGAGATTGTGTCTATTATGGCTAATCACACTTGGGAATTAGTGGACCTTAAAACTATTGGTTGTAAATGGATTTTTAAAAGGAAATTAAAACCTGACGGATCAATTGATAAATTTAAGGCTAGGCTTGTTGCTAATGGTTATAAACAAAAGCAAGATCTTGACTTTTTTGAGACTTATTCACCTGTTGCAAGAACATCATCCATTAGAGTTTTAATTGCTCTAGCCGCTATTAAAAATTTAATAATTCATCAAATGGATGTTAAAATTGCGTTTCTTAATGGAGATTTAGAAGATGAGATTTATATGGACCAACCTGAGGGGTTTATTTCCTTAGGCAACGAGCATAAAGTTTGTAAATTAGTCAAATCTTTATATGGTCTTAAACAAACTCCTAAACAATGAAATGATAAATTTGATAGTGTGATGACTTCTAATGGATATATAATAAATGATAGAGATAGATGTATATATACCAAATTTAATAATGAGAATTGTGGTGTTATTGTATGTCTTTATGTGGATGACTTGCTTATTTTTGGAACTAATATTGATGTTATATATGAGACTAAAAATATGTTATCCACTAAATTTGATATGAAAGACTTGGGAGAAACAAATTTTATTCTCGGAATTAATTTGAGAAAAGTGTGTAATGGGTATATGATTTCTCAAGATCATTATGTGGAGAAAATGCTTAAGAGATTTGGACATTATAATGTTAATCCTGTTAGTACTCCGTATGATACATGAGGGACCTAGTGTATCTCAATCTGAGTATGCTCAAATCATAGGTTGCTTAATGTATCTTACTAATTGCACAAGACCTGATATATCTTATGCAGTTATTAGACTCAACAGATACACTCATAATCCTAATAAGGATCATTGGACTGCTTTATGTAGAATACTCAAGTATCTGCGAGGTACTATGGATTTGGCTTGTATTACTGCGGTAATCCTGCAGTGCTTGAGGGCTATAGTGATGCCAACTGGATCTCTGATTCAGATGAAATCAAATCCAGGAGTGGCTACATATTTACCTTAGGAGGAGGAGCAGTTTCTTGGAAGTCTTCTAAACAGACTGGTATAACTCGCTCTACTATGGAGTCTTGAGTTTATTGTCTTAGAGAAGGTGTGTTCAAGGCGAGTGGCTCGTAAATCTTTTGAGAAATATTCCTTTGTGATTTGAGACCAGCCCATCTGTGTCTTACATTGTGATTGCCAAGCTGCTATAGGCAGAGCTAAGAATAAGAGCTATAATGGCAAGAGTAGGCATATACGCCTAAGACATAATATTGTGAGACAACTGTTGTGTGATGGGATTATATCCCTTAACTTTGGGGTTAAATCTACTTTTTCCCACTCTACTCGACCTCGGTTTATAAATACATCACTGAACTGATTTTTTTTACAATCGACTCATTGAACTACAAATTATTTACAAATCGTTACAAAATTCGTTAAATGAGTTGACTTTTAACGGAAAATTCACGTCACTTATAAAATAAAAATCCATGTCAGCTGTTTCATGTGATATTATTCTATTTGTTGCCACATTGAAAAATAAATGAGTTTTATAATAAATATAAATTAAAAATTAAAATTCATAAAAATAAATTCAAACTTAAAAAATATAACTAAAATTTTGAAAATTAATTATTATTTTTATTTTTAAAAATTAATATAATTATTATTTATATTATGAAGTCATTAAATTTAAGCTTAAATATAAAAAAAAGAAATATTAAAATACTTCAAATATCAATTTTTTTTAAAAATCTGGTTTGATATTATTAGATACGAAGAGAGAGAGATAACCAAAAAATCTTTTGTATCTGAGGCAACCCAAATTCGTTCACAGAATCAAAACTCAAAACTCAAAATTTGCACAAATCAAACTCAAAATTCATTCCATCAAACCCAAAATCTAAAATATGTTCATATCAAACTATAAGAAGCCAAGAACATTTTTATTTATTGGGAATCTATAATCAAAACCAACTATTTCAACCATCTGTCCATCTTCAACCTCCAACCTCCAACCATCAATCATCGATTGCTCCACTAAATTGATGAGGATATCCTTCTATTCTTCACGAAGAGCTCGCTGGATTAAGTCCACCGGCGACGGTAATAGATTCGTCGGAGGGGAAGATGATGATGGAGGAGAAGATGTACAGAGTAGATCTGAAAAAATATATATAACAAACCCAGATCTGAAAAAATAAATCCGGATGATAAGTAGATGAAATTCAAAAAAAAAAGCCAAAATAAAAAAGAAGAAGAAGGATTCGTCGGAGGGGAAGATGTCGGAGGGGAAGGAGGGGAAGGTGATGATGGAGGGGAAGAGTACACAGTGATGGAGGGGAAGGAGGGGAACGTGATTATGTTTAATTAGAATTTAGATAATTAGGTTTTATTATGTAAATATTATTAGTTTTAACTTTATAAAATATAGGTTTAACTTTACAAAATATTAAAAATATATTTTTTAAAATAAAAAAATTAACAAATATTTTTTTTAAAATTTTTCATGACTTTTTAAATATTTCTTCTTCATGATATTTAGGATTTCCAAGAAAAGAAGAGAGAGATAATAATAATAATAATAATAATAATAATAATAATAATAATCCTTTAATTTCAAAATATTAGACATTTTTTACAAAAAATATATCTTTTAAAAATATAAATATAAAAATATAAAAATATTTTTAATTTTTATATTTTACATAAAATATAATATTTTATATTTTATATAAAATAAACTAAAATATATTTTATATAAAATTTAATATTTATATTTTTATATTTTTACATTTTATATTTTTTTTATATAAAAATATAAATATTTTTTAAAAATATAAATATTTTTTAAAAATATAAAATTGTCTTCAAAAATATATCTTTTAATTTTGAAGGGAATGAAGTTTTTCTAGGGACTAATTTTAAGAAACTAGGTAAAATTCTATAATTTTTTAGTGAATAAAGTGCTTGACAACATTAATTAATAAAATATTGCCACTAAAATCCATGTAAGTATATATAGTGCCACGTATTTTAATTATAAACTGCCATTTATTGTCATGTCAGATTTTTGTTAAATGGTTAACAGACATAGACGGTTTTATCACTTTTTGTAAATAATTTGTAGTTCAATGAGTTGACCGTAAAAAATTCCAATTCAGTGATGCATTTGTAAACCGAGGTCGAGTAGAGTGGGAACAGTAGATTTAACCCCTTAACTTTGTTAGGTCAGAGTTAAATCTTGCGGATCCTCTGACAAAGCCACTAAGCAAGAGGCTAGTGAACAATACATCGAGGGGGATGAGACTACTGTCTATTACAAAAATCAACAGTGATGGTAACCCAATTTATATGAATGGTAATCCCAGGAAGTAGGTTCATATGGGTAACAACAAATCATTGGTTGATTGGTTGAGACACTATCCATTTTATAAATATTTGAGTTAATCCTTATGGTCTAGGATAGTGTAATTCTACAGTGTTAGAGGTGAGTTATATACTCTTAATGTTTTCCATAGTCATATTGGGTGATGTGTTTAACTGTAGAACACATTTGATTTAAACACCTATATGAGTATAGATGTGGGGCCGCCTTTTATGAAAACAAGACATGTTTTCTAGAGCGCTCATGAACTCCAGGTATGACGCAAGGCCAAAATGTGCCAAATCGCGTAGAACAACTTCTATTAAAGTTTGTAGTGTGAGTAATATGATTACTGATTCATAATAAGGAAAAAGGTTCATAGAAATTTCATTTCACCAGTTCATGTGAATCAAGTCATATTCACTCTATACATTGGTTCATAGTCCAAAAGACACCAGTGTTAACGCACTGCATTATTATATTTCTTACTCAATTTATTTTATTTTTACTTTGTAATATGTGGGGGATTGTTGTATTTTATACAAAATAATATATTACAAAGTTAAATAAAATATATATATTAATATAGAGATTTGTAACTGAATATATATTAATATCTATCATTAATATATTATCGTTGTTGCTTGGAATATATTATTAATATGTACTTAATTGCTAAAGTGATCAATTATGATCTTTGAGAGAGATTAATTCTTTTACCGTTTTTATACGTTTTAATTTTCAGCAGTAAAGTTACCGTTGTCATTTTTCTATATAAATAAAGCTGAGTATATTTGTTATGAGACACAGAAACAAAAGAAGAAAAAAATTGTTGCCAACTCGAAAGCTCATGTTCCTCTCTCACACTTTCAATAAGGTTGCCCCTTATATATTATATATATTATATAAGTCATCAGTTTGCTTTTTCTTCATATATATATATATATATATATATATATATATATATATATATATATGACACTGGGTGTCGTATAAATATTTTATTGTATATACATGGTTTTATTTTAATTTTAATTTTGAGTTTAAGTAAGGAAAATTAGAAGTTGTTCCTGGGTCATTCAACTATTTCAAGTGTTGGTTAGTTGGGTGAAGAGCCGTTGAATCCTGGAGTAGGATTTCGTCAGTGACCTTAGCACCGAGAAAAATTCTTTGAGGGGCGAAATTTCTACTTAAGGACAGTGCACTGCACGCCTCTGCTCAAAATTATTCGCTCTAAATCAATAAGTTTATTTCTGCCCTTCTTTTATTTGATAGTTGAATCCTATATTTTGTTCATATTTTACCAACATATTGTAATACTTGTATCTTGTGATTGACGTAATGCATCTCAAAGCAAGGTCTAAGTTGCAATTTAACAGAGTTTTCCCACAATCAGATTTCTTTCTTGTAATGTCTTTTGAACCTAAAGAAGAACATTCAGCTTAAAAGTAAACTAGTGAACATGATGTATTCTTAAGTTCCTGCACCGAGATCAATTTGTTTACCTGTAAATTTACATGTCACTGATGATCAACATTTTCTTTTTCAGTCGAGCAGAAAAGAACTAGTGACAGATATTGAATCATTGAAGAAGAAGATTGCGGGAACTGAATAAATGCTCAAGATTGGGCACCATAGTCGTCGTACATTCATTCTCTTCATCGGTTTAAATTGTTTTTCTCTTGAATTCTTGTATAAGAGGCATGTTGTCTTGTAATGTAGTATAGGCTTTCAATGTATTCCTACAACTCTTGCTTTGTGCATCTTTGTCAATAAATTGTTTGCAATTCTTCACATAAATCAGAGTGGTATATCATTGCATTAATGATTTTTGTTTTTTGGGACATTAAAAAACAACGACTTGTCCACCACTTTACTTTAATTATAATTAAGTAGTGAAAGATTGTATTGGATTAGACTTACTTCTATCTTAGTTATAAAAGAATTATATATATATATATATATATATATATATATATATATATATATATATATATATATATTTGCTACCATTTAATCTTTCACAAATACATTATATTATTACAATTGGTAGGGGGGAATAGGATTTGACCTGTACCTTTATAGTACTTTAATATGTGGTCGTTTTGATCTCAAATGTCAAATTATATCTTTAATTTTAAAAATAGAGGAAGTAATTAATTTAATATTTGTTGGGTTATATCATTTTTAAAATTTAAAATAACTCAAAATGACTATTATATTTTGAAATGGCAAAAAACACTTTTTGGCCACTGTGGTTATAGTGATTTAACGAAATAGTCATTGTGTTTTTAAAATATTCAATTAAATTTCAATCGTACTTTTTTAAAATGTTCAATCAAAGCCATTCCGTCCCATTTTTTGTAATCGTCGTTAATGAGATCAACAAGAATTTCTTACGTGTCTTTTTTGAAAAAAAAATAAAATACGTGGCATATGCTTAATTACATAGTATATCCTTATGTGGCAACAATTTTTTTTTAATGAATTTCTTTATAATTTTTTCTTCTCAAACAAAAAAATAAAATAATAAAATCATTATGTAGTAAAAATAATAATAAAGTTAAAATAAATATTTTAATTCATTTTTTTATAATTTTTTCTTCTCCTTTTATTTTTTTCTTTCTTTTAATAATTATTTTTATTTTAAAAATTAATTCCAAATAATATATCAAAATTTTTGTATACTGTTCATCTTCTCATGTAAACCACCGGCAATGACCACCGGACAAATCTACTGTAAACCACCTGCCAAATCCCAACAAATATGCAGAAAACACATAATATCTAGATCGGAAAGTTATGAGACCACCAGACAAAATCCAAACCAGAGCCACCGCCCAATTCAACCTCACCATGCATGGCCAGTAGCCTCCATTTTCATTCCTAAAATCACCAAGAAACTAAGAAACTCAGCAACTGAGCCTCCTAAAAACGGAGTACGGTGCCACCAAAAACCTAGATCTAGGTCTGAAGTCAAAATCTAATTACAATATGGGGATTGGTTGGAGAATTCGATTGTAGTTGATGTCCGAGACATTGAGCTCGAGGCGGCCATGGTGAGTGAAGCCGAATTTGTCGAAGGGGATGATAGGGCAATCGTTTGATCGGATCTTGGAGAAGCAGGATCTTCATAAAGGTTAAAGAGAGATGAGAAGAAGTCTGGAGGAGAGAGGAGGTGGGCATGATGTCGGATCTGAACCTACTCTGTTTTGCAATCTTCGTCTTCTGATTCTCTTTGGCTTATCTTTTTTTATTTTTTTTGTTTTTGTTTTTTATTTTTGTTTTTATGTTTAGTTATTAAAAAGTTTTAATATTATTTGTATTATTTAGAATTAATTTTAAAAATAAAATTAATTATTAAAAGAAAGGAAAAGATAAAAGGAAAAGAAAAAATTATATAGAAAATGAATTAAAATATTTATTTTAATTATTCTTTGTCACGTAATTAATGATTTTTATTTTTATTTTTATTTTTTGTTGAAATTAATGTAATGTTGTAATAGATCTCATTGATACAAAAAAATTTGATATATTATTTGTATTATTTGGAATGAATTTTTAAAATAAAAATAATTATTAAAAGAAAGAAAAAGATAAAAGGAAAAGAAAAATTATAAAGAAAATGAATTAAAATATTTATTTTAATTTTATTATTATTTTACCACATAATGATTTTTTTTATTTTATTTTTTTGGTTGAAAAGAAAAATTATAAAGAAAATCCATTAAAAATAAAAGAAAGGAGCTAATATGTATCTATTGCCACGTAATTACCATGTCATTTTTTATTTTATTTTTTAAAAGCCACGTAAGCAATCCTTATTTGATTTGTTATGGCGATTTACAAAAATGGAACGGAATGACTTCGATTGAACATTTTAAAAAATACAATTAAATTAATTGAATATTTCAAAAACAGATTATTTATTTCGTTAAATCACTGTAATCACAGTGGCCAAAAAGTGCTTTTTGCCATTTTGAAATAAGTAACTGGGAGACCCAAAATTTGGATCCTAATTAGTTAATGTTCAAACAATTTGGTATTATTATATTTATGCTGTCAAAATACTCCATCTATTTCAAAATATTAATACTATTATTAATTTTATGAAATTAATTTAAATTATTTTTTAATTTTAGTTAATGCAGTGATCCCTATCCATTACACTTGCGACCTATCTTCTAATTTCTTCTGATATACCTGTATTCAATGTAATTGTTTATAAATCCTATTATTTCTTACTTTAAATTTATTTTAAATTTTTTGAGAAGAATTAATAATGATTTGTAATTTAGAATAAAACAATTGTGTAATTTATTTACAATAGAGAGGCCAGAAAGTTTACATTTTCAAATTTAACCCCGAACTGAGAACGAGGGAGTGTTTCATTTCTACAGAAAACTAAAACCCTACTCCTCGCCACCACTCCCACCTCTATCGCCGGCAAGTCACTTTCATACATTTCACTCCGTTTAAAATCTCAAAATGATGCGATTAACTGATTTCAAGAAACTGAAATCCCTAAATTCCTCAATCGAAACCCTAGGCCACCAATTCCTTCAACGTTGCTCCGTCAGCGGAACTCCAAAAGGAAAAGGAAAACTCAAAGCTGGCCAAACACTAAAAAGATCAAAAGTCTCCACAAAAAAGGGATTGATTATGGGGGATCCTGCCGCTAAATCCGGCGGTCCGAGAAGATCCGAATTCGAGCAAATGGTTGATGACTGTCTGCGTTCATCGGCTCCGGTAAGAGTTCTAAAACCTAAGGAGAGAGAAAGGGAAGCTAAGAGAGAGAAAATGGGGCTCCTTAGCGAAGCCCGGAAGCTAGAGATTCAAAAGCTGAAGAAACAACAGAAAATGGATAATACACCTTCGATTATAGGAACTCCGGGTTTGGATTTGATTAGCTTGGGAATGGTGGATGCTGATAAGATTCCGAAATATGAATTGACTGTTGAGGATGGACGGAAGCTTGCAAAGGAGTATTCGAGGGTTTTGATGAGGAAGCATAGGGCGAGACAGGCTGCGGAGACGAATTTGTTGAAGTGCAAGAAAGAGGCTATTGAAGCGCTGCCGGAGAATTTGAAAGCTGCGGCCTTGGTGCCTGATTATTCTCCATTTCCGATTAATAGGCTTATGGCTACTTGGACGGCTCCGATTGAAGGGTATATGGACAAGATTAAGCAGGTTGCCGATAGTAGTGCTGTAAAGAGGAAGCTCAGATGATTAGAGGTTTGGGTTTCAAATTTTTTGTTCGATTGCAGTTCAAGTTTTAATTTTGTTGGGTTGAATAATATTTTTTATTTTGATGTATGATATATTATTTTTAAGGGCTAGAACAGAGTTAATATATTGAGTTTATATACTATCAATTATCATTATAACTTGTGTATTGAAATTCTGACCAAAATCTATATTTATCTTCAATCATTAGTTTTACTATCTACTTGACAATCAGTTTCAATCATTGGGACCTTCTCATGACAATCAATTGGCAGGCTAACAGAAGTCTGAGTTTGAGTCTCTTTCATATTGTCTCTTTTGTCTTTCCTAATTGCACTATCAACCACTTCGATAGATTTTGTCTTGATTTTTCTCTGCTCTTCCTCCTTGCTCTTGTCTAGATGGATTGAAGATTGCTTATCCTCTTTATTATTTTCTTGCATAAACGATGACGGAGAAGACTTTGAACTTCCATTCAACAGCTCTTGTGATTTTCCTTTGTTAGCAGTAGGACTTGGAGACCTTGAACTGCCATTGTTATTCTTTCGTCTTGGCAATGGATCAACTCTCAGACAAACAGGAGGCAACTTTGATTTCTTTGGAGGGGAAGATTGTGTTTTAGCACTGACGTCTGAAGGTCTCCTCTCTGCTTTGTCATCTTTGTGCTCAACAGGGATGACAGTGTCCTTTTTTGTTGACATCTTTTAATATTGTTGTTTTATCACTTGGCTCCTCTCGCTTCACTGGAATCATCTGCGGTACATCATTTTTACCCACCAGATTTAAACCAGCTTCAGTGTCAGAATTTTCTTCTAGTGCTTTGGGCTGGCTCTTCCTATCATCACTGTCAATAAGCTTCATTGGAGGAATCCTGAGAAAAAAGGTTCCTCAGAGGATCTTTGATCACCGTTCATCTTCTTAGGTTCCACTTGCTCAGGTTTGTGAGGCATCCAAAATATAGGAAATGAATTTCTGCTCATGTCCTCATTTTGCTTATGTTGAGTTCTCTTCCCATCTCCACCTTGATTCAAGGATCCAGGGTTGTTCAAATCAATTGGTAACCATCGATTCAAAACACTTGGCTCCTTTCAAATGATTCTAAACTCCCGTTGGCTTTCTCATCACAATCGTATTTGTCCCCTTCTCTTGATTTCAGCCCATC
Source organism: Panax ginseng (assembly GCA_020205605.1). Classification (NCBI taxonomy): domain Eukaryota; kingdom Viridiplantae; phylum Streptophyta; class Magnoliopsida; order Apiales; family Araliaceae; genus Panax; species Panax ginseng. The sequence goes on along the minus strand of CM035142.1, from coordinate 104,160,425 downwards.
TGTTATTTTACCCTCTTTATTCATCATGTAACCCGGTGGAATCCATACAATTGGATATGGTAAGTTTTTCAGCTGAGAAGGAACCAAAGAATTGCTTAATTTCTTTTCATAATCTGGATCTTGTTCCTCAATCTTCACATTTCTGTTTTCTTCCTGCTGGCATAAGTGGTTTGGACAACCACAGCAATGGCAATCTCTTGGACCATGTTTATCATATCCATACCGTGGGTTATCCGCTGAATAGTATGGAGAGGGAGTACTGTGAACAGGATAAGTCGCTGGGAATGCAGGATAACTTCCATGACTGTAAACCGATAGCGGTGGTGCAAAATGAGAATATGGAGGTCTGTATCCATGATAACCGGGATATTGGTTGTAGTGACAGCAGGCATGACATTCCGCTGGATGTGGATAACCATGGCTTCCAGCATAAGGCCAAGACTCATAATGTATAGGGTATCCAGCAGGATCCACCTTCATTTGAGGTGGAACAGCTTGAAAGCTAGGGCCATACTGAGGTGCACAGAGCATTTGATTAGTATGCTGAGGCCTGAGGGTAGTAATAATCCATGAATCTGTAGCCAGGATACATCCTCAAAATTGGATTGAGACACAGCAACCTGTCAAATTTTTTTCACCCGTGAAAAGACAGAGAGACCTATCATTACACAATTAAAAGATAATAAAGGAAATAAACTGACAAAAATAACAGAAAATGCAGGAGTAGATAACAAAAAGAAGAGCGAGAAAGGCACAAAATTAGCTAAACAGCTTAAAAAATTTCCAGCTCATTTATACTTGTCAAAAGAATTAGAGTTACAATAAAGGACTTCCACCTCATTTGGTCAGTTACATCTTTGCTAGATTGTTTGGTATGTCTACTGCTAAAAGCAGCTTAGAAAGTCAATTGATTACGTAGCTTGATTATCATATGTCATAGCATAGTTCACTGATGTTATATTTTCTTAAGCTGTATCACCCTATCATAAACTTTTACCTTCCTATATCCTCATGGACCTCATCAACTTCCGTGTATCTGCTATTGCTTTATGTGGCCTATGAGACTTGCATCTTGTGTTTATACCTCTCCTATTCATGACTTGCATCAACCATAATAGAATCAGCTCTGTTCGTTGCATCCTCGTCCTACATCACTTGGTTGTTGGGGTTATTTACAATGAAATTACCGGTCAATGGGTCAAGCGGGTAGGCCTTTCAACTTGTGTCGTGCTTTTGCCTTTCTTAAGCTATCTCATGCATGCATGCAATTTTTTGGAATTTGGTTTCATAGACCTTTTACTTGGACAAATAGACGTTTTTCATGAATTGATTTTATCTTTGAATGCATTGATAAATGTTATGCTAATGCGGCTTAGTTGAATTTGTATGCTAATGCTAACCTTATGAACTCCCTCGTACTCACGCTGACCATAATCCTATCCTTCTACAAACTGATATCCCCTCTACTTTTTTCTTTTCTTTTTTGAAATAATGTGGCTTTCGCACTGTTGAATTTCTTTTCAGATCACTCCGGTGTTTTGAGTTCTCTTTCGCACTCTGTTGGATTTGGTTGTTGCCACTAAGATGCTGCAACCATTTGATGAATTGTTGGATTAAGACAATGTCTTTAGAGGGAAGAGTACGGAGATAAAGTGGCTCTCAGAACACCAACAAAAGAATTCAGTGGAGGGTTCAATTGAATGAATTATAATGTCTTTTCTCTCCTGTTTTGAGGACACATGGATAATAGAAGAGCCATGATTGAAGTTATCACCTGAATGGTTAATATATCATTGTTATATTTACTGTTGAATTCTTTATTTCCTATGAATGCTCAGTCAACAAACGGATAAAATAAAATTTTCTTATGAGAAGAAAATAAATGAAGATGAAGACAACCCCTTGTTCCCCCCAAATTTTGAAAGAAGTAGGGTAGGGTCATTTTATCTAAAATTGTCTTACTTTGGCGCTGAGCTCTCCATGGAAACCTTGAAACTGAGGTGGTGTTTGATAAAACTATGTTAAGATCTAAATAGTTTAGAAATTTGAATAATATAGAGCATCTGTCCAGAATTGTGTCTGAATGAAAAAATGTTGTTTGATAATTAATTTTTTCAAAATGTCTGAATAGCAGTATTTTATCATTTTAACCCTCTGAACAGTTTAAGCAAAACTTGTTTGATAATCAGAAAGATTTGAATAGTATTTTAAATCATGTTTATAATATTTTGATCACAATATGATGAAACAAAATGTATAGAATAAATAACCATGGCATAATTTTTATCCTTGCAACACATTCTCTCTGTTGTGCAAAAAAGTTCAGGTAATTATTATCTAACTAAAGCCACTCGAATGATTTCAATATGGAGATACACAATAATTTGACAAATTGTAACTACCTCAAGTAGATCTGTAAAGAATGTTGAGCAGAAAATCTCAAATAAGTTACAAGCAAATCTTAATCATCAATTAGGTGTAAAATTAGGAATTCAAGTAACACAAATTTGAAAAGCTAAAGAAATTCTAAGATATAGTAATCCACATGATCATCAAAAACAAATAAACATTAGAGATGTTTGTCTCATACATAATCCAGTAAAATATTCTGCACTAATCACAGTTAAAAGCCTTCACGTTTAGATCATCCTACTGAAGATTCAGATCAAAGGTACTACTAACTGGCAGACAAAGCAAAAAGCTAGAATCAACGCTATATCCATAGGGGTTCGATACCATTAAATAGCTCCAACACTCCTTCAAACTATCTTCCTAATATGCACAAAGTTATTCTAATGGTGAACGTTGCATCAACTGCCTCCCAGAACTCTCCTAAGATCAGATTTCTGTTCTGTTGAGAGCCTCGATGGAAATTTGATATCAAACTTGATCCTTAATTCCCTCTTTTCCCAGGTTCTTTTGAGATGGGCATTCCTTCATTGGACATAACCTCCTCATGACCCGGATTCACAACATCTGTGATCGGGATCTTGATATCCCTTCCATCCAAGGTTGTCAATTTGATAGTTTTCCCAATAAGAGCATCCAGTAGGGAGATTCGCTCATGAAGGATTAAGTCATTTCCATGGTTATTTGTTCTAAACCTCCTTTTTTTTGTTTTTGAGTTTCACTGGCTTGTTCAACACCTAAAGTACATAGATTATAAAAGATGTAAATAATAAAGAACAAACATTTAAATAGTTTGAATAATAAAGAACAAATTAGACTTTATAGACTACAACAACTATTTCAAGAAAATACAATCAATAAATATCTGAACCACTAATTTGTTTTAGACATCATTGTTGTGTTGAAACTCTGTGGAGATTTTCTGAGTTCCATAAAATCAAGCCAGAAGAAAAACAAATTTACAGTGATCATCATAAAAAAGTTTGTAATTTGAAGCCTGAAACAAGCAGTAACTCAACTCACTTCAATCAAGTTACTAAACAGAATAATTAGGCAATTAATCATTAACAATTTCACACCAACCAGTACTATTTATGTCCTTAATTAGAAAATAATTGTAGGATATCATAAAGAAAAACAACCCAGATAAATTAACAGAGTGTGTTTAATAATCCATAACAAAACTCCTAATAAAGAAAATTCCAAAAACCCACATCAAATTTCACACAAAAGATCTCAAGAAAAATGAAAAAAAATTAAAATTAAAACCATTAATTTGCTATGAGCAAAAATAGAGGTAATTGGTTGAGATGAAGCAGGCAACCTGAATAATCCACAGATTACATCAATTAAGCAAACAAAAGACTAAGGGTGTAAACGAGTCGAACCGTAGCGAACAGAGAGCTACTCGAATTTGACTTGAAATGATAAATTCGTACTTGAATTCGGCTCGAATTCGAATTATATTTGAAAATTTCTACTCAGATTCGACTCGACTCGAATATTTAGTACTCGAATTCGATCCGACTCAACTTGAATATTTATTCAAACTACTCGCGAGCTTCAAATTCAAGCTCGAATTCGAGTCTCCACATAATAACTAGTTTTATAATAAATATAATTATAAATTGAATTTGTTATTTTACTTAAAAATGAGAAAATATATTTAGTATTACACTTTACAAATATAAAATCACAATTAAAATTAAAAACAAAACAAAATAATAACTAATTATCCTAATTTGATTTGAATTTGTATATATTATAAGAGAATGTATCGAACATCTAATCGAATATGTATTAACCGAGTATGTATCGAATCACAATCAAAAATTCGAGTAGTTTGAATCTTAAACGAGTCGAGTATAACTTTGCTCAGATTCTACTCATATTTTTATTCAAACTATTTTTAATGCTCAGATTTGGATCATATTATTAACGAATCCGAGTCTCGCTCGTATTTTTTCGAGTCGAGGCTGAATCGAGCCCGAACTGTGTTGGCTCGTTTACAGCCTTACAAAAGACCCATGAGGGTCCCTACTAAGCTTGAAGAGAGAGAATTGAGCACTGAACAAAATTAAACTTTAGAGGTCAGAGAGAGAGGGAGAACTGAAAAGTGCGGAGAAAGGGAGATGCTAGAGGGAAAACAGGATTTGGCAGTGTCAAAGAACACAAAACAGAAAATTTTAGATTCAAAGAAATTGCACCTGTAGCTTCAACAAAAACAATGCTCATTTAATTGACCAGCGGAAGGAGCAAAGGAGAAGAGCAGCAGACAGGAGCGGTGGATCGAAGTGTAGAAAACGGGAGAGATCAATAGGGTTCAGATTGTATTGTGGACAAAAGTGGGATTCTATAATATAGCTGAGATTATTTGTCCCAAAAAAACCTAAACTCCGTAAGAGAAAGCTCTGAATGGTTTAAAATTGTTTTTGAATCTTTCGATTAAGAGACTAAATTTTTACCAAACAAGTTTTACCTTTAACGAGTATTATCACATTGAAAATTGAAGGGTACAGCCTAGCTACAAGCTATATAGTATTTCACTAGCATGAAAATGTTAAAAGATATGAAAGATCCTATTGAAAATAATGTACTAAAGATGCAAAAAAGATAACATGCTTTCCAGATTTAACCGATTTGGAATTTGCAAAAACAAGTCGAGCAAAAACATCTTACTTACATAAAAGCCTGAAAATTTTGCGAACTTGATGCCTCATAATGTATATGTATTCAATTCATATTGGTAAACATCATTGTGCATTTCTAGTCCAACAACCAACATTCAAAAAAATAAATAAAATTAGGTAATCCGGTCAATCCACTGAATAGAAGCTAAATTTGCAGGCACAAAGTATACAACCTGAGAAGCAAAATCGACATGAACTTTCATGTTTTCTTCTGTCATTTTTTGGCAATACATAAATTGAAAGTATGAAACTTGCACAATCCAAGCAAAAAGAAAACCAAGTCGCAACATATTTCTCAGACGGTTCTTCTCTAACAGTGGAGCACATACGACATAAGACTGCCATATTTTTCAAGGACTTGAAAGTTCAGTCATGGGGCAATTTTTGCCTACAGCAAGAACTAGTGTTTATTCAAATACATAGTTACATATATACACAAGAGTAAATGCTAACAAACACCAATGTGCTGGCCATATAACTGTGCCTTCATCAAAGCAATAGCAGATTCAAACGAGAAGAATTCTCTGTTTTGAGATAAAGGGATGTTAAAGTAAGTAATTCATCAAAAAGACGGCTTTTAACAACAATAATTTTGTAATATATTAATATATCCACCAAAATACATATTCCCACTTTAAACGATCTACAAGTATGCAACATATTCCTTTCCCAAAAACTTTAAACTATTTAACTGTTGCCATCCAAATTGTAACCAATAAAGAGTGGCATTCAAAAGATTTGGGATACTATGCTGATGATAGTCCTATGCTAACAGTTACCACCACTCTCCCAAATGGTACCATTGAATGAACCGACAACACAGTGTGTATACTAAGGTATTATGCCACTTCGAAAGTCACTACATTAAAGATGATCATATATACAAATGCCCCAAGTACTAATTCATGTTAAGAGAACACTACAAGAAGCAACTGATAATTTACAATTGCCTAATTTCACAACCATACACTAAATGTTACTGCAAGCAGTGTTCATATACTCAGACATAAGTACCGATATGTATGTGAAACCAACTACTAAGCATCCCCCCCCCAACCCCAACCCCAACCCCAACCCCAACCCCAACACTGATATCTAGTGTGGATGTAAGTACCATAAACGAATTACAATACACAATCAATTCAACATTCGCATACAAATTATTTCCTTAGATATAAAACCATAATCAGATTGGCTAACCATAGCTAGAAGCAATTTCCTTCAAGAAACTTTCATACAAGGAAAAAACAAATCAAAACCAATCAAATGTAACTTGAAATAAAAATTGTAAATTTAATGGAATAATAGTGAACTACAATTCAATGAAGTGTTCTAGAATAAGTATTGATTGACAAGACTGATTATTTCTACACAATAATTAAAAAATAGTTTAGCTATTATTATATCAAATTTAACCAAAAGTATATTATGACAATGGAAAGCACTTCATGTAAAGCTAAAATTACAACACAATTAAACCCCAAACAGAAACATACCCAAATAAAACAAGAAAATATAAAACTTCACCAACAATTGGACTGATTATTTTTATCAATATAACAAATTAACTTCAATAGAATCTGACAAATTATTGGATCATATTGCATAAAAAACATAACTTTCAACTGTTATACAGATAAATATCCCCGCACAAACATTACATAGTAACATCTGTATCAATCTACTATTAAAACATAATTATACCTCCAAAAATAAAAACACCAGAGCGAGAGAAATTGAAAAAAAAACCTAGATTTTATCAATATCTTCATCCTCAAACTCAATATAATCATCTCCGGCATTCTCATCCTCCTCATCAATTCCACCGGCGATACCTTCATTAAGCCTCGTGTTCTCCGGCAACTCCCCGTACGCCTTCAGCAGTCTCGCCTCGTCCGGCATGTACTTGAGGATGACGTCAGCCTTATCGTCTTGGTAATCGCGAAGTCCGACGAGGATGATGTCGCCGGCGGCGATCCAGACCTTTTTGTGCATCTTTCCACGGATGTGACAGAGCCTCTTGGTGCCGTCGATACACATGGCTTCGCACCGGCCGTTTCCGAGCATACGCATCACCTGAGCGTATTCTTGGCCGTCTTCTTTGAAGACGAGCTCGCGCTTCTCGTCGTCGGCTTCGTTCTTACCCCTCTTGCGATTCTTCCCTCCCTTTCCCTTGTTCTTCGGCATGGTAGTTTCGAAACCCTAGATGGGACGGTTGTGGTTTGATTTAGATTTTGAGCTGATAATTGAAACCCTAATTGGAGAGACTTCTGCTTCGCTTATCGGATATATATAGATATATGTGTGTGTTTTTAAAAGTCCTGTTCGTTCTTTGGAAGTCGGTTTTAACAAGTCCTGTTGTTTCTTTGTAAGCTAGCGTTGGAGTTCCGAAAGTTTGAGGGATTTTATTTTTGTTGGACGATTGTACCCTTATTATTTTCTGTGATAGTGCGAGTTCATCCTTATTAGTGCGGCTAACGGGCCGAGCTACTGAGGACAAAAATAAATTGAAATTATTCAATTATTTGGCGTATGAGTATCAAATTTCCTAAACTTTTGAAGTAATTCATTTTTTTTAATGTTAATTTATCCTAGGAAGTAGACTAGGGGATCAGTATGATGTTGGGGTTTTTGGAACCCTCAACCTCTATTTATTTGTACTCATTTTAAATTTAGTTTATTTTTAAATAAAATTCACATTAATAATTATTCATTTATAATGCCAAAATCTTCAACTCTAGAGTAGACAATGAATAGGGGGATGTACTAAAAGGCTACATAGTTCCTAACAACATGTTATTACATCCTATGTTTGTCATTTCTCAAACTCTTCCGTCTCCTTAATAATCCAGATTAAAGCTGATTAAGGAAAAGCCTAAATAAACAGCAGCCTATTTCATAACCAACTTGTAAGAAACTACATTTACCTGCTTTAAAAGGGTATGTTACTTTACAAGAAGGACAAATTAGACAATTGTTTTACTAGACTAGCAAGGCACAGGATAAAGGATCAGATGAGGATAATGCAACCATGATTATGGGGACTGCAACTCCATTAAGGAAGCTAAAAACATGCAATATCCACAATTATTTCCTCTATATATTCATCAGCCAGACGGAAATAATAGGAAAACTCATAAATTAATTTACACTTTGCCTCTATCTATCTATTGCAAATCATAAGTTAGCACGTAAATGCAACACTCCAAAAATCTTACAACAGGTTCACTTGAAATAACAGTGGAATACCTCAGAATGTTTGTTTGTTTTGTTCAAGTCGAGGTACAGAAGGTTAGGGGGGTCAAGCAAACAAGAAAAATGAACAGGGCAACAATGAGACAACTAAAGAATTGTCACTGCCGGATCGTAAGCTCAGCTCTGAGATGCAGTATGCCATTGATGAAGTAATGACTGTCATCAGCCAAGAAAGATGTCCATGGTATACCAAATAAGTTGCGGTACCCCACTGCCTTGCCCCCGGTGAAAGTGTAGTTGCCCTTGTATTTGCTGCTATACTCCTCTGATGGCTTAGACCTTGCTGCAAATTCATAGTCAACTGCAAAAGTCACAGACCCTTTTTCCTGCATCCCCAAGAACAGCCCAAAGCAATGGAAAGAGCTCTGTTGATCCATGTTGCAATGTGCAGACAGGAAGAAACCTTGTCCACCCAAGTGGAATGCTTGTGAATAAACCCTCCCAGATGGGAACAAATTTGCACACTCCTCACGCTTCAGATCTAAGTAGACCACACACTGCTGCCTTGGAAGTTCAAACTCAATCACCTTAACAGGCCGATACTTGTAGGCTCGCTCCACAAAACGGCGGTTTACAGAGGGAGATTCTTCTGCAGCCAGGCTCCGCTGCCGATGTGGGGCCTCAGCCTTGAAGAAGAGGGCCTCAAGCACTACTTTTGATGCGAGCTCGTGATCAAAGTCATTGCATGTTAAAACCTTTTTAAGCTTCCGGCAAGTCATGTAAGGGAAACGGATGAAGCGGCCTAGTCGTGAACCCAATAATTCTCGCCGCTCCTCCAGTTTTGGATACTGAGCCCTAGACCATTTCAGTACAAAATCATATACTGCATCCTCAGATGCCACCTGGAGATCATCACTTGACAATATTGCTTCAATCCCAGCAAGAGGCAAGCTCAAAACTTCATCTTGAAACCTGGACAAGTAGGTAATACCTTATTAATAACCATAACCATGTTTAGCTGGTACAGACGGTCAATAAACAACATCATCCACAATATAAAGCCAAAGGTAGCTGAAGCTCAACTGTGCCTTTTCGTTTTGATCAACAATGGCAAACAAATTTTGATGACGGCTAAAATCTTTAGCATTTGTGCCAAGGAACAGAGCTAAATACAATCTAGTAAAATATGACTAAACTGCAAAACTCTACCTCAACTTTGTCAAAATGTGCTAGATTTGGTCATCAGTTTGCATATTTAGCAAAACAATCCCTTGTGATGCATTTAGTAGTGCAAAGCTGTCCTAAATGGGACAATTTTGCACTACTAAATATACCACAAGAGACTGTTTTGCTAAATATGCAAATTGAGGACCAAACCTTGACATTTTGACAAACTCAAGACAGTTTTGCATTTTAGTCGGTGAAGAATGGTGGGAAATACTCTCATGGAGAGTATCTTAAAGAAGGATTGAAGAACTTTATGTTTCATACAATTGAGAGGGAGAGTAGAAGCAATAAGAACTACAGAGACACATTTCTAAAGATAATACAACCTAAATCTACTTCTAGTGTCTTTTACCATTATTCTTTAAAAATTATGCAAAGCCTTACAAAATATATGTTTCATTAACAATTCAGAGGGCGAGTAGAAACAATAAGAACTACAGACACATTTCTAAAGATAATACAGCCTAAATCTTCTTCTAGTGTCTTTTACCAGATTCTTTAAAAATTATGCAAAGCCTTGCAAAATATATTAATGTCTCAAGAAAAGAAAAAAAAGAATAAAAGACAAAAAAAATAGAAGTTCAGTTGGCAACTGAACGAAATAATAATACCAGGGAAAAATAAAATAACACCTGTAGGCCAAAAAGAACAGGTCAAATGTCAAGATAGACCAGTGTGTTAACATGTGTAAATTCTAGATACTAAAAAGGAACTTACTTGGTTATGTCTTTGTAACGTACAGCCAGGAACTGCTTTGCTGCATCTGTTAATGGCTGAACTGCATCAGCCATTAGGACACTAGAAGGAAGCTCAAGGTATAACAATGCAGATTCAGGTGTCATGGGCAAATTCCGCAACAGGCGGCTGCAACACCTCATGCACGAAGCAACCTCAAATTTGTCAGCAGCCATCAGCACATCCAGTAAAGAAGGGGCAGTAGTAACTGTTAAGGTGTTGCTATACATAAAATTCAGGAGCTCCATAAGAGCAGCTTCCTCTGTTCCATTGGGAAAAAAAAGAAAGAAAAGAGGTTATGAGATACTTTTTAGATGACAGTGTTCACTTAGAAATACAACTGATTCACTGGATAAGATGACTTGGTGATTCAATTTAGACCTAGAATGTCTGCAATGACCAGAAACAAACTCATCTAACAAGTCTTTTACCCTTGGTATGACTTTTGATAACAAAGTTCACAGACCGGTCACCATAGAATGCGTTGGTGATACAATTATGACCTGGAATGTGTTCAATTATCACCTCAAACATACTCATTTAGTGCAAGTCTAGTTTCTGTTTAGCATAACATGCAATTGATTCCAAGAGACCAGTCCCAACCCTCCTTAAAAATGAGAAAGAATCCTTCAAACGGAAAATATAAGTTGCGCTACTAAAATATAAGAAATGTTAGACAATAAACCATACCAGAAGCATTGATTCGTAGAGTTACATGTCGCTGCTCTGACTCCCTCATCCCATTTGAGAACAGCTACAAATGTTAAACAGATAGAAAACCATCAATCACGATTCTAAAATGCCTACTAAGAAAATTAACATGAACTTCGAAAAATATAAATAAATTTAACATGTGATGAAATTTACTTTGTAGAAAAATGGACTTTTTGCTGCTAAAATTGGAGAGCTAATATGCAGAGTTTTAACTCTCAAAACTGTAGAACACTCCATGCTCCAATTGGAATCATTGCTATCTGCAGCTTCATCTCCTACAAAAGTAAGAATGCAGCCAACCTATATGAGAAAGACGGTGAGAATTTCTTCCTACAAGCAGATACAGTAAGAGGGTTAGGTAACGTTGTGTATTGTTTACTACACACAGAGTAGAAGGATCTAATCCAAATCTGATCCAGACAATTTTGCAAATAGACAATCCTCACGTCTAGAAAGTAACAAAGATGACTACTATCCCGAAAAAAGAAAAAGAAAAAAGTAAGGCAAATGACAGGAACTCTTATTCCGCATAATATACACTTAAATATTGTGTCCTAGAGAAGAATGAAACCCCTACGAAATTCCTATCACCAGTCATAAATGTTCAGTAAATAAAAATTGTATACCTGTTACACAAAGCACAATAATTAACCATCAACTTAAAGGTCTCTAAATGAAAAATATTCCACTTAAACACACTGCAAGATTACAGCCTGCTCTAATAAAAAAAATTGTTTTATCCTTTTCTCTTTTGCACTGTTTTGTTTTCATGGTTATACAAAACTTCTACCCCATTCTAGGATTTCCAAGCTAAAAAACATTACAACAAGGATATTCTTATTTAGCTAAAAAGAGAATGCATGGATATTCTTATTTAGCTGAAAAGAGAATGCATGGATATTCTTATTTAGCTAAAAGAAGATGCGCAGATATTCCAACAAAGCGTAACTTAAAAAGTTGGATACGAATAGTGATTTGGTTTTTCTTGACCCCTTGTTTTTTCCATGTATTCCTTGGAGAGTAAGAGAGAATAATAAATGAATAAACAGAGCATAAAATTGGGACTAATAATACATAAAATACGAAACAAAATATTACAATTCTACTTGATTTTTTTCCAAGACCTGAATTCGTTTCTTCAATCATTGCAATTGCTTCCTCATCTTCATTTTCACAGCCAAAACCATCTTCAGTATCAGGTTGGTTGCAATTCACTACCTGCTCCTCTTGGCATACAGTGATGTCAACAGCTGTGAATAATAATTGCACGTTAGCATCCATAGACCCCTATTGTTTAGAATTTATAATTAGTACCCAAAGTATGCAAGTTATTGCAACAAGGGAAGCTTTCATCGGAAAACATCCTGAAATAAATAAATTAAGTATTCTGATCTACAATCAGACATGAAACAATTTAGGTAACTACAGTAAAGCATGTTCAAATCATAAACAAAATATTTCAATGCAATTATCTATAATAACACATAAAATAGTTAATGACTATCTCTGAGTAACATAGAGTCTAATCAGTGAAACAAAATATACAATCAACTGATCAAGTTGAGAGCGAGTAAGGTTGCTTCAAAAGCTCATTGTTTGAATTATCTCAATATAACCTCAGCTAAAGCCTTCACCATCATGCAATTCTTGACAATATGACTATGTTGCACCTAGGAATCTATGTTAAATATAGTAGCACCAAATTACCCTCGCCCCATATTGCTGCTACTGATTAATTTTCCAAAAGTTGCCTTTCCACTTTTACACTTTCATATGAAATTCATTTTCAGCCTAAACACTGAGCTGAGTTGAGTTGAAATTAGTTTCAGAAGTCCCAAATTATAATAAACCACATTTCAAAGTTTTTATTTTTTTGCTTCCAATATATTTCCTTATCAGCTAAACTGGCTTATTAGCATACACATCAAAGCTGGAGATATTACCAGAGCTCATGTTGTAATTTCCAACGCAAATATTTCATCGTAGTATTTCTATATGCTTAAAGACTGCACCATCCTAAATCATAACATGATGCTAATAACGTTCATAATATTTAATCCAAACATATACGTGTATATAATTACTGAATATAAAACAACTGACCATTTTCTTTCTTAATATCTTCCTTCCTGCGCTTCCGATGTCTGGCCCAATCGGCGACACTCTGACAACCTTCCCCATCGGAGCGGGTCTCAAGCTCGTCGGCGATAATCTCAATCTGAAGAGTCCGGTCGGAGAAGTTACTATCGTTGAAGGCGAATCCAAAATCACCGTCACGGCCACCGTCCGACGAGAAATCGGAGTCCATCACCGCCGTTCGAGGATCAAACAGATCCAAACTCGAATCCCTCATTTTTCTCTATCTGTCGCTACAAAGAACCGAGAACTATAAAACCCTAGAAATGGGGTCAAACTGTGTGGCTTTATCTAATGGAGAGAATAATTCATTTGGATTGGAGCGTCCGGACAGGATTTAAATAGAAAGGAGGAGAGAGAAAATAATTTAACTACGTTTACATTTTTAGTTAATTTAAGAATAATGCTACATACACGATGTTTGATCATAGCAACTCAAAAATAGTCAAATATTATCGTCCTATTTAAAAATTAACTTAAAAATTCATATTCGCTATTCATAATAGTAATAGATGATCAGTGTCGTTGGTTATTAATAACAATTTTGTTAATATTAGCGGATAATATCGTTAACTACTAAATTGTAACGAACGTGAATTTTTTAATTATAATTTTAATTATTAATTTAAATTTTTATTTTTTATTCATTATCCTATATATATATATACATATGCTTATATTGACGTCAAAATCTTTCTATATATAGCAAAAGTGCAAAATTACTTTCTTTATTTGTTTCTATTTCTTTTTATGAATTTTTATATTAGCTAAATTATAAAAATGGACATGTCCTTGTATGGTTAATGAAAAAATAGTTGATGATTCAAAATGATAATTTTAAGTTCCATCTAACATTAGTTATCCATCCAACTTGTAATATTAAATTTTCTTTTAGAAATAAGAATTTGATGAATGTGATTACATTGATATTCAAATTAGTTTAAATAAATTGAGGTTTGCTAGGCAACTCGTATTTGATTAATATGAAAATGAGTCTAGTCGAGTTTAAAAAGAGTTTTGATTTGGTAGTTAAGCTCGACTTGAGTAATAATAAAAAAGTAATTTATAAATTTGAGCTAAATTAAGTCAAATTTTAAATGAAACTTGTTAGGCTAAATACAATTAAGCCAACAATTTACCATGGGTTTACTGAGTTTCATTCACTAACACACTCGAGTCAAACAGGTTTTTAGATACGTTTAATCTAGTTTAACGGTGTCCCATTCAAACATATTTACATTCTTAATCTAAAAAAAGATAATAAAAAAAATAAATAAGTTCACTATTTGACCTTATTTTATCTTTTGGCTAAACTAATTAATTAAAACATTCATAGGTTAGTTAGATATCCAAGAAATAGTCGTATTCATGCAACTTATACACCATATAAAATCCTAATGACAATACAAAGATGGTCAACAATTGGCTACAATTTTGTCAATGATTGGCTGCTAGATTGATGATTTTATTACTTTTGCAACCAACATAAACATTTTTAAATAAAATAATAAATTATGATTTGACCACCAAGTTTGAATTGGTCAGCCACCATGGAGGTTAAAAGAAATTGCAAAATTAAAGTCAATAGAAAATAGTAGCAGCTAGTTTCAAATTATATTAAACAAGTGCTTGGTGCAAACAGACCAAATCATATCCTCCCCACTTACAATTCAAATATGGCACCCTAAAACTAAAAAGACAAAAAAAATACAAGGAAATTCTTTTTTTGTTAGACATGAAGGGGAAGAAAGGTATACGCATAAATCACTTCCTCCGTAGTTTTTTGTGGTTGATATGTAAGAACAAGGAATAATCTCCTTATCGTCTACTCTTCCTTTCATTGTCTTTCTATTTGCTTCATATGGCAGCAGATGTTTAAACGATATCCAAAAGAAGTACCTTTATGGTTGCTAGCACTTGCGATTTGGTACTTTCAGGCAGGCTCATAAAGACCCAACATGTGCCCATCAACACACCGCATGGCTGCAACCTGCCAAATACCACCAAATAATATGAGAAATCCTCAGACTTACGAAATACTAGCATAATAATATGTAAACATGAGTATATGTTTTGTACATTTTCTAAAATCAGATACTTGTTTAAACTTTAAACCGGAAGTCTTGTTGTTCTAAGAACATTCACAGGTAAATCAGCTAAAAAGTAAAGCAGAAAAAGAAAACTACTATTGAAAGTGGTAAAGAGTTTGATGTGGCAACTTCTAGAATTGCTCAAAATGAATTATAAAAAGATAAATTATACACATGCATGAATTGCATCTATACCTTTCCATGGATCTCGTATTTGATAGGACCATCCAGCTCTGCACCTAAAGCCATTAGTTTTGTTATTGTATGGTTAATGTCCGGGACTGTAAAGGATAAGAGTGATGAATATTCCTTCTGCACGAGCTTATCCCTGTAATTCGGCAATATTTATTTACTGATAGTAAAATACAGGAACATTTTTCAGTTAAATTGATAGTAGGGGAGAAAGCCAAGAATTCACTTCCAAGTATGAGTAAAATGCTAACATATGATTTCTATGCCAAACTTGGAACACTACCATTTAGTATTATGAATGAAACGTCAAGTATTTTTAACAAGCTTCATAAGATATTTCTCGTTAACCGGCTTCTACTTCTTGAAGCAAAATCTTTGGGACAACAAGGCTGATTTACTAAGAACATTCCAGAAGTATGCGTCCATCCAAGTGTGGGATTGCACTCTCCTATTTCTTAAAAACATATGGAAACCACTGTCATACTTACTTATAGAACAATAATTTAGACACCGGGAACGATATTGCACTATAAGCCTCGCAAGGATACAATGGCAATGCCTCTTTTCAATACTCCATACATTTTTCAAAGCACAACCACCTCTGTCAATGAGTACAAGTAATAATGATCCCCTTAACAACTTTCCAGCCTGTATGTTATGAGACTGAATGATTTTCATAAGAACATTCAACAACAAACAATCTCTACATTGATGATAAAAATATTCTTGTTATGGATCGTAGAAATTCCATGACTACCTTCATCCAGATTCTAAAACTCCTTTAAACAAGCAATCATCCCATATACTCCCATTGTTCCACAAAAGAGTCCCATTTGCAAATTTTTTGGTTCCACAAAAAAGGGTACTATTTCAGTTGATTGTAGTATAAAGTGACACAATGTCCTCAACCTTACTATCGCAATTTCATCATCATGCCACTACTACTAATCCAACACCAACTAGTTTTAGGGATAAATATGTAATGAAAATATATTCTTAATATTTGAAAAAATTTCAAGTGGGACTCTTTTTGTGAAACTGAGGTATTGGAGGGAGTATTATTGATCTCTGAAACCTAAATTCACATATCTTCCAAATTCACACACAATAGTCTGCAAGGAGTGAGAAAAAGACCACTAATTACCAGCACCAGAACCAGCACCTGCACCTCAACATAACCAACTAAAAGAAAAACAGTAATACCAACCAAGCAGATTCACTAGCCTGAGCAACTACCATATTGCATAAATAAATAAATAAAAAGATGGGAGCTTTAAGCTACCCAAATAAAATCAAAATCACTGTTACCATTGGTTATTAAGCCCTTGAAATGCACAACTATAGGCCCCCATTTGAGGCACAAAAAAATAGTTGAAATTAAAATGCCTAATTACTCATAAAACCAATTCGAAAATAAAATTACATACTGGGTACTAGTTATACCAACAGATTATGTTGGTGGAAAGATTTTAGTCCATAATTAGAAAGGATAGTGAGAATTACTGTCGATCAAGCATTAATCTTTTACTTTACCAAATTCGAAACTAAAATAACAATCATTTCCAACAAATTCTACCATTACTAAATAATTAGTAAAAACAAAAAAAATTAGAAGAAATGTTAATTGGGTATGGAAAGAGTTAAAGAATGAGCAAAACCCACCTGGGGGAGTGCAAGAGAGCGAGCTTGAGAGGGCCGGATTGGAGTTCAGCCCAACGGAGAGTGCAAACATTTATGCTGAAATCCAAACCCTCGGAGTAGAATTTGGCGGCTTTGGGCACGTCTTTGTGCAGTTGCAGGATCCACCTGAATGATGGTGATGCCATTTCTTCTTCTTCTTCCTCACATTTCTCTCTCCTCGAAAGTGGACGGCGTATTTACTGGTTTATCCGTACGACGTCGTTCTTGCTGCGGGGACCTGTTTGACGTCGTTCATCAATAATACATCGAAAAAGATTTGTTTGTTTGTGGTTGCGTTTCAAACGTATATACATAACAATAATTCTACGGCGACATTGGTTTGGGGACCGGGTTTGCGACCGGCTGATGTGGCTGTGCCACATGAAAGAGAGAGAAAAAAATTTAGCTTACTCATCACCAAACCTTTTCTCTCTAATAAACACTCTAACACACCGAATAAACACTCTAGTAAAAACTTCTCTCTCTCAAACACCGGAACAAACATTCTCTCTCTCGTAATTCCCTGATGCTCTCTATCATGCTTCCTGATGCCATGTTGTCTTTCTACAAAAATAACAAATAAACAAAAATCTCTAACTGCAAAAATAATATCAGCTTATCAGCTTTTCAGCAAATGAAGATTCATAAGCAAATGAAGAATGCCTATTAATTTCATAAAGCAAATGTTAAGGTATTCCTGTTCGTTCAAAGACTTGACTGAAATTAGGAGGTTATCTCATCATGCCCAAAGGCATTCAAAGTGTTACTGAATGAACCAACCAAATAGGCTAAACCACTGGTTTGTCACATGCAGATAAATAGATAGATAGTTAGTACTTTTGTTTTGTTATGGAATGAGTAAATATCACTGAAACTGATGCTAGCCATATCTATTCTTATAATCCAACATTCCCAATATATAACAGTAGATTTTTCAAGTCCAGCCAGTTACCTCAGTTTCAAGTCCAGCCAGTTACACTCCTAACATCCGAGTATAGTGTTTGCACAGCATAGCAACATTTTTAGATTTTGAAAGAAAAAATGAAATAGAAAGTTTACAACTTTAAACTTAATTACCGAGTGCAGAAGCTATATACCCAATAAAGGATGATTGACTTCACTAAAAATTTATAACACCACTGACTTCATTTTTTCTTTCAAAATCTAAAAATGCTGCTTTTGTCCTTCACTTTAATACTACTACATATATAATATGCTCCACATGAATCTACAAACAAATCATTAATACTGTTATAGTGCACAACATCTTTGCAATGCTAAAATTTGAGGAAAATTAGTTTTAAAGCACTTGAACATCTTTGAGACAATTTATCAAACACCACAAGTGCACAACTTAATGTGAGGAACGTAGAGAGAGTGAGTTATGCAAAGTGAGTTTGTGAAAATCTGAAAATCACGCCTCTCATCTAGTTCCATAACAAAAGGTACACCAAAACAAGAATTTCCACAAATTTACAAGCGGAAAGAATCTATCACACCCGGATTTTCTAAATCTAATTTTTTTAGGGTTTTGGGAATTTGGTATTCTAAATCTGGGGAGACAAGGTAAATCTGAGAGACTAATAGTATGCATACCTTAAAGGCTGCTAGAAGAGAGAAGGAAGGGAGCAGCGGCTGAGGCGAAGCACTGGAGCAGTGAAGCAGCGTTTGGCAAAGAGAGAAGAGAAGGAAGTGTTTGCAAAGAGAGAAGGCGTGATATGGCTCTCAGACAAAGTTTTTTTTTTTTTTTAATCATATATCCATAGCTGATGTGGCTGTGCCACATCAGCCGGTCGCCAAACATGTCACAAAACCCCGGTCGCCCCAGACTTATTGGTATACATATACATAATACATAGAGTTCTTCTATGCTGACCGGGTCTTGGCGACCGGTCCAGCGACCGGGAATTTTTTATTTTTTTTTTTTAAAATGTCTCTCAAATAATTTATAAGATTTATTGGAACTGAAATTTTTACAGAATAAAATATTTTAGATGTCATTTGGATACATGTAAAAAATATGCCTGTACAGTCTGTACACATATTTTTTACATGTATCCAAATGACATCCAAAACACTTTATTCTATAAAAAATTTAGTTTCAAAAAATCTTATAAATTATTTGAGAGATATTTAAAAATAAAATAAAATTGGACCGGTCCCCAAGACCGGTCGCCGAGCAATGTCCCCCTAGACTTTTTCTAATACATATTTGACTCAAGGCTATTGGGAGGTTTTTACTACGGCCCAACTAGAAAATGCCCCGATAACAATAAAGGCCCAAAATTTTGAAACTCTCTCTACACATGGGGAACTCTTAATATGGTCAGGGCTTTAAACCCCAACTTCAATTGGTTATGTGTTGCCTAGTTGGATCACTAGCCCACTTACAATATTTTTTTTATTTGCCCTTTTTAAAATAAATCTATTCACTTTCATTTTGTGCTTTTGTTGCTTGCTCATTGGAGAATTGTTGATAAAAGATTAATTTATTCATTAAGATATACTATGTGTTAGACAAGTGTAGTAGGTAAAGGTGTAAACGAGTCAAACTGGAGCGAACAGATAGCTACTCGAATTCGACTCAAAATAATAAATTCGTACTCGAATTCAGCTCGTATTCGAATTGTATTTGAAAAATTCTACTTAGATTCGACTCGACTCGAATATTTATTACTCGAATTCGATCCGACTCGACTCGAATATTTATTCAAACTACTCGCGAGCTTCAAATTCAAGCTCGAAACTCCACATAATAACTAGTTTTATAATAAATATAATTATAAATTGAATTTGTTATTTTACTTAAAAATGAGAAAATATATTTATTATTACACTTTACAAATATAAAATCACAATTAAAATTAAAAACAAAACAAAATAATAACTAATTTTCCTAATTTGATTTAAATTTGTATATATTATAAGAGAATATATCGAACATCTAATCGAATATGTATTAACCGAGTATGTATCGAATCACAATAAAAAATTCAAGTAGTTTGAATATTAAACGAGTCGAGTATAACCTTGCTCAGATTCTACTCATATTTTTATTCGAATTATTTTTAATGCTCAGATTTGGATCATATTATTAACGAATCCGAGTCGAGCTCGTATTTTTTTGAGTCGAGCTCGAACTGTGTTGGCTCATTTACAATTTTAATAGGATCACGATGAGCTAATTAGAGGGAGCTTGAGACTTAAAATACAACAAATGAGATTAAAAGCATTCTTACTTTTTAAACCGACAAATAATTTGAGGGGAGGTAATTATCCCAATTTTTAATCATTTGAATTCTAGCCGTTGATGGTGAGGCCCACCACATACATGGCAAATAACGATAGTGGTTAGTACGAAGTTAACTTTGATCAATTGATCCACGCAGATCGGGATGTGATCTTTCTCTGCGTGTCAGCATTGTATTGATCAACTTACCATAAAGTTAAATTCATAGTAACCGAATCCTTTAATATTGTTTAGTGAATTGAACTACTGTGGACTGTGGTTTAATTAGAATAATTAAACAACAAAGGATTAATAAAATGATGATAAAGACCCTTTGATTAATTAATTCAGCATCTTATATTCAATACAAATTAATAAAATGAAAATGAAATCTCAAAGACACAAGCCTCACCAAACGCAATCTGTCAAGATTTTCAGCTACCAAATCATAAATTGATATGAAAAAATACGACAAATATCCTTGAAAGGCATAGCTTTTATAATATTAGGCTAATTACCTAAATTATTGGTTTAAGGGACAGTTTTTTATACTTCTCCAAGAAGTGAAAAGTAGCTCAAGTCCCTATTGGTGCATTCTTTATTCATTTAAGTAGGGTTTTGACAATGAAAGAAAACTACCCAATAAATTTAATATGATCAATGTTACTTGTAAATTCAATATATTGAATTTCATTATATTTAACTAACTTGTAATCTTGGCGATAAATTAAGTCGAAGTCAAAATTTTAATTCTAATAAAGTAGACGCTCATTTTTGGACGTATCATATATACATGTTTGTAACATGCTTGGGAAAATATGAACAAGAAAGGCGATGCAAAAGAAAAGTAAGCATAAGAGTAGGATTGAGAAGTAGACAGGAGAGAGAATTTCTTGTGTTTTTGTTTTGTTTATTTCTATGAGTAAAATCTCAATTGAATCTGTAGGACTGTAAGGTATCAAGCAGACAAGTTCAGAAAGAAATTCCTTTCTTTGTTTGAGGGAAGAGAACAACTTCTCCTTTCATACTTTCTTCATCCCCTATAATTCTTTTCAAAAATAAATAAAATAAAATAATAAAAAATCATAGGCATATGGACAACCAGTTGGAAACATAAGAAGTTTGGCACACTTGTGCCATAAAGAACTCTAAACAAATAGCTCAGACTAATCCCATTCACACTGATATGGGTAATATAACCTATTTTTCTTAATTTGTCACCAACATACATTCCAAAATACAAGATAATGCAGAATCCCTTGAGCAATGGATCAGTGTATTATTCTCACTTATGAACAGAATATGCAAGGATCAAGATAAGTTTCACCTCCATCATCTTGCATCAGTTGGAAAAACTGAGGCACTAACAACAGTTTATATGACAAAAAGATGCACATTCAAAATACCAACATGTCGCTGTCTCTCAATAGTATCTCTTAGACCACTATAAGCTCGCCCAAAAAGTTATGACTGAAGGTACTATTGCTAGTTAGTTTGGTTCTTACATACATATTAAAGTATCTCACATTCTCACATGCTACGATGTGGAACTAGGGTGTTAGAATAACTGCCCAAAGGGGATCATTCCCACGTGACTGATCATTCCCTTGAATGTCAGCTTGATCATAGTTGTGGTCCATGCTTAATGAAATACAACTAATGATGTTCTAGTTCTACTCAATATGATAAGAAAAGGACCAAAAGAGGGTGTTATAATATATGAAGTCACCAGCATGGAAGCCCATCTTGAAATTTTTGACAATGGGGTTGTGAAGGACATAGTCCTTGTCTACAGAAAGATAAAGCAAACATATCTCCAGATTTGGACATGTAACATGGAAGGATTGCTCGATCAAGAAAAAGGAATAGGAAATACACCATCTCCAAGAATTTCCCTCTTATTTGAAAGAGACATCTCGACCTTGGGAAATTACAAGTATCCAATGAGGAATAGACATTACAGAACAAATTAAAAATGGGACCTCAACCTTCATACATACACATCAAGAAATTGACAAAACTGAAATCTGTAATGAGAAAAACAAGAATGAGATTATACGAACATTACTGCATTTGATCCAATAACAGGAACAAGTAAAAACTTTCAAGCCTTTGGGATTTGTAGAAACTGGCAAGTAGCAGTGACAACCAACCCCAAACATTAAGAAGGAAATAATAACAAACAAAAAAATGTAAATTGATACGGAATCCAGTCGATCATGCTATATGGTGTCAAAGTTGCATTCACTGAAATAACATTAGCAAAAGAATAACTTTTCTCATTTCATGAATGAGCAGCCTCATTTAGCTGATACATTTTCTATAAACCCTTCAGACAATTCATAGAGAGTAAATATAAAGGCCAAAACCAAAAGGGAAAAGAGTGGGGAGAGATAAAAAAAGCATGAACTCGCGACAAGATTGTCGATGCCACCACTTATTATGCAACAAGCAATGGAAACTAGGGGACAATTTCGAGTCTAGGCTCGAAGCTAAATCCAGTAAAGAGCTGAAGCGGGAACCTCTTTGTAACAGGGCATTTCTGAGACCACTTCCATTGTTTCTGGTTTAAGTCGAAGACAAGAAGAGCAGGAGCTCCATAGCTCTGGATGTATATGAGGTCATCTGTGCCACCGCTAGCAAAAACATCATCGAACTCTCCAAACCCTTGAAAAAACTTGTGCGGCATTCGGGCAATCTCTTGCCACTCCTTGCCCTTCAGAACCCAAATTCCAATGCCCTTAATAATGCCAGGTCGATCTTGTTTACCTATCCCTCCCACCATTACCAATTTCTCCTGTAGGTTCATCAGACGGCCACAAGTAAGAGGACATGGCATTGGGATAAAACTCCTCACCAACAAACCATGGGACAGTCGGCCTGAGAGGTTATAAGTGATTAGTCCATGACGGCTCTCTGGCATGCCACCCCCAGTAGAGTAAATCAAGAAGAACAAAACCCCGTCGCAGATCACACTCTCATCGCCACCTCTCCAACCAGTCAAAACCTCTGCCAAAGGGGTCACCCACATCATAGTTTCAGATTCATAAATATGAATCGAAAGTTCCCACTGAAAAAAATTCCCCGGGACTTGCTTAGATTTCACAACTGACACATTGTAAAAACGGGATGTCTGGTTCACTGAGATCGCCAATGCACTGTAATCAGAAAATTTCAAACCCGGAGGCTCCTCAAGCCTCCTGCAGTGTCTGGTGATTGGGTTACATACATATAGTTCACTTCTACTTTCATTGTCCATGAAGCAAACTAAGCCACATGAAGAAGCAATAATCCAACTGGATGTCTCAATGCAGGGGAGTTCAATGCCATACCACTTCCGAAGGATGGGATCATAGGCATAACCAATAGGTTCATCAGAGCTTGTAAACATATAATACCAAGGTTTTTGGGACAGAGCATGTGTAAAGTTCCACAAAAACCTTCTTGAACTTACTATTTCATTCCATCTTTTACACACACAACCCACCCTAAAGATGCTTGCGATGGGGAGATAAGCTAGAATTCGTTCTAACAAGTCATCAGGCAAGATTAAATCCACCGAAACTGCAGAAACTTCTTTACTACCTTCATCACTAAGCTCGGAAAATGAATCAAACTCACCAACATCTCTTATAATGTCATCAAGGGAATGACTAACCCATGATGTTTCCCCTTCCATGATGAAGAAACAAAAGAAAACCTGAACATAGATAAATCAAACAAAGATTACACAGGCAATAATACACAGAGTCCTCTCAAGAAATAAGAAGAACATCTGAGAATGGATTACCAGAAGTTCTAAATCATGAGCGAATATCAGATCTAAGGCCAAATAGATCTAACTCAGTCCACCTGGAAAAATATATGCAATTAAAATTTTAAAAGTATGTTACTACATATTTAAAGATAGAGAGCATAAGATGATATAATATACTTGGCTATAAAAGGGGCCTAATATCACATGATATTATTAAAACAAACATTCCAATATTAGATCAAGATTTTGTACTCCAAAAATTGAAGTTTCATAAGAATTTACTTTTAAAGAACTAAATATATAATATTACTTCCACAAAGCTATTTAAATGTATATTTATAGATGGATGAACAAAGATCAATAAAAATATATGAATTTCAAGGCAAATACACTGTATGTGCGGCTGAATATCAAGGTGATGGTAGTCTGGTAATTAAGGAGACTAAGCAACCACACAGAGCACTTTAAAGAATACATATCACATTCTAGTACCTTAAAAACAAAAGAGGAAAATGCAAATCACTTGTTTACAAATTACAACCATACTAGGAAAAGAGATAATTTTATTTATTTATTTATTTTGCTAAATAAAAGAGAGAATATTTAAAAGAGGACAACACCAAAATGATATGGAAAAACAATGTTTTTCCACTAGATTCATACCACAATGAGAATTTGCCGTAAATACCAAACAGAACTAATGTATTTTCCAAACGAAACAAACACTTCCTTATTTGTACACATCAAACCCTAACATATGGGTTTAAGAGGGCAAAATCAAAAGAGAATGTTAGGTGGAAAATTAGACCCATTAGAGCCACCAATCAAACATCAAAAGCCAACCCACAAACTAAAACTAATACCAAGAAACGGCACAAATTGAAACACAAACACAACAAAACAAAAATCACCAGGAATTATTTTCACAAAGAAAATAGCTTAAAGGAACTAAACAAATCAAGATTATACCTTTATGCATACAGAGCTTTGTGCAATCAATCTAAGACTCTTCCCTAATGAACTGACCAAATGGGTCTTGTTTGATTGCTCAAAAACCTCAAGACATTTAGCTGGAAAATGGAGGATAAAAGTGAAATGAACTATTTTGGAGAGTTTCAACAATAAAAGAGAGGGAGATATGAGATGGGTTTTCTACATTTAACAGATAGACATGCCTATGAAGAATGAGAGGTTTTTGGTCTTTTCTTTGTTTATTTTCTTTTCATACTTTCAATATGAACAAAAAATGACAGGCCTCGGAATGAAAACTGATAAATGGGGACGGAGGGAGAGAGAGAGAGAATGGGAAGGAATTGAGGTGTTTATAAAGGAAGGAAAGGGGGTAGAAAAAGTAAAACATTGGGATTTCGGACACTCAAATGGGAAATAATGCAATTCATTAACCCCTTCCATATTTTTGACTCTTTTATTGCTTTTTTCCTCCATTTCTTTCTGTTTTTTTTTGAATTAAAATTTCCACTATTACATATTTCTCCTAATATACATTTAATGACAGAAATATTATTTATATTAACCATACTAGATACTAGCCACATAATTATTCAGGACGAATTTTATTGTGTCGCTAAAATATATATTAGAGAAATTTGGTGAAAATTTAATGAGAGGGAACTAATCCATTTTTATTTATTTTCAATTGCTTTTTTCTTTTCCTTCGTCCATCTTCTTTCTTGTTTATATTTTAGCTTTTTCAACCTTTTTTGAGGTAGTATATACTTGGCCAACACTAAACTCTACGAGGTGTCTCCAAATGCCTAGATGGGGCAATCTTCTTTACTTTGTTCATTGGATTGCTTTTGGGTCCATTTCTTTGTAACTTTGTTTGTAAAAGCCACTACGGCCAATAAGCCTGCTTTACCCAACTAATGGCTCACAGTTATCATATGTTATAGATATTAAATATAATTTCTTTTCGATTTCAAGAACTATTTTTTTTAAATTTATCCACAACCAGTTCATTCTTATATTTTTTTCTACACGTTCCTCGATCAATTTATTATGAAATTAATTACATGGTAATCGGATCGGTGATGGTGATGGGTTATTGGGTAGCAGTTAAAGTGATAAAACTCTAATGATGAACTTTAGCTATATGCACGCAATTCAATTCCCAGACAAAGTGTAAGTGTAGCCCATAGACCTCTTGCCAAAGCGACCAATGCATTCAATGCTGAAGTGCAAGGCTTGGTTGCCTCAGAAATTGCCCCACAGTTGGTGAACCAACTAAGATGTGGAATTGTGTACTGCTCCTCCTATACCCTGTCTATGTCCCAAAGTACAGGATAACCAGTGTTTTCTGTCTTAAATTGCTTGTCCCTCTTTCAAATTTTGCTATAGGAGTTGTAAACATGGGGATATTTGAAAAACATTTCTTTTCATCTCAGTTTTTGCTAGGCCAATTTGGTGAAACTTGTTTGCTTTTTCTTTTTCTTTTTCTCTGCTTTTTTCTTGTTAATTGCCAACTAACACATGTGAAGTCACATTCTCATATGAATTCAAGAGATGCATGCATGCATATGATGAGTTCCAAATACATATAAGATTAGTTGTCTTTGTTTTGTTTGTTTTTTTATATTTTCGACATTGTGATTAAGCTTTCCAACTAACTCTAATTTTACTAGTGAGAAGCTCATAACCATTAACCAATGATTCAAAATGGCTCCAACCAATCGCTAAAGTTGTTTAATAAGATGACATAATATGTTTATTTTAAGAGTAAATTAACATATTTTTAATAATCTTGCAGGAGATCTTATGTCGACGCAATCCGATTTTGCCTTTTCTTCTCCTCATTTTGTTTAATGAGGTGGAAAGAAGCCTCCATGAGATTAAAAAAAAACAAGTTATATTTGCTATCAAATGCTAATGTCAAAAATACAACCACATTGGAATATAAATAGTACTACTATATATTAATTTACATTTCACTTATGAATAAAACAAACACAAGACAATACAAAATATTTTTTCTTTTTGTAATCAATTAAAAACAGAGGTCCATGGGACCTTAATCAAAAAGTGTAATGTAACTAAAAGAGAAGTGAAAAGGAGTAGGTAGTGGTAACCCCACCATCAGTTTGCAACCCTTCTTTCCAGCCAAGCCAAATGCATATTGTGCACATTAAGTAATGACTCATGTCTCACTTGAAATACTTTTAATAGATATTTGCCTCTCAAGCAACTATCAAAATGCATATGTATTTTGATTTGTCTTGTTATGTTCAGTGTGTGGGGTGGAAAACCTACCAAATACTCCACATTTCAAACATCAACTCATTGAGTAAGAGAGAAGAATAGAGGTGGTAAGTGTTGCAATGCAAACATTGAAAGCAATATCTTAACCACAAATCCATTAATTTATTTTATTGTACATCGACAAGACAACAAGACGGGAGAGAGAACCAAAAATTAGAATAACTCTACGTGACATTGAACATGTATTTTTTATAACTTCAATCGTGACAATTACAATCACAGTGAATTTGAGTACGTATAACAAAAATCATCGACTCGAGTAGAGGCGGAACTAGGGCGAAAGGGGTCAATTGACCTTGGTATATATCTTACTATATATATACGAATATAGAGACAGGACATGCAGAAAAGTTCAATACAATTATAAGAGATAAGTAATGAACCTTCACCATCTTCATCCATGGCATCTGCCTCATCTTCCGATGATGTCCAGCCAGAGCACCGAGAATTATTTCTACTAGAAGACGTTACATCATTCAACGCAAAAAATATTTCTACCGGGGAAAGACATAATTATAAATGTGTCCGCCCTTAATTTTTGTAATGTATGGTGGAGATGTTATTTGCCCATTTTTCATTCATATCAAATACATGGTATGGATATATATGTGGATGTGTGTATATTAATTAAGAGTCAAGAATCTTAAATTTCATTTCATTATCCATTTCACTGAAGCTCATTTTTTTTAGCGGAGTTCCGGATCGGCGTGACGGTTCGGTCAATATACAACCATCGTCTATACTTTTAGTGACACTATATGTTGTCCGTCGCTAAAAGTATGAGCGACTGATTCTCTACGACCGAACCGTCACGTCCATCGCTAAAGGAAGGGTGAGCTCGGGTGAGTTGGATAAAGGGTGAACTTAGGATCCAAACCGTATTAATTAATTCATTCCCTCTAAGCAATCAGGTTACATGTGTGTTACATGTGTGATGACCAAAGTATATCCATTATGTCTCGTAAAGATTATCACTTTTGAATTTTATTTTTATGTCATAATTAATTTTTTAGAAAATAACTATAAATGTTCATATCTTCCTCTCACAACATTGATACTAGTATTTTTTTTTTTTTAAGAGAAAATTAATTACTGTATTTCAAGTCACTTTTTATTTTGTTTTAAGACAAAAATAAAATTTAAAAGTGACTCTTTGCTAGACATCGTGAGTCCGTGAGTATATCATTTTTGTGAGACAATTTATGAAATTATAATCTTTTGATTTGCTTACGAATCATACCTTGCAAAATGGGAACACAAGAAACTCTGTTTTTTGTTTGCACGTGAAAATCATATTGTAAATTTTGTTCTCTTGTTGGATAATGTGAGTTTTGTGTCAGGAATTAAACATGAGTCTTTTGCAACATAATGGAGAGGATACGACCAGTTGTGGGTATGAAAGACATTGTTGTTACTATTTGTTTATTTATCTTTAAGACGTTGGTATTAGTATCGTTGTTATTGTCGTCTTTGGTTGCAGCCATTGTAACTCGTATTGCTACCGTCATGATTTTACAAATATATTTTGACCCTCCTCTCAAAAGTTTCTGGTTCCCTTTGCCGAGAATTATGGGATAAATCTTTTTGAATCTTAAAATGTGCAAAATGTCTATATTTTCATGGTTTCATAGTATGTTTGGATGTCAGAGTAATCAACAAAGATATTTGCAGGCCATAGATGGTTGAATTAGACTTTAGTGGGATGGATGGATGGATCTTGTAGATTCACCACATCTCAAAGATTTGATACATGTGTAGGCAGTAAATGAGGTTTGTTTGGTTAAAATATCTAATTGAAAGACCAAAGGAAAGAAGTCAGAGCTATGGCCATGTGAGGCAAATATAAGAAGCTTAATGTCTAGTCTTTCTCTTCAAAAAAGATTATGATCTAGAAGGATTTTTTATTTTACTTTTGGTAATTTTTAGGAAATTTATGTCTTTAAAAAGTCTTATTCAAAATAGGCTTTTTATTTTATTTTTTCATTTTAACTAGTTGGTGAACTAACCAAATGATTTGTTGGAAATATGGAATGAAGGAGATGAAACTAATGTTAATTTTGAGCCAACAAAAAATTCACATATTTATCTATAATGAGAGTATATGGTTTGCTTTGCTCTGCACTGATCTTTTTCTACTAAGATTAAATTAGTGTAATTTAAAAATAATATTATTTCTATCGTCCAATACAAGAATAAATAATTTAGATTAGAATTAAAAAAATACACGCACGCTGTACAATACAATAATACAGAAATGTCGCTGATAATAATAGTATGTCCGCTATTATTAGTAGCGAATGTAATCCGTCGTCCGTTATTAATAATATCGGACGTGATTTTTTAAATTTTAATCTCAATTGTTGATTTTTATATTAAATATTAATAATAGAATTTATCCATTTTTAATCGATAACAAGTACATGTTGTAGATCATTAAAAATAATGATATATTTGATTTATTTTGTAAGATCCGATTAATTTGTTAGCC
The DNA here is from genome assembly GCA_020205605.1 of Panax ginseng. Lineage (NCBI taxonomy): Eukaryota > Viridiplantae > Streptophyta > Magnoliopsida > Apiales > Araliaceae > Panax > Panax ginseng. The sequence goes on along the minus strand of CM035142.1, from coordinate 104,130,607 downwards.
GATTAAATAATCCTTCATATCTTGGACTATCTACGGGATATTTAAAGGAAGGGGGTTAGGGGAGATGATGAGTATTTTACAAGATTACCCCATGTAAATTGTAATGCTCCAATCATCATTTTCACTAGATAACTTTCAAAGTCATATTTACATTAATAAAAAAATAATGCTACTTGTTGTTACCTTTTCCATGGATTTGGATTCTCTCCGTTACATCTCTTTTCTAATTTCATTCAATACATCATATTTTTATAATTAGTATACATAATATAATTAAAATCGATAATGATCAACTAATTTATTATTTTAAATAGCATAATTATTTTAAAAATAAAAATAATATAATATTTTTCACTATTTGATGAATGTGTAGATTTTTCATCAAAATTTTAATGGATGCCAAATTCTTTTAAACTTTTAATAGTGAAAATATTTTTATGATTCTAATTTTTATAAAATTGATCTTAATATCATCGAATATCTAAACATATTTTAATCATTACTAATAAAATTATTTAGATCAAATAATTTGTGTGTTGGAAAAAAAAATTATATATATATAGAGAGAGAGAAAAGCGAGGATCAAGAAAGATAAGTCTTAAATAACATAATTCCTTAAATAGATAATTCCTTAAAAACGACGTCGCTTTTGGAGTGACTACGAGTGACATTTTTATAAATAAAAGAAAAATAAGTGGGACCACTCTCTTTTAAGCCACTCCAAAACGGCGTCGTTTTAAGGAATTATGCTATTTAAGGAATTATGTTATTTAAAATTTATGCTCTTGATCCTTGCTATATATATATATATATATAGCCAAGCCCCTTCTCAGTCACAAAGGTACATACATTGTGACGCCCCCAAAATTAGGTATGCATCACCCATCTTGAGTCGCCAGATACATGATACAAAATTCAAATACAACTTACTAATACAACTGTCGTGTACAATACGACAAAACATAACTGTGAGTTTGAATACAATTATTGTCTACTAGAGATTATACAAACTCAAAAGGAGTCCTCATTACAATTATTAACACACTATTTCACAGAATAGTGAGGACTACTAATGTTATCCTCCTGACCGTCACTCCGCTTCTCGATTAGTCCCTCGCTATGTTCTCATTTTCACGAAGAAAAAGTGAAAGAAAGGGTGAGCTCAACTAGCCCAGTAAGAAATATTATGTAAGACCCCAACTTTTATAAATAAAGATGAATTTTCTATAAATATTATTTTTGAAAATTATGGAATAAATTTGATATAATGTTATAGTTGTGGGTAATATTTATAAATTTTGCAAAGTAAGCAAGTTGTTATAAAATATTCGTTTAATTCGGAGAATATTCTTTTTATCGGAGAGAATATTCGTCGACGACGGCTACCAATCATTAAGTGGACCCTTATTAACGGAAGTATTGTCGTAGTTAGAAAGCGACAAAATTATCTTTCTATAAAAATAACTACGGAGGTGTTACCGTTAAAACCGTTGAAGGTAGTAAAGTAAAAAAACGATGTCTGGCGTGGTTGCATAAGTAGCATACGGTATTGATTATTGATGCTTACGTGAGAAGTCACTCAACTATACTCAATTATTGCTACTGATAATTTGCCGCGATCATATCTCTTATATTATTGATTCAATTATTGTCACAAGATCATCTCATATAATATGTTATATTATAAAATCAATAATTGAGACGACAAGTTATAAATGATTAATAATTGTTGAAAGATTAATATGTGTTGATTAAAAATAAAATGATTTGTGGTAATATTTATTCAATCCTTGATGTATATAAAGAGTCTCATTATGGAGACGTTTGTGGTAAGTTTGGTTATTTTATGGGGGGCCCATATGTCATCATCTAAGAGTCTCTTCGTCAGTAGTAATTATCTTCGTCAATAGTAATTACCTTCGTCAATAGTAATTATCTTCGTCAATAGTAATTACCTTTACCAGACGTCAAACCACTTGCCGTTTCATATTACAGGCGTCGAACCACTTGTCGTTCACACATTAAAGGCCGAACCAATTGTCATTTCACATTACAGCGTCAAACCACTTTTTTTTTTCATCATCACTCGTCGTCAAGCCACTTGCCTTTTCACATGGCAAGTCTTAAGCTAGAAATCTTCTATAAATAGAGGCCCTAGTGCTTCATTATTTTCACGAATCCATTCAAGCTATAGAGAGAAAGTATAGAGACAATAAGAGAAAAAAGAAGAGTATTCACATTACTTACTACAAAGAAGATTCAATCTCCTACTAAAGTAAAGGGTGTTATTCTTTCTTATTCATGAAGAGAAACTGTTGTCATATTCCATTTTTATTATTATTCATTGGAATAACTCAGATACGCGATCTACCCTATACTTGGTGACATTCTTCTATTATTCCGTCTTTTATTATTCTGTTGGAATATCCTCGTCATGCAATGCTTTTCGTGGGACTGGTTCCGTCTTTTTTATTATTATTCATTGAATAACTCAGATACGCTGGCTACCCTATACTTGGTGACATTCTTCTATTATTCGTCTTTATTATTACAGCGCTTGAAATATCTCTGTATGTGTTATACGTGGGACCGGTTCCATTTTTTATTATTCCGTCTTTATTATTCTCGTCGGAATATCCTCGCTCTGCATCGTATACTGGGACTGGTTCCATCATTTATTATTCCGCATTTATTATTACGTTGGAACATCGCGTCGGTGTGAATTTCACGACCTAGTTCCGATTATTATTATTCTCGCATTGGAATAACCGTCATCGCAATACCGCATGCATGGTGATATCTTTTGTTATTCCATTCGGTATTATACTCAGTTGATTAAAATTTTGACTTCGGTATAAATATTATGTACTACCCAAGATGGGTGATGTATACCTAATTTTGGGGGCGTCACATATTATGACTAAAATAATGCAGAATAAATTATCATTATCCTTCAACTGTGTTAAACTGATAAAATATAGTAAACATCAAGTTTAACTGCAGCGGAACCAGCAATCCATTAAAAGAGTCAAGTAGAAAATAAAATCTAATATTTTTTATGATTTAAAAGATTTTTCATCACTGTTATAGCTGAGACTCAGCTTAATAAATATTCCACATCATCGAATCACCCCTGCACTACGGCCAAGGATATTCTTTAGTATCACGACCACAATTATCCATGCACTACGGGCCAAGAATATTTGTGTATTCATTAATGGTCATGATCATGCCAATAATCGCCCATCAATGCACTACGGGCCAACGAGGATTTTACCACATCATTTGTAACATTACGGTCCCGATTACAATCGAATAATCCCTCGGTCATAATCATATCAAGTCCATCTATGCACTACATGAGCCACGCAGATGACTTTCAAAAAATATAAATATGAGGATGATGACAATGATATAAGAATTCAATAAAACAAGTTCAAGAATTAATTTATCCAGGAACTAATAACATCCAAACTGTCAAACATGATACTGCTTTGTAGCGTAAAATTCAAGAATACATGAAGAATATTTTCATGAAAGGATATGGATGAAGCCGCAAATATCAAGGATATTCCACTAATTTCATGGAGTATAAGTCAAAGTTTTAACCAACTCGAGTATAATAAAGAATGGAATAACAAAAGAAATCACCGGGTACGCGATAGATCGCAGACAAAAGTTATTCCAATGTAATAATAAATAACGGAATTCAGTCCGGCGTAAAACGCATGATGCATGGATATTCCAATGTAATAATAAAGAATGGAACCAGTCCGGTCAGAAAAACACATGTAGCATGTGATGTTCCAAATGTAATAATAATAAAGGCGGAACCAGTCAGGTGTAAAAAACACGCACAGGATGTTCCAATGAATAATAATAAGACGGAACCAGTCCCATGTAAAACGCATGCAGATGAGGATGTTCCAATGTAATAATAGAATAATGTCACCAAGTATAGGTAAACCGCGATATATAGGTTATTTCAATGTAATAATAAGCAATGGAATAACAACAGATTCTCTTCATGAATAAGAAAGAATAACACCCCCTTACTTTAGTAGGAGATTGAATCTCTAAAGAGTAGTGTAAGTAACATAATACTCTTCTTTCTCTCTTATTCTCTCTATACTTTTCTCTCTATAGCTTGAATGAATTGTGAAAAATAATGAATCACTAGGCCTCTATTTATAGAAGATTTCTAGCTTAAAGACTTGTCATGTGAAAAGGCAAGTGGCTTGACGAATAGTGATGTGAAAAGAAAAGTGGTTCGACGCTCGTAATGTGAAACGACAATTGGTTCGACACCTGTGAATGTGAAACGACAAGTGGTTCGATCACTCGTAATATGAAACGGCAAGTGGTTTGACGTCTGGTAAAGGTAATTACTATTGATGAAGGTAATTACTATTGACGAAGGTAATTACTATTGACGAAGATAATTACTATTGACGAAGGTAATTACTATTGACGAAGATAATTACTATTGACGAAGAGACTCTTAGATGATGACATATGGGGCCCCCATAAAATAACCAAACTTACCACAAACGTCTCATATCAGACTCTTTATATACATCAAGGATTGAATAAACATTACCACAAATTATTTTATTTTTAATCAACACATATTAATCTTTCAACAATTATTAATCATTTATAACTTGTTGTCTCAATTATTGATTTTATAATATAACATATTATACAGATGATACTGTGACAATAATTGAATCAATAATATAAGAGATATGATGCAAAGAATTATCGTAATAATAATTGAGTATACCGAGTGACTTCTCACGAAGATCAATAATCAATCCCAGGTGCTTACTACGCAACCACGCCAGACATCAGTATTTTTACTACCTTCAACAGCTTTTAACGGTAGAACCTCATTGTTATTTTTATAGAAAGATAATTTTGTCGCTTTTAAACTACGATAATACTTCCATTATGGGGTCCACTAATAATTGAGTAGTCGTCATTTAATATTCTCCGAAAAAAAAGAATATTCCCCACCAAACGTAATATTTTATAACAACTTGCTTACTTTTGCAAAATTTATAAATATTACCCACAACTATAACATTATATCAAATTTATTTCATAATATTCAAAAATAATATTTATAGAAAATTCATCTTTATTTATAAAAGTTGGGGTCTTACAAATAACGTCCAAATTGTCAACATGATACTTCTTTGTAGAATAAAATTCAAGAATGCTCAGAAGAATATTTCCATAAAAAATATTTGGATGAAGCTTGAAATATCAAGGATATTCTACTAATTTCATGGAGTATAGAAGTCAAAATTTTAATCAATGAGTATAATACCGAATGGAATAACAAAAGATATCACCACATGCATGCAGATTGCAGATGTAGACGGTTATTCCAATGTAATAATAATAATAGCGGAACCAGATCGGGTGAAATCCACATCGACGAGGATGTTCCAAATGTAATAATAAATGCGGAATAATAAATGATGGAACCAGTCCTACAGATAAAGATGCGTACAAAGATATTAATGAGTATAATAAAACGGAATAATAATAAAATGGAACCAGTCCCACAGATAAAGATGCATACAAGATATTCCGGCGAATAATAAAGATAGAATAATAGAAGAATGTCACCAAGTATAGGGTAGCAGCGATACAAAAGTTATTCAATAGAATAATAATAAAGGCGGAACCGGTCCCCATGTAAAAAGCCATGAACATGATATTTCAATGTAATAATAAAGACGGAATCAGTCCCAAGTAAACGCATGTGATGAGGATATTCCAAATGTAATAATAAAGACGGAATAATAGAAGAATGTTACCAAGTATAGGGTAGATCGGCAGATCCAAAGTTATTCCAAATGTAATAATAAGAAATGGAATAACAACAGCTTCTCTTCATGAATAAGAAAGAATAACACCCCTTATCGTAAAATAATACTTGATATAAAAGAGAGTGAAGAAGCAAAAAACTTTTCTTCTATCTCTATAGTCTCTCTCTATAGTTTTTCTCTACAGAGTTCAAATTGAATTCGTAAGAAAATAATGAAGGAATGATCTTCTATTTATAGGAAAATGGAATGCATAGTAATTAATCCATGAAGCGGTCCGCATTGATTTACTTTAATCGGACATTCATATTGAAAGAAAAATCTTTTAAATAAAATATAATATATTCTATTTATATAAAAAGATTTTACTACGCAAAACACTACGCGAAAGCACTATGCAAACACTATGCATAATAAAATATAATATATTATATTTATAGAATAACTTTAATAAAGTATTCATTTTTTATATAAAAAGATTTTACTATGCAAAACACTATGCATAATAGAATATAATATATTCTATTTATAAAATAACTTTAATAAAGTATTACATTTTTATATAAAAAGATGTTTCTATTTTACTACGTTAATAATACGAATAAAATAAAACTTCTAAATCAACAATAATTGAATCAAATAATGTGAGATACTTGTCGCAAGAACTATTGAAAGCAATAATTGAACAAAACCGAGTGACTTCTCACATAAATATCAATAATCAATACAGGTGTTACTATGCAACAACGCCAGACATCAGATTTTTTACTACCGAAGTAGTTCAACAAGATCAACAAGTAAAACTTCCGCCGTTATTTTCAATAAAATATTTTTGTCGTTTTCTCATTCGACAATAATTCCGTTTTGTAGGGTCCACTAATGATTGTCTTAGTTAGTATTTAATATTCCCTTGTTAAAACGAATATTCCCCGATCAATCGAATATTATATAACAACTTGCATACTTTGCAAAATTTATAAATATTACCCACAACTATAACATTATCTCAAATTCACGCCATAATATAAAAAAAAATTATTTCGAGAAAATTAATTCTTTATTCATAAAATCTGGGGTTTCACATACATCCTTTAAGTGGTTAGTGTGAAATGAATTTTATGATAAGTTCATTTTATGATTAATATAGTGCTGACACACAGCGAAGAAATTATCCTCATGCATGTGTGTCAGTACTGTATTGAGTATGAAATGAACTTAATATGAAGTTTACTTTATGTTAATCGAATCCAAAAATTTGATTAAATTGTATTGGAAAAATAAGAGAAAGTAGAGGAAAAGATTAAAATCCGTATATATTTTTTTAATATATAAAGAAAATCAAACAATTTTAGTTTACTTAGATTTGATTCCCAATTTTCAGACGGTGGTCACATCAGAAATCTTATCTTGGTACCAATCGGATTAGACCTACAAATGACAACCTATTTAATGTCACACAAATTATCAATACCTTACACTGATTTTAGATTTCCAGTTTGTCTCACTTCAAATGGTGTCCTCAACAATATTTCATATACTACTTCATCCATTAAAATTTGAGCTTAATAAAAATTGAAATTTGTTATGAATCTTCTAACATTAAAATCAATGTTTGGAGAGTAATCTCTATAACACATATTTAGGTTCGGTCTTGGTAAAAAAATAAAATGAAACACTGAACACAACGTATTTTTATTTATCAAGAACTACAACATCATTTCTTTCATTCTAATGTAACAGAATGATCGTTTTTTTCATACTTTAAAATTAATAAAAACCAACATATTACTAAATCTAGGGTCGTTCATGAGTACAGACGGGAGGGTCGACTGTCATATGCCCTCGATGGTCCTAATTTTTTATATATATATATATAGTGTATATATATAATTTTAAACATTTGATTGAAGATTTTAATTTTTGGAATACTAAAAGAAATATCTTTTAATGAATGTATTTTCAACATTTTGTTGTAGTCAAATTTCTCATATATTTTGCTGCAATCGAAATTCTCATATATTTTGTTGTAATCGAACTATTACGTTTTATGTTCCGGAAAGACACTTTTTTTTATACAGCCTATTTTTTTTTACATTTTTTTGATGAATACAATGTTTCGAATAGGGTCTTATTTTCATTTTTTATTTTGGACCACCAAAATCTCACCAACCACCCTGTTTAAATCATTTCCAACCAATAAGAATTATGTATTAATTTTCAAATACGAGTCAAAAACTTAAAATGATACCACTCTTATATTTTGAGTATTGACACCTGCCCGCTCACACAAAGTAAACGAGTGTAGATAATTGGTGCATGATCACAATTTTTCAGCATATGGTGAAATATGTCAAAGGTCAAATCTGATGACAGAAAGAAGTCAATGAATTGTAAGGAGGTGATCTACTGACGTTAGCTAACGTACGCTGGGTGTGCAGGCTGAGGAGCTGAACCCGGAGCCTATCGTCAGAACTCCAACTTGACAATGGACACGATTCACAATATGATTGGATCGTATCAATCAATCGCATTGTGCTCTGTGCGTAGACCCGCCAGCAGCGTGTCTCATCCTAAATATACATTACAAATTATTACATTATTATTGATTTTTTTAATTTTTAAATTAAATTATTTTTAAATTTATGATCAATATCGAGTAATTTTATAATAAGTAATATATTTTAAATAATTTACTATATTTATTATTGTATCGATTAAAATTATAAAAATTATATTAATTCTAAAATTTAAAATATCTTAATTAATCAAAATAATTATAGAGCAAAGGAATTAAGTAACGTTTATTTTTTATACTAAGTTGTTAAAATGTGTATTGACTTTATTCATTTTTCATTTAATATAGACTTAAAATAAAATTTAAATCTTTAAAATAAACATAAACTTACGACATTTTCATATTAAGAACATATCATCAATTAGCTATTTCTTAATTTTTGAATGTTATCATACATGACGATAAATTTATGTTTACATATTAAGAACATATCATCAATTAGCTATTGCTTAATTTTCGAATGTTATCATGCATGACCATAAATTTATTTAAAGTGTGTACATGAGATATAATTGAATAAAGTAGGGACCTAAACATTTTTACTCTATTTTATGACTTAAAATCCCACTTTAATCACACTTAAATTTATTAGTCACTTTCTTTTTTCTTGAAGAGAAGCCCACGTAATGAAAACCCAAACCAAAAAACGGAGTACAGGTTTGAGGCCCAATTTACACATAGTCACACTCTGAAACTAGGCTTTAGCCTTTCTTGAAACTTCGAGTCGGCCCTAATCTCTATTTAAGGGCAGTGATTAATATGAAGTTAATTTTAATTAATTGATTAATACAGTGTCGACATGCAAGTCGGTCTCTCTTTCCGTGTTAATACTGTATTAATCAATTGACCAACTTACTATAAAATTAACTTCATCACTACCTAGTAACAATAAGGCCGATGAATCCAAGATCTCCTAATGCTTAAGAAGTGGCCTTAACCACTGTACTAAAGGAAGCTTGGTGTATAATATAATCTTATAAACAAACGAGTTTTAAAAAAAATTACAACATTTTTAAGTAGGTGAAACCTTGTGGCTTATTATTAGTGAAAACAATGCGCTTTAATTCACACCGAATACGTTTATGTTTATAGTAAATTATATATAAGTGCACTCAGCAGAGATCGCTAATTTTTTTTTGTGTGAATTTTTTTACTCATGACCTATGTATACTGTTAAGAATACTAAATTTCAGTCATTTTAAAAATTTATCACCACTCATTATTAGTGAACTAACACTCCTTAAAGGTATTCTCTCTCTCATATATATGAATAAAAAAATACAAGGAAAAAGATATATATATGTCAACAAATCTCATAACGAAATTGAATTGTGATAAACGTACAACTCTAATTCAAAGTTAAAATAATAAATTTGTGAATCCCGATATTATTATGATAGGATAATACACACGTACACCACAATAAAGAATAATACAGAAATTTACGTGATTATTTAATTTAGGTTCGAAAATGAGAGCGACCAGAGAAACTGTTTTATTTATGATCTTGAGTACATAAGGTTTTACAATAGAGACTTTTATTTTAACCTTAATTTATATTATAGTCTAAATACCCATAATACATTTGTAACATCGTACCATACTGTGGGGGCTACGCTCCCCCAACACCCCCAAAAACCTTCGGTCCAAAACTCGACGGGCCAATCCACTCCGCACTTGCACTTGGTCTTTTTCGAAAAATTTTCAATAAATTAGGACTCAAAGTACTATTTATAATTTGAACTTTGAGGCAAAATTTTTTAAAAAATGGGTATTAAAACTAGTACACCTCATTCTGTAGAGTAATAGATACAAGTCCGGGATCTCATCTAGAGCTATTAGGTGAAGAATTTGCATATAAATAGACTATCAATCAAGTGGAATTTGTACATAATAATATAGGTTTATATAATAAATTCTTTGATTAGTCCTATAATGAAATTAGAATATTAATAATCATTGCGATTGAATTTCATGCAAAACTGCAAATAATCGACAGACTTAAACTGAAATTGAACAAGCAATTCAACCTCAAATTTCATGTCATGAAAATTCATTTGATCACAGCCAACAGAAATAAAAAATGGTAAACAAAGAATTGCAAAATTAAAGAACAAATTTTACCCCACAAAACATTGTCCCATCAGTCATCTAACAACAATTAACTAATTTCTCCCATAACCATCAGGGTCCATCACCGGAGCAAAGAATCATATCTGCTGAATGCCAGCTGATACGAAGAAAATCAATAAGCTCAGGCATTTCAAACAATCATCAGCCCCTGTTTTCCTGCAAATCCTTGAAAATCGCGAGGTTTCGACCAGACGGACCAAAATGAATCCTCTTCTGAAGCATCAAACCACACAGCAATCCTAGACCGTCGGATTTCAAATCTTTGTTTCCCGCCATCTCTCTGTTGCAATCCTTCAACACCGTTGATGCGTTCGACGAAGACGACGTCGTCGACTCAGCACCGTCAGAGAAATCCACAGAGTCAAGGTCACAAGACTCGCCGCCAGATGATTGCTCGCTCCTCTTCGATTCTACGCGGATGAGTCGCCGGGTCCGGCGCCGGTTGTTCTCTCCCTCTCCGATCAGATCACGGAAGCTGATCGCATTCAAGCCGCTTAACATTTCGAATTCTGAGCCATCATACACTGTAGCGGCGACATTTAGAACGCCGTGGCATCGACCAGAGGGACGGCGGATATGGACTGCGCTGAACGCCGGAGTTCCGATTCCGTTATTCTTGGAGAGGCAGCTGCTGAGGAGGAATCGGACTGTGCCGACGAGGAAATCTTTGATGCAACCGACAGCATAGATCTCGACGGATAAGCCAGAGGTATCGCCGCCGATGAATTCCGGCGAGACTCGAAAGAGGAATTTTTCGTTCCAGGTAGGGTTTTCGCCGCCGACGGAATCGAGACGGGTTCGGAGCTTGGTTGATGAGTCAATCCAGACAAGTGCGTAGGTTTGCATCCGGCGCAGGTTAGCGGAAGGCGTCTTGAGATTTTGGGCGGAGATCAAGTTGATCTCAAGAATCCGAGTACCCATCTCCATGTGAGTCTCTCTCTCTCTACAATTTAATTTTCTATTTCCATTCTGAATCTTTTCTTTACTACTGGTAATTTGGATTAATAAGAACTGTTCTGAAGATTCGAGAACGAAACTCGTCAAGAAATGAAGAACGGGACGTAGCTTAAAGAGGAGAGGGAGAGAGATGAAATAGATTCTCTCTCCTCTAGTCTGCAGAGAGCTAGAAACTGAGTGAAATAACGGAACAACCGTTATTCCTAGATCTTAAATAGCTAGCCTTGGTCCCACCAACGGACAGACTGTCAGTTTCGTAGTTTCTGGAAGGAGTAACTCTTTTTTCTTTTTTGAAAAACTTTGGGAGAAAATCAATTCAGTTAAAATAATCATGTTATAAAATTTTATTTTGTTGGTATGATATTGAACTTAAAACTGAGTAGATACATAATTATTTTAGTGTAGTATATTTGATTGTAGCAGCATAACCAAATTTTCTGAAATAGAGATCCTGTGCTATAAGTTGTTACCTTTGGGGAAATGATTCTTGGGATAAGAGTGAATATAGTGAGCATGTATAGTTAGAGCGGTAAAATTATTTAGAGTTGTTAACTCGAAGATGTTTATAAATTAGGTTTTAATTAAGTTGAAATTTAGCTTATAAATTTAACTTTTTAGTAAACGAATTGAATTCGAATATATAAACTTAAATTAGTTAAATTTATTAAAGTCTAAGACCGTAAAATGAATAAATAGTTCGAGCTCGATTCGTACTCGTTCGATTAAAAGTTCGATTCGAAATATAAATGAACCAAATATGAGTAAATTTTAAAGTTCGATAAATTCCTCAAATCTCCTTAAATTGTAATTTTCTATTGATACTAAGATCATATTCGTTCGAAATGTTCAAAAGGTTCGGGCTCGATTTGGGATCGTGCTCGACTCGGTAGCTAAATGAGTCTCAATCAAACCTTATTTTATACTTGATAAATTTTGTGAACCAAATATGAGTAACTCAATACTCGGCTCGACTCCTTATTCAAACCTGACCTAATTGAGTTGTGAATTATTGTGTTGTTTGAGCTCAAATTGAGTCGAGCCGAGCTCTCGATAATTACTGACAACTTCATTTCTTTAGTAAACAATGTTAGTAATTGGCGAAAATTTTCCTCCTAAAATGGTATTGGTATTCTAAAAATATTTTATATTACATTCTAATTTGGCTGTTTTTATCATATGTTTAAAATTGGGGTACTTAATTAAAAATTACAAATTAAATGAAAATTTATATATATTTTTTGAGATATAACCCTTAGAAAGTACTAATAAAAATTATAAAATACATCTACCTACCTACCTTATACAAATTCAAACTTTCAACCAAAAATTTTAATTAAAAAAAGGTACTCTTAATTTAAGCCTGAGGGATAGTAGTCTGTCATATCAGTAATTTCTTCACCATTACGGCAGAAGCAGAGGAACCAGCTTATTAGTAAACATACGGTACATGTATTTCTTTTATACCAAGTGGTATATTTATACATATAATCGTTCACTTAATATACAAAATTTTAAGACTAAATTTATTATGAGTATCAAAAACATTTATAAACATTATGTTAAAATCTTAATACAAGTAAAAGATTGTGTAGAAATCAATCAGGTAGCATGAACATTTCATACTTAATGCAGTGCTGACACACAGATAAAAAAGTTTTTTCGCCTGCGTGTCAACACATCTTTCCGCCCGTGTGTCAATACTGTATTGAGCATGAAGTGAACTTATTGAATTTCATGCTAACCACTCCCCTAAGGAAATATTAGTTCTCTGTTTACTTGAAGTAATTCAAAAATAACTCATGCATCCTTGTTTCAAATTGTACATTCTCCAAATTTATTTGAAGAAACAGATGTAAACTCATTAACAACAGCTGAAAAACATCATCAAGCCATGCTGAAAAAATTTCTTTAAAAACCACAGTTTATTTAATATTTTCGTAGTGGACAAACAGCACCATTCAAAAACATATTGATACAGACCCATAACACTACTAGTTTATAATATACAGATTCTTGGTTCACAGATTACAGCCACTACAAAACACCTCAGTTTGTCAAGCATCAATGGAAGATTTTACATTTAAGATACTGATTTGGTATACCTTCTCATTTTCAGTTTTTTCTTCCTTGATAGTTTCTTCTCCAAATCATTGACTCTCCCTGAGAGATTAGAAATGGCAGTTAAGTGCTCTTTCCCTTCTTCAATTAGCTTCTCCATCATTTCCTTCAACTTCTCGTTCTCTTCAACGAGCTTCCGATCATATCCCATCTCTGTATCATGGGAAACATGGCCAGAAGTTAGCGGTAATGCTGAAAGCTTTTCTCCCGCCTGCTCAGCACAAGGTGGAACAAGCTCTTCTGCTAACAAAACTCTCTCTCCAGCATTTTCATTAGGCAGGACATCAATATTAGTACTGCTGGTCATTGGTTGGAACTCCTTTGGTTTTGCCTTCTTCTCTAACATCTCTTGTTCCTCTGCAGCTTCTATATTCTGGTCCACACAATGCTGGATAGATTCTTCCATCGGTAATTCTCTCTCTTCACAAACAATTTTGATATTTTTAATCTCTGACGAGTTATCGCCAGCATTGTTAGTTCCATGACTTTTTTTGCTTTTGTCTTCACATATATCATCTTCAAGAACTGAAAGCTCTGGTTCTTTCTTCTCAATTTCTGGTGCTACTGCTGCAATTTCCTTCATTTCAATCCCATCATTATCAACGACCTGCATGTCTTCAACTGATCCAACCTTCCCTTTGACCTCATAAACTTCTGGCCATTCAATTGTATCATTAACATCTTCCACTTTTGCTATTTCCGGGAGGTCAGATCCAGGTATAGCTTCCCCAAAATGTTCCTCGTCTTTTTCTCCAGCTTCTTCTGGCACAAAGTTGTTATGTTTTGAGGCATCTGGACATTCATTCAGCAGTTCTTCTGGCTGTTGCTCTGCTTTGTACGTTTCCTCAACTTCACTCTTACAGATTTCCTGAGCATCAGATTCTTGGTTAAGTACTCCTTGTGGCAATTCTTGAAAATCATCCATCTCTCTATCCTTTCCCGTAACTGAGTCAACTGGAGAAGATTGATCTGTAAAAACTCAACGGAGGAGTTCAATTCATCTTCTGCAACATTTGGAAGAGGAATTTTATCCGCCTCAACCTTCAAAACATCATAATCGTCAGGCGGCTGTAATATTGGCATTTGACCAATGTCAGCCACTTCACTAGTCTGTGTTTCTTTCGGTTCATTAAGCGGAGTTGAGTATGAAGAGTCCACAGAACTTGGCACATCTGGTTTAGAAAACTTCTCTTCCAAATCTCCGCATGCTCCTTTGTTGCTAAACATAGGCTCTGATTTATCCGCAGCAACAGTGCTGAAATTCACATCTGTCACAGGGAGAGATTGTCCTTGGCATGGCTCTGCTAGTGCTAGATAAGTCTTCACATCATGACTAACAAAGATCTTATGATCATGTTCGTCTTTTGCAACTCGTTGTCTGCCCTGTGTGCAAGCATCATCATCACTGGTGCTGCTTGAAATGCATTCAACATGTTCAGCTTCAGAAGCTTTCTCCGCTGATGCTTCAGATTTCATAGTAGCTAGGGAATCGAGTTTCTCCTGCAGTCTAACAAGCTCCTTTGCCACAGATTTTCTTATATCCCTGACACTCAGATTGAAGCCCTGATACATAGATGAGATGCAAATTATTTTAGCGTTCTGGGATAAATAGTAAAATACCAACTTCTGACTATTGACTATTTCACTACCTATCAACAAAGTAAAGATGATAGTCAAGAATAAGGAGAAAAGAAACATCCCAAGATATATGTACCCATGAAGGCCTCACTCCAACTGTTTGAAGGAGAAGTCTGAACCAAAATTATAGTCTTTCATTCACAACTAAATTTAAAGAAGAAAATGATATCAAGTTTATCAACCATATAAAACCTAAACAAACAAGTTGATTTAACTGATTGTATGTACTATGTGTTACCCCAAGTGTTTTTGAAGGAGCCGTGAGCAAAAAAAATCTAATCTGTTAATCACAACTAAATTTAATGGAGCAAATATCAACCAAATGGCATCCAGGAAAAGGATATCAACCATACAAACAGTGAAACATAAACAAATTTATATCCGTGAAAGTGCATATAAATGCTTGTTCTACGTGTTCAATGAGTGTCCGAGTGTGAAAAGCCTAAAGGGAAATCATCACTAGACCTAGCAAAGCATTATATTCCATTCTAAAGAACAGGAAACAGCAAACAAATAATAAATCCAAAATGAGTAAATTATATTACAAGAAGAATTGCAATCATATTATATTTACCTGAATGGTGTCCAGCTTTAGCAAAAGGCTCATTATATTTTCTCCAATCACCACTCGTTGCTTGTCATTACTTGAAAACTCATAGGAAGAAACGAGATCTTCAACACGACCCTTCACCTCTGTCACCTGCTCTTTGATTTTAGCAATTTCCTTCAATTTCTTCAATGGCTCCCATCTCCTAACTTCAAAACCACGATATGCCGACTGAATAACTACTGCTGCTTCAGCCTCTGACAACTTCTTTCTCTGTATTTCTTTATTTAAACCATTAACTTTCAATTCTTTTGCATTGCTTGCTCCTCCACCGACTCCAGTTTCACACTTCTCACTAGCTGACAAGTCCTCTACACTTCGCCTTTCATCTTCACTTGGTTCCCCAGATCTTTTAACATCAGCATTATTCTTAATTTTTTCTCCTTCAAAAGAACATTCCCTGTCACGCTTTCTAGCTTGACAATCAGTTTCAATCATTGGGACCTTCTCATGACAATCAACTGGCAGGCTAACAGAAGTCTGAGTTTGAGTCTCTTTCATATCGTCTCTTTTGTCTTTCCTAATTGCACCATCAACCACTTCGATAGATTTTGTCTTGATTTTTCTCTGCTCTTCCTCCTTGCTCTTGTCTAGATGGATTGAAGATTGCTTATCCTCTTTATTATTTTCTTGCATAAATGATGACGGAGAAGACTTTGAACTTCCATTCAACAGCTCTTGTGATTTTCCTTTGTTAGCAGTAGGACTTGGAGACCTTGAACTGCCATTGTTATTCTTTCGTCTTGGCAATGGATCAACTCTCAGACAAACAGGAGGCAACTTTGATTTCTTTGGAGGGGAAGATTGTGTTTTAGCACTGTCTGCAGGTCTCCTCTCTGCTTTGTAATCTTTGTGCTCAACAGGGATGACAGTGTCTTTTTTGTTGACTTTTTTTAATATTGTTGTTTTATCACTTGGCTCCTCTCGCTTCACTGGAATCATCTGCGGTACATCATTTTTGCCCACCAGATTTAAACCAGCCTCAGTGTCAGAATTTTCTTCTAGTGCTTTGGGCTGGCTCTTCCTATCATCACTGTCAATAAGCTTCATTGGAGGAATCCTGAGAAACAAAGGTTCCTCAGAGGATCTTTGATCACCATTCATCTCCTTAGGTTCCACTTGCTCAGGTTTGTGAGGCATCCAAAATATAGGAAATGAATTTCTGGTCATGTCCTCATTTTGCTTATGTTGAGTTCTCTTCCCATCTCCACCTTGATTCAAGGATCCAGGGTTGTTCAAATCAATTGGTAACCATTGATTCAAAACACTTGGCTCCTGTTCAAATGATTTTAAACTCCCGTTGGCTTTCTCATCACAATCGTATTTGTCCCCTTCTCTTGATTTCAGCCCATCTGTTATTTTACCCTCTTTATTCATCATGTAACCTGATGGAATCCATACAATTGGATATGGTAAGTTTTTCAGCTGAGAAGGAACCAAAGAATAGCTTAATTTCTTTTCATAATCTGGATCTTGTTTCTTAATCTTCACATTTCTGTTTTCTTTCTGCTGGCATAAGTGGTTTGGACAACCACAGCAATGGCGATTTCTTGGACCATGTTTATCATATTCATACCGTGGGTTATCCGCTGAAAAGTATGGAGATGGAATACTGTGAACAGGATAAGTCGCTGGGAATGCAGGATAACTTCCATGACTGTAAACCGATGACGGTGGTGCAGAATGAGAATATGGAGGTCTGTAACCATGATAACCAGGATATTGGTTGTAGTGACAGCAGGCATGACATTCCGCTGGATGTGGATAACCATGGCTTCCACCATAAGGCCAAGACTCATAATGTATAGGGTATCCAGCAGGATCCACCTTCATTTGAGGTGGAACAGCCTGAAAGCTAGGGCCATACTGAGGTGCGCAGAGCATTTGACTACTATGCTGAGGGTAGTAATCCATGAATCTGTAGCCAGGATACATCCTCAAAATTGGATCGAGACACATCAACCTGTCAAAAAAAATTCACCCGTGAAGAGACAGAGACCTATCATTACACAATTAAAAGATAATAGAGGAAATAAACAGACAAAAATAACAGAAATTGCAGGAGTGGATAGCAAAAAGAAGAGCGAGAAAGGCACAACAATATACGTACATATCATTTATTGCAAAAATTATTGCTGAAAGTGTGGTTACAAACACAACTACAAGAGAAAAGAGTAAGAGAAATGAGATACTATTGCACAGTCCATTCCCAATAAAATGTGCGCTGGAGACGTCAGAATTCATACTAAAAACTTTCATTAAATTTTGCTGTTCCAACCCTTTAGTACAGCAGTCTAGAAGAAAATGTCTGTTTCAATTCTCAAAATTGTCACAGGTCACAGCTAGTAGACAGAGATGATATTATAATGGTTCTTCTTTTATAGTGTAACGAAACACATGACAGATATCACACTGTTGCAGTCCTTTTTCATTTCTTTTTTTTTTCTTTTATAAGGGAACTAATATTCAAACTGTTTTCCTTTCATGACTAAAGGGAAAGACTAGATAAATTATTCGACAACATATAATCAGAGGAAACAACATTAGAATCTGAACAGTTCTATATGTAGCATACAAGTAAACGTTTAAGTCGAATCTAGACGATATTCAAACATCTATTAACAGATGTTACATTAATAAATTGTTTAATGCCGTGATAAAGGACATATTTCATCTATTTTACCACAAACAAAGTACTTCCACTCAGTAACAACAGATGATTAAAAAGTAAAATGCAAGTACAATTCTACTACATTAAATGAAGGTGTGTATCCTTAAGGAAAAACCAGATGGCCCCTCACAATCAATCATCTGACTTGATCATGAGAAAAAACTAGAGAATATGGAACATTTGTAAACAAAATTCTAGCCACAAACTTCTTAAACAACCTAGCAAAATACTACTTCCGAACAGATTAGCTTTTTGGATATAAGCAGCTAGCTAGGTTATTTTGAATAGTGAAGACAGACTTATAGCAATCCAATCAAAGAATATATAATTTTTAAGGAGTTCCATGCCGATTCTGTCATATGGCAGAAAACACAATGCAAGCTAGGAAATTTTTTTAGTAGTTTAAACTTGCTAGTGTATTGATTTTATTCTATCTTTCAATAGGAAGATTGGGACTTCTCGCAATTCTTATTGTAGTTATTTGCTATTTACTTTCCGATTCTTAAGTTAGAAAAAGTACTGCATATACAAGTAATTCCAATTCTTAATGACTTGATCTAAGAACAAACATTTAGAAATTTCCCTCTGTCCTGAAAAACTTCAACAAAGACGAACAAAAAGTCAAACACAAATGATAGGTATACAATGTTCTACAAGGCGCTAGGCGGGAGGCGGGCGGCCAGAGGGGGCCTAGGCGGGGCCTAGGCGGGATTTTTTATTTTAAGCCAATTTTAATATTTTATCTAACATTTATCCAAACAAAACAATAATATAAAGCAAAACAACATATAATAAAGATAATAAAGGCATTTACTTGAAGTTCAAACACATATCCATATTGTTAATGTCAAAGTTCAAACACAAGCATGCAATTGTTCAAAGTTCAAACATATTTTTAACGTATTAGTTTTATTCATAAACAAGATTGCTATTAAATAATAAAATTTAAAATTTCAAAATTTTAATTCAATATTAAAACTTAAGAAACTAAACATAAATTTAAGAATTATATTGAATTAAATTAAATATTACAAATGTATCATCATTTATATAATTTAAAGTTGGTACAAGTTCAAAAAATTACAACTATAATAAAATTATCCATTTTGACTTGATATTGTTCACTTCTTGTTGTGATTTGATATGCTACAATATGTATTATGAATATGGTAAATCATTGAAAAAATAAATATATCAAGATCTGTTTTGGATAGTTATTAAAAAAAAAAAAAAAACTTTCCGCCTAGACCCCGCCTAATTTCCTAGAGGGATTTTTTTGCTGTCTTGGGCCTAGGTGAGGTGTCAGGGGGGCCTAACACCTAGGCGAGGCGCCAAGGAGGGGCCTAGCACCTAGGCGGGGCGCCAAGGGGCCTAGCGCCTAGGCGGGGCCTAGGCGGACCTAGGCGGGGATTTTTAGAACACTGTAGGTATAGTTTTCTCTACAAAAGGTTCACACAAAAAACAATCATTTTAGAAATGTATCTCTAATTTGGAGTAGATCAAAATACTTTTTGTAGGACTTGGTTTCTGCTACAAACTTAATCCAATTGAAAAAAGAAATAAAAAATAATAAAAAATCTCAGGATTTCTCAATAAACAGCCTATCAGCTTCATTTATTTTTTTGCTACATTGACACACTCTCCTTGGTGGCCCAAGGATCGAACCTCGTAGAAACCATGAGACGAGTCAGCGGTCCAAATACTATCAGCTCCATCTATTTTGCTTAAATATCAAAAATTAGTCTCTGCTCAAACAAAATTCTATCAAACACCTCTTTAACACAGTGAAAGTTGCTGATAATCTTCACAAATAGCATCCAAACAATTCGCTAGCTATGCATCATAAGTCACAAATAAGTAGACAAAATGTTACCAACTTTACCAATTAAACAACTTAGCCCAAAATATACCAAACCCAGAAATCATAACATACTAATTTGGAGCAAAAATTCATAATAAGGAAAAAAAATTGACTTAAATAACTCAATATATCCCAAAATGCAACAAAGCCGGAACAATCCTAACACACAACAATATCGCATTACTAGAAGGCAAAATCAAAACGTTTGAATTAAATTCTTGAAAGGGAATTAGGAAAGAACTTACAAATGAAAATAAAAAGCTCCTTCCAAACGGTTCCACAGAATCCAAATGACTCAGTTATCGAAACCAATCAAATCCACCAACCCAAAATTGAAATGATGCTAAAGAAGTGTTTGTCTCTCTGTTTTGTGCTTTTTTTAGGCTAAGATTTTTTCTCTGAGGTTTAGCTGGTACAAATTCGGGACCATTTTATATGGGCAGGAGAGAGAAAGGATGAAGCTGCTACTGATTTCGAGATGTTTCGCGCGTTTTCCCTATCGGTCAAATTTCTGCATATGTTGCCACGTGTGGGTTCTGGCTTCTTCCAAACCTAAGGCTCTGTTTGGATGTACCAAAAATTGTGTGCGCAAGAATTTTCTCTCCGTATTATATGCACATCCTTATAATTAATTGTAGATTAAAAATAATAAACCGAGTAATATGCTCCTAATAAATAGTAAATCATTTCACACTTCTCCCTTAATTTAGCCTAGTATGTTTAGTAGCTAAAAAATAAACTCAATTAGATCAAATACAATGATACTACTGTGGGAAACTATTAATAAATGTAATAGTGCTCTTGTGAATTAAGTACAAATTAATACAATGAATTAAATGAACGACAATGTCATTTTAAAAGTATTTTAATCAATATATTTATAACGGTAGGATAAAACATAGTGTTAAAAATAAATAATACTTGCTCATATAATATATGAGTGCTGTCGTGCTGGCCATAAGGCCAAAAATGGCATGCTATGTGCCACAATTTTGCTCACATATTGCAAAATTTCTATGCGTAAACAGATAAAGGTTTACTTTGAGTCGATCAAACCAACCATGTTCACAAAAAACTCGACTTAATTCATACTCAATAATACGGTCAACTTTAGTCTATAAATACCATGAACCTGTTGCTCAAACTCTTGGCATGCATATTAAGATTCAAGGCGATTAAATAGCTAAAACAAGTTCAATAAAAGCATGGCTATCAAACTTTGTTCACCTCTTACACTTCTCACTTCACTCCTGTTTCTTGCACTGCTCTCAAATTCCGAAGCGGGACAAATCGTGGTCTAATGGGGGCAGGGTGGCAATGAAGGAAATTTGACAATGGCCAAACTCCTCCAGTCAAAGTAGCCGTCGGGCATTGCGACCCACCATCTGATGAGCAATGGCGTTCGACATTGCCAAAGCTTAGGGATTAATTAAGGTCTTGCTCTCGATTGGCGGTGGCCAAGGTAGTTACACCTTATCATCAGCTGACGATGCTAGATTCCTTTCCTTTCGGTAGGCGGGTTCTACTTGCTGCGCGCTGCATTGAATATTACACATGTATGCTGAATCATTACTATCAACTTTAAATCTGCTCTTGAGTTTTTGCATGGAAGCAAGGGCGGAGCTAGGAAAAAATTTCGTCCTGGACTACAAAATCGGAACAAGAATTAAAAACTGGAAAGGGGACCAGAAAGCAATGCGGGCGCCTATCTCAAATCTTTAGGCTTTTTGCCCGTAATTCCCAAATTTTGTATTTTTTCGTAGCCACTTTACAATTTTCTAACTCAGCCTATACACATCCAATTGGAACCAATTTTTAACATGTTATTGAAAGTATGACATACTATTTAAAAAAAATATATACCAGTCCAAATAAATGTTTCACACAAGTTCTATATGGGCTCAAAATTGTTCACCTACACTGCTTTTCTAACCAAACCAAAATTACTCAATTCATTTAAACTTACTTTAAACCATTTTTAATTCGGTTAAGCCACTTGAGATACATATATTTTATAAACATAGCTTTTTTTGCTTTACAATAATATCAAGTTTTCACTTTTAAAACTTCATGACTCTAAGAGGAATTTAATCAAACAAGTGAAGTGCATAACTTTAAAAGAGAGATCTCATAACCATTTAGAAATAATTAAGCCAAAAGATTTTCAATTCTTTTTCCTTATTACTCCACCTGGCACCCATCATATATATTCACATTTCCACAAACAATTCACAAATGCTTATAACTAACATAGCACAATCGACACTATGATTTTAATTTCAAAATGAACTAAAACTTATGTTGTACCTTTCATGAAAATTCTTGTCATCTGCATTGATGTTGGCCAAAATCAGTTGCCTCTTGCCGAAAATAAGCTTCAATTCCTTCCCAATTCAATTTGCAGCTTTCATTCCATTATTAGTTTGACCCGAAAACCAAAAGCAATTGATAAAGGTTTAAAGTAGTTTAGAGAGAAGGAAAATATATGGAATGGGCGGATAACAATTAACATGAGACATGTGATGTAAAAGAACATGACTTATGAAAATTGGGTTGGGCTATTAAGATATATAAATACTAAATATTTATCAAAAAGTCCACCCGGGCTAGAGCCCACCCTAGCCCCTACATAACTCCGTCAGTGCATGGAAGGTATCGATTGGCAACTTTGGCTAGTTGTTTACTGTAGAGTTATATTTATATGTTTATTTAAATTATCTATAACATTGTTACAACTTTCCATTAGACGTTTATATAATTACTAATTAATTTTTGATATTTTCACATGGTACTCTCTTATACATTTTCTTCTCATATAAAAAATATGAAAATATCACAATCCTACTTGATAATGATGTTGCCAATTAATTATCTTATAATATTCTGTATTTATTAGTTTGTTTCACATACAAATGGGATATCTAGGTGACATTTAAAACTACTGTGATATATGTGCTGTTTGTTTACATCTGATTGTCTCTTAATGGACTGCCACGCTAAGAGGCATGATGCTGTTTTTTTTTTTTTTTTTTTACCTCTGAATGCCTCTTAATCGGTAAGACAGAAAATAAAATCTTAATAATTAAGAGGTACCTCTTAATGAAATTTTTTTGATAATTTTTTTTATATAAATATATTCAACATTATTATGCACTCATTTTTATTAAATTGAATATTTAAAATTATTAAATAAAATTTTACCTTTTAAAATGGTAAAATAGTGTCATTAAGAGATAACTTACTTTTTAGTTATCAAACAATTTTTTAGATTCAGACCTCATAACTATTCAGATGATCTAATTTATTAAGACATCATAATCATTCAGATCTTAATTTCCAAATTTATCAAACAAAACCATAGTAGGTGATCTTTATAATTATGAAATGTGATTTAGGTGATATTCATTCTTGGCAATGACGGTGGATACTTTTGGGTTCATATTGAAGAAAGGAGAAGAGTTAAGTGTGAATAGGAGGAGAGAAACCATACTTAAATTAATAAATGATTTGTCAAATTTACTTTTATTTAAATAATTTAAATTAATAAATAATAGAAATATTATTTTTTAAATACACATCAGTTGACATGGGCCCCACTTAGGAGGCCATAACAATAATTTTTGATGTGATAATCTCAATTGAATGAAATTGAAAAAAATCAATAGTTCAATTAAATACAAAATTGAAAGATAAATTATCGAAGTGAAATATGATCAATAGTGAAAAATATTGAAAAATATTTAAGTCTATATAATACATTTATAATACCATAATGGGTCCTTTACATAAGTATACAACAAATAAAAAGAAATTACAAAAAAAGTGCATCAACTAAATAATTACAAAAATAGTATAATTAGGACTCATATTACAAAAATAGTACAATTCACATTAATAAAGAAACCTAAAATCAAGGATAACTAATAATTCAAATTCAAATTCAAATCTTGTCTCTAACAACAATTTCAAATCCATATTTCAAAATTCAAATCAAAATGAAAAAATTAAAAATTATGAAAGAGCTAATGTTCATCATCCTTCTCTCGCTACATCATGGCCGCCACCACACATCACCACCGCCACCACAGAGTTCTTTATATTCAATTTCTTTTGACGATTTGGTTACCCACAAAATTGAAATGGTTACCTTTATACGAATTTTGACTAGTAACTGTATCACATTTAAAATAAAATTGACAATCAAATAAACAAATAAAACTGAATTGATTACCTTATCAAATGGTTTGGTAACCAACTATATGAAATTTGGTTACCAACTGCATCACATCCAAAATAAATTAGTAACCTAATAAAACTAAATTGGTTACCTTATCGGAAGGTTTAAGAACCAACCGCATAAATTTTGGTTACTAAATTGCATCACATTCAAAATATATTAGTAAAGTTAATAAAACCTGAATTGGTTATCTTATCAAATGATTTGGTAACCAACTACATGAAGTTTGATTACCAATCGCATCACATTCAAAATAAATTAAGAACTCTAATAAAACCTGAATTGGTTACCTTTTATCGTAAGATTTTTCACACGGTGAAAATAAAGAATGGGACCTGTGACGGTGGGAGGCGGAGGATCGAGGAGAGAGGAGGGGGAGGAGGAGGTGGAGAGAGAAAGGAAGGAAGAGGGGAGGAGAAAGGAGGCGTGAGAAGGGGATGCGGGAGGAAGGGGAAGGCGGAGGGATGGGAGGTGGGAGGTGGGGGAGGAGGTGGTGGCCAAGGCGGGAGGAGGGGAAGGCAAAAGAGAGGCGAAGTGGGAGTGGGAGTGGGGGAGGGAGGAGAAGAAGGGAAACAGAAATGGAGTGGGAGAAAATCGTGGAAAACTGAATTGCCATGTAATCAGGAAATTAAAACACATCCCATAATTAAAGGAAGCATAAATATGTACTAATAATGAAAATAAAATTTTAAAGATATTAATTGTGTAAATATTTAATGAGTGCACTTTTTTTGTAATTATGTTTTTAAATGTACTATAAAATGTAATTGTTCCTACCATAATTTGGTCGTATCCATAACGGGTCGAACAACCTATTGACTAAATTCGGCCCGAATTTTATTTTGGGCTTGGTTTATATATTGATCAAGCCCCACAATAGCGAGAGGAATCAAAAAGCTCATAATTATTTTCCGTCTATCTTTTTAAAACACTGTCCCCACCAAAGGAGAGAGAATCCGAAAGTTTTCTTCCTTGATCGAAACCCTAAGAAGAAAAAAAGAAGAGGAAAATGCCGAGAGAAATTATAACACTGCAAGTGGGACAATGCGGGAACCAGATCGGAATGGAGTTTTGGAAGCAACTTTGCCTCGTGCACGGCATCAGCAAAGATGGCATTCTCGAAGATTTCGCCACTCAGGTTAGAATTATTGTACTACTTTATAAGGTTTATGCCCTTTTTTTTTGGGGAGAAAAATTGAAGCTCTAACCAAGGTATAGTTAGAGTTTTTGTAGTTTATTATTAATCTTTTGGTTGTTTTATGTAAAAATTATTGTTAATTATGTTGGAATTAGTTCATTAGAGCACATATTATAAATATTTTTTCTGTAAACGTGGTGCTGTTATACTTAGTATTATGTTAGTGTTGGATTAGGATTCGAGAATATATATTGTGTGGAAAATGCGATCCACCGAATTTTTGTTTTGTTTTGGGCTGGAAATACTATTTAAAAGGAAGGATTAGTGAAATTTTAAGCTGATTTTACTTTTTCCATTTCAAATTGAGGAATGCTAAATTCAGCATGAATATTGCTTAGGTTTTTCATTCTGAATTCAATAAGGTCTTGTGTTTGTTTCAACAAATATGTCTAAACTCTAAACCCACTCATTCCAACCTTACACTGAAAACAGGCATGTAAAGTGGAGTCTAGTAATGGATTTTCGAGCTTGGCTACTTAAGGTTCTTATAGAGTTTGTGTGTGTGTGTGTGTTGAGCTCAATGTTGTGTATTAAAGTGATGTTTGTTTAGCTTTTAAGTGAGCTGGTTTGACGGCCACATAGACATAGTTGTAGTTTTAGGAGAAATGTAAGGAATGCTTTACTTTTTCTTATAACCCTTGGATAGAGAAATTACAATTACTGATCAGAGAGATGAAATGTGAGGATACAGTGAGCTCATTTTGGGATATGCAAAACAAAAAGGAACTCACTTAAACCGGGATGGCGGGATTAATAGATTATCTCTTGTTTAATCTCAAGCTTAAAATCATGTTGTAGTTCAGCACATTTAGCTCATGAGTTGAGTCAAACCAACTAACCAAGTCCTTAGTGAGTTGAGTTCGAGTATGAGTTGTACTGATACATTTTCATCCCTAGGTATTAGGTTTGAGCATGCTTAAGTATTAACATAGGTGGCCTAAGGTTAGTGATGGTATTTATGAGAGTAGGTTTCAATAGGAAAGTTACCTCCTCATTCAACAGTAACTCCTCTTAATAAATGTGAGAGGATATGTTCAATTTTATTGATTTGCTTTTTAAAATGCTGCAGGGAGGTGACAGGAAGGAGCTGATGATCAACACGACATACCAAGAACTTTGCTTATGGATTTGGAGCCCAGGGTGATTAATGGTATTCAAACTGGAATTTATTTATGTCAAAAGAGGGAGGGGGTGCAGGCAACAATTGGGCTAGTGGATATCATCAGGTTAATAGTTGTTCTTTCTTGTGTCAGAATTTCTTATATTCGTTCTTTCTTGTGTCAGAAGTTCTTATATTCTTAAGTAGTGAAACTTTAAAAGTTATGTTTGATAGCTTGTAAATTTTGGTGGCACACGTTCTTGCGCTTTTGCTTAGTTGGTTAAGAGAACTGTGCTCATAAAGCTGTAGATATTCAAAATTTTCATGTAGTGATTGACTTTTGTGCAGGGTAAGAGTGTTGAAGAGGATCTAATGGACATGATTGATAGAGAAGAAGATGGAAGTGATAGTCTTGAGGGTTTTGTTTTATGCCATTCAATTGCTGGGGGAACAAGCTCAGGTTTTGACTACTTACCATTTCTTTCTATCAAATGTCTAAAATTCTGGCACTTGAATTTTTTGTCTTTTTACAGTTTTGCACAGAAATATATGTTGGTCATCTGTATTGGTCTAATTGAAAAGCTACAGATTAAGCTCTGAAATTTCAGTGTGCATACTTGGTGCTTCTCTGGACCCTTACCTTTTCTTTTTAAAGTGAAGAGGTGAAACAAAACAAAATATATATCTTACTATATGATATTGTGAAATTTTTGCTTGATTACTTTTTCGCCAAAGAACTTTCTAAGTGGTTTCACTATTTGAATTTCTGATTATTAATAGTTCATGCTAATTCAGGTATGGGTTCATATCTATTGGAGACTTTAAATGATCGCTACAGTAAGAAACTTGTACAGACATATAGCGTATTTCCTAACCAGTATGAGACAAGTGATGTGGTGGTCCAGCCATACAACTCTCTTTTGACACTCAAGCGGCTTACACTGAATGCTGATTGTGTAGTTGTTCTTGATAATACTGCTATGAATAGAATTGCTGTGGAGCACCTTCATATCCCCAATGTTCTAAAAGGCGGGAGGCCAGGGGGCCTAGACGAGATTTTTTATTTTAAGTCAATTTTAATATTTTATCTTATATTTATCCAAATAAAACAATAATATAAAGCTAAACAATCTATAATAAAGGCCTTTGCTTAAAGTTCTAGCACATCCATATTGTCAATGTCAAAGTTCAAACACAAACATGCAAATGTTCAAAGTTCAAACATATCTTTAACGTCATAAACAAGGTTGCTATTAAATAATAAAATTTCAAATTTCAAGAATTCAATTCAATATTAAAACTTAAGAAACTAAACATAAATTTAAGAATTATATTGAATTAAACTAAATATTACAAATGTATTATCATTTATATAATTTGAAGTTGGTACAATTTCAAAAAATTACAGCTATAATAAAATTATCCATTTTGACTGGATATTGTTAACTTCTTATTGTGATTTAATATGCTACAACGTGCATTATGAATATGGTAAATCATTAAAAAAATAAATATATCAAGATCTGGTTTGGTTAGTTATTAAAATTTTTAAAAAAATCTCTGCCTAGACCCCACCTAATTTCCTGGAGGGATTTTTTTGCCACCTTGGGCCTAGGTGATGCGCCAGAGGCGGCCTAGCGCCTAGGCGGGACGCCAGGGGGCCTAGCGCCTAGGCGAACCTAGACGGGGATTTTTAGAACAATGCATATTCCTAATCCTTCTGTCTCCCAAACTGTCTCTTTAATATCTACGGTAATGTCTGCAAGCACAGCCACACTGCTTTACCCGGGATACATGAACAATGACTTGGTTGGCTTTTTTGCTTCTTTGATCCCTAAACCAAGATGCCATTTTCTAATGACAGGATATACTCCTCTCACAGTGGAGCGGCATGTAAAATTTCAATTGCCATATTGCGTGCTTCGTTGATGTCTAATATGTTTTAGACTTCAGTTGTATGACATTACAACACATGAATCAATAATTTAGATTTGTGGCCATCACTCTAAAAGTGGAATATCTTGTGAATCTGAATTTAGGTTGTAAAGCTTATTAGTTTTACCTTTTTAAGACTGCCATGATTCTCGTCAAGGTAAATCACATTAAGAAGAATGCTTATTTGAGTGGAGTGTTATTTTCTTTTCTTCATTAGTTAATTTGGAAAGAGTATTGATATTCTGTTTAGCTCTGAATATCAAACTTGTTAGTAGTTTGCATATACAAGTAACACGGTGATATGTAACGTAATGGTTTTCCATATGTTGATTAAATCTAAGTCCATATATAGTCAAGTGATTGTTTCTGCTAGATACCCTTTTTTAAAAGCTTTGGTTATTTCATTAATTGTATGTGTGTGAGCGTATAGGAGAAATCAATTTAGTTAATTACCATCATTACAAATTTCATTCTCATTCCAGTATGGTCAGTAGTCATGTTTTGGGTGGAACAAAGTGGTAACAATGATGATTTGTTGAAGTAGTTCACCAGTTTGAATGTTGTAGTAACTCTAAGAGCTCAGTCTAGGAATTTATGTGGTAATTTTCCTTAAGTTGAATAATGAATGTTTGTAGGTGCCCAGAACAGGGCAAAGTGCTTGTATAATTGCAATGTTCTAAAAGGCGCTAGGCGGGAGGCGGCCGGCCGAGGTTCCTAGGTTTATCTTACATTTATCTAAACAAAACAATAATATAAAGCAAAACAATCTATAATAAAGATAATAAAGGCCTTTGCCTAAAGTTCAAACACATATCCATATTGCTAATGTCAAAAGTTTAAACACAAACATGCAATTGTTAAAAGTTTAAACATATTTTTAATTTATTAGTTTTATTCATAAATAAAATTGCTATTAAATAATAAAATTTAAAATTTCAAGAATTTAATTGAATATTAAAACTTAAAATACTAAACATAAATTTCAGAATTATATTGAATTAAACTAAATATTACAAATGTATCATCATTTATATAATTTGAAGTTGGTACAAGTTCAAAAAATTACAACTATAAAAAAATTATCCATTTTGACCTTATATTGTTCACTTTTTGTTGTTCTTTGATATGCTACAATCTGTATTATAAATATGGTAAATCATTAGAGAAATAAATATATCAAGACCTGGTTTGGATAGTTATTAAAATAAAAAAACCTCTCCGCCTTAAGCCCTGTCTAATTTCCTGGAGGGATTTTTTTCCGCATTGGGCCTAGGTGAGGCGCCAGGGGGGCCTAGCGCCTAAGCGAGGCGCTAAGGGGACCTAGCGCTTAGTCGGGGTGCCGCCAAGGGGGGCTTAGTGCCTAGGGGGAAAATGGGGCCCCACCTAGGCGGACTTAGGCGGGGATTTTTAGAACACTGTTTAATTGCCTTCTTCTAAACTTTGTCTAATTGTCTTATATAGTAGTATAACTTAGAAAGGAAGTTGAGGATCTTTATTCTCCTTAACTAATCTTTTTTTTCATTAACATGCTTTTTATTGGTTCTGTTCAACATTCTATGGCTTATTATGGGAAAGAAATTCTAGATGAATGGACGTAGAAGTGTGACAAAGTTGCTATTTTACACCATAAATTTTGGTTAACTTTAGCTCCTTAAGTATTCAAAAATAATAAAAACATAAGCTTGTAGTTCCTTAGATGAGTTGCAAGGAATAGTTATATGCAACAAGGACTTGGCTCTGGTTTTCGGCTTATTATGGGAAAGAAATTCTAGATGAATGGACGTAGAAGTGTGACAAAGTTGCTATTGTACACCATAAATTTTGGTTAACTTTAGCTCCTTAAGTATTCAAAAATAATAAAAACATAAGCTTGTAGTTCCTTAGATGAGTTGCAAGGAATAATTATATGCATCAAGGACTTGGCTCTGGTTTTCGAAAATTTGTTTCCTTTTAGTAAGGGAGTTTAGCATGCGCTGTCTAAATCAATTTAGAGTTTAGATTAAGCCACGATAATGCATCAACAATTTAAAATTTACATACACGTGTTAGAGTTTATCATTTATGGGTTTTAATTACTGGTATTAATAGCAAATCCTATACAAAGTTGTACCGACTCTTAGGGTTGGCCATCGAATTGTTGTTTCTCCATTCTATTTCACTCAAGGCCACAATATCAGTTAAATTCATGTAGGAATGCACTGTTACGCTCAACTTTTCTTTATTTTAATCTTTATTGCTTAGTTGTTGTACATAAATATTTTTGAGATAATTAGGCAATGCTCATAAGAACTGATCTTTATTGACTCTAGATTTGTCTATATCTGCAACGTTGAGAAGGCTTGTGGATTTGTATTCTAATACTTCTGTTCTCAAAACCAGGTTCATGATAGTTTTTAAAGAATCTGTAAAAGAAAGCTTGTTAATTTTATCGAATGGGGTCTTGCAAGCATTCATTCATGTTTCATACCCATACTTAGTTATTATATTCCGTTTGTTCTTTCCTTTTATTAGAATTTTATATCATATATTTACGTTTCATTTGTTTCCATTTCTTTTGGCAGGTTGCTTTATCAAGAAAGTCTCCTTATGTTCAAACTGCCCACAGGGTGAGAATTTACTTATATAGTTTCCTTCTTTGTTCATTTAATATGTTTTTGATTTATTACATATTTGAGAATGTCAAGTTGTCAACTATAGTGCAATGGTTTCTATATGACCCAATGTTAGATTGTTGAAAGTCTAACACATAGTTTAAACTATGATTGACAAAATCTTTTCTTTCTATATCTTTTAGGTCAGTGGTCTTATGCTAGCAAGTTATACTGGTATTCGGCACCTATTCGGCAAGTGTTTGAGTTGATATTCTCTTTTGAGAAAGAGGCAAGCCTTTCTTGACAAATACAGGAGTTTCCCATTGTTTGAAGTAAGTTACTTCACTACTATCATTAGTTTTGTTTTATCTCTATTTTTTTTGCTTTTCTCAATTCAACGCCTTTTATCCAAAACTAGTTTAATTATGCAGAAAGTGATCTCTTATGAAAGCGTAAAAGTAGAAAGATAACCCAATAAATGTAAGAAAGAAAATACGAGAAAATAATATAGAACTACAGAAAATTGACAAAAAACAATATTTTAAGAACAAACAAACCTTGTACCAAAAAAAGTGCATATAAATATATGTACATGTAAGTATACGCGATCGAATAGTGTGATATAGCGGCAAGAAGAGTATATTTCCCACGAAGAACAATCTACTATTATAACCCAACTACTAATTTTATATCGATTCAATTTTATTTAAACTAATAATTTAGGTTGAATAAACTAAGAAATTAACTTGGTTAAACTAAATAAACAAAAGAAAACTAGGATTACAATTTTCCCCAATGGCTCACTTAAATCTCTTCACTCTCTTCTTAATTAAATAATCGTTACAAATTGCTAACCGAGAATTTAAAGTTAATTAACAATCCTCTTTCGAAGAATAAATAATAATAAAATTCACTTTAATTAATTCACTATACTCCTATGTGAACAATTAGAACGAATTTATCAAGTACCAATTCTCATACAAGTTACATTTGACATATAGATATATTCCTATTCTATATATAAATCATGATATTCATTCTGAAGAAGAATAATCACAATGGATGCTATCACATTTTAAATCCAACCCTAGATTCTATTCCCAATATCATCTAGATTATCAAGTTAATTGTTTGTCAGACAATTATAATATGAAGTGCAAATATGATAAACAACTTGTAAACAATTAATCATAATTAAATAGAGAGTAATTCAACATAAATTAATCATTAGGTTCCATTGTAATCCCAAAGGATAATTTAGTTCATAGCGCAAAAATAAAACATCCACATAATATCCTTAAACATTCTTGAAGTACAAAAATTAACAAGAATGAGTAAAAAAACAATCTGTAGACAGCTTCAATCCCCAATTCTCCGTCTTCAATTCTCCTTGTGCTCTGCTCTCAATCTGAATATGTGTTACCCTCAGAATTATGAATCTCCTCTCTCCTATCTTTTCTAAATTCTCATATAGATAGATATATGGTATTCCTTGTGCTCATAGACTTTTACTCTTAATTGTCCTCGTATGGTAACAATCCAAGCGAACAAGGAAACCTGCAAAGCCAAACCAGCCCGCGTACACGCGCCCATGTGCCCTGTTTCTACCTTGCGCTGCAGCTCATCATACTCAAGCGCTGCTGCGCATATCCTCGTGCGCTGCTGCACTTGCATGCTAGCTCGCCCATATCCAAGCCCTTCTCACATGGATCCAACCCAATCTCGACCCACGATCCAAACATGCCCATAATTGACCCATTTCGCCTCTTTTTAC
Source organism: Panax ginseng (assembly GCA_020205605.1). NCBI lineage: Eukaryota > Viridiplantae > Streptophyta > Magnoliopsida > Apiales > Araliaceae > Panax > Panax ginseng. The sequence continues at coordinate 104,097,373 of CM035142.1, read as the reverse complement.
TCATACACCAAACATGTTTGCACCAATTTACTCCATCTCTAGCAGAAAATACCATAACCCATCTGAATTGACTCCATTTCCAATTATTCTTCTTCCAAACTCTATTTCTGCAAAAATACAATAACCGCATAAAAAAACATAAAATACTTAAAAACACGCAATTTCATCAAGTCAGAAGTACTAAATTCGTGGTATAAAATCCACTTTTCAGTGACGCTCGGCCTCTAAAATACAGATTGTAGTCCTCAGTTATTTTCCAGTCTTTTTGGTCTACCCCTCCCCCTTTTCTTCCTTATATCATCCTCCTAATAAAGGACTCCTCTTCTTACCAAAGCATCTATGGGTCTTCGTTGGATATGATCATACCATCTCAACCTATGTTTTGATTATTTTTTCGTATTCTCCTCAATGGGAAGTTGGTACACCAATTTGTTAAATTTTTAAGGACTAAAATTGTGACTAATAATCAAACCAGTATTCTTTATGTGCACAGTCCAATATTTGTTACATATCCCAAATGAAGTTCATTTCTTACATATTTCTTTTTGCTGGAATTGGAGTACAAGATCAATTAAGCTGTCCCTAATCCTGTTGATTAGCACATCTTTGATGCCTTGCTACTGATGCCAAGTTTTTTATATGCCTTAATGAAATTGTATTGTGAAAAGCCATTGATCAATTAAATGCATTATGTGCATGAAAGGCCCTTGTGCTATATTAAAAGTTAGTAGTTAGTACTACAGTAAATATGAGATTTAATTGGGACTTGCTCAATTCTTGGTGTCTACATTTCCTAATAATTCATATAGCAATTGGTATTTTATGTCAAGACCAGAGTTGGGAGATGAGTATAAGGGGACTAAGACATCAGAGGGAAGGAAGAAGATTTATAGCAGGAAATTAAGTAGTAGAAGAAGAAGATAGATAGAGCTAATGTTTTTCTCAGATTTCATTGACATCATTGACATAATTAGCATGACTCTCGTACTTGTACTAGATATGCCTAAATTATCAACTAACCTATCCTACACCATCTTATCCTAAACTAACACACTTTTCTAACTAAATTACATGATCAATTCCTTCTCTAGAATTTACTTTCGCTTTCCTTTTCTTCCCTTAGCGGCTTAGCTTAGCTTAGCTTGACATAAACAGATTGAATTTCAAACCGTCCCCAAAGCTTTGAACAATAAGCTCGCGTGTTATTTTTTGTACTTGAAAGCGTTTTCAACTAGACCGTTAACATTCATAGTGTCATCTCTTTTAGCTTTCCTTCATCAAATGTTTGTAAAATCTGTTCACATTTCCATATGATGTGAAACATGGCAGGAGAATGATCTTTCAGAATTTGATGAATCTAGAGGCATGATCGAGAGATTGGTTGATGAATACAAGGCCTGTGAGTCCCCAGATTACATCAAATGGGGGATGGAGGTATATCCCCTACTTGTCTATTCCTCATCCATCTATTGTTCTTATTTGGTCTTTACCAATTGGTTTGTTGCATCTTTGTGCAGGATCCAGACCACATCCTAACAGGAGAAGGAAATGCTACAGGAACAGTGGATCCAAAGTTAGCAATATGAACCAAGTATGTGTTAAGCTTGCAATATCTTTTCGAATTTCACCGAAGATCTCTTCTTACCTTCTCACTAGAGTTGTGCAGGAGCATTACTTGTTTATGTGGCACGTGCATCACATGTTCAGGCGGCAAGTGCTTGATAGTTACTTGTCACAACTCTCAAGTATAATATTGGGTGTAGACCTGGCTAAATATTGATTTGGTTTGGTTTTGGTTTACATACAATGGTTATGGGTCCAAATAAAAACTAAAACCATATTATCCATTTTTAATATGGTTTGTGTGGGTTGAACCCAAATGGTTATAGTTTTAATATAGGTCGACCTATATTTTATTTTTTTGAGATTTATGTACTTTCTGTAAGGTGTAAACGAATTGAACCGAAGCGAACAAAGAGCTACTCGAATTCGACTCGAAACGTTAAATTCATACTTGAATTCGAATTGTATTTGAAAAATTTTACTCAGATTCGACTCGACTTGACTCGAATATTTATTACTCGAATTCGATCCGACTCGAATTGAATTATTTTCAAACTACTCGTGAGCTTCAAATTCAGGCTCGAATTCGAGTTTGCACATAATAATTAGTTTTTATAGTAAATATAATTATAAATTGAATTTGTTATTTTACTTAGAAATGATAAAATATATTCATAGTTGTTAAGGCGACGCCTTGGCGTCTAGTCGGGTTGCTAATAACTAAGCGTCAGGGCGACTTGTTGGAGGATCGAAAGTCGGGCGCCTAAGGAAAAATGCCGTCGCCATAGACGACTTGGAAAACGACACAGCAAGTTGGCGAGCAACTTGGGCTATTTGGGTTTAAAAGAAAAAATCAAAATGACGTTTTTCAATTCTATGCCCTTGCCCTAAATATAATCCCGATTTCAGCAGTAGAGGAAGAGGACTATGGAGCAGATTGCAGAAGAAGAATAGAGGGGAGAGCGAGCGAGAGAGAGATACTGACCGGAGTCACGCGACAATCGACCTGCGACTGGCGACGTGACCAAGTATGCTCCTTTCTTCTCTGCGACAGTATCACAGAAAGGAGCGACAATGATAAGCGAAGTCTGCGACCGAACGAGAGGTGAGTGGCGACAACGATTGGCGACTCCGAGCGGTGAAGCAACTCTGATCGGCAACTACCAAGTATGTCTTCGTTTTTTTTTCTTTCCCTTTCTTCTTATTGCTCGACTGCTTATTACTGTAAGTATGGTTTCTCTTATGTGGACAAGACTGATGGCACTGTCTGATAATATAGTAACAGGGTGTTGGTTTTTTTCTTTTTCGTTAGCCTTCTTTCTTATGCTGGGTCTTTACATATATATGTATAAATTTATATATATATATATATATATATAAATTTATATACTAAATTACTAATACATGCTTATACATACACAAACCATTTAATCATGCTTATATATATGTATATATATATAATACATTAATGCTGCTTGGATGCTGCCTGCTGGTGTGGTTAGAATATATATATGTATAAATTTATATATATTTAATTATTTATATACTAAATTACTAATACATGCTTATGAATATTTTTATTTATTGTATTGTGTAGTTTTACTCTAAATTTATATATGCATGCTTATAAATTACTAATACATGCTTATGGAGTATTTACATAATTATGCCTTTAATATTATTTCATAGTGTTATGTTTTGAGTTTTAATGTATATAAATTTTATTGTCAATATACTTGTTAAGTAAAATAAATAATATATTAATTGCACATTGTAAACGACTTATCGCCATACAGACGCCATGACAGTTGCCTTGTCGTGGTCTAGGCGTCCAGGCAATCGGCTACCGCTATGACTCGCAGTGGCGCCGTGACAACTATGAATATATTTACTATTACACTTTACAAATATAAAATCACAATTAAAAATAAAAATAAAACAAAATAATAATTAATTAACATAATTTGATTTTATTTTGTATATATTATAAGAGAATGTATCGAGTATCTAATCGAATATATATCAATCGAGTATGTATCGAATCACATTTGAGAATTCGAGTAGTTTGAATCTTAAACGAGTCGAGAATAATCTTGCTTAAATTCTACTCATATTTTAATTCGAACTATTTTTTATGCTTAGATTTGGATCATATTATTAACTTGTATTTTTTCGAATCGAGCCCCAACTGTTTGGCTCGTTTACAGCCTTAACTTTCTCTTTTCCCAATTCTTATCTTCCTTTAATTAATTATCTCTAAAATAGATTAATAAAACATTGATAATAATATACTAAATATTATATTAGATTAACTAAATATTAATTTTTTTTGGGGGTGTACATAATTAGTAAATATAATTTTTTTTGGTTGGGGGGGGTTTGGGTTGTGTTTACATAATCACTGAATATTTTTTTATGGGAAATGGGGTGGAGGGGGGGGGGTGTATACATAATCACTAAATATTATTTTTTTGGAGATTGCGGTGGGGGTGGGGTTGTATACATAATTAATGAATATTTTTTGGGGGAGTAGGGGGTGCGAGGGGGGTGTATACATGATCACTATTTTATTTTATTTTTTTTTGGGGGGGGGGGGGGGGGTTGTATTACTACAGGGTGAAGATTGTAAAGTAGTATGTGTTTATAGTTGAATTTTGGCTTGTTAAAAATTGGAATTCCATTCGAGATATTGTTTAACATGTTTGGTTTTGTTGTTCTTCTAATAGTCTTTCACTCAGGATTTAATACATATTCTTATTATTTTAGCTTCTTCATTATGCTACATACAATAATTGACGTTGAAGGATTGAGTTGAGCTATCCTGGCCCTTTCAAAAGTTCCCAAGTCTTGCATGCTATGTGTCTTGTCTATTATTGGATACAATATGGTCTAGTATACTTTACAACTGGTGTCTTCATGCGTTTAATTCTCAGTTGAAGGTTTGCATGTCTAGTCATGGTCGTGTTTCCTTTTATCTGTTTACGTTTTTGGTATAGTAATATATATGTATATGTATACACACACACATATATATAATAATTAATGTGCATGCATGCATTTCTCTTAGTTGAAGGGTTGTATGTGTAGTCATGGTGGAAACATCCTTTCTGCTTGGAATTCTGTTTTAGTTTCAAAGGTGGGAAAATGTTTTGTTGACATTGCTAATTGGATATATATATGGGGATCGATCCATAGCAAACGTTGTCAACTTGAGAATATCTTTATAACACATCGTGACCCTCTATCTGAAGATCGAATGGTTAAATAGAAGTCTCGTCCGCAGTTTAATTTTCAGTATTCCACAGTTTAATACTGCGGACGAGACAGAAGACCAAAATACCCTTGCTTCAACTAGTCCCCCATCCGCAGTTTAATACTGCGGAAGTTAAGTTTGGTTTTAAATTCAAACGATGCCGTTTTCATAGAGGAAATTGGGAAGTCCCGTCCGCAGTTTAATATTGCAAACGCTAAATCTATCCAAACCACGTCGTTTTGGTCTGAAAATTCAATTTTTTTTAGTTTTCAAGCATCCGCAGTATTAAACTGTGGAGACTATTTTTTTTTTAACATTTTTCTTTCATTCTCCAGCCTCTCTCCTCCACTTATTCCTTTCTTGATTTCTCTATATTCTCCTCTTTTAATTTTCTGTAGAGTAATTTTAATTTATGTGATTGAATCTACAGAGCAATTATGAATGCCATTGATAGAAATGCAAAAATGTATGGAGTTCCAATAGGATTGCCCTAGCTATCAGGAATGACGACGGAGACTTTGTTTCTGGTTTCCGGTTTTCGCTGTACGGCTCCGACATCATTGATTCTTTTCTTGTGAAGCCTCATAATAGAGTGAAGGCTGAAAGTGGTCTCACATACAATCTTCCGGTATTGAGAAAACGAAATATAGCTTTGAAGGGTGTTTGTGGCCTCGCCGGAATTTGGGTTCGGCTTTCTGGGATCTGATTTGTTTCAGGTGGGTTGGATCTGAGGTCCTGCTTTGCGAGAATGGGTCGTTGCTTCCTGTCAATCCGTGTGTTTGTTCAAATTGGGTTTCATGTTTTATTTATTGTTTGTCATTGTGCATTACTAGATTTGGGATTCTTATTTTCAGTTAATGTTGGTTCCAATTGGACTGTCTTTTATTTTTTATTTTCAATCCAATTTGGGACAGTATTAAACTGCGGAATACTGAAAACTAAACTGCGGACAAGACTTCTATTTAACTATTCGATCTTCAGATGGAGGGTCACGACGTGTTGTAAAAATATCCTTAAGTTGACAACGTTTTCTATGGATCGGTCCCCTATATATATATTATTTTTTTTTGAGGGGGTTGGATTGCCAATTTATTATTCCTGGACTCTCAAATTTTTTGGTCTAGTCAATAGGTTAGGCTTTATGACTTCATGTTGAATAGATTGAATGTAGGAATTTTGAGAAACAGACATGGAATTTAGTACAAAGTTGATCAAAGAGCATTACAATTTAAGACTTTGCAAAATTTTTAGGCGTTACTGTTGAGTTGTTGGAAAACAAGAAGCATATATTTTTATAGTTGGGAGTGTTTTAATTTTGAAAATTGATATTTTCACATGTATTTTTGATATTTTCACATAATCTTCTCACATGAGAAGAAAGTGGATCTTACCTTCATATGAGAGATCATGTGGAAATATCGAAAACTCGTGTTAATTTTTAAAGGTGATATCGAAACTAGTACAACACACTTGCGCAAACTATAAGATTGTTTTGATGTTTACTAAGACCTATGTAATGGTTAAGGTGGTGCATTCTCAATTTTCATCCGTAGCCATGACCCATGGGTTAATTCAATGCAATAGGGAAGTAAAAACGAGACTAAGGATTGAGCTAGTGGTGAAATTATTTTTGGATTTCAACCTAATAATACGTTCGAAAAAGTTTATAATGTAGACTCTTTAGTTTTTGTAGCATAGAATAAGATTAATTTAGAAATAAGAAAGGGTCTTTTTTATAAATACATTGCAATACTATGTTTTCAAGATTGTTAATTAATTTTGAACTCCCATTTCTTTAAATGAAAAATTACTAAATCAATATTTTTAAAAGGTATTTGACTCCAAAAATCATGTTTTGATATTCAAAAATAAAAATAGTCTTTAGGCTTATCAAAATAATAATAAATAAATATCAGCATTTGATTTTTGGATGATGCAAATTCAAAAAACAATATTTTGATTGATCGACGAGAGTAGGAGGCGGCACATGGAATGGATATTACGTAGGTCCCAATCCATTTTAAAAACAATTTCTCTTCTCCTAGTTGTTACCGACTACCGGCAAAGCTATTCCGTTTTTTCTCTCTTCGTGTGTGTATATATAGATACGGCTAGCTATATCTTCGTCACACTCTCAAATATTAACACATTACACCATTCAAATTCCATCTTCCTCTGTCTCTGGAGTTTTGTTTGGTGTTAATCGTGTTGATTTTCTCTGTTCAGGAGCCGAATTTGGTGGTTCCGAAAGAGAAATTGGGAGTATATAAATATATAAAACAATAGAAAAAAATGGAGATTTCTAGGGTTTTGGTCTTTGTTTTTATGCTGCCATTGTTTTGATGGCCTTTGGTCAAGCTCAGGCTCAAGTTGTGGCCCCTGCTCCTTCCCCTACCAGTGATGGTACTTTCTTTCTATTATCTATTATCTCTATGTTGTTGAATTTTAGATTTGATAAGCTTTTCAAACTTGTGTGCATCAGTGCATTTATTTATTTTATTTTATTTTATTTTTTCCAACAATGTAGTTGAAGTCTGAGGAAACAAAAGCAAAAATTTTGTTCAAAGAGGATTTATTTTGTTTATTTATTTATTTAATTTTATTTTTGGGTTGAAATTGGTTTTTGTGAGGAAGTGAAGTCTTACCTCTCTTAACAAGTCTTCTTCAAGATCTAGTATATGTATGTATATGAGAGCACTTTGATATGTACTCTCTTCTCACCAGCTTAACTTGTCTTATTGTTTTCCTGAATTTTTGTGTAATTTTTAGGACGGACATTCTATTGTATTCTTATCCATACCTCGTGATCTTAGAGACTAATCCTCATTCATTATTAGTGCACTTTTGTGCTGTATAAAATTCTTTGCATATATTGCAAGTGCTTAGTATTATTTTTAACTGATTACTTATAATGGAGGTGACTTATTTAAAAGTAATATTGGAAGTTCTAGTTGCATTTTCGGTGTAGATTGTCTTTTCACTTTAGACAAGTAAGAAATAAGTTAATTTGCTGGTCAGTCAAAAAATTCCTATTTTAAAAGGCAAATTAAACCATAAAGTCAGCTAATTTTTATGACAGAGCATAACTAAAATATGTACTACATTTGGATTTCAGGAATGAAGGCGAGAATGAATCATTTAACTCGCTATTCCATTCATTCAATCTAAACGTGGCATAAATGTTGTTTTGACATATTTACTTGTTGCATATGGTTTTGGGTTAGATAGTGAGATTAATATCTAACTTGAATCTGGTTTGTGTTTCTTCTGTCTGTAGAGTAACTCTTCTAACGTGTTTGTATTATGCCAATGTAGGGCAACTCTTCTAACCTTTTTTCTTGCAAGACATCATTGTGCTTCTCACCTATAAAATTGTTTGTACTTATTTGTGACAGATAACTGCATATATGTAATCAATACACTTGACACCACATTGGTTGGTTCAGGCGTAAGATAATATTCTCCATTCTTTCTTTAAATAGCTGCCATACCCTTACCCAGGATTACGTAGAGTTTGTTACAAAGAAGTTAACTATAATTAATATTTTTATCAACTCTTTCATCACTACTCTTCCTCGTTGACCAGTTGTTTTGGTTTCTTCATAGTTGTTGAGTTTTCATATATTTACTGTATGTATGACTACTGTAGTTGAACATAATTAATTAATATTGTGTTTTGTGGGGCAATTATTTTATCTTGATATAGTTCTGTTGAAAATTTTATACATTGATAGTGTTTTATTGTTGCCTTTTGCAGGAACCTCTATTGACCAGGGTGTATTGCTTACGTGCTGATGCTTTTGGCACTGCTATGCTCTACTTGCGTATCTCATCCATGCATCCATCCATCCCTTGGATGCTTCTTTCAACTTCATCTTATCTGTCCATTTGATTGTTATTTTTTAAGCATTTCAATTGTATATCAGTATGGCAATGATCTAGTTCATTTTCCTTCAGTTAATTCTTTTGGATTTTTTTTCACTATATAAACTTAGGTGCTACAAAATTCATGTTTTTATTATCAGTCTTTTTTTTTACAAGTTTAACTTTTTTATTATCATGGCTGCTCCAGGAGTTCTCATTGTTTAATTATTTCTTCCGATGGTAGGGTCGTCCCCTGCTACATTCCATGTGATCATGTCAATGAAAGAAATGTTTAATTGCAAACATATTAACATGCCAAATTGGACAAGGATGAAAAAGAATAAAGGAAAAAAATAAATTCTTCTGTTGGTAAAAACCCGTAGTTTTTGTCGGGGGTTGAAGTACATGCAAATATTAAACAGAACTGCGACAGCCTTTACCGTATCTGTAAAAACCTTATACAGGCCCAAAATGTCCACTATTAGCCCCAATAAATATAATTTTGGGTCTCAATAGCCAGCAAAGCCCAATACAAGCCCATTATTAAGCATATGTTTAAATGCTCTTTTATTGGCCTGCAAAATACCTCCTACAGGCCCAAAATGACAACCATTAGGCCCAATAAATCAGTTTTTGGGCTTGACATGTCAACAAAGCCCAATAATAGCCCATTATTAATCATATGAAATGCCCTTCCTTGGGCCTGCTAAATACTCCCCTACAGCCCAAAATGTCCACCATCAGGCCCAATAAAACAGTTTGTGGGCCTCAACATTCCAACAAAGCCCAATACAAGCCCACAATGTTTAAATGCCCTTCTATGGGCCTTCTAAATACCCCCTACAGGCCCAAAATGACCGTCATTAATCCCAATAAAACAAGTTTTGGGCCTCAATATGCTAACAAAGCCCAATAAAAGCCCATTCAAGCCCAATAAAATAGTATTCGGCCCTCAACATGCCAACAAAGCCCAATATAGGCCCACTATTAGGCCCAATTAAACAATTTTTGGGCCTCAATATGCCAACAAAGCCCAATACAAGCCCACTATTAAGCATTTGTAAATGCCCTTCTTTGGGCCTGCTAAATATCCCCTAGAGACCCATAATGACCACCATTATGCCCAATAAATCAATTTTTGGGCTTCAACATGCCAACAAAGCCCAATTCAATCCCATTATTAAGCATATGTTTAAATGCCCTTCTGTGGGCCTGCTAAATACCCCTGCAAGCCCAAATGACCACCATTAGGCGCAATAAATTAATTTTTAGACCTCAACATGCCAACAAAGCCCAATACAAGCCCACTATTAAGCATATGTTTAAATGCCCTTCTATGGGCCTACTAAATACCCCATACATGCCCAAAATGACCACCATTAGGCCCAATAAAACAATTTTTGGGCCTCAACATGCCAATACAAGTCCATTATTAAGTATATTTTTAAATGCCCTTCTATGGGCCTACTAAATACCCCTACAAGCCCAAAATGACCACCATTAGGCCCAATAAATCAATTTTTGGGCCTCAACATGCCAACAAAGCTAAATACAAGCCTATTATTAAACATATTTTTAAATGCCCTTCTATGGGCCTGCTAAATACCTCCAACAGGCCCAAAATAATAACCATTAGGCCCAATAAATCAATTTTTGGCCCAATACAAACCCATTATTAAGCATATTTATAAATTTCCTTATACGGGCTTGCTAAATACCCCCTACATGCCCAAAATGACCACTTTTAGGCCCAATAAATTATTTTTTAGGCCTCAACATGCCAATAAAGCCCAATACAAGCCCACTATTAAGCAGAATAGACCCTAGACAAGGCATAGAACATCCTGCTATAGCAAGCCTGATGTGACCCATTGCACACCAATATGAGCCCATTATGCTTAACACAGTATGGGCCCATTAAGATTGGGCTGTATTAGGTCGAAAGGGGTCATGAAATGGGGGAATTGTGATCTTGTCAAAACGTGCTCTCATTCTGGCTAGGCTAGCATCCCATTTTCACAAGCTGGCAAACCAATACTCGAGCCAGAAGCACGAGATTGAAAATATTGCATCATTTACCAAAGAACCTTATTCATTTGAGCTTTCGAGCTGTGGTACCTTACTGTTGGCTCTATACATTAATTATCAGCCATCTTAAGGAGTAAAATTGTCACATGCCAAAATGCAGTGTTCAAGGAGAATTATAATTTTGAAGTAATCTCTAAGAATGTGTCATTTTAGTGAAATGATCCAATATCCATGACTCGGACTAACCACTTCACTGTTGGAATGCAAACTTTGATTTGACGACACACCATGGCCTTAGTCTCAGATCAACACTACCTGAGGTTATTCCTCTAAAAATGAGGATAACAATATTGGATGGTATAATCTGTCCTCAATCACTTACTCTTGTATGATGCAAATCTTCCTGGTCTCCGGGTGGACTTCTGTGACCTAACGCATATTTGACTGCTTCGTAAAAACATACTACAATTCCAACAGAGGGACCAGCACGACTAACACGAGGACCAACACCAGTAAAGAGTCCCTTAATTCCTCCATCCCTGTTCAATGGGTATAAGAATTAGGATGGCAAAAAGAAAGGACACAAATCCAAATATTTAAGCTAAAATTGTTCAATTACAGCTTTCAATTACAAAATAACAGTTGTAAGCCTGCATATCTTAGTGAATCTAATAAAGCTTTCAATTCCGAAATAACAGTTGTAAGCCCTGCATATCTTAGCAAGTCAAATAAAGCAACAAAAAATTTACTGGTTGGGCCACTAGTTTACCAAATATTGTACTTGGATTTATTAGTTCTATCAGTTTTATGTATTCACTTGCACACTAACTCAGTTATTTGACTCTCAATCTATCGTTCTGCTTTTAGGAGCTCAGTTCCATTTCGTATGGTTAGTATATAAGATGTCTCACATTGAATACATTGAGAGAAAGTATGTCTAGTATATAACAACTATCGCAACTCTTCTCATTGCCAATTGATATTGAGTTAGATAGCTTGATGTCTTTATACCCCATAAATTTGGGTTTATTTTATAAATCATGTTAACATGGTATCAGAGCGGCCTGTACTTGGGCTAACTAAACACTCTTCTTGACCCACATATAGTCCATTTCTTAAGGTAGTCAATAGTTGCCCATAGTTTACTTTTTTCTAGGCTTGCCTCGTGATTAATTTCTTGTAGGCTTGCTTATCTGTGTGGGTCTCATTCATCAACTCCATGTGCAAAACCCTTAACCCATGGGGTTACACGTGAAGGGGAGTGTTAAAGTATGTAAAAGTTTAGTATATAACGACTAGGACCAATTCTCATTGCCAATTGATTTTGAGTTAGAGAACTTGATATCTTTATATGCTAAAATTTAGGCCCATTTTATGAATCTAACATGTACTGAAATCATTATTTATGAAAAATGAATCTAAATGACTTCAAGATCTATATAACCCTTCCTTGTTAATTAGACAATCACGAAAAGCTAAGGTCCTTCCTTCGAATGAAGGAAAACAAGTAGTATTCCTTGGTACTCATTCCTCTCCTTTTCTAAGGCGACTACCTTACAAATTTCACATTTCAAGGAACTTCATTCTATTTATTCCGCCTTCACAAGGAAACCATTGATAAAGACTGCAAGGGAAGTTATATGGCCCGAGTGGATCCAAAAATATAAAGGCACTAAAACACAGAACAATGGCTAACTACCTATCAACGACAAACAAGACTCAACGTTATGTTAGATAAGAAAGTGTCTTATTAACAACAGGCAGTTTTAGGAAATTTAAAGTTTTCAGCAATAGTAAACCATGCAACATTCTATAACAATATCTCCTTGTCACTGCTGAATATCTATAATAGGATAATAATGCATCTCGTGCTACATGCTAGGTTTGTTGCAGGCTGGCCAACGAATACAACTCTCTTCATTTCTATTTTGCATTTGGAGATGTAAGCATAAATTTACGGTTTGGTAGATATGGTTCAACCTATAGGTTTGTACAGAAGGCGCTCATCTCAAGATATAGATCTCTAACCCCCTCGACTACAATAACACATGATGCTCCATAAGATGCCAGCACACCAGGTAGCTCCTCCTATGATAAGGTATAATTAGCTTCTGCACAAGTTTGGTGTATCCATGACCAAAGGTTGTTTAAATGGTAATTTGTCCAACTACTACTACCATTCTAATTATCCTCGTAGATATTCTAATCATTTAAGTAATATAAAAAGATATTCTAATCATTTAAGTAATATAAAAGATACAAATACGTGCCACACACTTCCATAACTTATTCTACAAAAAAAAAGTGCTACACACCTCCATATCTCAACCAAAGTTTGTTTTGTGGTCATCTTCAATGCTCGGGAAGGATCTTTCTGGAAAGAAAGAACACCACATCAGCAACCAGGAATATAAAATTGAAGTAATGAACTGGTAACATTAGCAGATTCAGTAAGCCTTTTCAACATGTGTAAATTAACAGTGCAACATTTTTTGTTCAATCAAGCACTTAATTAATTCCTACAAATAATAATCAATTGGATAGAGGCCTAATAGGCAATAAGATGACTAAATAAAGCAGACAGACAAAGAAAGGAAAAATGTTCACATGCATAAAATATGCAACACAATGAAAGAGATGCTATTAACTCGTTTCCCATTTTAGATTACTAGCTTCATCTACTTAGACTTGTTATATTTGCTCCTAGAAGAATAGAACTGACAGAGAGATTAACCTCCCAATTGAACATTATAACACCTGCACTAGTAGTTCAATTGAGCAAATAAAATTTTAAAGGATCAATAACAAGTTCAAATTCTTGAACTTATGCATCTAAAGACTTTTTCGGCAAGTCCAGACTGAGTAGCTTATTAATCAGCTAATGCCTAACAAAATACTCCATATGATATATTTACCCCTTAAAAAGTTTTTTTTGATATACAACAATTGAAATTATGTGCACGAGGGCCCCATATAGATAGCCACAAATAGAACTTAAGTAATCAGGAACCCTTAATATCACAAGTCTGAGTGTGGATACCATATTAACAACTCCATCCCTCTCTTATACTCTCATTTATTGATTATATACCCTTCTTATCATCGTTGATTAAATCATTCAATGCCAGATTGTGGATGCAACTCATAAAATCCCTAATTTCTTCATTTTTAATGTGCCTCTATCAACTTTTCATTAATTCCCTGGGTGGATTGAGTGTTCTGGGAGACTGAAGAGGGGAGGGTAACTAGAGAGCAAGCAATTTTGGCAAATAGCATTAATGGATTTCAGTTTTGGAGAAACAAACTCTATCTGATGCCTAGTCTTTGCAATGTCCAGGGGGACATGTGGCAGCAGCCGCAAGGGTGGGTTCCGGCAACAAAAAACAGCAGACCCAAGACCAGTCCATAAGAAGTGGTAGTTATGTACTGCTACAATGGTATCACATTCACAAATGATTTATATAAACAAATAACCAAAGATATGCACCACATTAGATGCTCTATTGATTCTCGTGAACTCAGTCACAAGAAAAACTAATAATAATCCATGCCGTTATCGCAGATCTAAAGAACGTAAATACTCTAATGCAGACTCAAAAGGTAAACCTTACCACTAACTAAGGTCATAATATCTAGTTGATAGATCTATGTATGTGTCCTTCATGAGATAAAACACATTATATATGTTATATTTTGTAGAATTTGTGCATGCACCTCATCAGTATAAATTTTACATTAATATATCATATTCCAATATTCAAAGTCCTAATCATATTCGTAATTTGTCATAGATCTTTGGGAATAAAATTATCATCATAGCGTGCCACCAAAAATAGAAAGAAGATACAGAACCAATGGGAAGTTGTTCACAATTTTTTGAGATTCAGGAAAGAGAATGAGATACAAACCACTACTAAGAAATCCAAGTTTCATGGCGCTATATTACAAATCACAAGAATATTGAGGAAAGAGGATGATATACAAACCACTACAAAAAAATCCAAGTTTCATGGCGTTTTATTAAAATCACAAGTTAGGTATATATCTAAGAACGTAAAATCCAGGTATAAACTTACAGGTTTGGAGGTTGTTAGTGATTCTGACAGGGGAGATCACCCCAGCAAATGTCTTCAACACTCCTGGAGGCTTCACACCAATTTGGGCCTCTTTAAATGCCTGTTATAAAGAGAATGAAGGCAAACTGAGAAATGTAGTAGAAATTAAAAAAACATGAAAAACAATAGAATCATATCAAATCCTCAAAAGGAGTTCATTAGATTAGCACTCTCAAAACACTTAATATATCCGTGGAAATTGTGAATGAAATAAAAACGCAAAAAATCCACAAAACAAGTAGAAATCTAAATGAGTAGAAACAATTCTTCCATTTTTCACCATATCAATTCAAAATTTGCCCATTTGTTTCCTTCATTCTGTTTGGAAACTAAATTCTTTAAACTTAATAACAGGTACTCCTCCAACCATTTTAAAAGAAGAAAAAAAAACAAAGAAAGTACATAAACACCAATATGAAACATGTTTGCAAGTTCAACAAGATAACAAGTAATACAAGCTAGCGAGCACGCAACTGAGCTTGCAACTAAAGGGACATATGGTGTCATGGTTGGAGCATTTCTTGATGTAAATTCTTCCAGAAAATTGCGGAAAATATCATAACAAGGCAAATAGATGCACACCTGGTTAGAGTTTTAGAAACAATAAGAAAGTAAATTGCACAGAAGCGAGTGTTCAGAACAAAAAATTTCCCATTCAACTCGTGTTGTCTCAAAGTAAAGGAACAGTAAAAATGAAAGACTGAAATTGACCAAGAAAATCACTTGCAGTGGGGCACAACCAAAGCTAAACTTGCATATGTGCCTTTCCAGAGTCTTGCAAACCCTTCCTACACAGGCCACCAAATAAACACCAGATATTAATGGATTTGTTTCCAATGGAACAATTTTAAAATGAAAATAACATAGATGTCACGACGCCACGGCGAGAGGCGGTAGTTGACAGCCAGGACCCTATGGCGGGCGGTAGTTAACAATGTATAATTTATATATTATTTGTTTTACTTCAAAAGCATATTTGACAAAAAAAAATTATATACATTAAAACTCAAAACATACTAATTAACATTGTGTAATACAATTAAAAACACAATTATATGAATACTTCACAATTAAAATTCAAAAATAAAACACTTGACTTTGAAAACTAGTAGATCAAGTTAACAAACACTACGTAGAGAATAAATGATCAACCAAGTCAACAAGCATCACATATTACAAGTTTAATAAATATTAAAAATTACACAATATAGCTAGTTCATGAGTTATGATGAGTCATGGGTACAAAATAACTTAATCACTTAACTTGGGCCAACTACTAAGGCGTAAGCCTTAGCAGCTCAGCGTCCAAGGCCTTGCTTTTTTCTCTAGCACCAGGACGCCTAGTCGTCGCCTAGACGACGCCATGGCGATGCCATGACAACTATGAAAAATACACACCAACAAAGATGATAGGCATGTCTGCAGGTTATCAATGGAACCAAGTTCTCATTAGAATATACATCGGCTCCATTGTTATTTCTTCTTAATCATGCATTTATGGTTATGGCTGTAAATTAGCTAATATCGACAATTTTATGTACACATAATAATATGCATTAAAGTATCCGTAGAGTGACTTTGGTCAACCTTATGCTATTTGCTGTTAAAATATCTACTGAACGACTCCGTTTGGCAAATAGTACCCCTTTCAGAATTTATATAATAGTTAGTAATATATCAAATCAGATGTATGATTTCCTAGAACTTCGTTTATGATTGTCAAAACCTTTGCCTGCTTTGACAAGTTAAAGAAGTGCAACCAAGAATAAAGAACATTCAATGGATTGAAAATCACACACAAAACAATTAAAGAGATTTTTTCCCCAATATAAAGGGCAAGTCGCGGGTACTTTAATCAAAAATTCATAGCAAATTTTCTTTGTGAGAACCAAATTTTAAACTCATAATATCAATTTCACAAACCTGATGCGTAATTTTGTAGAAGACGTCAAATGTTCCTTTATACCGCGAGCAATCTGGAGCACATGTTGATTCAGAACCAATAACTGCACGAGTACATGATGGATAACATCTCATATCTGGAAGCATCTAAAAAATTAACAGCCAAGATAAGATCCCCATGGAATTTAGAAAAGAACAATGTAAAGTAGATCCATGTTTCAACACGATTCCTCCATAATCAAGCTTGTAAATGAGCATGCAAGTTCAAATTCAAAATAAATGATGACCATTAGCGAAAACATGGACAACTTTGTCAAATTCCGCATTTATACATGTTAGCTGTTAAGTGAGAAAAGAAACAATTTAACAACTACAAACTAAAAAAGAAAAAAAATTGTGAAAAGGAAACATGTTAATACACTATTTCAATTTTGAAACAATATTCAGAGAGCTTAGAAATAATGTATGGGCCAGGGGCGGATCCATTCCTTTAGTTCAGTGGGGTCAATTTTTTTAAAACAAAAATTTACAAATAAATAAAATTCAATAAAATAAAGGTCAAAAAGAATGCGAGACATTGCAAATAATTGTGTGAGCTATCATATAAAATCGAGGTCGTTTTATGTAATTGAATACACTTCCTCCCATGTTATGTACAAAATGGTATTTTATAATTTTTTTAAACATTGTTATTATAAGAGACACCTCGCGCAAGAACGTGAGGTGTCTCTCACCTCCCGTGTCCTCTAAAATAAATTACAAAACTAAATAATATTGTTAAAATATTATTTATAATATAATAATAACATTTTTCAAGACTTCATTGCTTGAAACTATTGCAATGATAACCTAATTTCAATAGCTACAAAAATATTATGTTAAATGTAAATTACTAAACAATATAAAAGAGTGGAGTGTTAGTGTTAATAGAAATTTGATACATTTAATAGTCTTTAGTCTGAATTTTTTTATTTTCACTAAACACTTTATAAAATTAAAAATAAATAAAAAACTAACTACAAAATTCAGTAGGGTCAATTGACCCCACTGTCCCAAAGGTAGATCCACCAGTGGTATGGGCTATCGTGGAGCTTCAATTAGCTTTAATCCAGTTTAAATGGAAAAGGTGAAGAAGCTGTTGTTTGCTATTTTCCTGTACTGTGTTTAGCAAGAGAAAAAATAATAAATGTGCTTATAGGTACCAAATAATAATATTAAGTTCTGTTACTTATTTCTCCTACTTAGTTTGCAACAACTGTGGTACTATTTACCTTTCTATTTGGTTGCATTTGTAGCCCATTAAAAGATATGTTCAACTAGTTTCAATCTTGTGCAGGTAACTCAAAAATATCTGTTGGGTCCTTCCTCACAACTTATATTGATTCATTCTTCACAATCCCAATTTGTTCTCCTATATTGTGCTTGAATTCATTAGCAGCTCTGACAATCCATGATTCTTAGTCACCTAGTTGACTCTTGTACATTATTTACTAATATAACCATTATGTTTTGTTATGCAAGAATACAGTATCACAAGTGGTGAATTGGAATTTGTAATGTGTTCAAATCATCTCAACTCAACAACGCCTTTTACTCCACCTATTATATCCCAAACTAGTTGGGTATGCTGAAAATGAATCCTTTATGAAAGCGTAAAAGTGAAAAACAATAAAAAAAATTAAACCTTTGTCCCTCATCGCCTCCTCAATCGGTGCTACCCAACCTTCTTTTGAATAACCTCATCATATCCAACCTTTCATGACATCCAAACATCCACCAAAGCATTCTTGTTTTCACTAATCCCATCTTGTTGTTTCTTAGCCACCAAATATTCAGCTCCAAATGTTTTTATTTCTTTGTCGTGTCATATATTGTGTAAAAGTGATGATAAACTCCACGACACGCTTGCGTGAGGTGATTGTCTCCCCGGTCGTTTCTAGCAAAATTATAGGATGAATTGCTTGCAACACCTTAACCCTCACCTATATGTAGACAAATCTTGGTACAATTACTCGCGTTCAGAAATATGCGTTGAATGGACACCAACGACACATTGATCCCTCGCTTATATTGAAGCGTTAATCTCGCTACAATCGACGATTGATGCGGTAGAAGGCGCCACACACAACTATAAATTGTTGTATGATAAGTCAAAATTGAATCTGAAAAACTAAGAAAATAACTTGGGAATTCTTCAAAAAACCAAAAGTAAATAATAACCTCACAAATATATTGAATAATGAATAATGTTCCAATTACATGAGT
This sequence comes from Panax ginseng, assembly GCA_020205605.1. NCBI lineage: Eukaryota > Viridiplantae > Streptophyta > Magnoliopsida > Apiales > Araliaceae > Panax > Panax ginseng. Next base: position 104,078,383 of record CM035142.1, on the reverse strand, counting down.
TTTGTCCCCTATTTATACCTTTTTTTCAGAATTTTTTTTTGCAATATATTCAAATAGAAAATTTAAGGATAGATAACTCGCTAGAACTTTGCTTTGATACCGAATGATAGACTCCACGGCACGCTTGCGTGAAGTGGTCGTCACCCCGATCGTTTCTAGCAAAAATGTAGGACGAATTGCTTGCAACACCTTAACCCCTCGCCTATGTAAAGACGGTAATCTTGGTACAATTGCTCGCGTTCGGAAATGTGCATTGAATGGACACAAACGACACCTTGACCCCTTGCTTATATTGAAGCGGTAATCTCGGTACAATCGACGATTGATGCGGTAGAAAATGACACATACAACTATGTATTGTTGTATGATAAGTCAGAGTTGAATCTCAAAGAAAAACTAAGAAAATAACTTAGGAATTATTCAAAGAACCAAAAGTAGAGAATAACCTCACAAGTATATTGAATAATGAATAATGTGTTTGATTACATCAACTTGGACCTCTATTTATACTACTCAAAAATAATCCAAATCCTAATAGCAATAATAACAAATTATTCTAATCCTAATAGGAATTCCAAACCAATGTTAAATAAAAATCCCTTGTAACCAATAGAAACTTATTTAGAATGCAAATCTATCTAAAAGAATCCTAGTTATAATATAATTATGAAAAGATATGAAAAATCCCTAATATTTTAGGAAACAAAATCTTGTTTAATATTTTAGGAAACACAAACTTGTTTTCTAATTTCTGAATTTAAGCTTGTATCAAATTGACCCAAACTTGTGTCTCATGCTCATTAGCCTTCTCTTTGGGTTTCTTAGTCTTGTTTGGGTTTCTTAGTCTTGTTTGAATCAACCCATGTCATGTCCTCATCACATGGCTTAGCAAAAAATTTATTGTGATGAAAGCAAATGCTTTCTTCCTTATTGTGCCTAAGAATATCCAAACTAGTGCAGGATGAACTTAGTTTATGAAACATGTAACGCGTACCAGTAGACTGGAATTCCTAAGCAGTACACATATCTGACAATTGATCTCTTATATTGATGAAAGATCTTTTGCAGGTGCATGTAACATGTATTATGTACTCTCATATTCTCTCCCCTTGTTTACCCCCTCCCTCTAACACGTGTAGACTGTAGAGACCAGAGAGAAAGTGCCAAAGCAATAGACAAGTGAAAACTTCAAGAACTTCTTCCAAAAATAGTAAATTATGACCAATAAGTAGTAAATTTATATGTTGCCTCACAGCAATAGGATCAAGTAAACGAGCAAGAGTCGCATTTTGGAAACATACTGTGTTTGTTTCGAAACATGTTGTATGACATAGACCATGATAAGGGACACCCACTGCCTGAGCTTGCAACCTAGTCTGATAAATCAGGCAATACAAACAATAACCAAAAATTACATTAGAATCTCTAACACTTGAGCAGCTTAAAGATATCAGTGATGGCCAAGAAAGATCTAAATTGTAAAAATAACGACACAAAAGAACCTGTAATATCATAAACTAACCAAAGAGGCAAAGAATGAAATTCAATTAAGATTAATGAGTTATTTCAAAGGAACTTTCAAATTAACTTTTAAAGGGGACGGGAAGAATTGGTATGATGATATCCCGCAAGCAACTAGATTCTAACGACCGCACATAAATCAAAACTGATGGTTCTTATAACAAATAGCTGAGCTTGAATATCACAATAATACACACACACACACATTACAATTTCTCTCTTATATCCTAATTATTGAAGACAAAATGTTTAAATCACACACATAATCACAAGATATTGCTCTTACTATATTTATAAGATAAAAGTCATGCCTTTGAAAGCATTAAAAACGCCTCATAAACCCTTTCAATTCGTTCATCAATAATGCTCTGGTCGGTCAGTAAATGACCTTTGTCTTTATTGAAGTGTGATTAGGTAAAACACCGAAAAACTAATTTCTTAAAGTTTAATGTAATATTCTCTAAAACTTTGTAATCAAAACCAATTTTGTTAAAATTTAATACCACCAAGCCATATCTCAAACTTTATAGAGCAGTAATATTTTCACTATGCAAAGCTCCTGAACATCTGATGAGGACATGACATGCGTGGACTCAAACAAGACTAAAGGAACGTACCAAGATTACCGTCTAAAGTATATACGAGGGGTTAAGGTGTTGCAAGCAATTCACCCAACAACTGTACTAGAAACGATTCGGGCGACGACCACCTCACGCAAGCGTGTCGTGGAGTCTATCAATATCTCAACTAAATCTCAATAGCAGACTCCTTTAGGCCCGCTCTACCTCTAAAAGAACCAAACAAATAAATTTTAGCTCAGTTAGCTTAGCATTTTTAGGATATTCCAACCTTAAAATTTTTAGCTCGTTTATCTTAGCATTTGGGGACATTTGGCAAATAAAATGAAAACAAGCAAAAAAAACTGACACCCTTCAAACAATTGAAGCTAGAATTCAACAGCAGCAGAGGAATAACAAAAAAGATCAACTCAGAACTACCAAATGCATAAAAATATACAAAAACCAATACAAGTTGGATATAACAGTACAGAAATGAAAAACAACTAATCAAATCAGTATAAACACTAAATTAAATCCAATTGCATATAACAAATGACAGAATATAGTACATAGAGACCTTGGCGACGTCGAGGGGGTTAACGACGACGGCTGAGAGAACAGAGGCACCGGCGGCAGAAAATGCTCTCTCTCCAAAACCTAAATTAACATCTTTGCTGCTGAACTTATCCTTTCTTTGGAAATGAAGACCTTAACTCATTTTCACTCTCCTCTTTCATCAAAATGTTCTTCCCCGTCGAATTCAATATTTTCTGATCCATAAAAGGCAAATTATGCCATTAATCCAGAAATATTTGATCGAATTATCACCAGAATTGGCAAATATATATATAAACCTATATAGTTTGATTGGAAATTGAATTTAATTTGAAGGAAGGAGTGATTTTAGGAGAAAGAGAGGGCGCGTTCGCATGAAGAAGGAAGGAGAGGGTGTGATTCGTGGCGTGGAATTAAGGGCGCCTCAAAGCTGACCAGGTGTAAACTAAGGTGGTGTTTGTTTGTGTTTGAAAACCTGTTAATTTATTTTAATTTATTTGTGTTTGATTCGGTCAATAGATAAATTTTATTTGGTAAATTTTTTTTGTCTTTTAATCATTAGGATAGAAATTCAAATTTTAATAATTTATTTAAAATTTGTATTAATGATAAACAAAATAAACTAATAATTTATGGAATAGAGTTTTATTTTTTTCAATATCTGAAAATAATATTTTAATAATAAACAAAATAAATTTTAAATTTAAAACACCAACCGTATAGGCACGAATAAGAATTCTTAATATTTTCCCTATAAATAAAATTTCAGGATCCAAACGTCCATCAAATTATGCCACTGCCCCTACTAATTTTTTTATTTTAAGAAAAGAATTTTATTTTATTTTCATTTTTATTCTTTGGTTTATGAGCCTGCATGCATTAGGGTCTATATATTGTTTGACATAAAATATTTATTTATATAATTATCATTACATTATTTTAAAATTTCATAAATTCTGAATCTGTCACACGTTCTATTATTTCATAAAGGAGTACATTATAAACTATACGTAGATCACTTTAAATCCCAACTGAAAGGAGTATATTATAAACTTATAATAAACCATTGGACATCAAAAACAGCAGGAACCAACTAATGTAGCATGCTAACATCCTTGTAACTTTCATTTACAATGGTTAGTGTCAAGAAAATCAGTGACTACTACATTGTTTTCTGCTTTTCTCCTAGCTCAGAGGAGTGGAAAAAAATTGAGTAAAATAAAGACCCTAGCATTATAAATTACAGGCATCCAATCAGCAACAATTTTCGGAAGGATGCATATACATACAAAAACCCTCACATACATGAACCCTAGGCATCCTTTCTGATAAATGTGCAAAAAAATAAATGGAAGGAAACATTAGAAAAGAATTGAATTATCAAATCAGACTATTGCATATATGCTGAATTTTCCTATAAAAACAATGCTATCTCAATCGCCTGACGGCTACTACTGTAGAGTTTGATTCATTTACCAGCTCTGGTAGAGGCTTCACATACTTCCCTATTGTTTTTTGGTGAGTCCGTCTTTTTATCCTATCAATTTTATCCTTACTTTGCTGTCGTCTCTTCACTTTCTCACGGTTCCTTTGATTCTTTTCTTTCTCATACAATCCTTGCCAGAATACCTCGCCTGTTGAGGGCCACAACCATCGTCTCTTTGGGCCATCAGAATCTGCCTCTTCGGCCAGGTCCTCATCCATGCTCTTTATTGTGTTGTACTGAAGCCATTTGACCCACATTTGTCCTCTCCGGCTCTTCAACCTGTGGTGTTCTTGCATCACCCCAGTTTTTGGGTCCACATACACCATTCTTCTAGCACTGTGGTATGCCCACACATTAACAAGTAGCTCAAGCACCCGAGAGTAACAATGCTTATCCTGCTAATTAGATTTCCAATATCGGAAGTTCCATTAATAACTTAACTGACAACCCATTTTAATTGTACAAAAATGGCAATATGAAAAAGGCAAAAATAAAGATATAACTGCATATCCAAGTTTGCTTTTGAAAACACATAAAATCATGTTCAAATTGTTTGTTTCTAAAGTGTATAAGATTACTTTAATTGTAAGATGAATAATTTCTTGTAGTAGAAGAAATCACATATGAGACTCACTTGATTGTTTCCGTGACAAATTCTATATTATTTGGTGATATATGTTATTAGGCCATTATATTCGACTACTTAAATTGCCAGTTTTTTTAAAAGAAATTGGTTGTTCCCATTTTTTATTGGTTCTGGACAGACTTGCGAATGTTTCTTCCTCCAGAAAACTAAGCACGTGTTAACTTAGGTTTACTCATCAGAGTAAGGAACATCTTCTATGGCTATTGAATGGCATGATACACAGCCAAGAACAACTTTTTTCCTTACTACAAGTCTAGAAGCTTGAAATATAAACCAAAAGAAGAAGAAGAAATCCTCTAAAAGCATGAATTAAGTTCTTCAAAATGCAGAAGCTGTTACCTTTGATAAACTTAGGTAACAGTATCCACTTTGATGATGTTCATCGTAGAATTCTGCATCCAGGGCATCCACAAACATTCTGCAGTAAAGCAATACACATATTAAGAAGAGTAACATACATTCATAATGACAAAACAACAAAAATTATCAAACCTTGAAAACATTACAAACTCCAGGAAGGAACGGGTAGGCAAAGCCCAGCTGTGCATGACAGACCACGTGTCACCATCTATTGGCATTGGAGGGAGAGAACTTAAATCATGCTTTATACCATACATCTTTTTAAGAGCCTCAGAGAAAGCAAACCTTTAATCATAAAGTGGAAATCAGGTCAAACATCCCAACTAAAATAACAAAAAAAGAAAACTTCAAATTTTACAACAAATATGATACGCAAAAAATAAAAATTGGCCATGAGCAGACTTACTTGCAATTTCCAGAATTTATAGCATCACAGAATGACCAGAAGTCCAGTTGCAATGGATTTCTTGGATCCTTGTCCATACGAACCCAAAAATAGATAGCATCACCATGTCTTCGTGCTTGAATGTCATCTAACAATGCCCTTTCAGCATTCTTAGACAAATGCTCCTGTTAAAGCCTCCACGTTAGAAATGAAGCACTTCAATACCATGTTATAAGCATAAAAAGAAAATCTCTTTAGTATTTGAATTTTATTCATTTCATGCCGAATAGTTTTATACTCGAGATCTTGTACATCTGGATAAACTAATTATAAGCCAGTCAGTAGATTTCAAAATGTTCCTGTAGATTCTTCATTCTTGTGCGTACAAGTTAAATAATTCGACCTTTTTCAACAGATATTTTAGGTTTCACGACTGCAGTTGAAATCACAGTCATCTATTGTGAACTGAACTCAAGCAAAAATGTCTGGAGTTTAAAATAGTAAACCCCAATACGTCTACCGTGATTCTGCACTTCCCAGTGCTGCCAATACTTAGAAAAACATTGCAAATGTATTTTTATGATTTTCCCCCTTCTTATTTCTTTTAAGTAATGAAAGTTTTGATATTCAATCTTGTTCAAATGTTCAGGCAAAGTAACAAAGGCAATTATATTTCAAATTTCATCTTAAATTAAAAATATTACAATGGCCAAATTTTTTTTTATCACGTTGTGTATAGATATGATTATTAGGTCATACCCAGATTCATAATTTATCAAATATTTTTTTAAAAAAACATAATGATAAAAAAAATCTAAACTTTTAACAAGCAGCAACTGGTCCATGTTAGCAGGCTCTCGGCCACCAATTGTTTCATTTGGTGGACATAAAGGTCAGTCGACCAAAGGTCCTAGTATGGCATGCTATAAAATGCCCCATAAAAACCACAAGAGTAAGGAAATCTCCGTGTCTACACGCTAATCTCAGTGTAGCAGGAACAATCCAAAGAAAGTGAAAGAATGCATATATGATGTGCAATGGCAAGATAGGTGCGATAACATGAGAGAAATTCCCTGAATAATAGAATTACAAGTACAAACCTTCCTCGCAGTAGCTCTCCAAGACTGGAATCCTATCCAAGCATTTTTGTGAATACGGTCAATCCTATTAGCGATTGAGAAGAAGGCTCCATATTCACGAAGGAGATCTCGGTAATAAGCGTTGTTCAGAAGCGAAAGACGAGAAGGTGCATCAACATCATCTACTCCAGGTCTTCTGCCCTTACTGTACTGTAATCATCCGGTTCATGTATACACATCAGATTGGGAAAAAATGATGCAATCTCTTTATCAATTGATATTGGAAAATCCAAGTCACTCTGTAAATCTCCCAAACATATTATAGATGATGTTATGTGTGACAAATTATAAGGTGAATCTCATATAAAAAAAATGCAACCACCTTCCATACAAGCATAAGATGTAATAGCCTAACATTTTATCCAAAAACAGGATAAAAACATTTAATATAATGGCAATAAATTGCAGGGAATTTTTTTATTTTTTTAACTGCAACTCACCAGTCCAAGCCCACGATAGAGTGAAGTACGGTGCAAACAAGGCCAGGCCCCTTCACCAAGGTAAGGTTCATAAATGGTTAATGGCTGTCCTGTCCTTTCAAGCTCCCCATCATCCCTTTCATGCAAATCATTTCTCGACCTGTCAGCCTTTTTCGCATTTCGATATACGTCCTCCCATGTTCCCCTAGGTTGATCAGTTCTGTCCTTCAACTGCATCAAATTCCATAACACAAGTTTGTGAGGATTGCGTAACCAACCAATAGAATATAGATATTGATTATTCATTTTGTAACTTGCCTCTTCATCTTCTCTTCTCTTCCTGGTGTTAACCATTTGAATAAATTTTTCTTCTTCCCAGATACTGTATAAAAATGTATCATCTGTTGCAGCAGTACCAGATCTCTCTCCTTGAGACTTGTTCTGTTGCTTTTCAAGCTCTTCTAAAAAGAAGGAGCCTCTCAAAGTTCTATTGTGATATGTTTGACCTGCAATGTTTTCAAAATGATGCCACTGCCACTCTGCCTTCAGATTTTGAGGAATGTCTGAAATAGCCCTGGGTAATGCAACTTCAGATGGGAACTTGAGAACATTCTCCAATAGCGAAGAATAGCCTTCAATAGTTTCCGAAACCATTAGGTTTTTAGCAGTATGTTTTCCAACAGATGCAACATTGTGAGCTAGGGGTGATAGTTTTCCATTTGAGATAACGTTCAACATGACCTGTGTTAGAACCTTAATATTCTCCTTTGGAAAAAGATAGCCATTCACCCTGTCATCAATCTAAGAGACCCCCAATCGAGTGAGTAGCTAGCTTATGTCATATAAACAGAAACATACAAATTCAAAATAAAAATAACAAAATGAGAATAACTAAGACGTTCGTAGTAATAATCAATGGTCTATATAATAGGAGATCATCAACTAGTTTCTGCACATTAGGTTACTTGGCCTACATTTCAAACTTAACAGTCGTAAGTTATGGACTTTCTGGACTCACCCTGAACACTAAATGTACTACCCAGAAAAAAATAATAATAAATAGCATATAAATTTATTTATTTATTTTTAATATTTTAATTGGACCTTGTCTTTTTGGTTGGGTCAAATTAGTCATTTAATTTATGTGGATTAATAAGTAGTAATAAGTGATGGATAAATTAATTTGATAAAATTGGACTTTAAAACTAATTGGATTTAATTTATATATAGGTAATATTAATCCTATTATAATTAGGAGAATTAATAACATAAGTAATAAATAAATAACTAAACCTAACCTTACCTTCATTATACAAAATGAGAAAAAAAGACAAGCAGGCGAGGCGGCAGAAAAATTTTGTGGAAAAATTCGTCAAACTCTTGATATTTGGCAAGACCTATGTAGTAAGTGATTGCTATTTCTTTTTAAATGGTTAGATCTATCATATTTATCATAAAGAAAAATTCAGAGTACGCATATTGCTTTTGTAAGTGTAATACCTTATTGGTTAATTTGGAGCATCAGATAATTGGTTAATATGGAGCATCAGGTAATGGGTAATATATATATATATATATATATATATATATATATATATATATATATATATATATATCGATTAAAATAATAAGAATTCTATTTTTAACTAATGAATACGAACGTATTAAGGGATCCTGTAATGGGTAATATATATTGATTAAAATAATAAAATTCTATTTTTAACTAATGAAGGTACGTATACAGGTTACTTCTTATTTGTTAGAAACATATTATTATTATTTTGTTTAATTAGTTCGAACGGAAGGAATTTAAAGAATTATATTTGGAATATAAATTTTGGAGTATTAATAATTTATATAAGGTGATGATTAAAGGCATATTAAATAAATTATGAATTATTTTGGAATTATTAGTTTGGATTATTTTTAATTTGAGGTGAATATATTTAGGTTGTGAATAACGTTTCATATTTGATATCGTTGGCATTTAAGGGTAAGATTTTGTGGAGTGTGCTATAAATGGTTTGGAAGTATCAGGTACGGATTCCGTACCCCACTCCTTTGATTATTGTTGCATTCTTTGTATCTCGTGATATCTCGTCATTCGTTTCATTTTCTTATAATCCTATTGGTACTCTTAAATAGAAATTTGATCTTTGATACTTTAGCTTTATTAAGTAATTTAAACTCTTTTTCTTCTATTACAATTTGTACATATTCTATAATTTTTCAGTGATACACTTGTTAAATTTAATTACTTTGTTTTGTTACTCGTTTCAAATTTGGATATTATTTCACATAATTGTTCCGTGTGAAATTAATATGATAGTTTCATGTTAGTGTTGGTACTAACTCGGATTTGTACTCTTTGAATTAGGTTATCATGTTTAGTATTTATTTTTTATAATTGTAGAGCAGTACATGTTGCTACCTTCTTTTTGAGACAATGTGACTATAATTTGATTTGATTCAACATGTACATATAGAACTCTTTTGTTGCTATTATGTCGCATGTGTTGTGACATGATATTTTTGTTACAATATACCGTAGGGTATACCTGAGTACACCTGTGGGGGTACCAGGCATGACACTTTTCATGGCAGTGTGATTAGTCCACGGCGTCTCCGTTTGGGCTCCAGAGGAAATGGGTCATTTGGTGTTTTGTTGTGGGAGGCGTATGGGTTAACCCTAGTTTTCTGTTCTGCGGATTGGTGATGTTGTGCCAAACACACCTATCCGATTTGCATACATTTGGATTCGCGGTCCAATGTGTGAGTGCCTGTGGCATTATTTTGATTGCATGTGTGACATCATTTAATTTGCCTATGTGGCATTATTTTGATTGTCTGTGTGACATCATTTGATTTGCATGTGTGGCATTAGTTTGACTTGCCTGTGTGGCAATATATATTTCTGAGCTCATTCGGTATGAAATAACACCCAACCATTTGATTCAACCTATTATTTCATTGTATTAGTTTTTATTGTTTCTGTTCAGTTCAATTCATTGAATTAGTTACTTCAGTTCGTTATTTCTTTATTCTTCTATTGGTTTCGTCAATTCTATTAATTCAGATATATTCTATTCAGATCTTTGGATATTATATTTTCGTTAGTATTTACACTTGAGGCTTTGTTCAGTATTTTGTCTCAGTTGTTTTCGTATATCAGTTGTATATCTTTTGTATATCTGTATCCGTACTGGGCAATTGGCTCATGCTGTGTTTTTCTTCCGGCAGGTTTAGGGGTGATTCAGGGCTAGTGTGATGAGAGAGTTTTCTTTGACCATCTAGGTTGTTTCGATTTTTGGTTTTGGTTATTTTGACTCTAGTTGGAGAATTGTATTTAGTACTTCATTGATGGATATCACTATTAATATTTTGAGGTTATTATGCTCTGTTTACTTATTTTGAGGTTCGTTGTGCTTCGCACGTGCCCTCCCTTTCCTTTTCGGGAAGGGGGTGTTACACTAAAATTGGTAGTCTGGTAGAATCTACATAGATCTTTTGAGAAGAAGAGCAAGACCAGTTGATCAGAAAAGGTTCATCAAGGCTAGGACACAAGTTTTTATCTAAAATAAAGAACAGCACAATTTCATATTAAAGTCATGTAAATGGCTAAATCTGATACCGGAGAAGCTTTTACAAGTCTAGTCATACTGCTATGGAATGTTACAAATCAAAAAATCACATGCCCTTGTAGCAAAAATAAAGGATGAAGGTCCATAAATATGTAGAAGATTAAGAGACATACAAAGAAAATTAACGAAGAAAGATCAAGACAGAGGTGAATGGAAAAATATATTAAAAGAAAAATAAAGTAAAAGAAGTGGGAGGAAACTTATGTAAAACAAAAAATCCTAGGTCGTTCGACAAATGCATTACCGGGTTTTCGTTTCTCTGTATCGTTCTTAGTTATATGTAAATATACACGGATAAGTAATCGACATATTTGCATGATTAAAGAGAATGCAGCACCTATAAGCTTACATATTTTTTTATTATGTAGAGATCTGGGGCTATGATAGGTTTCTCAAAGCACATTGCTCTCTTCAAAATGTCTGGAAAAGATTGGTCTTCAAGAAAGGATCCATATATAACAAGATCAACCATGCTTAGAACACTGTCTGCATCTTCACCAATAGCAATATGTTTCACAATTCCAACTGGGTATTCCAATTTCATAGCAATGGCCTATGAAAAAGAATGTTACATTATAGTTAACCATTTAAGAAAGTGAAAAGATCTATTCAAAGAACCGACAGCAAGATCTACAATTATTAAACTGAGATTTACCTCCACAGCCACACTGTAATTACCAGTAGAATCCCCACTTAAGACAATTATTTTTAGACCAAAGTTGGAACTGTTATCAAGTGCGAAGTCCGCCAAAAGTGGCAACAGCGCTTGAAGAACAATGGCATGCTCTAGCCACAAACCTCCATATAAAAGTTGACTTCCCGTAATGGCAATAACAAAGTCATCAGGCACAAAATTCATCCTGACACGCAGATTATCTTCATGTAAACCTATGAAATTATCAACTTCCCATGCTTCAGCAGGAGTCCCCGGAATTACAAAGTAGTTTCCAGCATCACATGGTGAGTAAAGCATCTGATGAAGTATAAACTGAAAATTAGAATTTAGGAACGTTTGCATCTTTGAGCACGTATATTTATGAAACAACGCGATAAATTATTTACAATATGCATTTTATACATAATATATATATATATAAATATTTATATATTATTTCAATTAACAGTTACACTAAACGTAAAAATATTAGGCTTAAATATAAATTACTACCCTAAACTATTGACTATTTTCCACTTCAGTGATCGACCTTTCAATTTTTTCAATCAGATGATTAAACTATCAATTTTTTTCACTTTGGTTCAATTAAAACTGACATGTCACAAATTGATGACCTGGTTAGGACACATAGGATATTTATGTTGATGTGTTTTCAAAAATCTTTATTTAGTTTATTTTTATCCTTTTAATGTTTTAAAAAGGCAAAAACGTAATAAAGCATAATAATAATAATTAATAAAATCAAACCAAATCAGTTGCTCACCCATTTAGTCCGGACTAAACAAAATTAATTAATTAATCAAAATTAAAAACCCAATCTGAATCAAGCTAATCAATTTAACTTGAATCAAATCAAGCATTCCTTTTTTTACAACAAAAAAATATTAATAACTAAACATAAAAATAAAACCAAAATCAAAATAAAAGCTAAAAGTGAAATAAGATCAAAGCACGCTTTTTCATATTCCTCTTACTCTGTTTTTGAAGTTAAAAATTCCCAGATCAAAAACCTCAAACTTAAAACTCTTATCATCACAAGTCGATCAAATACATTCATCATCTAACATGATTTGAGAAGCTAAATTGAATCATGCTACCCAGACATGAAGTTCTTAAAAAGCACATGATCATGAGTTTGTCATTTATCTAATTTTGTTGAGCTTAAATTTTTTTCTTAAATTACAAATCATTCTCCTGTTTGGGAAAGAAATATATGATACGAAAACAAATAATATCAAATTATCATCTAATCACGTGACTGTCACCAAGTAGATATTACCCTGAAGTATTTTACGGCATGATAAAAATTAACTTGAAGAGAAACTTGTCCACTAAACATTACCGGTAAGACATGATTTGGGAAGACAACAACACTAGCACGATTGAAGACTACTTTCCAATCATCTACAAACTCAATCTGGTCATTTGACATGTATTGTCTCAAACGAGTACCAAGTGCTTTTTCATGAATTGTCCATATTAGAGGCACAGACTTGAAAGGTTCCTGCATAAGACTGTCAAGTAAAATCATCATTTTAATTGATGCATGTCTGGTAAGTGGTAACTGTGACAACTGAAAATTACTAAACAAAGCAGGGAAACAATTGTCACATACCTAGATTTGCAAGTACAAAAATATGTTCAAAATTGCATAAAGAAGTCTATAAATGATTGAACTAAATAATTATGGGAAACAACATCATTTGAGTAGCTATATAGATAAGCAAAAGGATCTACAATATTATCATTATGTGCATATTCTATTTCTAAACAACAAATACATTTTCGTTTTTCTATTCGCGTAGGGTCACCAGAACTCGTACTATGAAACACAGAAACTACAAACAGGGCAGCATACCCATATTGAACATTTATTCACAATAAATATGGTTCAGACTTCAGAGATATGGCCATGTATATGTCCATCACTTCAAGTAACAAATTAAATTGCATTAAGATAGGCGGGATGAACACTGAAAGGGTTTTGAAAAATATATTTCATTTTTATGTAGTTAAATCTTGATTTCATGACTTAAAAGGAATGCTTGCAAATCAAATAAACTTGGCCTAAATAATTTGATCAAATCATCAAAGTAGGGTTTGGCATACATTCTCTTTGATGCATCTTTGCCCTCCTTATCTCACTCTTTGAAGCTCGGGACTTCTTTGGTTTAAAATTATGCTTTTTGTTGTTGCTGCTGTTTTTTCCACCATCAAATAATAGTATTATAAATGTTATTCGACATGGTATGGCTTATTTTCAATATAATTAATTTGTAAATGTACTCCTTTGTATCTGTATCTTAAATGTAACTGTTATCTCCCTGGACCAATATCTATTGTACCCATATACACACCAGCAGTTCCAAGCACCTGTATGATTGTTTAAGCCACAAATTCTTCATAAGGTAGTGAAACACTAAGAACCCAACGAATGCAGAAACCACGGATTCATGCCAATATACCAGACACAATCTCCCAAAAATATTATTTGAGATACTTGAAATCTAAAGTGAAAGGAGTCAGATGTGTTCAAATCTTGGGATACCACAGGGAAGGTATATTGGTCCCCCTGGGTACTTTTTTTTTTGTTGATAATGTGGAGTATCCGACCCGTAGGCCGACTAATCTCCTCACCCCGACCAGTGCGGGTTTAGTAACCTGCTTACACAGGCAGTCTGTGGCCTTCACAATTGTTGCAAGTGGGAGTCGATCCTAAGATGTCTGGCTCCACGGCTCATCCCAGGGCGACTTTAAACTACTGCGCCAATTGCTTGGGTTAGTACTTTCATATATAGCCAAGTCATTAAATGCTATGAAACCTCAACGAAGGTCACTGAGATGCTTCCCTCGATAGTCCATTGATTAATATGTCCATGTCCATCATATACGCACAAACGTGCACATCCTTGACAACTTAGGTATAGAAATTATTCTAGATGGTTGAACTTCAAGTAAATAAGATGTGGAAGAGCATATAGATGAAATTCTATTATTAAGTGCCAAAGAAATTATTAGCAGAATGATTGACCCTTTAGATTAAATATTAAAGGTTTTCATTTCATAATTAAATTATGTAGCTATAAAGATTATTAAAAAATGACAGGTGAGAAACTAGCAACAAATTGGAGTAACAGTTCCCATTGAAAGTGTATCTGGTTATACTATCAAAATGATAAGGCTTACCAAGAAACAACTTCCCTGGCTTCAAGACTGTTCACAAGTATGCCGTCGTAGCTGCACAGGGACACAGAAATTAACAAAAAACCTGATTTACTGTTTCCTACAGGTTAACCATTTTTTTCACTTTAGCAAAAAACTGCCAGCTTCCTCTAACATATGTCATACAGATGAGATTGGTTCACCTCATAAAACATTTTATATACTATTCACAAAGGCTGAATATGAAACATTTGAAAACTATGTTTCAGTTTGAGGCACAGATTTTAAGAAATCCAAAAAATGCATTTCGAATCAATATTTTTTCTTTATTACGTTATCAGAAGACAAGAGGTAATTTAGTTCTTTAACATCTAAAGCCAATTTTAAATTAAAAAACATATGAAAAAAATATTATATCTGAATATGTAAGTCTTAAACTCCATCCAACCCTGTGCCGCAAACATAGTTTCCAACTTCTAACCATGACATTCAAACTGGAATGGAGGGGCTTCATGTTATTAAAGGTCTTAAAACAGTTGGTCCAGTTACTGTGCCTTTTTCATTTTTCAAACAGTTCCACAATTTAATCTTAGTTAAATATTCAAGAAACTGAACATGAAAGTCATACTTTAGCCAGTCTACAATGGTCTTCCTCTTCTCAGTAGATTGCATGATGTTTACTTGAACTCCTATAGTTCTCCAAACAGAATGTGCAGGACCATCTTCAAGTGAGTGAACCTGGAGATGGGGGAAAAATGATGGTAAGACTGCTCCAGCCTCAATGTATTTCACGGAATTATACATCAGAAATTATATCTAGTAACTTAAACAACAAATCTGTAAATAAGAGAATAAACAGAAATTCTATAATTAGACACCAAACAAGAACTGCAAGTGCTTTAGACTTGGGCATTGGCGCACATATTTTACAATGTAACAACTTAAGCACATAACAAAGTATTCATCCGTCAGATGTTAAAGTGCTCATCTCACAGCTTCTAGGTAGCAGCGACCAATCTATCTTATATACTTGTGGGTCTCTCTACTCATTGTTAATTGACTTGTTGAAAAATATATATATATATATATATATATATATATATTTAGGGGGAGAGAGAGAGAGAGGATGTGAGGGTAGGACTTCTTTCCAGAATGTCACTTTTCCCATAAAGGAATGCTCTTGAGATCCATTGTGTATAAGGTCCCACATTATTTAGGTCCCCCAAAAGTTTACTGAAAACCTTTATGCATTATGTACTTGCTCAAGATCTATAGCCTTGATAAAGCATCAAGGCAAGTAAAATCACAGTGTGGCAACTACAATGGGGAGTGCAAGGCTTCAAGTTAAAGCATCGCATTGTTAATAAGCCTAATCCATGCTGAGAACTTCTACTTAGCTATCTAGACTCACATCCCTCACTAGGATCAAACTGTAAGTTATATATTGTAAACATTTTCTTAAGCCTAGTTACTCCCGAATTGCATTAAGGGTTTTTCAAGAAAGGAAACAAAATAATGTACGATTATGATGATAACTTTGCCACAAAATGGCCAGGGCCCAGAATGTTCAAAATGGAATTTTAAATTGGTAACCATTGAGTAAAGAATAGGAAAACTCAAGTAAGCTACCCTACATTGGTCTTGGAAATGCTATTGACTGAATAAACTCTCTGCAAACAACTGTTTATGCAAGTAAAAGACATTGCAGATTAATCGAGTATAACACGTTTTGGATGAGAGCAAGAATACTCGATACAAGAATGGACACCAATAAATATATTTTAAAGCAAACAAATACGGTCAACTCAACAATCAGATTGACCTTGTAAGCATGACATTCATCTACTAATAAAGAAAAAAGATTACCTCAATTTCGTAACCAAATTCACGCAAAGCTGTTGCAACAGTAACCATCAGTATCTGTTGCGGATCAACCAACAGATCTGCAAAGACCTGCATATAAAAATCAAATTGAGCAGCATTCGATAAAACCCACTAACAATTATGCCCAACAAGCTACCTAATTAGTATAAAGAGAGCATTTTACAAAAAGAAAAAACCAATGAAATAAGGCCAGCATACATGAATCACCATTGACAAATCAAGACTCAAAAAACTGCAATTCAAAGTAATATACCAAATACAATAGGAGGAAAATCAATACTCACCATAGCAAGTTGGGGTTTTCTATACCCCAATCTCATTCCCCTCCTCGACCCATTAACCTGTCTGGATTCTTTTTGAAACTTAGCCAAAAGCTTTGAAGGCTCAAACTTTATATCTTCCCCAAAATCTAATCCAGTTATCTCTTTCAAAAATGTCAAATCCCCAGAAACAACCTCATTTTCTCTCAATAAATTCCCAGAACTTTCCATCACTGAACCGGGCAAAAACATTTGAAAAAGAACAACAAAGAAGAAAAACACAGCAATTGTACAAATCCATTGCAAATAATCTATCTTCTTGAATAACAAAAATCTTGCAAATCTCGATCTGGGTCTTTGACTAAACGAGCTCCTCTCACTCCTGCTCACTGAACGAAGCAAATTATGATCTCTCTTCAGTGAAAGACCATTTTCAAGAGAACCCATTTAAAACCCCATCAAATATGCAAAACAGAGTATATATTATAGAAAGAGAGATCAATATAGAGAAGAAAGATGACTTCTTTTTTTGCTGTTTCAACAAAAGGGTATTATCATTTAAAGAGTATAATGATGATGCAAGTTAAGAATGAGACTAATATGTTTTTATGCCATTAAAGAATACAATATGATGCTTATGATTTCTTTTTCAAAGTTTGAAAGAAAAAAAATACAAGGAAAAGGGAAACAGATAGATATATATTATATATAGTAAGAGAAAGAGGAGAGAAAGGAAGGTGATGGGCAGCTATGGAGAAGGTGAAAGGGAAAGGTAAAAGATAGATTTCTATGCGGCTGGATGGTTGACGTGGCCGTTGGTCGTCAGTGATTGTCAACGAGAGGGAATTAATCAGCATAATGTTTAGCCTTTTAGGAGTACTGCATATAGTTTTCCTCTTTTTTTGGTTGAAATTCTTGGGGATTTAACATAATACTTTTTCGATCGAATTATAATTCTGGCATATATTAATTTATAAAATTTAATTGAATTATAAATTTAGTTCACCAATATTACATATTTAGTTAGAAAAAAAGTTGTTAATAATTAAGTGATTGATATTTTTAAAATAATATTACAGTTCATTACATACTCTATAAAGTTGTTAGACTATATATAATATCGTCCAATAATCAATAATAAAAGAATTAATACATAATAATTGCTAAATATATCATTGTTTACTCCCATCTAATATTATTGGAGTGATACTTGCTTCTAGTTTTCTACTAACAAAATGACATCTAATATAGTACATAATAGAAGTGCAAACAGCTCGATCTTTAAAATATTAACTTGCTTAATTACAAATTTGTGTATTACTTTTTTTTGTTAGTTATAATTCTATCTAATTTTATGTATGGATATAATTAACAATTGTAATTATGTAAAGAAAATTGAGTAATGTTATAACGATAAAATATAGTTACAAAAAATATATACAAAATGATATGTTAGATTGTAACTAATATTGTTTTACCACACATATTAGATCTGATGATCATAATCGACTACAATCATACATTTATATCTTTTATATAAGAGTCACAACCAACAATCATACATCGCTATTCGAATTAACTTATCAATTAAAATGAGTTAATTCGAGTGGTGATGAGTTAACTCGAACCGTTAATACTATAACTAATAATTGTAATTAATTTGAAGAATATGAAAGATTTTTTTCTTCAAATAATAAAAGTTATATGTTGATTTAAATTATCTTCAACATTATATATGTATTATGTCAACGAAAACTAAAAAAGTATCAAATATTTGTGAAAAAAATAATATAAATTAACATGTACCTCACACAAAGTATCAAACTAGTATTTTTTATAATCATTATTTATTGAAATATTTTTACATTATGTGAAGAGTAAATCTATAGATACATAACATTTATTCCCCTCTTTTGAAATGCACTATAAAAAGAAAGTAAAAAGTATAACTTGCAAGTTTTAAAGCTCCATAAGAGCACGACTTTTGCTAATCACTGGTAGCCGACAGTTTGAAAATGTTGTGTTTTTAATTCATCCATATCGTGATTTTATTATATTGACAGGTCAATTTGTTCAACAAGCGTTTGTAGTCCAACGGTTAGGATAATTGCCTTCCAAGCAATAGACCCGGGTTCGACTCCCGGCAGACGCAAAATTTTTTAATTTATGAGTATTCGGCATACACTAGAGCTGATTTGTGAATGGGAATGCTCCACTGGTTCAAAGAAGATTTTGCTTAGTTCTGGAAAATAAGTTTTGCTCTTGTGCGGTCCTTCAACTAACTAAGATTTGCACCTGAGGCCCTGCAGTTTTGTTCAATGACCAATTAAAAGCTGGTTAGTCATTGACTTCTTTGCTTTGAAACCACGGCTGACCCTGAAGTTATTCAATCCACTTTTTCATAACCAGTTTTGCTCTGTTAGTTGGTCGCATATTAATCATGCAGCTGCAAATGTAGGTCCTTTCCCTGGAGGTGGAAAAGCATTAGAGGGGTTTAATGGTTTTGTTAGAATATAGGATCACACAAACGATAGAGAATTAAGAAAAACATAAGAGATTTACGTGGTTCCCCAATTTGAGTACTCCACAGGCGGCTGCTTATTGTTTATTGATGATTCCTTGGTTACTTAGGGCTTTACAATAGATAGTATTTATAACTACTAATCCTATTCCAACCCTACTTGGCATTACGCCCTCAATTCCCATAATGTCCCTCATTAATAAACAACATGTACCCGTCGGGCTAAGCCCCCCCCCATGACCTTCGGGTCAGCCTGGGATGGTTAGTCGTCGTCAGCATCTCATTCGGGACCTTCGCCCGAGCTCTCCGCTGCTTCGCTAGGGCTCGCGACTAGCCTTTTTCAGCGGCTTCCTATTATGAGTCACAAATTCCCAACATGTTTCACTTGGTTGCATAGGAGACAGATTAATAGAAACCAAGACAAATATATGCAATGAATTTTAAGCACTTGTGAGCATTTGCAACTGTTACTTGATAAACTTAATCTGAGGACTAAACTTATTTGCTCTAATATTTTTGTCAGGATTTAAGCTGGCATGCTGGAAAGCTGCATACCCTTTAATTTATCTTTTTATACTATCTCAGTGATACTCCGAAAAGAACTGTTTCATTTCCACATATTATGCAACAAAAACTTGGGTAGTGCACAAACCAATAACTAGCGACAGTAAAGAATAAAATTCATTACAGGAATAGGGTTTTCCATAACTGGTTTTGCTGCCTACTTCATTTTTATTTATTAACTGTTTGAATGGACGTTCTTACTAATTTTTTATTCTAAAGAGCTCGTGACTATGCATCTACTAATGCTGTTCTATCTCCCCACAAATGGATAAGTTATTTCTGTACAATAAAGCTGAGAAACTTACTGCAGTCATGTCATCCACATCATGCTTCCCTTGCAAATAAGTAAATGGATCTGCTAACCAAACCATGCATGTCAACATCATTGTACATAACAATATATCCAAGCTCCAAGATTTGCAGTAGACGTGGTGGCCTGCGAGATGTAAAATTGAAGAATCCCTTGTAAAATTAGTGAAACTAGTCAGGTTAATTCCAAATGACCAGCATGTCATTCATATAATATATACATACTTGACATAAAGTATGCATACTAAAGTTGCAAACTGAAAATGCATAAAGAAGAATAAAAATGCCAACCCCCTCCCCAACCCAAAAACATCAACTAACAAAAAGGGAAATACAAAGCAGGTAGAGAGAAAGGGAGACTAAATATCTAAAAGAGGAGAGCTCCAAACTTAACATTTAGCAAGCTTAAATATGTTACTTATGAGTTTCCATCACTAATATCCATTTATGAGCCAATCATGAAATTCTAGGTTGAGTAGCCAAGCATTTGATATGGATTATATTTAGCAAACAGATATCTGGTCGTTCATAAAAGACAAGAACAACCCAGATTTAAAAATCAAACCCGTCATTGGCTAGTTTTGTAGCGAATAGTCAAATGACAACCACATCCCAGTTTTTAATAAAATCTAGTAAACATTTTAAACCATCCAACACTATTGATAGGGATAGTGAACATACTCCCTTTTCCATATATATATATATATATATATATATATATATATATATATATAAACATTAATAAATGAAGAATCATTTTTCAGTTGACCGCCAAATAGTGGAATATATCTTGTACATGAATATTAATAAACTTCAAGACAGAATTTAGAAGAGAACTTGAATAGTCTCAGCCTGACAAAGAAGTTTATACATGATCCTGCTCATTTTAATCAGAGAAGCGGAAAAACCTCAAAATCTTCACTATCAGATTGCTACTATACACTTCCTTATGGTCACTTTGCCGCCAAACTAAAGGATTCAAGTTAACTAGTATTAGGACGAGACATTTAAGGGAATTCCCCAACACATGACAGTGAAAACATCTTTAACTTGTTGGCATGAGACTTCATGAGACTGCTCTGGGCTTCAGTTTCGGTGTCTTCTGTTAAACAAAGAAAACTGACAGCATGCTCTTGCTACAAACAGGGGCACGAACAATCTCCCGTCGAGTTGGGTTCTCGAAGGATCCGAATGCTGTCATAGGCTTAGAGCTGTTCAGTGGATCCTGCAAAAGATTTTTTTTTCCAGTAAAAATTCTGATATTCTTATCCAAAAGTCAGAAGCAAGGTATTTAAGGATGAAAAATAATTTTCTAAATGCCAAACATATATTTGTTTCAATAGCTAAAGTGTCCCGACAATACAACTTCTACACCAAAAAATGTACAAGAAGCCTTAACAAGTCAAACCATTTATATTGAAGTTTGAGTTATAAATATTGGTACACCAACTGGGGCTGGACAGTTTATCTAGACAATTTGATTATATCAACTTAGAAAACCGTAAACAAAACATCAGGCACAAGGATGCAATGAGCTTGAATGGGAACTGATCCACCAAATAGTACAAGAAAAGTATCACAGTTCTTTATGACATTTATTAAGAAGAATGTCAGAGCTAATTAACATACGAGGACAAATAGAGGAAGCTATAAAATCTAATTCATGACGAATTTATTTTTCTCTCACTAGCAGGAAAATATTTAGTGGTTAATTCACATGCAAATGAAGACTGAGACCAAAGCTATGGCACTGCATTCTCTCTCTCTTGTAAGAAATATTTTCAACGAAAATAATAGGACAGAGAAATCAAAACAAAAACAATCACACAAAATACAAAATTTACATGGTTCACCAAAGTTGGGCTACATTAATGGTCGGCGTAATCTATCTCACTATCTCAAGAAAGCATACATAATACATTGCATGATCCCTTCTTTATATACAGTGATACAAGAAAACCTAATTCACCCCAAAGAACAAAACTAACCCCAAACATTTGGCCTGCCGGCACTCCGCACTTGACTCCATGAAAAGGCCCGATTGCCACTTAGCATGTGAATAGGCACACTTAGCCTATAAATATTTTACTTGTTTTGTTATGCGATCTTTGAAAGATAAAGAGTACCAAACTGAAAGATCTAAAAGGCAACATTAAAGAAGGAAAACATGTAGAAAAAGTTGTTCTCATAGAATGGATATCCTTTTATATTTTTTAAGATTTAAAATTCTACTAATTTATGGGGAGACCGGAGACTATACAAAACTATAATTATAGTGCACATGAACATGGGTTAGCATTATGATTATCACCACCTTTGCCACCCCAACATACGCGCAAGGCCCCCAAAAAAATTATAGTAAAAAGGAAGGAAGAATGGCTATGGGACAAGAATTGAGCATAAACTCTCTATGACTGCTATATATAAACATTACTGCTTGTAAAATATGCAAGGAAAAAGAATATTGAATAACTTGCCAAATCAAAAGGCGAAAATGAACCAAAGGCCTTTGGCCCGAGTGGTATTACCCAACCCATGTTAACCATGAGGTTGGGGGTTCGAGCTTTGGCATGCCAAGGCAGCGTGTGTGAGTGTGTTCAAATAATCAAAAAAAAAAAAAAGAGGCGAAAATGCTTAACAGTTAATAAGTCAAAAACTGCACTCTCATTCAGATATTGCACTTAGAAGAATTTAGGAAAAAGAATACATGAATAACTTGCCCAATCAAACAGTGAAAATGTTTAACAGTTAATATGTCAAAAATTGCACTCATTCAGATATTGCTATTAGAAGAGTGAAGGGCATCTCTAATGTTTGTTGTTTTTGAGCATTACCCTACATGTGACACCCAATGTATGCATAGTTGCACTTGAAGCAGGCTCTATATTGGGTAACTGAAGATGAGCTGTCGAAGATTTTGTCCTGCTTCCCTTTTCAGCATCTACATTTATAAATTTAGAAGCAGAAATTGTTAACTTCAATGGAACATGCACCGTCTACCAACACTCAACAGCACAACTCTATTAAATGTTATGCATACCTAACAAATGGAATGGTCCTGAAGTTCTTCCAGAAGTTTCTGAATCTTCAGTACTACAAATAAGCAGACATAATACCCTTTAAGCAATCTTGAAAATATTGCAGGAAGTCCATTTGATACAGAAAAGAAAATTAACTCAGAGACTAACTTCAACGATGAGTTTGGAGTCCCTTTCAAGCTAGACTTGGTTTCTGACGCTAAATGCCAAGACAGAGTGTTTACTGCCGGAGTACCTAAATTCAGTTAAGTAAAGAAGTGAGGCATATGCATTGATCCTGACCCACAAGAAGAATTTTAGACCAACACAAATAAAAATAGGATACGAGCATCCATTGCCCGTGAAAACAGCCACCTGAAGGAAACCGGGGTCTTGCTTGAAGATGACTTTGCCTGGCATCAGTCTGTATTTGTGGGCTAAAATGCACCCTTTTGTTGACAGAATCTAGCATGGGAGTAGGCCAGAAAAGAAAAGGTAAAAAAGGGGAGAACAAACAAAAAGGTTATGGGTCACATCATACAGATAGACATTTCCAAATTAACTCAGTTATAGGCATTCTTACTTGGCAAAATGTAATGCTTGTGATGCCTTGGGATGATAGCTAGTAACTGCTGTTGCCTGAGACCTTCTTTGTCCGTATATGTTTGGCATGTTAGAAGTTGCTTGCAACAGAAAGATAATAATTTCAGCTTTTACGTATATGACATTCTTCCTAATAGTAGATCTTAATGACCATTTGACCATTCCAACAAGTATACCTGATTTAAACACGAAATTCTTAGGTCCACTGTTGAAATATCTAATTTTTGTTGGTCAAGGAGGTCAGTCAATTTGTAAGCGACATTACCCAGGTGGTCAACTGCATTAACTAGTGCTCGTACAGCATAATCTTTCAGGTTGTCCAGTACCCTAATACATTCTCAAGATTATATTTCCAGAAAAATACAAACAGGATTGCTGAGATCCAGACATAATTTAAATCAGATGTAGGCAAGTTGCTAAATAATTACAAAAACAAACTCCTGAAATAAAAAATCGTATCATGTTTTCAAACAAGCCAATGGTGAAGAGACATCGAGTGTCCTCGGGAGATATTGTTATCCATTTGTTGCTGCACTCAAATATTAATTTATGATTTGAAAGTAGATGGTATATGTGCAATCATAATATTATGCATTGCACTTTTGAAGCTCTTTAGTCATTTAGTGGGAAACCATTTGAGAGCCTTTAGCAAAGTATTTGTTATCATTATGTTTATAAGTAAAGATTCAGCCAAGAGAGCCTAAAAACAGAATATGTGCACTGCGAAAAGAATAGAATACGAGACACAATTCACAATTTTGGACTCACACTCGGACCATCTGAATAGTAAATTATTTTCTTCTCCAAATACCACTCTCAAGTCATATTCCTTTAAAAACACAGAACCCAGACGGTAAATATGACCATGCAATCTTTTAAATATGACTTTAGTGTCATAAAGCCACAGGAAACGATATCAATCTTTAAATATGACTCAAGTGTCATAAAATCCATAGTAAATTTTCATTAGAAATGCAAATTAAACACTGAATATAAATGTCTAACTTCTTTATTTTCTGCTTTTTGTTATATATAGCTACGCTTGAATTGAACTGAAGGATACTATTAAGTCACTAATAGCTTAGTACTTAATTTCAAAACAAGATCTTTAGGCTCGGAAAAGTCTGATTTTGGAAGATATCTAGTAATGAACAAGTGCTTTAAAAGAAATTAGAGTTGGTGGGAGTCTCTTACATCTGTTTCTGTTCACTATGAAGATAAGACTTCTCACAATATTCTGCTGCAGAATAAAGTTGAGGCCTTAAGTTCTTGAGTTCCTGGTGAAGAGTTGAAGACACATAAACGTCAAAATGGCTATCGGTGCAACAATTTCCATCAAACCACATTAACTAGTAACTGTTTAAGAATGTATTGCAACATAACAGATACAATAGAACTAGTCAAATTAAAGGGCTTTCAGTTCCTTTCTAAAATTCCACGAACTAACCGCACATGATCAGTCATTAATTAACATAATCATGGAAACTTCATTCAACATCTAGAAAATTTGAAGCCATTTCCATTTTCCAAGCTCTAATATCTTACTCAGTGTTCTAAGCAACCAATCAGTATCCACATTTTAAGAAAATGACAACCATAAATCAAAATGAACACAACAACATTTGTGTTAACAACAATCAGATCTGAGACTAAAATTGAGAAGAAGAAAAAATTCTAACCTGCAATGCTTTAACGAAGCTCTTACTTTGCTCCATGGACACCTCGTCATACGTCATTGTCGGATTTCCCAGCCGTGATTGCTCCATTTCCATATAGCAGCTGGTATAAACTGAGAAATATATATCAATCTCACTGAAATCGCTTTAGAAACTTGAGATCATTATTAATTTATTCCTAATTAAAGTTACAATGTCGATATTAGTATAATACAATCTATATATATGTATATGTTTTTGTTGGAAATTTGTTATGGGCTTTAGGTGGATTAGGAGTTGAGTAAGGTTTTTGCCTTTTTGGTAAGAAATTAATGGAAGAATCAACAAATTTGAAGAGAGAGAAAGAGTGTACTAAACTACTAGAAGGAAATTCGGTATTAGAGTAAGTGAAAAATGACGTCGTATTTAATGGGGACTGAGACGGTGGTTGAAATGAACGGAGAAGGGGGATAGGCGAGGAGACGACGGTGGACCTGAAATTACTAAATACTAACCGGATCTGTTGCTAGGAGGGAGCAAAAAACGGATAAAATCGAATTATCGAACACAATCGAATTTTTTTAATCGAATTATTTCAATTTTTCGGTTTTTTTTTTCTAATTTCGGTTATATCCGATTTATTACTCGGTATTCGATTTCGAATTCGATTTTAAAAAACTACTTATTCGAGTATCCGAATTATCGAATTTATTAATTAAAAAAATAATAATAATTTTAGGGTGCTTTACAGAAATATACAACAATTAGAAAGTAATTACACTATTAGTGCATCAATAAAATAATTACAAAAAGAGTGTAATTAGGACCCATATTACAAAAATAGTACAATTCACATTAATAAGAAAACCTAAAATTATGGAGAAATAACTGCCATAATTAATAATTCAAATTCAAATATTTAAGATCTAACAACAAAAACAAATTCAAATTCAAATATTCATCACCCTTTCCATATTTTTTCTCTTATTTGAAACTAAGAAATTCCATCTAAATTTGCTCAAATGGTGTATGCAGATTGATACTGACAATTAGATCTTGATATATAAAAGACTTTTTCACATTCTGCAACCAATATAACAGAATTAACAACTATTCGCAATCACCATATGCTAAATAGCCAGACAAAACACGAACAACGAAAACAAAACAAGAAGAAGAAGAAGAAGAAGTTGGAGTTACCAAAACAAATCAAAGAAGAAAAAGTCGGAGTTACCAAACCAGCAAGAACAGATCTAAAACGAATTCGAGAGTAAATTTAACAAAGAGAAAATCACTTAACAAATTTTTTTATGAATATTTGGTTACCCACAAAAACTAAAATGGTTACCTTTGTATGAAAGTTCGCTACCAATCGCATCTATATTGTCGATTTCATTCACTCATTCATCTTTTTTCCGGAGAAAGCATTTAAAAAAGAAAAATAGAAAAAGAAACCATTCTTCATGCGTATAAGTTTTCATGCTCGTCAGTTTTGCGACATCAACCACAAGAAAAATGACCCTAAATATTACAAAGTGGAAAGTGAAGAATTGGTAACCCAATTCAGTGTTATAAGAGAGTGATATGTAATGTAATGTTGATAACCAAACTTTTATACTAAGGTAATAAAACATTTATACCAAGGTAACTAAACATTTATACCAAGGTAACTAATCTACCTCCATATCTGCAGTATGAATTGATTTCTTTGGTCTGAAAATTTGGCAACCAACTGCATGAAAGTTTGACGACCAACTGTATCACATTCAAAAATAAATTGGTAACCTAATAATACTGAATTGGTTACCTTCGTATGAATATTTGGCTACCAACTGTACTCTGAAAAAATATCAAACAAAGCCTGCCTTTTAGCCAACTAAAAAATATCAAATTTTTTTTAAAGTCTACTTGCTTTTTGCAAATAAACCTCAGAACTCAGAAGTTGCTGTGTTTCCATAATTAACCTCGCTTTCTCTCTCTCCAACTTCATGTCTTCAAGTTGCCGTGGTTGGAAATGTAAGGACAGAAGTTATGGAATAAGGGGTATTGTGAACACCATGCGAGAGGTCTCAGGTTGTAGTCTTGATGGCAATCTGTCTTATGTGGATCCAACGCTCGGAGCATTCTCAGATCTTGGGGTGTGGTGGGGTTGATGAGAGAGAATAAGAGAGAGAAGAAAGGAAATGGTGAAGAAGGAGGTGAGAGAAACCTTCAAACAAAAGAGAAGGATAGAACAAAAAAAATATAAGAAACGCAAACTGTTTATAAAGAAAACAGTGGAAATAAGAGAGTTATTAATGTGGAAATATGAGAGTTACTCTCTCTATATATATATATAGAGAGAGAAAATTGTTTATTTTGGAAATTTATGAGAGAAAAATGTGTGTGAGAGAGAGAGGTGGGGATAAAGAGAAGAAGATGAAGATGACAGGCGGACAGAGCTTTTGTAAATATATTATTTTGAAAATTGATTGTAGTATGTAGATAATGGCAAAAAAAAAAGGAAAAAAAGACAAAATATAAATCACACCCCAAAATTAACAGAAGCATAAATATGTACTAATAATGAAAATAAAAATTTAAAAGCATTAGTTGTGTAAATATTTTATGAGTGCACTATTGTTGTAATTATTTTTTAAAATGTAATAGCAAATGTAATTGTTCCATAATTTTATGCTGGACAAAGGCTGTTATAGTTAGCCCAAAGCCCAATGCTGAATGGCCCAAAATCATACTTCCAAGGCCCCAACACGTTAACAAAAGGTTTCTTCTCCCAACCATGTCCACTAACAGAGACTACAGAGTAACACTAATATCTTAAACCTAAACCTCATCCCAGATCCACTCATCCTTTTGAGTTTGACTATCAGATGAGTCAGATCCACTCATCCCAAATCCTAAACCTCGGAACGTAGTCATAGCCAGAGTCTTCCATCTCTTTCCGCCGTCCGATCACCGAAGTGAACACCCACGTCACTCCTTTGTTGCTCCTTCCCACACACTTCATCCTCGTCGCCATTGTAGCCTCAACCGCAGTCAGAGGCTCCACCAGAAGCCTCGGGACTACTACTTCCGTTTTTGCGATGGTCGGAATCTCTAGGAGATTCATTGTTCTTTGGTGGAGATATTTGGAAGAAAGTCATTAGTTGTGGCGGTGGTGTGGATGATAGTCGCTCTCTATTGCTTTTCGCCCAAAAGTGTCGATCCTGGTTTAGGTGGTAGTCCAACAGAGATAGGAAAAATAGTATTCATATGTAATTGTTTACAATTCGGTAATGGTTTTTTTGATTGTAAATGATAACCGGGAGCACAGGTAGGTTCGGTTATTAACCGGAATACCCGAATTTACAATTCGGTATTTCGATATTCGGTAATTCGGTTATTGTCAAATTTGGTTAATAATTCGGATAGTAAAATTATGATTATTTCGGTATTCGATATTAACCGAATAACCTATTCGGTTCGGTTATAACCGAATGATCAGTCATATCTGTCGCTTTCAGACCACCTCCCAAAGATGATAATCCTATTTTGCCCCGATTTAAATCTAAAATTTCTGTTTATTATGGTCACCATTTTTATTATTTTTGTTTTGTCCAAAAAAATATATTCAAGTTTTCTATAAACATTATTGATTATTTTTGTGACAACCCCCAAAACAGTCCATTCCACCCAACCCATTCTCGAGTCGCCAAATATATGGGTACAAAAACAACTACAACTTTATTACAACAATTGTCGATACAAATACAACAACACACATCTTTGTGAGTTTGGATATAAATATATACCAATCATGACTCGTGTCCCAACCGTAATGGGACAAATGTTCCATCGATTGGACAAAGACTCACAAGTGATACCTACATAAAGGTACAGTCAAAAACTATTTTAGAAATTAGAATCTTTAGGAAGTGCTCAAGGAAACCTTCGTACATGGGAAGTCACGCGTCTAGGTTATAATAGATATCATATGTCCACAGAATTATCATTGGTTGACCTAATAGACCCCAAAGAAAAACAAGAAGATTACTATTATATTCTTTCCAATGGTGAGTCTTCTCTTGACATATCATTATCTCAACTGTCTCTAATTGAGAATTATACTTCAAACAAACACCAAGATCATATAGGTAGTGCGCGTAGATATACTCAAGAAAGTGGATGCGCACAACCCCGCCTTTATGATGACACGAGGTCAGTATGTCTTTAGACATCTTGTATGATAGTGGCAAAACACCCTTCCAAAGTTGAGTTCACCTCACCCTATCTTGGTTCACCAAAATTAAATATCAAATGCGATATATAATATGACACACTTATTTAAAGTCTCAATAAAATTATTTTCATACTATTTAGGGAGAACCTCAACAAATTTATAGACCACCGATTCTATTCCCTATTATCCCCGCTCGACCCAAGGCTACACTTTTATTACGAAAAGGAATTGTGAAGAAAAAGGGTGAAAGACAACTACTTCGATAAGAAGAATATCATGACTACTGAGATAATTAAATTATCAATAGCCTTCATCAAGTAATAAATCGTAGATTTAGAACATATGGTAGATGATAAAACTTTTCAACCATAGTTGCAGCGGAACGAGCAATCCATTAAAAGAGTCAAATAGACCATAAAATCTATTATCTTCTCCATGTTAAAAGTCCACCAATAATATTTTATCCCTGTAACATCAATCAATAATTCCTGTCCACAATCACATGTATAACTCATAATCGTAATTGTAGTTCTGAATTCCTTTTCTCATCCAGGACAAAGATAATTTTCATCACCTGAAACATCAAAGATCATGGTTATACCAAATCACAGTTCATGTTCATAATCATACTAATAAATTTATCTTTGCACTACGGGCCAAAGATATTCATCAACAAGTCATCTTTGCACTACAGGCCAAAGATATTCAACAACAGGTCATCTTTGCATTACGAGCCAAAGATATTCATCAATAAATCATCTTTGCACTACAGGCCAAAGATATTCAACAACAAGTCATCTTTGCATTACGAGCCAAAGATATTGTTCAATAATTCATCTTTGCACTACAGGCTAAAGATATTCATTATCATTTCATCTTTGCACTACAGGCAAAAGATATTCAACAACAGGTCATCTTTGCACTACATGCCAAAGATATTCAACAACAGGTCATCTTTGCACTACGGGCCAAAGATATTCATATCTCAAAGAAATATATAATCATTTCAGAATTTATATAAACAATAATTATAACCATGTTAATCAATTCATCTTTACACTTAAGCTAAAGATATTTAATTATACATTCAATGGTCATGATCATACCAGTCAACGATTCAACTTTGCACTACTGGCCAAAGAGAACCCATAATCACGATCATACCAATAATCTACCCATCTTTACACTCAAGTCAAAGAGAATTATTATCATTAGGGTTATAAAAATGTTATATATGATAATAAAAATAATATAATTAACATATAGATTTAATCTCAAGAGTAAGATTCATAAATCAACGATAATTTGGTTAGAAAAAGAAACTAATTTTGTCATGAATAGTACCCAATGAATAAGAATCGTGAATAAGACTCAGATTCGCAGACATAAGTACCGTGATACGTAAATAATGTCATATACGTAAATAGTTCCATATACATGAATAAATAGTGTCGATACGTGAATAAGGTCGATACGTGAATAAGAACCCGACTCAAAAAGATAAAAAATTCCACAATAAAATCCATACTAATATGTCAAGATAATGATATTGAAAGAATAACATCATTATGAAGAATATAACATCCCTTAATATCCCTTACTATCCCTTACCTCAAAAAAAGCGGTATTTCGATTTGGATATCGGATATGATTTGAAGGAAACTCGCAGACCGATGAGAAAGAAGAACTCACCAAGTATCTAAATACTCACAAAATACACTCGATAATCTAGAGAGAAAAAGAGAAAACTTGTTTACGGTGTGATTTTTAATTTAACTTAGCCTCTATTTATAGGAAAATGTTAAGACGTCAAGAAAGCAGACTTAACCTGCAACCAGATGACTTTACCTGCTACTATTCCACCCACCAAAAATCAGCCATCTTCCCCAACAACCAAAAGTGGGGACCACCAATTTCTAGAATTTTCCACCAAACTCATTTATAAACCTAATTTTCGAATCAGTCACCTCTTCAAATTCATAACAAATCATACGTTCATTTTAACGGTTCAAAATTTGTGGACATATACTTAACTTATATATGTATAACATATCCAAAAATTACAACGATCCAACTATTTGTCGGATTAAAATTATAACTCCTGTAATATATCTCAAAAACCACTGGTTTGATTTTTAATACCTCAAATCCGACAAAATACTGATAAAACACCTCAACATTAATTCCTTCATTTATAACCATTTGCGTATTTTAAAAAAAATTCATATATCACCCTTAACTTTAACCTTTTATCAATTTAACCATTTACTAAATAGAAAAATTGAATACTTTTATTTCATAAAATTCGGGGTCTTACAATTTTTTTTATTTTGTTTTGAATGGCAAAGATATTCTCGAGCCAATTTATACGTCAACTACGACTAAGAGAGTGTTTGTTTAGAGCTGAATGGAGCTGAATGGTTGAATGATTGAATGACTGAATCGGTCAGGACAATTTGTTTTAGTCTGAATGGCTAAATCGATAAGATGGACGAGCTGAATGGTTAAGTCATATTTTTTTAGCTTAATGGCTGAATGAAGTAAAAAAAAATTAAAAAATTAAAAAAAATATTAACGATTATATTAAGTAATATTAAATAAATTTACAACAATTTTGAATTTTTTCATAATGATAAAATAATAAAGTTTTGACATTCAGATATTTCAGACATGTCAATTATCAAACAACTTTTTCATTCATATTCAAATTCAACTCATTCAGATTTTCAACTCATTTAGATTTTCAGCTCATTCAGATTCATTCAGTTTTTATTAAACAACTCCTAAATCTATCTTTCTGACAAGTTAAAGAAAAAAATAAACACAAAAATAACGCTTGAGTTTAAATATTATTAATTATTTAAAATTTTATTTATTTATAATTGGTTTATTTTGAAGGCAACTTATGTACTCCCTCCGTCCCAGGATAAAAGTCCTTATTACTATTTTGGGTAGTCCCATGTTAAATGTCCACTTTCCTTTAATAACCAAACTTTTACACATTTTTTCCTATTATGCCCGTAACATTAAATATCTCATACTTTTCTTATTCTAATTCTCTCTCCATATTTAATGACATTATTATGGATAATTTTTTCATTTTATTTCTCTTCTTAATATGCGTGAAAAGTCCATTATGACTTTTATCCTGGGACGGAGGGAGTAACTTAAAGACCAACATTTAAAGGTTAAATGCATCATATTATTATTTTTGGTGTGGTTGTTAAATGCACAAAATTCTATCATTGTAAACACTATAAATGCATGTTAGTGTAATCGAACATATAGATGAATAAATGTTACTCCCTCCATCCCTAAATAATTGACGTTTTGAAAGTTTTCACACTTATTAAGGAAGTCATTTATTACTCCAATTTTGTCATTAAGATTGATATGTATTACCACAATTACCCTTGCATTAATTAAGAAAAGATGTACTCCATATAGTTGTCTAGATAATGAAATACTCCATATAGTTGAGGGCAATAGAGAAAAAATTATAATTGATGCTTCCTAGAAACTTGGTAACGTCAAATATATTGGAAAATTTTAAACTCCCTATAACGTCAATTATTTAGGGATGGAGGGAGTACTCTCTGTGACGCCCCCAAAATTAGGTATACATCACCCATCTTGAGTCGTCAGATACATGGTACAAAATTCAAATACAACTGTCGTGTACAATACGACAAACATAAACTGTTAGTTTGAATACAAATATTATCTACTAGAGATTATACAAACTCAAAAGGAGTCCTCATTACAATTATTATCACACTATTTTAGTGAATAGTGAGGACTACTAATGCTATCCTCTGGACCATCACTCCGTTCCCCGACTCGTCCCAGCTATATTCTCATTTCCTGAAGAGAACAGTGAAAGAAAGGGGTGAGCTCAACTAGCCCAGTAAAAAATATTATGACTAAGATAATGCAGAATAAATTATCATTAGTCTCTAACAATGTTAAACTGATAAAATATAATAGACATCAAGTTTAACTGCAGCGGAACAAGCAATTCATTAAAAGAGTCAAGTAGAAAATAAAATCTACTATCTTTTATGATTTAAAAGGTTTTTCATCATCATTGTTATCGGCGAGACTCAAATTTTAATAAATATTCCACATCATCGAATCACCCCGCACTACTACTACCAAGGATATTCTTTAGTATCACGACCACAATTATCCATGCACTACGGCCAAGAATATTTGTGTATTCATTAATGGTCATGATCATTCCAACAATCATCCATCAATGCACTACGGGCCAATGAGAACTTTTACCACATCATTTATAACATTACTATCCATGATTACACCGAATAATCCCTCGGTCATAATCATACCAAGTCCATCTATGCACCATGTGCCACAAATGACTTTCAACATAATATAAACATGAGGATAATGACAATGATATAAGAATTCAATAAAACAAGTTCAAGAATTAATTTGTCCAAGAACTACTAATGTCCAAATTGTCAACATGACATCGCTTTGTAGAGTAAAATTCAAGAATGATCGAAGAATATTTCCATGAAAAGATCTTTGGTCAAAGCGCAAATATCAAGGATATTCTACTAATTTCATGGAGTATAAGTCAAAACTTTAACCAATTGAGTATAATAAAGAATGGAATAACAAAAGAAATCACATGGATGCGGTGATTGCGATGTAGAAAAGTTATTCCAACAGAATACTAAATAATCGGAACCAGTGTCAGCGTAAATTGCACAAGATGGGATGTTCCAAATGTAATAATAAAGAATCGAATAACAAATCACCGTGCATGCAGATTGCTTGATGTATTAAAAGTTATTCCAATGTAATACTAATAAGGGCGGAATCAGTCCCAGAAAACGCATTGCGACGGTGATATTCCAAGCAGAATAATAATAAAGACGGAACTGTGTCCGCCAGTAAACGCGCATATCTGTGATATTCCAATGTAATAATAAAGCGGAATCAGTCCCACAGAAAGCGTGAGATAGGATATTCCAATGTAATAGTAAAGCGGAATAATAGAAGAATGTCACCAAGTATAGGGTGATCAGCAGATACAAAGTTATTCCAATGTAATAATAAGCAATGGAATAACAACAGCTTTCTTTCATGAATAAGAAAGAATAACACCCCTTACGAATACAACAAATAATATTCCCTACCTTAAGAAGAAAAAGATCTTGGATATATAAGTAGTGAAGTAGTGAGAATACTTTCTTCTTTCTCTCTTTATAGTTTATCTCTACAGAGTTTCAATTGAATTAGTAAGAAAATAATGAATGAATGAACTTCTATTTATAGAAAAATGGAATGCATAGTAACTAAGTCATGAACGGTCGAGATTGATT
Organism: Panax ginseng; assembly: GCA_020205605.1. NCBI lineage: Eukaryota > Viridiplantae > Streptophyta > Magnoliopsida > Apiales > Araliaceae > Panax > Panax ginseng. Next base: position 104,043,447 of record CM035142.1, on the reverse strand, counting down.
TACTTTAATTTGACGGTCCATAGTTAAAGCAAAATAAAATATAATATATTCTATTTATAATCTAATAAAACGAATAACTTTATAAAAGATTTTACTATGCAAACATAATGCAGCCTTATGCAAACACTATGCATAATAAAATATAATATATTCTAATTATTGTCTAATAAAACAGAGATAGCTTTATAAAAGTATTACATTTTATATAAAAAGATTTTACTATACAAAATACTATGCAGTACCTTTATGCAACACTATGCATAATACAATATAATATATTCTATTTATAGAATAACTTTATAAAAGTATTACATTTTATATAAAAGATTTTACGTATTATTACATTAATAATACCAACAAAAAGAAAGTGACTTATCACTTAAACATCAATAATTAATACCGTGTGCTACTACGCAACTATGCCAGACATCGCATTTCTTTTAACACCGGTGTTTCAACGATTAACAGTAAAACTTTCGCCATTATTTTCATAAAGTATTTTTGTCGTTTTCTCAATCCGGCAATAATAATTCCGGGGTTCACCAATGATTGTGTTGTTACTTAATATTCCTCGTTAAAACGAATATTCTCCCACCAATCGAATATTATATAACAACTTGCGTGATTTTTGCAAAATTTATATTACCCACAACTATTATATCAATTTCACTCCATAATATACAAAAATAATATTTATAGAAAATTCATCTTTATTCAAAAGTTGGGGTTTTACAATCTCCCTTCTTATGAAATTTCGCCCTCGAAATTGAAGTACGTCGACCGGTATATCGAAGAGGTAAGGATACCTTGATTTCATTTCAAATTCTAACTCCCAAGTCATTTCCTCAACATCGTGGTTTCTCCACAAAACTTTGACTTGAGGTATAACCTTCGTGCGTAGAATATGTTCCTTCTTATCCAAGATTTGAACAAGAACCTCTTCATACGTTAAATCTTCCGCTATTTCGTCCGGTTTCAACTCAATAATGTGGTTTGGGTCTTTCACATATTTACGTAACATGAATATGTGAAAAGCGTTATGAACACGAGACATACTTGTGAAAGCGAGTCTATAGCCACGATTCCTACTCGATCAAGGATTAAAATGGGCCAATAAATCGAGGATTGAGCTTTTCTCTTTCCAAATCTCGTAACCCTTTCCATGGAGCAACACGTAACAACACATGATCTCCTATATCGAATTCTACGCCCTTTCGATGAAGATCAAGATAACTCTTTGTCGATCTTGTGAGATTTTTATACGTTCGCGGATCGTTTGAATCTTTTTCGTAGTCATACGTATTTCAACTCCGGCCCCAACAACGTTGCTTCACCCACCTCATCCCAAAAATATCTTTGGAGAGCGACACTTTCTTCCATATAATGCTTCGAATGGAGCCATGCCAATACTTTTTTGATAATTGTTGTTGTAGAAAAACTCCACCAATGGTAAGAACTTGTCCCAACTTCCTTGAAATCAAGGACATGAGTCTTAATAGATCTTCAAGAGTTTGAATAGTCCTCTCCGATCGTCCGTCCGTCTCGAGGATGATATGCCGAAAGCTAAATCAGTAAATCTGTGCCCATAACTTTCTCGCAAACTAACCCAAAATCGTGAAGTGAATCTTGGGTCTCGATCGTAAACTATGGATCTTGGCATACCATGCGATCTTACAATCTCGTTTATATACATCTGAGCAAGACGTTCAAGTGTATAAGTCTCTTGTATCGGTAAGAAATGAGCAGACTTGGTCAATCTATCAACAATGACCCAAATCGCATCTATGCCTTGAAAAACCTTGGGAAGACCAGTAACGAAATCCGTGGTAATGTGCTCCTACTTCCATTCTGGAATTTCAAGTGGTTGCAATGGACCTTTTGGTACTTGATGATCCGCCTTGACTAGTTGACACATTAGACACCTTGAGATAAACAGCGCTATCTCTCTCTCTCCAACTTCATGTCTTCAAGTTGCCGTGGTTGGAAATGTAAGGACAGAAGTTATGGAATAAGGGGTATTGTGAACAGTTTGCGAGGAGGTCTAGGTTGTAGTGCGGTGGCAACTGTCTTATGTGGATCCAACGGTCGGAGCATTCTCAGATCTTGGGGTGTGGTGGGGTTGATGAGAGAGAATAAAAGAGAGAAGAAAGGAAATGGTGAAGAAGGAGGTGAGAGAAACCTTCAAACAAAAGAGAAGGATAGAACAAAAAAAATATAAGAAACGCAAACTGTTTATAAAGAAAACAGTGGAAATAAGAGAGTTATTAATGTGGAAATATGAGAGTTACTCTCTATATATATATATAGAGAGAAAATTGTTTATTTTGGAAATTTATGAGAGAAAAATGTGTGTGAGAGAGAGAGGTGGGGATAAAGAGAAGAAGATGAAGATGACAGGCGGACAGAGCTTTTGTAAATATATTATTTTGAAAATTGATTGTAGTATGTAGATAATGGCAAAAAAAAAGGGAAAAAAGACAAAATATAAATCACACCCCAAAATTAACAGAAGCATAAATATGTACTAATAATGAAAATAAAAATTTAAAAGCATTAGTTGTGTAAATATTTTATGAGTGCACTATTGTTGTAATTATTTTTTAAAATGTAATAGCAAATGTAATTGTTCCATAATTTTATGCTGGACAAAGGCTGTTATAGTTAGCCCAAAGCCCAATGCTGAATGGCCCAAAATCATACTTCCAAGGCCCCAACACGTTAACAAAAGGTTTCTTCTCCCAACCATGTCCACTAACAGAGACTACAGAGTAACACTAATATCTTAAACCTAAACCTCATCCCAGATCCACTCATCCTTTTGAGTTTGACTATCAGATGAGTCAGATCCACTCATCCCAAATCCTAAACCTCGGAACGTAGTCATAGCCAGAGTCTTCCATCTCTTTCCGCCGTCCGATCACCGAAGTGAACACCCACGTCACTCCTTTGTTGCTCCTTCCCACACACTTCATCCTCGTCGCCATTGTAGCCTCAACCGCAGTCAGAGGCTCCACCAGAAGCCTCGGGACTACTACTTCCGTTTTTGCGATGGTCGGAATCTCTCCTGAGATTCTTTATTCTTTGGTGGAGATATCATTTGGAAGAGTCATTAGTTATGGCGGTGGTGTGGATGATAGTCGTCTCTCGGTTGCTTTTCGCTCCAAAAGTGTCGATCTGGTTTAGGTGGTAGTCCAACAGGAGATAGGGAAAAAATAGTATTCATATGTAATTGTTTACAATTCGGTAATGGTTTTTTTGATTGTAAATGATAACCGGGAGCACAGGTAGGTTCGGTTATTAACCGGAATACCCGAATTTACAATTCGGTATTTCGATATTCGGTAATTCGGTTATTGTCAAATTTGGTTAATAATTCGGATAGTAAAATTATGATTATTTTAAGATTCTAGATTAACAGAATAACCTATTCTTGGTTAGTTATACTTAGAATGATCATCATATCTGTAAACTTTCAGACCACCTCCCAAAGATGATAATCCTATTTTGCCCCGATTTAAATCTAAAATTTCTGTTTATTATGGTCACCATTTTTATTATTTTTGTTTTGTCCAAAAAAATATATTCAAGTTTTCTATAAACATTATTGATTATTTTTGTGACAACCCCAAAACAGGTCCATTCCACCCAACCCATTCTGAGTCGCCAAATATATGGTACAAAAAACAACTACAACTTTATTACAACAATTGTCGTACAAAATACAACAACACACATGCTGTGAGTTTGGATATAAATATATACCAACTGTGACTCGTGTCCCAACCGTAATGGGACAAATGTTCCATCGATGACAAAGACCTCACAAATGATACCTACATAAAGTATGACAAAAACTATTTTAGAAATTAGAATCTTTAGGAAGTGCTCAAGGAAACCTTCGTACATGGGAAGTCACGCGTCTAGGTTATAATAGATATCATATGTCCACAGAATTATCATTGGTTGACCTAATAGACCCCAAAGAAAAACAAGAAGATTACTATTATATTCTTTCCAATGGTGAGTCTTCTCTTGACATATCATTATCTCAACTGTCTCTAATTGAGAATTATACTTCAAACAAACACCAAGATCATATAGGTAGTGCGCGTAGATATACTCAGTAAGTGGATGTGCACAACCCTGTCTTATGATGACACGAGGTTGTATGTCTTTAGACATCTTGTATGATAGTGGCAAAACACCCTTCCAAAGTTGAGTTCACCTCACCCTATTCGGTTCACCAAAATTAAATATCAAATGCGTATATAATATGACACACTTATTTAAAGTCTCAATAAAATTATTTTCATACTATTTAGGGAGAACCTCAACAGCTATAGACCACCGTTCTATTCCCCTATTATCCCCCATTTCGACCCAAATTTACACTTTTATTACCGAAAGGAATTGTGAAGAAAAGGGTGAAAGACAACTAAACTTCGATAAAGAATATCATGACTACGAGATAATTAAATTATCAATAGCCTTCATCAAGAATAAATCGTAGATTTAGAACATATGGTAGATGATAAAACTTTTCAACCATAGTTGCGGTATTGAACGAAAGCAATCCATTAAAAGAGTCAAATAGACCATAAAATCTATTATCTTCTCCATGTTAAAAGTCCACCAATAATATTTTATCCCAGTAACATCAATCAATAATTCTCGCCCACAATCACATGTATAACTCATAATCGTAATTGTAGTTCAATTCCTTTTCTCATCCAGACAAAGATAATTTTCATCACCGAAACATCAAAGATCATGGTTATACCAAATCACGATTCATGTTCATAATCATACTAATAAATTTATCTTTGCACTACTGGGCCAAAGATATTCATCAACAAGTCATCTTTTGCACTCTGTGCCAAAGATATTCAACAACAGTCATCTTTGCATTACGAGCCAAAGATATTCATCAATAAATCATCTTTGCACTACTGTGCCAAAGATATTCAACAACAAGTCATCTTTGCATTCACGAGCCAAAGATATTGTTCAATAATTCATCTTTGCACTACAAAGCTAAAAGATATTCATTATCATTTCATCTTTGCACTCATGCAAAAAAGATATTCAACAACAGTCATCTTTGCACTACATGCCAAAGATATTCAACAACAGTCATCTTTCAGACTACACGGCCAAAGATATTCATATCTCAAAGAAATATATAATCATTTCGAATTTATATAAACAATAATTATAACCATGTTAATCAATTCATCTTTACACTTAAGCTAAAGATATTTAATTATACATTCAATGGTCATGATCATACCAGTCAACGATTCAACTTTGCACTACTGGCCAAAGAGAACCCATAATCACGATCATACCAATAATCTACCCATCTTTACACTCAAGTCAAAGAGAATTATTATCATTAGGGTTATAAAAATGTTATATATGATAATAAAAATAATATAATTAACATATAGATTTAATCTCAAGAGTAAGATTCATAAATCAACGATAATTTGGTTAGAAAAAGAAACTAATTTTGTCATGAATAGTACCAATGAATAGTAACTCGTGAATAGTACTCCGTATTCGTACATAGTACCGTATACGTAAATAATGTCATATACGTAAATAGTTCCATATACATGAATAAGTATAGATACGTGAATAAAGGTCGATATCGTGAATAGTAACCCGACTCAAAAAGATAAAAATTCCACAATAAAATCCATACCAATATGTCAGTATAATGATATTGAAAGAATAACATCATTATGAAGAATATAACATCCCTTAATATCCCTTACTATCCCTTACCTCAAAAGAAGAAAGATTTACATTTGGATATCGGATATGATATTTGAAGGAAACTTCGACCGATGAGTAAAGAACTCACCAAGTATCTAAATACTCACAAAATACACTCGATAATCTAGAGAGAAAAAGAGAGAAAACTTGTTTCTGGTGTGATTTTTAATTCTAACTTAGCCCTCTATTTATAGGAAAATGTTAGCACGCCGAAGCAGACTTAACCTGCAACCAGATGACTTTACCTGCTACTATTCCACCCACCAAAAATCAGCCATCTTCCCCAACAACCAAAAGTGGGGACCACCAATTTCTAGAATTTTCCACCAAACTCATTTATAAACCTAATTTTCGAATCAGTCACCTCTTCAAATTCATAACAAATCATACGTTCATTTTTAACGGTTCAAAATTTGTGGACATATACTTAACTTATATATGTATAACATATCCAAAAATTACAACGATCCAACGGTCGGATTAAAAATTATAACTCCTGTAATATATCTCAAAAACCACTGGTTTGATTTTTAATACCTCAAATCCGACAAAATACTGATAAAACACCTCAACATTAATTCCTTCATTTATAACCATTTGCGTATTTTAAAAAAAATTCATATATCACCCTTAACTTTAACCTTTTATCAATTTAACCATTTACTAAATAGAAAAATTGAATACTTTTATTTCATAAAATTCGGTCTTACAATTTTTTTTTATTTTGTTTTGAATGGCAAAAGATATTCTCGAGCCAATTTATACGTCAACTACGACTAAGAGAGTGTTTGTTTAGATTTGAATGGAGTCGAATGGTTGAATGATTGAATGACCGAATCGGTCAGACAATTTGTTTTAGTCCGAATGGCTAAATCGATAAGATGGACGAAAATTGAATGGTTAAGTCATATTTTTTTTTTTAAGCTTAATGGTTGAATGAAGTAAAAAAAATTAAAAATAAAAAAAAAAATATTAACGATTATATTAAGTAATATTAAATAAATTTACAACAATTTTGAATTTTTTCATAATGATAAAATAATAAAGTTTTGACATTCAGATATTTCAGACATGTCAATTATCAAACAACTTTTTCATTCATATTCAAATTCAACTCATTCAGATTTTCAACTCATTTAGATTTTCAGCTCATTCAGATTCATTCAGTTTTTATTAAACAACTCCTAAATCTATCTTTCTGACAAGTTAAAGAAAAAAATAAACACAAAAATAACGCTTGAGTTTAAATATTATTAATTATTTAAAATTTTATTTATTTATAATTGGTTTATTTTGAAGGCAACTTATGTACTCCCTCCGTCCCAGGATAAAAGTCCTTATTACTATTTTGGGTAGTCCCATGTTAAATGTCCACTTTCCTTTAATAACCAAACTTTTACACATTTTTTCCTATTATGCCCGTAACATTAAATATCTCATACTTTTCTTATTCTAATTCTCTCTCCATATTTAATGACATTATTATGGATAATTTTTTCATTTTATTTCTTCTTAATACGCGTGAAAAGTCCATTATGACTTTTATCCGGGACGGAGGAGTAACTTAAAGACCAACATTTAAAGGTTAAATGCATCATATTATTATTTTTGGTGTGGTTGTTAAATGCACAAAATTCTATCATTGTAAACACTATAAATGCATGTTAGTGTAATCGAACATATAGATGAATAAATGTTACTCCCTCCATCCCTAAATAATTGACGTTTTGAAAGTTTTCACACTTATTAAGGAAGTCATTTATTACTCCAATTTTGTCATTAAGATTGATATGTATTACCACAATTACCTTGCATTAATTAAGAAAAGATGTACTCCATATATAGTTGTCTAGATAATGAAATACTCCATATAGTTGAGGCAATAGAGAAAAATTATAATTGATGCTTCCTAGAAACTTGGTAACGTCAAATATATTGGAAAATTTTAAACTCCCTATAACGTCAATTATTTAGGGATGGAGGAGATTTCGTGACGCCCCCAAAATTAGGTATACATCACCCATCTTGAGTAAATGCCGATACATGGTACAAAATTCAAATACAACCGTCAGTGGGTATAATACGACAAACATAAACTCATAGTTTGAATACAAATATTATCTACTAGAGATTATACAAACTCAAAAGGAGTCCTCATTACAATTATTATCACACTATTTTAAAGTGAATAGTGAGGACTACTAATGCTATCCTCTGGACCATCACTCCGCTCCCGAGGCGTCGTCCCAAATTATATTCTCATTTCAAGAGAACGGTGAAAGAAAAAGGGGTGAGCTCAACTAGCCCGATAAAAATATTATGACTAAGATAATGCAGAATAAATTATCATTAGTCTCTAACAATGTTAAACTGATAAAATATAATAGACATCAAGTTTAACTGCAGAGGAACAAGCAATTCATTAAAAGAGTCAAGTAGAAAATAAAATCTACTATCTTTTATGATTTAAAAGGTTTTTCATCATCATTATCGCCGAGACTCAAATTTTAATAAATATTCCACATCATCGAATCACCCCTGACTACTACGGCCAAGGATATTCTTTAGTATCACGACCACAATTATCCATGCACTACGGGCCAAGAATATTTGTGTATTCATTAATGGTCATGATCATTCCAACAACTGTCCATCAATGCACTACGGGCCAATGAGAACTTTTACCACATCATTTATAACATTACGGTCATGATTACACCGAATAATCCCTGGTCATAATCATACCAAGTCCATCTATGCACTACAGGCCACAAATGACTTTCAACATAATATAAACATGAGGATAATGACAATGATATAAGAATTCAATAAAACAAGTTCAAGAATTAATTTGTCCAAGAACTACTAATGTCCAAATTGTCAACATGATCATCGCTTTGTAGAAAGTAAAATTCAAGAATGATCGGAAGAATATTTCCATGAAAAGATCTTGGTCAAGCGTTAAATATCAAGGATATTCTACTAATTTCATGGAGTATAGAAGTCAAAACTTTAACCAACCGAGTATAATAAAGAATGGAATAACAAAAGAAATCACATGGATGCGATGCTTGACAGATAAAAGTTATTCCAACAGAATACTAAATAACGGAACCCGGTCAAAGTAAATTCATGACCTGTGAGGATGTTCCAATGAGAATAATAAAGAATCGAATAACAACAGAAATCACCATGCATGCAGTGTACTTGATGTAGAAAGTTATTCCAATGAATACTAATAAGGGCGGAATAAAGTCCGCCAGAAACGCGCATGATGAGGATATTCCAACGGAATAATAATAATAAAGACGGAAATCAGTCCCACAGTAAAAACGCACATACTGAGATATTTCAAATGTAATAATAAAGACGGAATCGGTCCCACAGAAACGCATGAGATAGGATATTCCAATGAATAGTAAAAGATTTTAATAATGAAGAATGTCACCAAGTATAGGGTAGATCACAGATACAAAAGTTATTCCAATGTAATAATAAGCAATGGAATAACAACAGTTTTTTTCATGAATAAGAAAGAATAACACCCTTACTTAATACAACAAATAATATTCCCTACCAAAGAAGAAGAGTCTTGGATATATAAGTAGTGAAAAGCAGAATACTTTCTTCTTTCTCTCTATAGTTTATCTTTTCAGAGTTTCAATTGAATTCGTAAGAAAATAATGAATGAATGAGCTTCTATTTATAGAAAAATGGAATGCATATAAGAATTAAGTCATGAAGCAGTCGAGATTGATTTACTTTAATCTGACGGTCCATATTTAAAGCAAAATAAAATATAATATATTCTATTTATAATCTAATAAAATGAATAACTTTATAAAAGATTTTACTATGCAAACACTACGCAGAGCACTATGCATAATAAAATATAATATATTCTAATTATTGTCTAATAAAAGCAGATAGCTTTATAAAAGTATTCCGTTTTTATATAAAAAGATTTTTACTATGCAAAATACTATGCAGTATACACTATGCAACACTATGCAACACTATGCATAATAGAATATAATATATTCTATTTATGAATAACTTTATAAAAGTATTACATTTTATATAAAAGATTTTCTCGTATTATTACATTAATAATACCAACAAAACCGAGTGACTTATCACTTAAACATCAATAATTAATAATAGTGTGCTTTCTACAACCAAAGACATCACATCGATTTTTAACATCGGATGTTTCAGCAGTTAACAGTAAAACTTTCGCCATTATTTTCATAAAGTATTTTTGTCGTTTTTTCAATCAAGCAATAATTCCGTTATAGGGGTTCACTAATGATTGTGCCGTTGTACTAATATTCCCTGTTAAAATGAATATTTCCTGACCAATCGAATATTATATAACAACTTGCGTACTTTGCAAAATTTATAAATATTACCCACAACTATTATATCAATTTCACTCAATAATATACAAAAATAATATTTATAGAAAATTCATTTTTATTCAAAAAGTTGGAATTTTACACTCTCTATTTTTCATTATATAAGTAGTTTAAAACATAATTACACATATTAAGAAATACTCTATTAATTTTAATATTAGATAATTAATATCGGTTTAAAATTTTATTACTATCCATCACCAATTAATTACTCTTCCTCTTTTCTCCCAATTATTCTACTATTTTTTAGAGATAAAATAGTAAATAATTAATTTTTCTCCTAAATATATATAAAACGTCTTATATTATGATTTTTTTTAAAACTAACTTATATAATGAAATGGACGGAGTACCTTTGATTCATTTTTAAAATGGGATAAATCAACTTTTGGTACCTGTATTGGGACACGACTTACAATTTGGTACCCGAAGTGAAAAAAGTTACAAATTGGTGATTGTACTTAAAAAATGTTACAATCCGTTAAATATTAGGGACACGACTTACAATTTGGTACCCAAAATGAAAAAGGTTATAAACTGGTGATTGTACTCAAAAATATATTATACTCCGTTAAACATTATGGTTTCATCTTTATTCTGTTTTGGAAATTAAGGTTCTCTTCTTCTGTCCTTCTTCTTCTCTCATTATTCTTGTCTCGATTTTCCATTGATTACTGGTTCCCATATATTTATTAAAGGGTTTTCAGTGTTTAATTGAAAGGATGAGCTCGTCTTGGAGTGGAATCGTAAGTGAAATTGAGGAAAAAGATTGTAGTTCATGCAACATAAATAAATGGATTACACCAGAGTTTCCAAGTCGGCGCCACTGTGGAGCAATGATGCGAATGTGGGAGGCAAGAAAAGATGGAACAAAATATCGAGGATCTTCTTCGCGTCGACTTCTTCTCTCTCTATATGTTTGTCTCTCCCGTTGGATCAATTTTAACGATTATTTAAAAATTAGAAAGTACAAGCACCAGATGTAAGACCCCAACTTATTATAAATAAATCGATTTTCCTCTAATTATATTTGTGAATAATAATGTATTAATTTGATATAATTCTCTGGTTATGAGTGAAATGCGCAAATTTCGCAAAATATGCAAGTTGTTATAAAATAATCATTGTTGTCGGGGAATATTCGTTTGGTCGTGGAATATTCTTGTTGTTTGGGAATATTAAATACGATGGTAGATCATTTGTGGGCCCCATAATGTAGAATAAGCTGTCGGATGAAGAAAACGACAAGTTTGAGTTTTTATAAATACTTGGCGTAGTTGTTACTGAATTAACATTTGTTGGAATACCCGGTGGTTAAAATACGAGAATCTGGCGTGGATGCGTGATGATTGATGAATTATTGATCCTTACGTAGTAAGGCTACTTACTCAATAATTGTTACGAAGAATTACTATTCAATATTTTATTTTATTGATTCAATAATTAATTGCGTTGATATTTTATATTATTGTTGTTTCAATAATTGTCACCGCGACAAGATTTTCATTATCGGATCAATAATTCATATTATTTGAATAATATTATTTAGATAGCATTATTGGCAATGTCTAGAAAGTTACATCGAGGAGAGGTTTGGTCACCTAATCTTGGCGCCAATAAGGAGAAATTCTTATTGGAAAGCCCCCTCTTTCCTAGAGCTACTGGTTGTCATAAAAATGTGATTACGTAATATTATTTGTGAATAATTAATTATTGATTCATATGATAAAGAAATATTTATTTTATGTGGAAATAAATGTTGGATATATTTATTGTGGTTAAAAATGAAGGAGTTAATGTTGAGGTGTTTTATCAAGATTTTTTGTCGGAATGAAGGTATTAAAAATTAAACCGGTGTTTTTGAGATATATTGTGTGAGTTATAATTTTAATCCCAACCGCTTTGATCTTGTAATTTTTGGATATGTTATACATATATAAGTTGAATATATGTCCACAAATTTTGAACCGTTAAAAATGAACGTATGATTTGTTATGAATTTTAAGAGCGAATGATTCGTAAATTAGGTTTATAAATGATTTTGGTGGAAAATTCTAGAATTGAGTGGGCCCCACTTGTGGTTGGTGAAGAAATGTGCTGAATTTTATTTCAAATATGGTGGGTGGGAATAGTAGCAGGTAAAACCATCAGGTTGCAGGTCAAGTCTGCTAATATTTTCCTATAAATAAAGGGCTAAGTTAGAATTGAAAATCACACCAGAAACATAAGTTTTCTCTCTGTCTCTCTCTAGATTATTGAGTGTATTTTGTGAGTTTCTATTCATCAGTGCAAGTTTCCTTCAGCCTTATACCGATATTCTGATTAGAAGTACTGATATTTTGATGTAAGGGATGTTATTTTCTTCATATATGATATTATTTCTTCAATATCATTATGCCGAATTATTGATCTGAATTTTTATCAAATTTAAAATTTTTTTGTTTGGGTTACTTATTCACGATACAACACTATTCACGATACTGAGACTATTCAATAGAAAAATAAAATTTTTTTCTTTTTGTCCAAGATGTCTATTATGGTTACTATCTTTGATTGTATTCATGTTTTGATCTTTATTCTTGAATTTTGCTTCAAAATTTGTTATTATGGAGTATTATTGATCTGGGATAAACTGTTATACGAATCCTTATTATTTGTCCTTCTGTCTCACTAGATTCATTTTTTAAAATATTTTTCATCATCCTCATCCTAAATGATGATATTCTTGAATATCTTTTGCTTTGTAGAAGGTAAAAGATGAATGATTAACTGATGAATATCTTTGGCCCGTAGTGCGAAGATGAACATAACCAACTGGTGATACAAATGAATATCTTTGGCCTGTAGTGCAAAGATGAATATTGATTGTTGTTACAGGGATAAAATATTGATGATGGACTTTTAAATCTTAGAAGATAGTAGAATTCTTTCTACTTAACTCTTCTAATGGATTGCATTTTTTATTGCAATTGTTGATCTAAAACTTGTTGTCTATTATATTTTATCAGATTTTTCCCTGTTGAAGACTAACGATAATTTGTTGTATATTATCTTAGTCATAATATTCTTTACTAGGCTAGTTGAGCTCACCCTTTTCCTTTTTGTTCCATTTTTCTCAGGAGGTGAGAACATAACAGGAACTAGTCGGGGTACGGAGTGATGGTTCTAGAAAGATATTTTAGCAGTCATCACTATTTCTGTAAAATAGTGTTTGAATAATTGTAATGAGGACTTATTTGAGTGTGGATATTGTGTAGAAGACAATATTTGTATTTAAACTCACAGTATGTGTTGTCGCATTTTGCACGACAATTGTATTATTGAAGTTGTAGTTTGCTTTCTGTACCATGTATTTGACGACTCAGAATGGGTGTTGTATACCTATTTTGGGGGCATCACACCAGATTACAAATTTTTTTTGAGTAAAATCACCAGTTTGTAACTTTTTTCACTTGGGGTACCAAATTGTAAGTCATGTCCCTAATGTTTAACGGAGTGTAACATTTTTTGAGTACAATCACCAGTTTGTAACTTTTTTCACTTTGGGTACCAAATTGTAAGTCGTGTCCCAGTACAGATACCAAAAATTGATTTATCCCTTTTTAAAATTTATAGTTTCAGTATTAAATTTTGTAACATTAAAAATGGTGAGATACATGTTTATTCATCTTTTAACTAGAATCTTATCCAATATTTCTCGACTTTAATGTCGCATCTATCACAAATCAATACCTATTTATAACAAGTCATACGTCGATCCGTCAACAGAATTAATAGACTAAAGTATTTTTTAATTTCACTGAATTTTATCGAGTTATGGTCGAGTTAATGACAAAATAAACTAATTTAGCTTTGGTCACAAGTTAAATTACGTTAAATATGTTAAAATAAGTAAACACAATTGTATCTTTTAACTAGAATCTTCTCTATTATTTTTAGACTTTAATGACGCACTTATCCCAAATCAATACCTATTTATAACAAGTCATAAGTCGATCCGTCAACAGAGCTAAATAGATTAATCTTTCAATTACGTTAAATACGTTAAAACACAATCTAATCATTTTTCGTTCGTACAAGTTATAGTGCTAAATTTGGATTATGAAATTGAGGAGTCGCTCCTTGATGACAAATCCTATCCTCTAATTTGGATGGTAAAATCAAAGAGTTTCATATTCTCATTTACTCTCTTAGATTAATGTATTTATTCTTGGAATTCTCGATGCATGAATATATATATATATATATATATATATATGCCATGTTTTCACGTCAATATATAAAAACGACGGCGGTATTAATTTTTTTCATATATATGCACGAATACAAAATCAATATAGAGAAAATATGGAAAGTGAAATACAGACCATCAATTTTGGCTTCCTTAGACTGGTTCATTCGAGAAATTAGGATTTTTTTTTTTGGGCTCTTCAGTTTAGTTAGACATTTTTTGATAGGGGGGAGGGGGTAAAGATGTACTTCTTTCTATCTATTAGATTTGTATAAATATAACTCTATGAGGACAGGACAAGACATGTAAATTGGACTGAAATAACAAAAATAATTTGACAGTACAATCAATTTATTAGCTAAAATAAATTCTTTTTATTTTTCATATTTAATTTACATGTCCGCATAAAAATGTTATTTGTATAATGTTTGGTTATTGTAAATTTGGTGACATGAATTTATTGATTTTGCTCGTTAACTTGGTACTATTACTTTGTAATTTATTTATAGCATTCAATATTGTATTAAACTATTAATTAAATGAGTCGAAAAATGATGAAGGCCAATCATAATTATATAAATATACATATATTTATATCAAGTTGTTAACAAATAAATTTATACTATTTTATTAACTATTTTGAATATTTGTCCATGCCTGTAATAGTAATATTGAAAAATATTGATTCTTTGAGCATGATGGATGGTTAATTAATAACTCAAGGATGGATAATTAACATGTGGTTGGTGAGGTAGGCTACTTATTCCTTGTTAAGTGTTTGGTGTTGATTACATTGACAAAATTATACTCCTACTACTAGATTTCACACCCTTGTACGCATACAAAATAATTATGATGATTAATCATTATGATTACTAAATTTATTATTAATGTATTTCAGACCACCAGGATTCGGTTATTATAAAGTTAACTTCATGGTAAGTTGATCAACTGACCAATACAATACTGACACGCAGAGAGATCATCTACCGCCTGCGCGTTGATATTGTTTTGATCAATTGACCAAAGTTAATTTTATACTAATCACTCTCGGACCAACTATATAATGGTCAACTTTATGTTGCTTTATCACCATTAGTCTCACTATAATGGAGTAAAAATACAAATAGGTAAAATTCAAATATACTCATGTCTAATTTTCATGTCCAATTTTCATATACACCTGAAAGAACTCGTCTCACTAACTTGCCTTTTATCATCTTGCCATAAATAATGAAAGTAATTTTAGCCTTTAATTTTTACCAATGTTTTGAGTAATCCTTTTTTTTTTTCGTTTTTTACCAATTTATAATAAAGTTGCCAACTTGTCTCAATAATTCAACATCTTACTACAAGTAGTTGGGACAATTTCTACAGTTGAAGCCTCATGTACAAATGCATATTCCAAAATTAAAATGTGTAACAAGGGCATGATACTAAAACAAAATTTTATTTTTGTATTTTTGAAAAACTTGCTCTAAATCAAATAATTTTACTGCATATAAGAGCATTAAATGAAATCCAAAGGAGGAAGACTATAAGCATTCTGAGCATGGGATCCATTTACTATTAATGTTAGAGAAAACTTGTGAAACTATCAATTTAGTTTAAGGAAATATCAATTCTCAAAATTAAATCTATTAATGAAAGGGGAACAAAAGCTCTTCCTTTTTCATCACAATTCTGCCGCCTAATGGAATAAAGAGATATATACATAAAAACAATACTAATATTTATATATAAATCCAGCATAGATGTTTATGTTGTCCCATAAATATTCCTGGTGAGCATAATAATGAAGGAGATCCAGGTTAGCCACTACTAACAGAATATAAAATTGCCGCTGAAGAAATATAGTCCTCTTCTTATTGCTCAAACCAATAAAAACAAATTGAATTGCTTACTAATTGGTGTGAGCCTCATGAAATCCTCAGCCATGAGTGTTGACAGCCTCCCAGAGCAAACCCCGGGCTTGCATGGCTGCAGTCCTGAGTGTCTTGAGTGTTGTTACATTAGCCTCGTAGAAAGACAGGCTTCTGTAAGGCAAATTGTGCTTTTTGCAAAGGTCCTTGACAAGAGGTGAAATGCTCCTCAAATGGCACCGAGGCAACCTGGGAAACAAATGGTGCTCAAGCTGGAATTGTAACCCACCAAAAAACCAATCCATCCATGGATGGCATGTAATGTCGATTGTCCCTTCAGCTTGTTTCTCGAACCAATTAGTTCCCTTGGGAGGTCCCACATAAACATCTGCCGCAAAATGGTTCAAGGTAAATTGAACGTGTTGAATTGCGCAGACGCAGAAGCTTACTAGCACGAACAGCACCCTCTCGGTCCAATTGGGTAAGCATGAAACAAGCAGAGGAAACCAGGTCCAGAAGACGAGGGTCCCAAATATGTTTAAAGCTCTATTTGCTATCTTCCTCTTTGAGCACAACAATAACAATGTCTGCAAATACAGATTGACCCTTGCAACACACATTACTGGATAGTATGACAAATGTTGATAACTCACAAAGAATTTAGACACTGGATCAAACATCAATTCCCTTCCATAAAATTTTGATGTCAACGATTGGAAGAGACTGTCTGAGACTGCAAGCATGGGCAAGTGCTGAAGGTCTGGATCATAGTCAAGGCTATTGCAAGCAATGTGGTGAGCATTATGAGTCCATTTCCACCAAGCAATGCTAATCCCAGTCGTACAATTTCCGATTAGGATCCCAGCAATTTTGTTCCATCCACGAGTCGCCAGTGCTTGATAATGCCCAGAATCATGACCTAGATAAGCCACTTGAATCCATGCCAATCCCAAAAACGCAGCGGATAACATATGTACCCCAAAACTGTCGGTATTCAATACACCATAAACACAAGCAGAAAGCAACAAAATAACGAAACAAAGTGAGTAGGTGAAGCCATGCCCTTTTTTTTCAAACACCCCAGCTTTCACTAACTCTGAAAAAAGTCTTCTGTAATCCTTAGACACCTCTGAAACCTTGTAATCTTTAATGTGATACCCAGAAAAGAATTTGTCAAGATATTTCCAAGCAGTACCAGGATGGAAAGCAATGAATGCATCAGTCACGTCCTGGCCAGCCAGATTCAGGAGGGGGATATCTCCGCCCGGGTGTTCCTTAGCCCAGTGGGTGACATTGTAAACCTTGCCCTGGATAGAAATCCATAGGTCGTCAGGCTTGTTATGCTTCTCCAACTCTTCAATTGTAATGTATTTCTTTTCAAGAACCGCAGGGGTCAAAGCTGGAAAGAAACAAATCACAAATATGTTAATATACAAAACAATATGAATCCAAACAAGCTGAATTATATAAATAAACAAACCACTTAAACCTTGCCTATGCATATGTTTCTCCTGTACTGAGGTACAATTTTTTCCCCTTTATTGTTCTTGTTTGTTCATTTTAAATACATAGTTATTCGCTTATGGGCTGGGGGCCTAATAAGGCAGCAGTTTTTTAAAGTAAGGATTCTTGGCACGTTAAGGAGTACTAGGTCACATGAGATTGAATTTTTAATATCACACCCAAGACAATGCTGTTAAGGAAAACTCGGACATCACCCATGACTTCTTTGACATATGGGTCCCCATAGTTGCTGAAGAAAGGGTCAGCTAATGTGTGGTATCTACAGCTACTATATCATCATCTGCTCAAAATATCTTTGTTCACAAAAAAAATATACCCAGTATATACTTTTTACACCAGAAAATAAACATAAATCTAAAAGTTAGCTTTTTCTTGAGATGACTTTTATTTCTTCTTTCTTCGAGACAAAGTATCATAAAACTATTTTATTTTTTTCCTCCATTACAATTAAATATTTTTTTTTGAGGACTATAAGTAAAAGAAATCAATATAGCATACAGAGGATTTGTATATATCATAAAAAGGGATAAATAAAGGAGAACTTATTTATTCTACCTAATAATTTTGTAACTTTTCTTTTAATTCACATGTCAGGAAGATAAAAAGATAAAATCATGAAGAACAATTCATCAAACTTTCTTCTGGGTTTAACCATTTGACTAGTAAGTAGCAACTATCAACAACTTTGTTGAGTACCTCACTGGCCCAAAAATAAAAATATAAAAACTTTGTAAAGAATCATAGTACATGTACCACGTTATCAATATACAATAAGTAATTTTTTCTTCAAAAAAAAGTTAATAATTTTTTTTAAAAGTAGTAATGAAAAAGACCTTTATTGTATCTTGATGGGATTAGTCCTAAAAAAAAATTCATTCTACTACTTCCCCTTCTTGAAAAACATGGAAGTGGTTTCCGGATCGGACCAGAAATATCTTAATTAAGCTTATGACGTCCAACCACACTAATTATCAAGATCCTACAGCATCCAAATCTAAATCTAAGATCCGAAATATACAGGGAAAAGAAAAGGAAATATTAAAATAAAAGCATTATGAAACTATGAAGTTCACAACCCACTAATCCAGTAAGAACATAAAACAAATATTTTCTTTATAATTTAATGAAATGAGCAAAGACAAAAGAGAGACTAAGCCAAATATTGCTGAATATAATTATAATTAATTTTGAAGAAAAACAGAGATTAACATCCCCAGCTTAAGCCTTTTAGATCTCATACCAAAACAACAAAACATACAATGAACATGAATTTCAAACATTAATCACTTCTACCTCCAAAAATCAACAATGCCTCTACTTTATACATTAATTAACCAAAAACCCACCACAATGAGCTATACCCAATTCAAAAAAGTGATAAAAATTCAATCTTTGATCGCCAAATTAACAAAAAAAACTTTCCACAAATCACCCATTTTGCAAAAAATAAAATAAAAAATGGAATGCCAGTTACCTTCAACCAGAGACAGAGGAGGAGAAATAGTCATTGAATTAAAATCTATCCCTTCAACCACATCCACAAAATCGCTACTATGCTTCCAAAGAAGAAAGAATCAGAACTTGGAATATACAAATGCTACAGGTCTGAAGGTCTATTGAAAATTTATAAAATGGCTACTCAGCTGAAGAGAGAGAGAGAGAGAGAGAGAAATGAAGAGTTATAAGTATGAAACCCTAGAATGTTGTATGATGTTTATATAAAGACATTTTGGATTGGGAATTTGAGAGCCATTCTCCACTTGTCTTATACCCACATGAAGTTATGTTTGCCACCTTTAGATAATATCTTCCATTATAAAACGGAGTACGTACGTACACAACATGTGTATCTCTGTTTTTGGCAAGCGCGTTGACAGGTCGAGGCGAGAACGATGCGCCTTGGACTTGGTCTTGGACCCTTCTTCCCAACTCGAGTAAGATTCGGTTTAGACTCCACCTTCTTTCGAACTCAGATTACTACCATTTGGTGCTTTCATTAGAAGTTAGCATTTGGTGCGATTACAAGCCTAAAAATCAATAAAATTCTAAAGTGTCGAGTAGTCAAATAGCAACTTATATATTTATGAAATATTGTTCCTTTTTTAAGTTTTAATTATTTATATTTACTTTTTATACTCATTTTTTTATTATTTTTCAAAAGAGTGAATGAATATATATGAAAGGCGACAAGAAAATTATTATATGCATATGTAGAGAAAATAACATAAAATGTGTGGTAGGGATATAATCTGTATCTTAAAAGTGAGATATTGAAAACTAATTAATATTCCCCAACCATTTTTCTATGAAGGGAGTATTTTAGCTTAACCTTTTGTTTCTTTTTAACAATTTATATTATTATAATTTAATTTTAGCTAGAGTTCATATGAGTTGAATTTAATTAAGTTGGTTTAAAAGTTAAATGAGTTCATATTATGAGATGAAGGATTAATATGATTTGGGAAATAAGCCTCCACTAATCAATGATAATTCGTAGTGCATTTACTTGTTTAAGTGATAATAATGGGGTTAGTCAATGTTTTTTATTTTCCATTGACTTGGATTCAAGATCGGGTCTCTACACGCTATATGCAAAGAGGTGATCGAGGACATTAAGGTACTAGTAAGGTAGTACCACACCATGCAGTTTCCTTGATTTGTTTCTGGATGGAAATGCAAGAAGTTGCGTGGGTGCGTGGGTGGGTGGGTGGGTGTTATTTGCCGACTCTAGCTATTGTAAACTAATGGTGACTTGTTGGGTGGATTATTATAGCAACCAATGTACTACTACTATATACTAATACTTGTAGTTTTCAGACATAATAATAATAATAATATTCAACCATGTATTTTAACAGCTATTGGATGTTCACTAATGCTAGGGTCCATAGGTTTTAATACTCAATAAAGACCCCCATCCGATCCCATTACTTAGATCTAAATTATAAGCAGTGTTGGACCAAAAGTTCAATTCGAGCTCGACTCAAAATATAAATGATTTAAATATGAAAAAATTTAAATTATTCGAACCTCGTTAAATTACAATTTTTTGTTGATACTAGGATCATATTCGTTCGAAATGATCAGACTGCTCGGGCTCAATTTAAAATCGTGCTCAACTCGGTAACTAAACGAGTCTCAATCAAATCTAAATTTATAAATTATCTGAAACGTCTATAAATCTTACAAAGTTTAATCAAATTATCTTAATATTCTAAAATTTTATAACATCTCTCTCTCTTATAATATTATCATAATCTTACTATTTTGACCAAATAATTAATCCATATATTTGAAATTTAACAGCTATGTATCATATTTTTTAAAATAATATGACAGCAGTGAATGGTGTTTATCTTTTCAACTGAATTACTTAACAGCTATGTTTTCAAACCATGCTTCTATTAGGTGTCCTTAACTCTTATTAAGGTGCCGTTGGATCCGAAGAATGGAATAGAAAAAAGAATAAAATAAAAATTATGTATTTGATAATTATTTTAGAGAATTATTTTAATAGAATGAAAATTTATTATATTTTTTTATTTTTTATTCCATGTAGAGAAAATAGAATAAAATCAATTTCAAATAATGAATATATGTGATAATTTTACCGTTATATGACAACACCCACCACCACCAACCAAACATACATTCCATTATGTTAAGGATGTAAAATGAACAAATAGTTCGGACTCGATTCGTACTCGCTCGACTCAAATATAAATAAATTTTAAAATTCGATAAATTACTCAAACCTTTTCAATTTTTAATTTTCTATCGATATTTGAATAATATTCGTTCGAAAAGTTCAAACTATTCGGGCTCGATTCGAGATCGTTCTCGACTCGGTAGCTAAGCGAACCTCAATCAAATCATATTTTATATTCGATAAATTTTATGAACCAAATCTGAATAACTCAATATTTAGTTCGATTCAAATTTATTTATATATTTATATTCTGTTATTCATTTTATTCTTTCGATTCAAACACAATATAAAAAGTAGTGGTGGATAACGAGCAATATATTAGTAAGAAAGCCACGCTCCACGCCTTGTTTGGCCCACCATATTTGTCTCAATCGGATTTTTGAATACATACAATCTCAACGTCTATACCAATGTGTATCTATCTGTGGCACTGCCTAGAAAAGGCATAATTTATGAGAGATGATGCTCTAATTTAGTACTATCCCCCATCATCTTTTCCACTAAAAGTTAATAGTGAGGTCTATTATTGTTTGCATAATAATGTCAAGTAACTCAACAGTGTTAAACAACTTACGGTGTAAAATTGAACAAATGTCTAAACGCCACTGCGAGGGGTCCCCCCATATCCATACTTTTCACCAAGTGATTATTCATATAAATGGTACGGATACTTGAATTCGGAAGTGGTTAGTATCTTTGATCAATTATTAATCAATGTCGATATGTAAGAATATTATTTTTATTTATTAATTATTCATATATAAAAATAAGTATATACGGACAAATAAATTGGATAGAAAAATTGGACCGATACAACAAAAAGAATTTGTTTGCGTGAACAAATTGATTCAATAATATTTAAGGCATACTTAGAACATTGCAAATCACAAGACCATTTTTTTAATATAACAACAGACAAATTACATAGATATCATATATGCCCTCAAGTTTACATGTAAAAAAGTCCATACAAATTATGCACAAGAAAATCTTCAGCACTTGAGGTCTCTAAACATGGCTCTTAATGGAAGAACTATAATTAGTTTGATCATCATAATACTTGGACCACAGCATTACACCTCCATACTTGGCAGACCCCTTAATTGCAGGCATAACTTTAGCAGTAAGATCAGCCGCAGGAACGAAGCCACTTCCTGCTGCCTCAGGAGATGCAGGTAGCCCAAGAAAAATCTTTGTAGCCGGAATATCAGAAGTCCACTGATTCCATGCATCCTCAAGGTTACTTATAGCACTAGAAGAATATTGGCATGGAGGGTTGTTATAGAATTGTACCCAAACATAGTCGAAAAGTCCTGTCTCAAGGGCATTTCCAATCCAAGCATCAGGAAAAGGGCACTGAGGTGCTGCAGTTAAGTAAACTTTTTTACCAATTTTGCTATAAGCAGAAAGATAACTTGCAAGTTCATCCCAATGTAGGTTTGTTCCTCCTTCAATGTCAAAGTCAATTCCATCTAAAACAGCATCACCAAGAGGACGAGAAGGCGATTTTCCACCTAAAAAGTTGTTCCAAAGGTAAGTTGCAACTTGTCTAGCATCTGCAGCTGAGGTAAGGTAGTAGCTTCCAACTCCTCCTCCAATGGTAAGCATTACTTTAACTCCTTTAGCTTGACAAGATTTTATGTCAGAGCTTAAACTGATGCAGCCATTGGTATACGGATCGCAATGGCCTGCTAGGTTTATCATAGGAGTCTGACCATTGCCAAAAGTTGGAAGAAAAGCTATATTCACAAATTTATAGTTTCCTGTAGCACAAGTCTCTGCTAAGGTTCCCTCTCCCCCATTTTGACCCCAGTATATAGCAATCCCACCAGCATTTGAAAATCCCACTAATAATAACATCAGAAAGGGTAAGAACGTTAGTGAAAATGCTAATTGGGGTGCCATTTTTAGTTGTTGCAGACTATTTAGATTAAGGATTGAATTTTGTTAAGCCTAACATGTTTTAGGTTCTGATCATATATAGGAAGGGGAATGTCATATAATGATAGGCATGACTTTGCGCTCTTTTTAAGAAGATGCACAACTTAAAAGTCACTCCATTGTAGCCTTTTGTCAGCGTATACGGGGGTTGATGAGAATTCAAAACTAGCTCTAAACTATTGTCCTCATGTATAATAGGTGCTTCCAAAAGGAATTAAACTTAACAGTTTAGATTTTTTAAGCAATTATCGTCACGCCACTTCTATTAACTTTGACATGTTTTCCTATGGTACAAACTTAGGTATAGTTGATAACATATGTTCACATCCTTAAGTGGAAATTTGAAACATTAGATTCTCTGTCTCTACTTTAGGTAAGTTTACCATTCTGATGTCTGTTGCTGTTGTCTTCTTTAGTAAACTGTTTGTGCATGTTTAGCTTTTCATATTTGTCACCAGCTGATTACTAAGACCTTAAGCATATACTATATAGTTTGGTCTTTGTCCTTTCTTTCGAATTGAACCTTAATTTATTCTTTAAAAGGAAGTGGTTTTCTCTTCCAAAGAGGTTAATAAAGAACTACTGTGGCTTAATTTAGATTTGAGGAAAAACATGCAAGCTAACTTTGTTGGTTTACAATTATGCAAGCTATATTAATCAGACATTTACATCAACCTTTTAAAATTAAAACTTAATGAAACAACCTTTTACCATCTTTACAGGATCATTACCCCAATTGTGAACCAAATATGTTTGAGCTTAGCTCCAACACATCATAAAACTATATTAGACATGCAAGGTTGGAACATTCATATTATTCAAGACTTGTCTTTAGGAAACACTAAGTATTGATGAAGGGATTATAGAATTTTGTAGATGTATAATTACCATTATAGGATGTATAACTTACTGTGGTGTTAAAACTGAGATAATCTTTTGGGACATATCAATACTAAGCCCATACAATGTACTCCAAAACCATATGGGAGTCTGAGGTAAATTATACATCAATTCTGCAAAAAGAGGAAAAAGGTTCATAGTTCATTTTACAGCTTAAAATTTTGTTATGGGAGCTAATAGTTGTCTTTCAAGCTAGACAAAGCCAAAATAAGAAAAAGACTACTACAGAATGATCAATCACTTAACTGGTTCTAGGGTATAAGTATATAACAAGCGTGTAATGATATGACTTGAAAGTTGTACCAATCCAAAACACCCACAAAAAGAAAAAAAATATATTTAGAAGGAATATGGTGAAATTCCATTGTAAGTTAAGTTGTGTTGAATTCCTTTAGCACTATAAAAGCTTCTGTTATGGAAATAACCCCGAAGCAACTGCAATTTATAGTTGTATATGAATTGACAGATTCCCTTAGATAGACTTGCATTCTGCAGATAACATGCATAGGGACTTTGGCATACTTCAAATAAAGTACTTTTTTTACAAAACATGGACCACATAGTCTTCACACACATACACACATGACAGGACGATGACACTTAAGTGTTCTTAGACAATCATTTGACTACTATGTAATACACAGTGCAATATAAGTATTTTTAGACTTCACACATCGCTCTTGATGGAAGAACTATATCCAGATTGATCGTCGTAGTACTTAGACCACAGCATCACACCACCATACTTGGAAGATCCCTTAATTGCTGGAAGCACTTGTGAGGTGAGATCACTTGCAGGAATGAAGCCACTTCCAGCTGCATCAGGAGCTGCAGGTAGGCCTAGGAAGATCTTTTTTGCCGGAATATCTGAAGTCCACTGCTTCCATGCATCCTCAAGGTTACCTATAGCACTAGAAGAGTATTGGCAAGGAGGGTTGTTATAGAATTGAACCCAAACATAGTCAAAAAGTCCTGTTTGAAGGGCACCTCCAACCCACGCATCAGGGTAAGGGCACTGAGGGGCTGCAGTTAAGTAAACTTTCTTACCGCGCTTGCTATAAGCAGAAAGATACCTTGCAAGATCATCCCAATGTGCACTTGTTCCTCCCTCGATGTCAAAATCCACCCCATCCAGAACAGCATTCCCAAGAGGGCGAGTAGCCGAATTTCCTCCTAAAAAGTTGTTCCAAATATAGGTTGCAACTTCTCTGGCATCTGCAGCCGATACAAGAGAGTAACTACCTGAAGCTCCTCCTATAGAAAGTATTACCTTAATTCCTTGTGCTTGACACGACTTGATATCTGAGCTTAAGCCAGTGCAGCCATTGCTGGTAGGATCACAATGACCAGCTAGGTTCAACATGGGTGTTTGGCCATTGCCAAACGTCGTCAGAAATGCTAAGTTTACATATTCATAGTTCCCTGTGGCACAAGTCTCTGCCAAGGTTCCCTCTCCCCCATTCTGACCCCAGTAGATGGAAATTCCACCAGCATCAGAATTTGCCACTAGTAATAGTACCACTGAGAACACAAATGCTAGTGAAATCGACAAATGAGATGCCATAGTTAGTTAGTTGTTGAATACTGAACTACAGAAAGCTATGCTGTTTGTGTGCTGATAAGTGCTGGAAAAATTGCTTTATATAACAGCAGATAGGGTCCTATTTGATAGTGACAAAATATTGTTCTCACGTCAAATAACTGCGTAGTTTAGAGTTCAATTAAATAGTTTGTTCTAAGTCTTAGTTAGCGTACACGGGGTTGATGATATTAGCCAAATCTTTAGAATTTTTTATAGCTATATTCATATCTGAAATCTGATTATCTCTAAGCTTTGTCAACATCCTTTTGTCTTTATTATCTATTTTTATATAAGATTGGTCAAGCATAAGCTTAAATAAGTTTGCTAAGAATGGTACATTGTCTTATTTCATATCAAATGTCAAAATATATGATCTTGGACTATTAGAATTCATAGTTTGTTAATGTTGTCCT
The DNA here is from genome assembly GCA_020205605.1 of Panax ginseng. Lineage (NCBI taxonomy): Eukaryota > Viridiplantae > Streptophyta > Magnoliopsida > Apiales > Araliaceae > Panax > Panax ginseng. The sequence continues at coordinate 104,017,086 of CM035142.1, read as the reverse complement.
TAAGGTCATCAAAAACATTATGAAATTTATCCTTTTTGTTATTTCAACCCCTAGTTCTGCAGATGAGGCGATATTCTGCTGAAACAGATGAAGAACTATGTTAAGGTATCCATACCTTTCTACCACATGATTAGGAATGAACATAGATATAGCAGACTGAAAAGATGCCATGCTAAGATAACTAATGGTATAAGCTAATTAAGTTCATTCAGTGTTAGAGGAACATGATTTTTATAGAACTCCTTATTCTGACAACTAAAGCTTTCAGCTTTTAAATCGCTTTGTCTCTTGATGAAGTAAATTGAAACCTTTATTCAAATGGCCTTGGATTCACTTAGAATGACAATTAGAATATAAAACTTATTCTTAAACATGCTTCTTGATGGAAGAGCTATATCCACTTTTATTTTTTGACATTAGCTCTAGTTTCCCATTTAAATTTTCCTTCTCTTAAGCCTAAGATATTTGCCTTCTTTATTTTATTTTATTTAATTTAAGTAAATTTTTTTCATGTGTACTTTGAGGGTATGTTCTATTTAGAATTTATTTCAACAAATTGTTCTAAATTTTGTCTTTAAAGGCCTTTTACCAACTCCTTGACACAAAAACAAATCTCAGCCTATTGTCATGTGTAATTCTATCTTAATGCCAAACGCCGTCTAAGATAATTATGTATTTCTGTTAAGGAAAAAAGTAGTACTACTTAAATGGTGTCAACTAGGCTTTTTTATAGACCATTTCAAACAATTTCAACTTGTTTAGAAGACTAATCGAAAAATGGACAAGAACATAATGTGCCTAAACTCCATTTTCATCAGAGATTAGTAATGGTCTTGATTCCTAGTACCTATCAAGATTCAACAAACACCCTAGCCCCTTCTCTTTGTTTAGTCTGTTCCAAGTCTCACATTCCCATCTAAGATCCCCTTTTCCAGTATAGTTCTAATAATGTGAATGAATGCGATATTTTTCCCCCCCACAAACAGACATACCACAGTAATATAAAATGACATGCAGTCCTCATGCATTTGTTTGGCATCATAATGTCATTATCATACCACAGTACAAAACGAACAATTTTCTATTTTAGGGGCATATATGGAATAAATAATTTATCCTTTATATTTACAGAATTTATAAATAGGACTATTTTTGTGGAACGGATGAGATGTATGTATATATTATGTGATGGAAAATTATACCATCCCATAGCTAGAAGAAAGTGGCCATTCACTTATTAGACTTGCATTTTGCAGATATCATAGGGATTTTGGCCAAGGCAGAATAATTTGTAAATCACAAAAGATAAAGTACTTCATATACAAAACATGGATCACATTCAGATAAATAGTCTTCATATATGCACATACAATAACACGAAGATGATACTCAAGTGTTCTTAGACAATCATTTGACTACTATGTAATACACAGTGCAATATAAGTATTTTTAGACTTCACACGTCGCTCTTGATGGAAGAACTATATCCAGATTGATCGTCGTAGTATTTAGACCACAGCATCACACCACCATACTTGGACGATCCCTTAATTGCTGGAAGCACTTGTGAGGTGAGATCACTTGCAGGAATGAAGCCACTTCCAGCTGCATCAGGAGCTGCAGGTAGGCCTAAAAAGATCTTTTTTGCCGGAATATCTGAAGTCCATTGCTTCCATGCATCCTCAAGGTTACTTATAGCACTAGAAGAGTATTGGCAAGGAGGGTTGTTATAGAATTGAACCCAAACATAGTCAAAAAGTCCGGTTTGAAGGGCACCTCCAACCCATGCATCAGGGTAAGGGCACTGAGGGGCTGCAGTTAAGTAAATTTTCTTACCGCGCTTGCTATAAGCAGAAAGATACCTTGCAAGATCATCCCAATGTGCACTTGTTCCTCCCTCGATGTCAAAATCCACCCCATCCAGAACAGCAATCCCAAGAGGGCGAGTAGCAGAATTTCCTCCTAAAAAGTTGTTCCAAATATAGGTTGCAACTTCTCTGGCATCTGCAGCCGATACAAGAGAGTAACTACCAGAAGCTCCTCCTATAGAAAGTATTACTTTAATTCCTTGTGCTTGACACGACTTGATATCCGAGCTTAAGCCAGTGCAGCCATTGCTGGTAGGATCACAATGACCAGCTAGGTTCAACATGGGTGTTTGGCCATTGCCAAACGTCGTCAGAAATGCTAAGTTTACATATTCATAGTTCCCTGTGGCACAAGTCTCTGCCAAGGTTCCCTCTCCCCCATTCTGACCCCAGTATATAGAAATTCCACCAGCATCAGAACCTGCCACTAGTAATAGTAGCACTGAGAATACAAATGCTAGTGAAATTGCTAAATGAGATGCCATGCTTAGATGTTGAATACCGAAGTTCAGGAAGCTATGCTGTTTGTGTGCTGATAAGTGTTGGGAAATTGGTTTATATAGGAGCAGATATGGTCCTATTTTGATAGTGACAAAATATTATTCTCTTGTGAAATAAGTGCGTAGATTAGAGTTCAATTCATTAGTTTGTTCCGAGGCTTAGTACTTAGCGTACACGAAGTTCAATTAATATGAACCGACAGATTCACTTATATTAACATTGACTTGCATTCTGCAGATAATAGGACTTTGGCAGTAAGCAAGCTCAAGCATCATAATAATTTGTAAAATCACAAAAAAATAAACTACTCCTTATACCAAACATGGATCACATTCATTAGACTCCTTTTACTCAAGGACAGTCATCTTATTAAATTAGATTGCATATTATTATTTTAATTCTTGACATAACATATTAAAGAAATCTTTCCACCAATAACAATGATATGAATTTTAAAACTCTTACTAGAAATACTTCCTGGAATCCTACAGAGTATATCAATTGGACTTATATCTATTCATATTTAGTGAAATTTTTTGTGCTTTAAACTTTCTAACTTTTGGTTGGATAGAGAACATGCCCAAATAGAATCACAATAAAATAAAGAATTAAATACACATTTTTATATAATATTTTGCATTCGGTACTTTCAGCGAACCGACACATAACACCCTCTTATGCAATAATCCGTAGCTAAAAGTGACGAGATGCAAAGTGTCATATTTTAAAGTATAGGATGCAATGTACAAAATAGGCTAAATTTATGGGATCCAAAATGCATTTAAATCTAAAATAAAAGAATTTCATAAGTTTAACAAGTTTTCTTGTCCAAAATTAAATTAACTCATATTAATTTTAATTTTAAATGTAAGAATATCTAATATTGACTTTAAAAAGTCACATAGCCCTTGTATATATAACAAATAATAAGGGAGGGGTCAAATGAAATGGAGAGTCATTTATAGCATTTTCTTATAGCTATAAATATCCTGTACTTATAGTTGCAAGAAATGACTTGATTTGCGTATTAGGCTTGCATCTTGCTGTTAGCAAAGAGAATTTGTATGACCCCAAATGAGAAGAGAGCAAGCGAGCTCAAGCAGACATAATTTGTTCCTTAAACAAAACATTAAGGTAAATAAATATTCTTCATATGAACATAAACATTAACACAATTAGGATGAAACACAAAGACAATCTCTCAACTAAAATTAAAGCCATATATATGTTAGAATTTGACCACACACACCCACACAATAATAAAGAATTAACACAGTTTTACGTAGTTTTCCAATTTGAGTAATCCATGGGAGTGACGTTATTTTTTTTTATTAAATGAGTACATAGAATTTTCCAATAAAGAGTATATATATATATATATATGATACTTCTATTTCAACACTAATTCACATTATAGCTAATTACCCATAATGCTCTTGTAACACTGTATCATATCGTGGGGGTTACGCGCCCCACGCCCCCAACCTTCGGTTCAACACCCGGTGGGCTAGTGCTTCACTCCGCTCCATTCGGTCGCTTCGATCCCTCACTTCGCTCCCCACTTGGCCTTTTTTAGAAAATTTTCAGTTATGAGTCACAAGTTCCAACAATATATATAGAATGCTATATATATATATATATATATATATATATATATATATATATATAGATTTAGGCGATTTCAGATCCTTAAACATGCTTCTTGATGGAAGAGTTGTACCCACTTTGATCAGCATAGTACACGCCAGCGTACTTGGAAGATCCCTGGAAGCACTTGTGAAGTGAGATCATTTACAGGGATAAATCCGCTTCCAGCTGCATCAGGAGCTGCAGGGTAGGCCTAGAAAAATCGTTGTGGCTGGAATATCCCAAGTCCATTGCTTCCATGAATCCTCAAGGTTACTCACACCACTAGAAGAGTATTGGCATGGCCGGAGGGGTGGTTATAGAACTGAACCCAAACATAGTCAAAACTTCCCGTCTTAAGGGCACCTCCAACCCATGCATCAGGGTATATGCAGAAAGATGCCTAGCAAGATCATCCCAATGTGCACTTGTTCCCCCCTCGATATCAAAATCCACCCCCATCCAAAACAGCATTGCCAAAGAGGCTTATAAGCCGAATTTCCCCCTAGAGAGTTGTTCCAAATATAAGTTGCCACATCTTTGGCATCTGCAGCAGATACAAGAGAATAACTCCTCCTATATACAAGAGAATTATTACCTTAATTCCTTGTGCTTGACACGACTTGATGTCTGAGCTTAAGCCAGTGCAGCTCATTGTTTGCCTGAAAGTCTTAATATCTTAATCAACCGCACACAAGTTGTATCTTTTGGAACAAATCCAATTTGTCACAATTAGTCTCAAGATTAACACCAGTACATTTTCATAGCAGAAAGGAGCTTAATTAATGCATTTTGTTACTAGTCAAGTTAACAATTGCCCTAAAAGCTCAAACGCAAGAGGAAAAACTTGAACCCCATTTATTTTTGGAACCTCAATTTTCTAATCTCAATCTTCTGCTACCACCCACCACTAAGCCTCATCAAAATCGGGTCAAAGCCTCATCTTTCTTTTAGTTTTGGTCACCACAAATTATTATCCGGGCCGGGTCAAATATCGGATTCAGAATTAGAATTCGATACGCACATAACAAAGGAGTACACTAGTGCATGCATTCACATGCACATAACGGAAAACTGTACTTTCTATTAAAAACATCAAGTAGGGACCTAAATTTATGTCAAATTCTTCAGGTTTTGATGATAAAAACATTTATATGCAAGTCCATTTCTACTCCAGACCAGTTAGGGACCCTTGTCTCTACTTTTAGCTCTTTTTTAGTACAAAACTTTTGTAAATTTGTTAAGAAAATATTTATTAGTGAAAGCAACAAGACCCCTCAACAATTTTTGAAAACTTGTCATGATTCAAATTTATAACCACTAGTAGTTCTAGCGGTTATGAAAGCTTGCTGTTTCTTTATCGGCATGTTCCTTCTCTGTACGTCCATTTGTGTGATGTTTACAAATATAAATGTTAGAATTTGAGCTAAAATAAAAGTGGGTTTTAATAATTATTTTAAGTAAAAATTCACATATCAATGTGTTCTACTTAATGAGTAAATTAAATTGAGTATTTGGAAGTTCAAATTTATGGAGTAATGAATGAGATATTAACTTCCAAAGATTATATTTGAAAATGATAAATGATAATAAATATACGTGGGAAGCCAAGTCTCACATTGGTAACTAAAGATTTAATAAGTTTATATACATGAAAGTTGCTCGAGTTTGGGTCCCAAGGGGCACTCCACTTTTGTGAAAGTGAGAGAATCTAGCCAAGACTTGGTTCAAACCCACATACGCATCGCCCGACCGGCCTGACTCGCGGGTTTAACAAAATTTAAGTACATAATACATCCTTTCAGCTTCAGCTCTCAGCTACCATCGCATGAAATAATTTAAATCGGATTAAAAAATTAAAAACTTAAAAGAATTTGAGACCCACGTAACATGTGAAAATTAATTATGGTTTAGGCTCCATTTATTTCAAAGAAAACTTTTTCAGAAATTAACTTGCAAATTTTTTATTTTTCTAAAAACTAAGCTTAAACGTGCATTGATCGTTTAAACAATTTTTAAACATAATTTTCTAATGTCATACAAAATACCAATTTGAAAAAAAAAATTCCAAATAATATTTTCCTTGGACTGAGATTCATCCAAGTCACTTTCTTGTTACTTTAGATTTAAATTTATTGAAGCATGCGGCAAATGTACAAGGATTAATTAAACATAAATTATGTTCAAGTTGATCTATTTTAATGTTTCTTTACATGGGACTTGGCATCTTCATAACTGACTAGGACATCAAGCCTGCCGGTTAATTATTTAATTTTAATTGATGGTAACTTAAATATTTTTTGTTTTTTGATATTTCAGAAAATAACCAGCTGCATTTTTAAAGATTTGTAGCATAATAATTAATATAGACCATGCCATGGCTGCAAGAATATAATCCTAATGGCTTACCTTGTTAATATTTAAATTATTTTGTATATTGTTCCGATAATAAAAAATAAAAAATAAAAAAATCATGTTGAATAAGTTCATTGGACATTGAAAATTTATTGTTAAAGTGAGTATTCTTAAATTTTCATGAAATTATGTGATTCATTAATTGTTTTACATTTCATTTTCTAAATGAGTTCATTGAACATTGAAATTTACATATTAAAATGCTTTATAAATTTTAAATAATTCCATTCAAATTTAGAGAGAAGTCAAAGGGGTTCTAAAAAAATTTTTTTGGAGGGAAGTAGTGCTACACCACAATCTAATAAAATATTCTGAAAATAGTTTTCTCTGAATATAACATTTTATTCAGGACCCATGTTCTAATTTTAATTATATACCAACTAATTTGGTTCTATATATATTACCTATCAATATTAATACTAGTATATAATGAGTAAGTCATAAGCCAAGAGAAGATGAGTATAATCAAAATAATTTGGTTTGTCATGTAATTAGTAAATTTAAATTGATTTGGTTGGTCATTGAGTTTACTAATCATTTTTTCGTATCAAACTTTAATTCTTTTTTTGGTGTACTTAGTTCTAAAGATAAATATGGCATGTTCTTAGTTACTGACTTTTTTTGGTTACAGTTCTTACTACTATTTTTTTATAATAAAATTATCGAGCACAAGCTGTAACACAAAAATTAAAACTGAATAATAATATATTTTAGTTAATTATTATATGATACAAACACAATATAAAAAATAAATAATATATAATGTCTAAGAAATTAGTAAAACAAAATATATATTTTTAAAAGATCTATTATCAAATTTGTATATACAATTGACCAAGACCTTAAAATATATGTGCCGCAAGGTATATTCTATTATTAATTTCATGACTTGTTAAATAGTTTCAATACATCATAAAAAATAGTAAAGTTGTCAATCTCTAATTTAATCTCCTAACTAAGTTTAAACATCAATCATAAAATATTAGGAAAAGGCTAGGTACTCCTACATAAACAATAGGATTCTCATATAGGGACAGAAAGTTCTAAAGGTGACAATGACAATTTGCTCACTTAATTGGTTGATATGATGGCATTTGTGAACTTTGATTAAATATAACAAGTCTTAATTATTATGAATTCATTATAGGAAATTATATTTTCATATCAATATTTGATATTTTCACACGTATAACTCATATATTAATCTATAAAAATTTGATATATCAGCTAATATGTGGGTCATACGTGTGAAAATATAAAATATTGATGTGGAAATATTAGTTGCATTCATTATATTGTTTTAATTTTAAGATATTGCTCATTTGAGTCCCAATATTCCTCTAGTATATGTTTTGAGTATATAAGCACTTTTGTTTTATGCATTTGCTTCCCAAATTAAACCAACCATGGAAACTTGTGATCAATCTCTTGGTACTGAAAGCTTTTCATACAGTTGGTTTGTAAACAAAACACCTTCATTTGATGATCTTGATGAATACCTCAGCTCATCATCCCCTAGAGACACAAATTTCAATTTTGACACTTCAATTTCAAAATCTTCTTCTTTTAATATTGTCCATGCTGATGAAATCTTCTCAAATGGTCACATTATGCCCAAATATGTGGAAAGATCAAAGAGAGAAGAGGCCTTGAGCAGCTCAGTTACAGTTCCTTCCATTCCCATTTCTCCATATCAAGAAGATAGTAGCAGCACTTATTGCCACTTTCTCAAGAAATGGAGAAAACCATCTAGACAAATACTGCACAAGTTTTTGGGAGTTTTTTTCAGGCCTTTTTGCCAGAAGGTTGGACTTGGATGCACAAGAAAAAGCATTAGAGTTGATGATATGAATAGGAAAGTGTGGCAAGTCCAGAGGCAGGGGAGTTCAGTGCAAGCGTCGCCGCCGACAAGAAAACTAAACAAGAAGATTGATTATAGGAGATTGGGGAAGGTGAAGAGTTGGAGCAATTTGCCTAGAGAACATGATGTGCCACAAAGTCCATCTAATTCTACCAATGTTTTCTGTGATACTGAGAATTCAATTTCTGAGGCAGTTCTTTACTGCAAAAGATCTATTGGTATATATGTTCTGATCATCACTACATATTTTGTGATTAATATTTCATGAAATAATTTGTAAATATATTTGGTGTTTTAATATGTTCTTCTTGATTTTTCAGAAAATTGAGGGGATTCTTTCAGACAAAAAGAAAAGGGTAAAAGGAGAATGGAATAAGGAGCTAGCTAGCTTGCTTGCTTCTAGAAAAGCATGGCAAGAGATCATAGTGATGAATAAACAAATTTGTTCTTTGTCCCCATTTCCTTTCCTTTTGATCTTGAATGTATATTTTTTGCCTCTTGAACTCCCAAGAGAAGTTTCCATAGATTCCCCAACTTTGTAAATTTTGATATATGAGAACATAAAGTAACATGTTTTTTTTTGTAGCTAATTTTAACTTAGAACCGGTCACTGCCAAGATTCAAACCTAGAACCTCCTACTCATAGTAGTAGAACCCACTATCTTGCAGTGAGATCTATTGTTGTGAATGATTCGAGTATTTAGGACATAAATATCCCGGAAACCATAGCTTTTTTCATTCAAACAAAAGTCGTAGCACACTCTAGACACATTTAGGCTTAGTTTTCGGAAAAATGACTTGGCCTTTTAAAACTACCATTTTTTGGTAAAATAACACGAGTCATAAATGATTTTGTTTGTGTATCAGAGAGAAATACAGTCACAAACACAATATTTTCACAATATTTTTTTAGATTTTCACATGAAGAGTGTCGCTATAGATGTATAGCGACAGTGAAAACCATAATTATAAGATTTATAACAACGATTTTCATATAAAAAGATCATTTTTTGTTGTGAATTTATCAATTTCCTTATAGCTATAAGGCATGGACAACATTTGCAAGCAGAAAAGTCAATGAACATGTCATCATCCTTTTGTTAATAGTATCTTTTACTATAAGCTGCTGCTGCTTCTTCTCATCATCAAGAAGCAATACCACAAATCACCATATCCACCAACTAACTAGTTCTTATGTAAATAGTTTGGCTCACTTGCTTATGCTGCTTGAAATATAGTGGTGAGTTAGTTACGGAGAATCATTTTACCAAAAAATATATTTTTTTCAGTGCTTCTTGTGACACTGAAAATATGATCATTCGATTGGGTTGACCGAGATGGGGACACCCAGTGCCTTGACTTGGAATTTGATTCGAGATTTGTTCCAGACTCTGAAATTAACCCGAGTTGTTTCAGTTTACAATGACAAAGAACATCTATAGATAGTTTTCACAAGTCAATATTTTCCAATAAAACAATTTCGTCTAAAAATTAATAAATTAAAGACTGTAAAAATACTCATTATCACTAAGATAATACTACTATGAATTGAATTGTATCATTGAAACATCTACTAGAAAAGCAAAAGATGACTCCAAATCCTTAAAATGATCATGTATGAAATTATGGAATGGTGTACCCGACCAGGTTGGTCTGGTTCTCATCTTAGGCTGACACGCCAGCACCACACCCCCATTAGGCTCATCAGGTACCTTAATTAGCACCCTTTGACTTGTGCATGTCATTACAAGAGTACAAAACATTAGGGCAGCATCAATGGATGAGTTCACAAGGAAAGCAATAAAGAATCTGTCGGCAAGAAAAGATGGGGACCAAAGTACTACTGTAGTATTCATTTGTTTGTTAATGCCATAGGCACCGAATTTCCTTTCATTTAGTTTATAAAGGATATTATCACCTTCATCATGCAAATGGTAAATTAAATTATTACTGCTATTAATTACCACCCTAATGAGAATACTTATAGCTATGTTTATTTGTAAAAATGATGGATAGAGTGGGATTTTTTGTACCACTCCCTGTATGCCAATTTATTAGATTTGTCTAGATGAATGGTGATAATTTTGAGAAACTAATATTTTTAAATGTTAAAATGATATTTTCAAACAAGTATTTCTCACATGGAAGTGGGACCCACCCACTGTTGATGTGAAATATCACTTTTTTATGTGAAAATATTAGTTTCATTCTACCTAACCTACAAAACATGGAAGTTTCATGTTCTCACTCAAGAAAAAAAAGCTGTATATATTCACATGTTAAAATAATATTTCCACATGAGTATGCTTGGCACTCTTTGTCCACTAAAGAATATTATAATTAGGTTATGATAATAATATTATTAATTAATACTAGTATACTAACTTTTTATATATTTATTAGAAAATAGTTTTTAGAGGGTTGATAAAATTTATTAAAGAATAATGTTAGAGACACAAACTATTTTACAAACATTGTACAAGTTGTTGATGTGGCATACTCTACCTCAGCATATTGTGTGGGGTCGAAGAATACATTGAAACAATTTGTTGATTAATATGCTGAGGTAGAGTATGGTCGAAGACTACATTAAAATAATTTGTTGATCAATATATTTATGTGGAGTATGTCACATCAGCAATTTATAAAATATTTATAAAATAATTTGTATATGTAGCATTACTCTTTATTAAATAATTACCATTATAATTTGGTAATCACCTTATGAGTAGCTCATGAATTCCTATTCTTAACTATAATATGATTATTTATAATTATTCGATATGCTACACAACCAAAATGAATTCCCACATGATAATAATTTATTAATTTGGACTAGAATATGGGACAAATATAAAGCACAATGACATTCTTTGCGGGACAAATATGGGCGCTATTTTCTTAGGACCCAAACGGGCTCTACAATCTTTCGAATTTCTCCGCTTTATTACTGAAGTAAGGAAATCGAAAGCTAACCTCTGGTAATTAGGGTTAGGAGTCGAAGTAAAGATTCAATCTTTCTCATCAATTCAGGTTCGTGTTCTTTTTTTGTAATTTGTGTATTTATATTTATCTATATACTCCTACTTTTTTCTGCTAGTTTATATACTCAAATTTCAAATCATTTGTGCTAAAATTCATAATTGTATGGATAGACTGAGTTATTGATCAATTTGAAATCACGAATTTTTGGAATGAATATGTTTATGATTTCAGCTCATTCGGTGAATCCAATGGCTCAGATGAATACGGCTTCATTTACATCCACCGCACCTCCGCCGTGGTTCCCAGCGTTGCCACTATTTCCACGATTGTCTAGTATTTTCTGGGAAACCAGTAATGTGCAGGATCGCCTTAAAGAGCTAAATGATACCATTCACCTTGCAAAAGCAATGCAAGTACTCTTTATAGAATAATGAATGTAGAAATAATTTTGATTGAATGTCAAATTATAATGCTTACTAGTGGAGATTATGTTGTTTACGTTGTTGGGTTGGATTGAAATTGCTGTAGCAATGAGGGGAAATAGTTTTATTTGAAATGTGAATTTATAGTGTTTACTAGTGAATTTTATGGTTTGCATACTGGGTTCTGATTAGAATTAGTATACATAACAGGCAAAAAGAGTTAGAGATGTTGAGTGTACTGAAAGAGAGAGGGTTTACAGATGCTGTGGATAATGCGTCTTATTATACTTCGACTTCTGAGCTCTCTAAATTCCTAGAGGATAATAAGATTGATTTGGCTTCGCAAGAGGCACTCTCGTTGGCAGCTGCAAATGATTTAATGTCAAAATTAAGAGTTGAGGTTGAGCCTTTTAAGGTTATTACAGATGATACTAGTCAGTGGGAGGAAAAATCTGCAGCAGTGAGATTAGCCAATAAAATACAGAAGAACAAGAGGAACAAACTTTGGCGGAAAAGAAAGAGGAAGCGTGTAGCAGAAATGCTTGCAAAGGTGGTCACATTTTCAGATTGTCTGCTCCTCACCCCCCTTTCTATCCCTCATCTCTCCCTCCCTCCCCCACCCACACACACACTCACTCACAAAAAGAAAGAAGAGAGGAAACAACAACAGGGATAGGAGGCTTCTTTTGTTAGATAATGTTTTCAGAATTATGTTCTAAGCTTATATGAATTTTGATGACCGATGAACTATAGGAGCATGAGCGATTTGACCAAGCTGATCAAGAAGCTGATGAATGGAGAGCTCAAGAGATAGCTAAGGATATTGCAAAGCGCAAGGTATCAAAAATAATGTATTAAGTTTTTGTAACAACTCAGTCTTGAGCTGTGAATACTTCCATACCATATTTAATCCTTTTAAACCAATTGATTGTCTCCTGTTCAATCCACATCCTTTCTGGGAGAAGGTGTTAATTGCACCAATACAAAAAGGTCTTTGAAAATTAGTTTACTAATAATTAAGAAGCCTTGAAGAAACTAATTACTTTTGAACCAAACTCTTTTGATATAACAAACTATTGATGCCAATCTTAAAGAGTTGGTTCAAGTCACATTAGACAATGATAATTATCTTTGAAAAACACTTTGCATGTTGAGAATTTTAAGTCATTCTGATTGCAAAGTGCAAACTAGTCTCTTTGTCAACAGACTAATTAGTATATTCTCTTTAACTATTGTTAAACTCAATGCCTCACTTGGTTAAATTATATTACTGTTCTTTTTTCCTTATCATTGCAGTTGTATCCTGCCGTATTATAAGTAGATAAGATTGGGCTTTCAAGGAACTAAGTTATTCACATTTTCAACTATTGGTGTTAATGTGTTATCACTTGAAAGCATTTCTTCTCTTAGTGCTCTCAGCTCTGACAGTTTTTTGTAACAACTTGTGGAATTGAATTTTCCTTTTCTGGAACTTTGATCTAATACTTTGTTATTCTGCCTGTCTTATTAGTTCTCCTGCACTGGTTAGTTTCCACTTTCCATGCATAATTGGATATTGTTGCCCTGATCATGTTGGTTGTCTTTAACTTTGGTTTGTCACTTTGACTTACTAATTGCAATGTCGTTTGCATGTAATTGGTGTGCAGGTAGAAAAGATGAAGGAAATTGCGAAGATTAAGGCGAAAGAGGAAAGAAAGAAATTAGAATCTGAGGTGAGATTAAAAGAACTGACTTCACTAGTTCATCGGAATTATTGGGGCATTTTTTATTTTATTTTTATGATTAATCTACAAGATTTACTTCACATGTATGGATTCCACCTTCATCTTTTTGAAAAAGTTTTACTTCACATGAATCCATTTGCAATATTGGGTCATTTCAATTTTTCCATTATTTAACTACAAGGTTGTACTTCATACGACTGTTGATTCAAGATTGAAGAGGTGTGGTATTGTTGTGAATTATATTTGCCAAATTGTTTCTGTTTTCAACTCATTTTAGGCTCAACCCAATTGCATGAATTGTCTATGCTCCATCTATGATCTTATAATTTTTTGTTATTTATGCCAGCAACTTGTTATCCAGAAAGAAGTTTACAGACTTGACAATTTTAACTCGCTTATTGTTGATGTGAGGTTAAGAACTTAAGAGGTTGTCTGCCTTTGCGTTTCTTCTCTTTTACTGTTTTACAGTTCTTAATTTCTAATATGTGTTTAATTATTTACAGTATTTTGTTAATAATTGATTATTTGATCTCGCAATTGAGTTAATTGCTCTTTGGTTATTTTCATTGCGGTTCTTCTTTGGTTTCTAGGTACTTATAATTTTGAAATCTTAAAATTTGTACCTTTGGGTAACATGGATTGATTGTTAAGTGATTTCTAGAGTATATGTCGCTATTAATCTATTATTACTTTCCAATTTGTCAGCATTTTTTATGCTGTTGTTTCTATATATTCCTTAATATTTTTCTGGTTTTATTTGCACAAATATGTTGGTTCAAAATTCAGTTTGAGCTGGTATTGACTGTGGAGAAGTTACAAGAATTGCGTTCAATCAGGATCCAGAAATTGAAAAAACAAGGTGCGTTTTTGGTGCAGTTAATGTCTGCACTGGTATGACCTTTTGCTATTACTATTAAACCAAACGAGAACATAATCCGTATAGTTGCTACTATTGTATTTATCATATATTGGGGTGTCTTAACCTAGTTTATAAAAGAGAGGTTGGTATATTTCTCGGAAGTCGTAAGACAATACCTCGAACATTCACATTTTTCTTGGCTTCCTGAATTACCAAAGTAATATGTGCAGCTTAATTAAAAGGCTAAAATTAATTTATTTATGTTATCATTAAAGGGACAGTGAGGCATTCCAAATTTGATAATCTTAGTGGGAATGTGCAATACAGTGTTTGCATCGTCTTTCACTGTTATGCATATAGGCTAGGATACTTATATACTGCGGTTACTTCCATATCAAATACAACACCTTTTTTTTTTTGTAACATCATCAGAGATTCTCTAATCATGCAGGCCATTTTCTCCCCGAGGAGGATGACAAGTTTCTTGAGAGAGTACGAGCTGCAGTTGAAGAAGAGGAGCGCCAGGCAAAGGCTGCAGCTGATGCTGGTACTGCTAAGGATGCCATTGCAACTGCTGAGGAAGCTAGGAAAATCATCCAGAGTCATGGATCAATCTCAGAAGATCTAAGCAGTGGTAAAGGTGGAGATAAGGAAAGTAGGGACCAGATAATTGAGAGTGAAAATCGAGGACGTTTGGATGCAGTCGCTGATAAGGAATCTGGAAACCAGGGATCAGAAGGACCAGGTGCTGGCAGGGCTTGTGATTCTCTAGCAAGCTTGCCCCTAGAATTTTATCACTATTACCATGGCAGCAATACTGATATGGGGACTCTTATTGAGGTGATTTTAGCAATGTTGTGCTTAAATTCTTGGTATCTTGCTTGGCACTACCTTTTTGCTTAAAAATCTATGTGGTCACACGATTGTTACTTGTAATAAAGCAATTTTGATCACCTGATATTTAGTGGCAGCTTTTGTGTTTTATTGGCACCCATATAAAATTGCAACTGCCTTCTGGAATAGCATATGCATACACTTGGGTAACTTGCAGTTTTCTTGTTTAAGCCTTTACAGGCTTAGGTTTTACATGCACTTCACTGTTTTGTTCAAATATATTATCTGTGATAATTTCTTGAGTCTGAATAGTCTAGTTTACTTGAGGTAACTTTATCCTTCCATGCAGGTTAGAAGATCATGGGATGCATTTATTAGACCTGGAGGAAGGTGAGGATAGCATTCATATACAATTTTCATTTTCGTATTGTTTGTTTGTGACTCTTGTTGTCATTGGAGACTCCTTTGGGTCAGAGTTGTCCCATTTGAAGTACACCCATTCACACATAAATGCACATGCTTTTACAATTGAATGAGTTTAGCAGTGTATCTGATTGTGCTTTCATTTGAAACACAAAGAACATTTCATGTTGGTGAAAACGATGTATCTTCTTTTTCCTAGACTTGCTTCAGATCCTTCAGAATAATCCTAACCTGCTAATGACAATGCACCTGACATCTGCTTTTTGCAAGTGTCAGTACCACTACTTTCGCCACTGCAGTCCAGTTGCACCACCCTGGTCACTCTGGCTGTATTGCTTAAGCAACCAGGAGTAGCCTCCATCAACAAGCCACACATGGTCCAGCACATGTTTTTTTATATATAACATGTTTTTAGATGGTTAAAAATTAACATTTTTCAGCATATACTCCATTTTGAATATGAAATTTATTTTCTTGCTTATCCAAAGTACACTTTTACGTTGCATCTTTGAGAATCTAAATTTACCTTTTTAAATACAATCAAAGCAAATGTTCATCACTTAGTATTATAATGGTGACTTGACGGCTAAATTTGAACTATTGTCTTACTGATGCTAGTGCTATATTTCAGTCACGTATTTGGGCCACACCAGTAGATGATCTTCTTGTTCTTAATGTCCTATTTGTTGATTAATTATACTAGAGAAAAGAACTGATGACCTTTTCTCTTTATAGTAATGTATGGGATCCTTTTTTCCTTTTCAAAGATTTTATGCACTGTATGATATATAGAGTGACTTGAGAAGTGCATTTATACTTCAGCTGGCCTAACTTTCCCCCTTACTACAAATGGATGTTAGCCTAGTTGCTAGAAAAAAGGGGAACTTCAAAAATAATGAACTTTTCCCCTGCATCATAGTTATAACTTCACTATTTTTAAAAAAAAAATTCTGATTGTGCGTAACTTCTTTTGCAGCCGGATACCAGGGCACTGGATTCAGCCACCACCTCCAGCAGATGAGATATGGGCATCTTACATGGTGAAACCTAAATGATCTCTATCAATTGCAGACCTTCACTTCTTAGGCACATGAGTTGGGGTATGTCGTGTTTGTATATATTGACAACTTCCCTTGATTAGACACTTTCTTGGTCCGCTAGCTCACTTTTGAAAACCTCGGACTCAATTTCTTTTCAATGAATGCCGAATTAAATCAAGCAAGATTCATCTTTCTCTCAACAATACTATTACTGAAGCAAGTAGTAGGAAATAATACATCTGAATATGGGCATATGATTTTTATAATCTTACAGCAGTACCATAAACATTATTTCTTGCCCAAAATTGATTATATAATTTATTTTTAGCAATGAGGCTCAAATAATTAAAGCGATCTAGAGCATATACCGCCCATCTCTGAAGGAAAGATTGGAAAGTTTTGTTGCGGAGCTGTGCAAAAAGTTCATGCTATAAAGCTGCAACTCTAGTCGGGCATTAAAGCAACTACCGAGAATAAGAACTATCCTTTGTTAAGGGCATAATTTGCAAAACCATTTAGATTTCAAGCCTTGGAGACAAGGATTAAGCAACATGATATCTCATAGCTCAAAGATTTCTTCTTGCTTCACTCGTGTACATGAGGAGCACCAATTATACATACATATAAACCTTTGCTGAATTGCTGAAGAGGTAAATGGGCATCATGGAAGGCAACTTTTACTCTCGAAATAGTATAAGCAATATAAGAATTGCGTCTTGCTTTTACAAATTCATCATTCAATCAGAAGAATTTGAGCAGGTTACTGAATTGAAATTTCCAAATTCAGTACTTTTATAGAGAATTTGACATTTTGTATTGGAATCCGGCAAAGGGCTTTGTTACTACGGCTGCCTGGTGTCTTCTTTTGCTAATTGTATGGTGGGGATGCATATATTTTGTTTCTATTATTTAGCATATTCTGAATTTTGATATGTATGTTGTTTATTGTAGTACATTTTCATTTTATTTGTGGAAATTTCCAGGATTTTTCCTTGTAGTGTTCATATTCTGGATATATGATCTTAGCCTAAATATACCGACTTTTAATCTTTGCTTTTTCCTAAGAATAGAACTTGTATATTTAAATTGAAACATAAGCAAAATGTGTATTATGCATGGAGTGATTATTTAACAAGTTTAGCTTTTACTTCAACCTGGCTATTCACATTTAGTTAAAGCATAACGTAAGCTCCTCAACAGGACTCCCTGCTTATCCCACAATCAAACTGAAAGAATTGAGACAAATTCAGAGATTACTAAAATGTAAAAAAGCTCTTTAAAAAAACATCAATTAAACCATAACATAACAATTACAGAAACTGCTTTTAAAACATTTACCATGCACTAGATCCATGACATTGAAGTATAAAATTTGCCCAAGTCCAAAAGCCAAACACTACAGGAAAACAGGACAGCCAAGTACAGAAAAAGAACAATCACCCACTGAAAAACCCACAACCTCCTAGATCTCAACCATGATTAGTTCTCTAAGCTCTCTTCTTGTCTTTTAATGGTCCTCTTGGAATTTTACTCAAAACCCTTGCATCAAACACAGCATACTGCTTCTTGATCTCAATCGCTACTTTCTCTGCTAATGGGTCGATTTTGTCCTCGTACTTCTCATAGAGAACAGGAACTGTGTGTAGCAACACAAAAGCTGTTTCACAGACCAAAATCGTTAGAACATAATTATAAACAAGTGTGAAATCAGAAACTTAAATGAAGTTTAGTATTCCTTACTTATATAGAACAATGTCAAGAAATCGCACCAGCTCCCCACAACTGACAGAACCCCCAAGCCCGCAATTATCTGAAATATTCAAAAGAACTTATTCCATAAAATCAACATATCAACAAATATATATCATTGCACTTGATAAGTATGTTTGATTCTTGCACCTCACACAAACACACAAGGTGTACTATGGTTACTACACTACAACAAATTTGCACATTTTTTGCATAGGAAACTAGGCTGCTTAAGGCTACTTACTTGGGCTTATATTCTATAAAACTTAGTTCGTGTATTTTAACAGAAAAGAGGAGTATTTTTTATTTATTTACAAGTTTCACACTTCTCCCCTATGAAGAAAATTATACGGGGAGACATAAAATGATTAAAATAAAAACAGGAACATACAGCCAAGAACTTCTTTAGATCTCTTCCAGATGCAATTTCTCGCAACACAGCAAGTGCTCGGTTGATTTCAATTCTTAATGCAGAGACAATCTGGAGATAAGGTTTTTCTGGAAGGTGAACTTCTGGGATACGAGGAGGAGACCTGTTGCTAAAACATTCAGCCAATGCACGCAACAAGAAATCAAATAAAGCATCAAAATGCAATAATTTGGAAGCTCACTTTTTGATGAAGGTCGACGCATTGGACCATAAGAACAAGATGGCAAGTGTTAGAATTGAAATGTGGCATAACAAGGTTATCAGGTGGTACTCAAGCAGTTCAAAAAGAACCCATATTGCAGTTGCTCCGCCGAGCACTGAAGCAGATATCTTCTTGTTCCTCCACAAGAATACATCAGCAGCTGCACCAAATAATTGCACTAATTTTATTCACAATACACAGAAATATATATACATATATAGACACACACACACATACATCAAAATCCATTGCATATTACACCTTAATTTTCTTTGCATATATCTAAGTTCAGAACAGAACTAAAGTAAAGCAATAATATACCTCTCCGTCCATCTTGACCTTCAAACATTGTAAGTTAGTTGCAACTTCCAAGCATTTTAGAGTTCAAATTTACCTTTAATCAGACCCCACCCCTACTGATGACAGATTGACCGGGTCAGAATTTTTCGTCAATTTATCGACTCGAGCGTCAAGTGTTCAACAAATGATTTCAAGTAATTGGGTTAAAGATTATTTAAGAGAGTACAATTTATGTGTTATTGGACTGACCCAATTCAGCAAGTCAATTTATATTCATTTGGGCCTTCTAATTAAGCATCATTCGTGTTACTTCAAATCAGCCCATGCCAGACATGTAAAGGAATAAAGATATGCCAACACTTATTTAATCATGTGGGCCGTACCTTTTTAATTCTTCAAGTTATCAGACTCAGCATATTCTCCATCATGTAAACATAGCAATTCAAGTGGGCTTCTCAACATTAATATTTATGAAGCAAAGCACGGATTCCAATTAAGGTCCCCTAAGTGATCTGATTTCAGCATGTCAACATATCATTTTGGTGGGCCACGTTTTTTTGTTGCAATCATCAAGCTGGACAATGTCAATTTTAGCAGTACACGCAAGAAGCTGGAGCATTATTTTAAGTCCTAGCAGTACACGGAAAGCTGGCAACGTACACGGCATGGAAAATCTCTTAGCATCTAGAATTAATTCTAAATTCTATTCTAATTAGGATTTCTTTTTAATTAGAATTTCTTTTCCAATTTGATTTCTATTTCCTTATAGAAATTAGGGTTATAGTTTATAAATTCCTATTAGGATTTGGATTGTTTTGAGTAGTATAAATAGAGGTCCAACTTAATGTAATCAACACATTATACATTATTCATTATTCAATATATTTGTGAGGTTATTCTCTACTTTTGGTTCTTTGAAGAATTCCTAAGTATTTTTCTTAGTTATTTCTTTGAGATTCAATTTGACTTATCATACAACAATTCATAGTTGTGTGTGGCGTCTTCACCGCATCAATAAATCGATTGTCTGAGATTACCGCTTCAATATAAGCGAGGGGTCAAGGTGTCGTTGATGTCCATTCAACGTAAATTCGAACATGAGCAATTGTACCAAGATTACCGTCTACATATAGGCGAGGGGTTAAGGTGTTGCAAGCAATTCACCCAACAACTGTGCTAGAAACGATCGGGGCGGAGACCACCTCACGCAAGCGTGCCGTGGAGTCTATCACCTACGGTCATATTTCTCAAAGAAAGAGTAGTCTAGAAGTTAATTGATCATGTCCTCCGTTTATAGGGAAGAAAATACATATTGGAAATATACAAATTCACAGAGTAGTTAAATGTTAAACTACTCTTATCTTTTATCATAGCAAAGGATTAACATAAGAAAACCCAAAATGTTAAAATGTTGCTAGAGAAAGTTAGCTAAATAGATATCCTCCACACTACATGGTTGGTGTTGGGCTTGGTATATAATTAAGAAGTTCAATAAATAAATGCGACCCTATTCAAACCGCAATGCATTTTAACCTCCATCATGTTATAAAGAAAAAGTAGATCCTCTACCAAAAATAATAAATAAATAGTCCATAGAATACCAATTAAGATAAACATATCTAAAGGCACTTTAAACCTCTAAAACCCCTGATATGCCTTGGTTAAACCTGAAAACATTTCTTTCAAAAAAACTGTTGCACGTATAACAGCTTGCGGTAAAAGTAGATGCATTTTATACCACAGTTTTCTAGTTATATATATAGTGTCCATATTATTGATAAACGTATAAATATATGCGTAAGCTTGAATGTGATTAAACTCAGAGATCTAAAGAGTAAACTATAGAAGCCTAATTTACACAATCACAGTCCTCCATAGCTAATTCAGAATTGAAAATTTCAACTTAAAAATAAATAATCCCTCAGTCTCAAGATCAGTCCCATCTAAACTTTATTTCCAAAACACGTATATTAGCCTTAAATTTCATTTTAAAAATCAGTTCACGAAACCATAACAGCTAAATCATACATAAGAACAAATTAAAACAAAAATAAAATCAATATAAGTATCTGATACAGAGAAAAGGATAGAGACGGTACGTTTTCCACCACCGAAGACCTTGTGAACCGGTTTCTCCCTACCAAACAGCCTATAGATCTTCGACTTCATCGAGGACGACGGCGGCGAAGAAGGCGATGCCGGAGACTTCTTCACCGGCGACTTCTTCTCAGAGTCCGAGTCGGAAGACGATGACGAATCATTGCCGTGAAACTTCTCCGTTATCTTCTCCATCAACGACTCACCCTTCGGCTCCGGAATCTCGCCGTGCTCAGCCATAATTCCTCTAATCTGCTACAAAAACCTGGAGAGATAATCAACTGAAAATACACGAACTAAAACCCTTCAACTGTGTGAAATACTGAAATATGGTGAATAATTGTTCTCTTTCCAATATTAATATACGTGTAGCGGTGTACGCGGTACGGGAGGAGTCCGAGGCTGAGGTTCGGGTGGCAGGGGATGTAGGTTCGGAAGGATTT
This sequence comes from Panax ginseng, assembly GCA_020205605.1. Taxonomy (NCBI): domain Eukaryota; kingdom Viridiplantae; phylum Streptophyta; class Magnoliopsida; order Apiales; family Araliaceae; genus Panax; species Panax ginseng. The sequence goes on along the minus strand of CM035142.1, from coordinate 103,995,307 downwards.
CGAATTTTTTGGGTATTTCGAGGTATAACGGCGTTAAGTGACGGCGAGGGTTTAAAGGTCGTGACGGTAACTTGTTTTGGCTGCTTTATGGACTATGTGTAGGCTCACAAAATATGATTCTTTTTAAGAATTAAAATTATATTAATTATTTTTAATATAAGTTATGTGGATTGGAACCGTATGATTATAGTTCAAATATAGGTCGATTCATATTTTAAATTTCAAATATACCATTATTATGATCCAATTAAATAAATTATTATTAGATATATCATTTATACATAATCACTAAATATTACTTCATTCGTCTCATGATAAAAGTTTTGGTGGATTTTTCACACATATTAAGAAGGGGAATAAAATGACAAAATTACTCATAATAATATGTCATTAAATATGGAGAGAGAATTAAAATAAGAAAAATATGAGATATTTAATGATACGGGCATAATAGAAAAAAATATATAAAAAATTGGTTATTAAAGGAAGATGGACATTTAACATGGGACTACTCAAATTAGTACTCCCTACATTCCTAAATAAGTGTCGTTTAAAGTTTTTGCACATAGATTAAGAAAGTCATTTAATACTATCATTTAATAATTAAAATATGTGTGAAATTCTATTACTATTCCTTTATGGGAAATTGAAAACTATTAATACTAAAGGTGAGAATTTCTTGGGACAATGAGAGAATGTAAGTAATATACGAAAGTAAATAATTCATAAAGTTATAAATGACAGATAATTTAGAACAACTTTTTTTTCTTTCAAAACGTCATTTATTTAAGAATGAAGGAAGTAATAAAGATTTTTATCCCGAAAATGAGGGAGTATTTTTTTGGGAGCGAGTGAGGGAAGGTGGGGGTGGGTGGCTCACCGACCTGATAAAAGGAGTGGGTAACACGTGTAAAGGGTATAGTGAGGTTATGCTGACGGGCCTTTGTGAGTGTATTCTTTTGGGCGGTCAGGATTAGATTTATTTCAGACATCAATTGGGCTCCACAGAACATAAAGTCTTTTCTTTAGTATACAAACAAAGAAAGATTATACGGGTGGTGTAGTATAACAATTGTTTATTAAAACCTATATTTTTATGTTATTTTTTTTTGATATTTTTACATGTAAAATTTATATATTAATTAATATATCGAATTTTTATTAATTAATATTTAGACTCTATATATAAAAATATTAAAAAATAATATAAAAATATCAGTTTCTTTGCTTACTAACATAAAACTAAACAATTGGGGAGACCAATATTTAATTAAACCTATTAAATCAAGCTTCTCGTGGTGAGTTTGTTCAAATGGATTAAGATACATGCAACACCACCTTAGACCTTAGTCACTCATTTATGACAACAAATGAAGTACCAAATAGTTGTTCATATAATTCAAAAGAAAAGACTCTCGCTATATATTCAGAAAGTTTTTAATTAAGGGGGTGTAGTCAATTAAGATTTTTAAAATTTTTTTTTAAGTGATAAGTTTTTGTAGAATTTATGGGATTTTAATGACTTTTAAAGACTTTAAAAACTTTTTAAAAATGACTTTTATAGACTCTATGAAATAAGTAACAGACTTTTATAAACTTTGTATCAAGACTGTGATAGACTTTTGTATACTTCTAATATATTTTACAACTTATATTAATTGTTAATTAGTCCATGTGTACAATTTCTCCCTCTTTTTTCACGAACTAAAATAAATCTCTTTATATTATTGTAGCATGAGATTTTATACATGTTGAAAGCGTTCATATTATATATTTTACTCATTTCATGATATATTTGAATACCAATAAAATTTTAGAAACTACAGATGCAATACAAAAATTAAGCTCACTTTTCATTGAGTTATATATACTTTATGCATATGCGTACGCTTTTTAGTAGGAATACCAAACTCTGTATTTCACAAAATAATATGACAATGAAAATCTATATGATCAAAAGTTGCAAAACTTCATACATGTGTTATCTATATATTATTATTGTTAAACAGTATATATATTGTAAGATCCCAAATAATTAATAAATGAAATTTAATTTTCTCTAATTATTATTTTGAAATAGTAAGGGTTGATGTGATTAATGTGGATAGTTACGGGTAAAATACGCAAATATTTCAAAATATCCAAGTGGTTATAAAATATTCATTGTTGTCGGGGAATATTCGTTTGGTCGTGGAATATTAAATGATTGTCGAGAGAATATTAAATGCGATGCAAGCTGACCATGTGTGAGCCCATAACTAGCGATTGGAGGAAGAAAATGACAAATATAAGTTGTTTAAAAATAACGAGCGTAGTTATTCTGATTTAATGTTGTTGGAATACCGTTGGTTTAAAAACACGATGTCTGGCGTTGTTGAGCAGTAGCACCGCGGTATTGCACCAATTATTGACTCTTACGTGAAAAGGCACTACTCAATAATGGTTCTGATAATTCTTTGTTAGGTGTTTTATTTTATTGATTCAATAATTCTTTGCGTTGATATTTTATATTCTTTGTTGTTTTAATAATTGTCATTCTTACGGTATTTTTCATGTCGAAACAATAATTCATATTATATCCGAATAATATTATTAGATAACATTATTGGCAATGTCTAGAAAGTTACATGCAGGAGAGGTTTGGTCACCTAATTGCGCGTAGATAAGGAGAAATTCTTATTGGAAAGCCCCTCTTTCACAGGAAGCGCACGGTTGTCGATATTGTGATTACGTAATATTATTTATGAATAATTAATTATTGATTCATATGATGAGGAAAATATTGATTTTATGTGGATATAGATGGAGAAAATTTTTAATGTGACAATTGTTAAAAATTGAAATTTTATCTTTTACGATAAAATAATTCATTTAAATATATATTATTATATTTTAATAATATAATAATGGTGATATTTTTACAACGAATGTGGGATATATGAGTATCTGAGGAGGAAGAGTATTTTTGTTGCAATAAATGTTTAAAACATGTTAAACATGTAATAAATTGGACCCCATTTATTGGTAGAAATTTGATTATAATTTCTAAAATCACCCGTTTATGGATTTCGGTCAATTTACATTGGGAATTTAGAAAAACTTTCTTCTGTAAAGTTGTAGAGAATTGAATTTCCTATAAAAACTCATGAGATTCGAATTTTCTGATAAAAGGGCTATTTATTGTGAATTATTGAAGTTAGAAGCTCAAAATAATTAATTTTTGGAAGTTTAAATTATTTTAAATTAGAAAATGTTTTTTATTTTCTTCTAGAAGGTTGGCATGTGTGAATTGCTGAGATTCAGATTTCAAAGAATACGTATAATATTTTATAAATATTAATATTTTATTAAATTTTCTAACTTTGGTGTTTAGCAATTTCCTATAAATAAAGTCTTAGGTTAGAATTGAAAATCACACGTAAGCTGAAGTTTTCTCTCTCTATATTATCGGCGTATTCTTGTGAGTATTTTGAGTATACTTTGAGTATTCTTTATACGGTGAAAGTTCAAGATATAGTCTCATATCCAATTATTCCAGGTTAAATCTTGATCTTTCGAGGTAAGGGATATTATTTTTTCGTAATGATATTATTTCTTCAATATCATTATCTTTGAAATATTGATCTGAAGTTTTTTATCAAATTTGGAGCGTTTGTGTGTGAGATTCTTATTCACGATATCTGCCTTTATTCACGTATCGACCTTATTCACGAATCTGAAGACTATTCATCGAAAAATGAAAATTTTTCTTTTCGTCAAAATATCTATTGTGGATACTAGCTTTGATTGTATCCATGTTTTGATCATTCTTGAATTTTACACCACTATGATTATTTTTGAGGTATTTTTGGACTTGGATAAAATAAAAGTCACGAATCCTTAATCCTTAATCCTTGTCATTTTGTTTCCTTTGGATTCGTTTCTTTAAAAAATATTTTCATCATCCTCGGTCTTAAAAGATGAATGATTTATGATGAATATCTTTGGCACATAGTCTGAATGAATGATTTTCGATGAATATCTTTGGCCGTAGTGCAAAGATGAATGATTTCGATGAATATCTTTGGCCCGTAGTGCAAAGATGAGCAGTGTTTAGATGAACATGATTAATTGGTGAATGTCCTTGCTTTTGTAGTGCAAGGATGAATATTTGATCTCGGATATATATTGATTGATGTTCTGGGGATAAAAATAGGCGATGAACTTTAAAATTCATACATAGAAGATAGTAGTTTGCATTTCTACTTAACTCTTCTAATGAATTATTATTTTCATTGCGAATATTGATTTAAAACTTGTTTGTCTATTGTATTCTATTATATTTTTTTCCTGTTGAAGACTAACGATAATTTTGTTGTATATTATCTTAGTCATAATATTCTTCTTTTGGGCTAGTCGAGCTCACCCTTTTTCCTTTTTGTTCCATTTTTCTTCTCGGGGAGGCGAGAATATAGCGAGTACGAGTCGGGGTATGGAATGAAAGTTCTAGGAGAGTTGTTTAGTAGTCCTCACCATTGTTGTAAAATAATGTACCAATAATTATGATGAGGATTTATTTGTATGTGGATATTATCAGATGACAATATCGTATTTAAACTCACGATTTACTATTGTAATAATAAAGTTGTAGTTGTTTACAGTGTATTGACAACTCGAGAATGGGGATGTAGACCTATTTTGGGGGTGTCACGGTTGGTATCGAGCTTAGGGATATGATCTCTGGCGGAGATCGGGGAATTGAACTAGGAGGAGGAGGCGAGTAAATCCTTGTTAGTGTGTCTACCTAAGCTTATTTGATAGTTGGTCGATATATAGGGATATTATGTGATATATTGATTTCTTTAATTAACCCTTGTTTTATGACGGTATTTGAGAATGTCATTGAGAATATTAACAATGGAAATGAGACCAGTGGAGGCGCTTTGTACTCACCAAGCGAGGAGAGCGTGCAACAGTGGCAATGTTCCTCATGTGAACAACACCACCGAAAGCGAGATGATGAACGAAGGGATATTTAGAAGCTTTTTGCGATTCATGCAAAATCGAGACGAGGAGACTCGTGTTCAAAACATAGGAGAAATGATAGCAATTCACGGGTTTGTCAAACCCATGGCGATTCAAAGAGTTGGGACCACGAATTTAAAGGAAAGCAGATCCGATCATGGCGAAACATGGGTCAAGCAAATTACCAAGATATTCGATGTCTTGGGATGCACAGAGAACAGAAGGTTCCATTCGCCACCTTTATGTTCCGTGGCGAAGCGAGACTCTTGGTGGGAGTGCGTGAAGCGTACCATCCAACCAAGATTTCGGCATGTCTTGGGAGACATTTGAAACTATTTAATGACAAATACTTTCACGAAAGTGTTCGTCATATATGAAGGAAGTGGAGTTTATTAGATTTGGAAGCGAACAACATGGCGGTGTCTCGAGACGAGGCGAAGTTTGCGAGTTATCGGGTTTGCACCTCATTTGATGGAGAATGAGGAGCGATGAGCGCGGATGTTTCGAGAGGTTTGAAACCCCAAGATCGTCGATATCTCATCTCTCATAAATTTTCTCTCTATTAGGATGTTGTTAATGGGGCTCAATTGTTAGGCGAGATAACTTGAAACGGTCAACCGAGGTACCACAATCGAGGATCATACCAGGAGATAGCGATCAACAAAACAACAATAATCGGTGGAGAAAGAAAAAAGCGGACAAAAATGGTAACCACTCTGGTGGTAATCATGGCCATGAAAATAGAAGAAAGCGAGTGGGAGGAGATTTTAAAAAGAGGAGATTCAACAACAACCATGTGAAGACGCGATTACCAATGACAGACTAGTTCGAGGGAGGAGAACGACCACCGGTCGTATATGCTATAAATGCGGAAAAGAGGACATATCGGTCCAAATTGCCCACTGGCGAGTTCGGTATGCTATAATTGTGGAAAGGAAGGACATATCGCTCGAGATCGAGATTGCAGTAGCGAAACCTAGTTAATGGGACGGTGACTCAAAAAAACATCCGAGAAAAAGTCAAAGTCAACGATTCACGGAAGGCGTTTGTTGTATTTGGTCAAAATGTGAGGAACCCAAACGAGGTGATCACGGGTAAGCTATTTATAAATTCTTGTGAAGTTTATACTTTACTTGAATCTGGGTCTTTACCCATTCATTTTCTCTCTCCGCTTGTGCTCAGCGTTTAAACTTGACTCAGAAGAAATTAGACTTTGACTATCTGTGGAAACTCCGTTAGAGAAACTTTCATCACATCCATTGTTTATAAATCTTGTCTAATCCATGTTGGCACCCTTATCTTTTGTTGACCTTATCTCTTTAAAGATACTTGCTTTTGATGTGATTTTAGGGATTGATTGGTTAACTACTCATCATGCCAAAATTGATTGTTTTCGTAAGGTTGTTAGCTTTCATATTCCTAAACAACTTTGTTGTTGAATTCAAACAACTAAACCATTAAAATCAATCAACGTCATATCTAATCATAAAGCTATTCGTTTATTAAAAAGCGGATGTCAAGCTTTCTTAGCCCATGTTATGGATTTGAATAAAGACACGTCAAAATTGAATAATATTCTGTTGTTATTAACTTTTCGGCGTATTTCTGAAGAACTTCCCGGTCTACCCCGAGCGTGAAGTTGAATTCTTTATTGACCTTGAACTTTGTACAAAGCCCATTTCTAAAACCCCATATCGAATGGCTCTATTGAACTTCGAGGAGTTAAAGGTCCAACTACGAGGAGTTGTTGGACATTGGTTTCATTCGTCTAGTACATCTCCTTGGGGTGCTCTGCTTTTATTTGTAAAGAAGAAGAAGGCGGGGAGTATGCGACTTTGTATTGACTATCGGGGAATTGAACCATGTCACTATCAAGAATAGGTATCCTCACCTCGTATTGATGACTTGTTTGACCGATTCTGCAAGGAGCACAATTCTTTCAAAAATCGATCTTAGATTACGGATATCATCGGTGAAGATTAAGGCGAGGATATTCAAAGACTACCTTTAGAACTCGATGACGGGCATTATGAATTCTTAGTTATGTCTTTCGGATTGACTAATGCTCTCTGCGGCTTTCATGGATATGATGAACCAAAGTATTCAAAGAGTATTTGGATCGGTTTGTTGTTGTCTTTATTGATGACATCCTCATATATTCCAAAAGTAGTGAAGATCATGAGCACCATTTGAATTTGGTACTCAAAGGCTTCGTGAAAACAAGCTTTATGCAAGTTAAAGAAATGCGAGTTCGGCGAGGAAGTAGCATTTCTTGGGCATGTGGTGTCAAAACATGGAGTATCTGTTGACCGTGAAGATTGAAGCAATACAAAGTTGGGAGAAACCAAGTCGGTGGATCAAGTCACGTAGCTTTTTGGGCTTAATTTGGTTATTATCGGAGATTCGTGGAAGGGTTTTCTCGAATCTCTACTCAGTTAACTCATCTAACTCGGAAGGATACAAAATTCGTTTGGAGGCGAAGAGTGCGAGAAGAGTTTCAAGAGCTTAAAAGGAGACTTATTTGACTGTTTCTAACAATACCATCGTCGGTTCGGATGGATTTGTTATCTCTGACGATCTTGGGCAAAGGGTTAGGATGTGTTCTCATGCAGCGTGGGAAAGTCATAGCCTATGCCTCGCGACAACTTAAAGAATATGAGAGGAATTATCCTACTCATGATCTAGAGAGTTAGCGTGATCGTTTGCTTGTTAAAGATCCGGAGGCACTATCTATATGGAGAGAAAGTGGAGATATATTCGGACCATAAAAGCCTTAAATATTTCTTCACTCAAAAGAACTTAACATCGGCGTGACGTTGGCTCGAGCTATTGAAAGACTACGACCACACTATTTAATACCATCCTGGAAAAGCGAGCGTGGTGGTGACGCGTGAGAGTAGAAGATCATATGCGAGGAGCGAGTGCGATGATGTCAAGTATCTGGCGTAGAGCCAACTTTAATAGAAAAGTTAAGGTTGCTCAAGCCACCCAGGCTTGAGGTGATGCATATGAAGAAGAAAGTACAAGAAGGAGCTATTTAGGGCGAGAATTGATAAAGAAGGAATACTTGAGTCCACTCCGGACTTTGTGTTTCTAACGATTACGATTTAAAGTACAAGATTATGATGGAGCACACAATACACCATTTGCAATCCATCCGGAAGTACTAAAATGTATCGTGATCTTGACATACATTTTGGTGGAACAATATGAAGAGAGAGATTGCAAAGTTTATCTCAACATGTTTAACTTGTCAGCGTGTAAAGGCGAGAACATCAAGTGCCTAAGGGACCATTGTAACCACTTGAGATTAGAAATGGAAGTGGGAACACATTACCATGGATTTCGTTACGGGACTTCCACGGTTTCTCAAGGCATAAATGCTATTTGGGTTATTGTTGATAGATTAACCAAGTCTGCTTTCATTTCTTGCCAATACGGAGACTTATTCCTTGAACGTCTTGCTTTCAAATGTACGTAAATGAGATTGTGAGATTGCATGGCATGCCAAGTATCCATAGTTTGGATCGTGACCCAAGATTCACTTCAAGATTTTGGGTTAGCTTGCAAAAAGCTATGGGTGCGGATTTAAGATTCGATTCGGATACCATCCTCAAAGCAGACGGACAATCGAGAGGACTATTCAAACTCTTGAAGATTTATTAAGACTCGTGTCCTGAACTTCAAAGGCGGTTAGGATAAGTATTTACCATTGGTGGAATTCTCCTACAACAACAGCGATTATCGAGCAAGTATAGGTGTGGCCCCATTGAAGCATTATATGGGACGAAAGTGTATTTCTCCAATATGTTGGGATGAGGTGGGTGAAGCAACATTTTTGGGACCCGAGTTAAGACGTATGACTCACCGAAAAGATCCAAATGATTGACAACGTATAAAGCGGCACAAGATCGACAAAAGAGTTATGCGGATCTTCATCGAAAGGATGTGGAATTTAGTATAGGGGATCATGTATTGTTGCGTGTTGCCCCATGGAAGGGAGTTACAAGATTCGGGAAGAGGAAAGCTCGAATCCACGATTTATTGGTCCATTTCAAATTCTTGACCGAAAGTAGGAAATGTAGCCTATAGACTCGCGTTACCTCCAAGTATGTCTCGTGTTCATAAATGTTTCACATATCATCAGCCGTAAATATGTGAAAGACCGAATCACGTTATTGAGTTAGAGCCGGACGAGATAATGAGAAGACTTAACGTATGAGGAAGTACTGTCCAAGATCTTGGATAGGAAGGAGCATATCCCTACGACGAAGGTCATACCACAAGTTAAAGTCTTGTGGAGAAACCATGCTATAGAGGAAATGACACAGGAGTTGGAAGCGGAAATGAAAGCGAGGTATCCTCATCTTTTGAAACACCAGTACGTACGTCAATTTCGAGGACGAAATTTCATAAGGAGGGAGGTTGTAAGATCCCAAATAATTAATAAATGAAATTTAATTTCCTCTAATTATTATTTTGAAATAGTAAGGGTTGATGTGATTAATGTGGATAATTACGGGTAAAATACATAAATATTTCAAAATATCCAAGTGGTTATAAAATATTCATTGTTGTCGGGGAATATTCGTTTGGTCGTGGAATATTCGATTGTCGGGGAATATTAAATGCGACGGTAGCATGACCATGTGTGGGCCCCATAACGAAAAAAAGCGATTGGAGGAAGAAAATGACAAATATAAGTTGTTTAAAAATAACGGCGTAGTTATTTACAGATTTACATTGTTGGAATACCGGTGGTTAAAAACACGATGTCTGCGTTGTTGAGCAGTAGCGCTGCGGTATTGCACCAATTATTGAATTTTACGTGAAGCCTTTACTCAATAATGGTTACGATAATTCTTTATTCGGTGTTTTATTTTATTGATTCAATAATTGTTGCGTTGATATTTTATATTTCTTTGTTGTTTTAATAATTGTCATTCTACGATTTTTTTCATTGTCGAAACAATAATTCATATTATCTGAATAATATTATTAGATAATATTATTGGCAATGTCTAGAAAGTTACTGTCTAAGGAGAGGTTTGGTCACCTAATTGCTTGCGCAAAGAAGGAGAAATTATTATTGGAAAGCCCTCTTTCCAGGAGGCGCACGGTTGTCGATATTGTGATTACGTAATATTATTTATGAATAATTAATTATTGATTCATATGATGAGGAAAATATTGATTTTATGTGGATATAGATGGAGAAAATTTTAATGTGACAATTGTTAAAAATTGAAATTTTATCTTTTACGATAAAATAATTCATTTAAATATATATTATTATATTTTAATAATATAATAATGGTGATATTTTACAACGAATGTGGGATATATGAGTATCTGAGGAGGAAGAGTATTTTTGTTGCAATAAATGTTTAAAACATGTTAAACATGTAAATTGGACCCCATTTATTGACTGAAATTTGATTATAGCCTCTAAAATCACCCGTTTATGGATTTCGGTCAATTTCTGTTGGGAATTTAGAAAAACTTTCTTCTGCAAAGTTGTAGAGAATTGAATTTCCTATAAAAACTCGCGAGATTCGAATTTTCTGATAAAAGGGCTATTTATTGTGAATTATTGAAGTTCCGAAGCTCCGAAATAATTAATTTTTGGAAGTTTAAATTATTTTAAATTAGAAAAATGTTTTTTTTATTTTCTTCTAGAAGGTTGGCATGTGTGAATTGCTGAGATTCATATTTCAAAGAATACGTATAATATTTTTATAAATATTAATATTTTATTAAATTTTCTGCTTTTGGTGTTACAAGCGATTTCTATAAATAGGTCTTGGGTTAGAATTGAAAATCACACCTTTAAACTGAAGTTTTTCTCTCTATATTATTGAGCGTATTCTTGTGAGTATTTTGAGTATACTTTGAGTATTGCTATATCTGGTGAAAGTTCAAGATATAGTCTATATCCGATTATTCAGGTTAAATCTTGATCTTTCGAGGTAAGGATATTATTTTTTCGTAATGATATTATTTCTTCAATATCATTATCTTTGAAATATTGATCTGAAGTTTTTTATCAAATTTGGAGCGTTTGGTGTCTGAGTTCTTATTCACGTATCTGGCCTTTATTCACGTATCGACCTTTATTCACGAATCTGAGACTTATTCATTGAAAAATGAAAATTTTTCTTTTAAGTCAAAATATCTATTGTGGATACTAGCTTTGATTGTATCCATGTTTTGATCATTCTTGAATTTTACACCACTATGATTATTTTTGAGGTATTTTTGGACTTGGATAAAATAAAGTCACGAATCCTTAATCCTTAATCCTTGTCATTTTGTTTCTTTGGATTCGTTTCTTTTAAAAAATATTTTCATCATCCTCGGTCTTTAAAAGATGAATGATTTATGATGAATATCTTTGGCTTTTCAGTGCAAAGATGAATGATTTCGATGAATATCTTTGGCCGTAGTGCAAAGATGAATGATTTCGATGAATATCTTTGGGCCGTAGTCTGAATGAGCAGTGTTTAGATGAACATGACCATTTGGTGAATGTCCTTGGCTGTGTAGTCAATGATGAATATTTGATCTCGGATATATATTGATTGATGTTCTGAGGATAAAATAGAGCGATGAACTTTAAAATTCATACATAGAAGATAGTAGTTTGCATTTCTACTTAACTCTTCTAATGAATTATTATTTCATTATGAATATTGATTTAAAACTTGTTGTCTATTGTATTCTATTATATTTTTTCCTGTTGAAGACTAACGATAATTTTGTTGTATATTATCTTAGTCATAATATTCTTTTCTTGAAATTGGCTAGTGAGCTCACCCTTTTCCTTTTTGTTCCATTTTTTTTCTTCTCGGGAGGCGAGAATATAAGCGAGTGCACAGTGGGGTATGGAATGAAAGTTCTAGGGAGAGTTGTTTAGTAGTCCTCACCATTGTTGTAAAATAATGTACCAATAATTATGATGAGGATTTATTTGTATGTGGATATTATACAGATGACAATATACGTATTTAAACTCACGCTTTTTCTTATTGTAATAATAAAGTTGTAGTTGTTTACATGCAGTGTATTGACAACTCAGAATGGGGGATGTAGACCTATTTTGGGGGTGTCACATATATACATCATATATACATACACATCATATATTGTTTATTATTTTTGCCAATTAGTGTTAAAGTGTCTCAAAAAATTAATGATAATTTCCTTTCGTTTAAAATGTCGGAAAAAACTAAAAAATAAATACACATCATATATTTTCTATTTTCATATATTATACTTACATAATTTTTACTGTTGAATAAGCGATATGAGATACATAATCTTTACAATTTGAACAACTGATATGAGAGTTTCATGATCTCACATTTGTTGAACAAATCTCTTTCCTCCAGTGGCGAAGCCAGGATTTTTTGTCAATGGGGTCGAAATTATTACTGAGTTATAAATAATTTGGCGGGGGTTTAAAGAAGCGCGCGAGCCAATTTTTTTTAATACTTTATACTTTTATATACACTATATTGACTCATACTAGACATTTTTAATCACAACTGTTCATAAGTAAGTAATTCATTATTTATTTTTATAAATAATATTATTATTTAGTTTAAAATATTATAGAGAGATACATATATTAAGAGGATATGAGTCATATGTGATTAAGATTTGATTGACAAAGTTATAAATTTTTAATTTGATCCCGTATAATAGAAAATTTATAAAATTTAAGTGGGGACAATTTATATATAATACTTAAAAATTTTAAAATTTACTTTACATTATAAAACAAATTTTTTTTTCCAGTGGTGGCGATTGACCCCATAGAACCCTATGTGGCTTTGACACTGCTTTCCTCTTTCTATTGAAAGCTTTCGAACGGCTGCTTTTTCTCTCACCAATTCAGATTAGGTATAGTTATTTGTTTACTTATTAATATATCTTGTTAATTCTCTTATTATAATAAATCTAATTATTTTTATGGCCCAAATTTTACCAAATTATTTATCCATCACATATTTAATATTTATTAGCCTATATAAAATAAATAACTAGTTTGACCTAATAAAAGACAAAGTCCAAGTAATAACAATTTTATCCACATTTGTGTTTATTTGAAAGTCTTTAGAAATCTTTAGAGATGAGGTAAGACTTTGGATAGGTTGATAGTTATAATTCTTTTTCTAAAGTCTGTCAAAGTCTATCATTTGATAGCAATCTTTAAAATCTATGATTTTTTGAATCCCAAAATACTTTTATAGGTTTTGTAAAAATCTTAATTCAATACCACCTAACTTTTAAAGACATTAAAAAAGTTGTAATTGAATACCACTAAACTTTTATAAACTCTTTAAATGTCTTGATTGAATACAACTAACTTTTAAAATCTTTAAAAGTCTTTAAAAATTTTAATTGAATACACCCCCCTAAATTACAATTACGATCTATATCAAATCATGAGATTGAAAAATATGATTATAAAGTTATTTTACTGTATCAAAAATATTATAAGTTGTTAGGATATTTTATATGAATCACACATCCGATAAATTAGATGATGTTTATTGGAAAATCTATCTAACCATCAAGAAACCTCGTCGTATGAATCAAATCTAGAGTGTTATCGAAGAAAGGGAGGCGTTGATTTATGGTCAAGTATAGAGGAACTAGGCCTCTAAGAGCAATCATTTCGTTAAAAGGTGCCCCGAGATTGATAGGTGCAGAAACAATAGTTACATTGAACTCCCTCATTCTAGCAGCAAAAGTACCTGTACCTACACTAAAATCAAAGCCAATTCTTATCTCTACTGGCTTCAAATCCAGCACTTCAGTTATGAGAAATCTGCAGTTAGATTCGAGTTTGGGTCTTGATATATGGGTGTAATCCATCGGGGCATTTCGTGATCAGTTAGATTGAAACAATCTGCACATTTGAAGAACCCTTTGCGTGTGGCGTTTTTAGCCAGGCAACTGAAGTTCTTGCACTGATACCGACTCCACCGGACATTTTTATCATCAGGAAGCCTCCATAAGGACTCCTTTATTGAGAATGGCTTGGCATAAAATTGAGGAGCTCTCGATAAACACCTTCTTCTAGGTAGTGGATCACAGCCACGAACCATCAGTTTTTGAGCTAATTTCCAATCATCTTGGCAGATATCCCCAATATCGTAATCCATGTACTCTTCGAGTTCTTCCTATATGGCAAAACAAGCATGACCAATGCTTGTGAAGGTTCCATTAGCTCCCATGAAGTTCTGTTTCCGTAATCTGTTGGGTTTGATCCTAATGTACTTACGGATCTCTTCTATCAAGAAGTAGTCAGCAGGCTCATCAGAATGTTGTTTCGGTCTTGACAAAGGATGAACAGCTTCAAGTTTACCATTTTCCAGCCGACTTCCTTCAATATGCGGGAGGGATTTCTGGACAACCTCAACCAGACCCAAAATATCTGCAAGAACAGCAATATATCTATGCGCAGACTCCTCTGGAAAGTCTCTCGTATCATTGATTTCTTGTTGGATTTTCTGAATAACAGTTTCCAGAGTTAACTTCATCTCTCTTTCAGTACTGCCAAAGCTCATAGGGTTATTAAAGTTGCAGAAGGTGTCAGATATAACAAAAGTTCTGAGTAGAATTTTGACAATGTACCAACTACCAATACAGACGAAAAGGGCAAGGGATCCCAAAACAAAGATAAACCTAGGTACTCCTTTCCATGTTTCCAATTTGATTATGACATTTGCTTTACGCATCTGTTTTTAAGGGGACAGAAAAACTGAAGGTTCTCTATACTAGTGAGAACAAAACGAGAGCAATCAGCAGCAGTAAATCTACTCTAATGCTCCCAGAATCCAATAATATCCATAAAAGTCACATAAAAAAATTAAGATCAAGATCTGATACAGAAATGTTTTGATCAATAACTGTATAGGATCTACTGACTCCTTATAGAATCCAGAAAAAAATAAATAGGATTTTACAGTGGTATAAGACTGAAACTAATTAAGAAAGAGGAAACACTTGTATTTGGAGTGTAAATGAATGAATTGCATTTTATAACTAATAAGAAAGAGGAAACACTTGTATTCGGAGTGTAAATGAATGAATTGCATTTGTATTCCATCGAGTACCTGAGAAGCTAAGTAAAAGAGCTTTCGCTCGAGGAGAAGGGGATGGATTGAGCTTTTTATTGACTATTCAGGTATATAATTTAATGACTAATAAAGTTGAAGAAATGAATATTTGAATTCTTGAGATCAGAGTCTTCTATTCTTATTGTTTTGAGATCGATCATCTTGGGAAGATCAATAAGTAATTAAGTGGTGTTTATTGATCGATCATATTGTTTTATTGTGATTAGTTTAGAAGTTTGTAGTAGTTTAAGATATTTAGTCAACCCTCCAAGACTATTATGTTCACTAAAAACTTTTTATTAAGCATTGCAAAAACCTATGATGTTGGACTAGGATCTATCCAAAAAAGGTAGTAAGAACCATCTAAAAAATGGTTGCTACAGTCACCTTTATTTGAAATGAGAAGCATGAAAATGTAAGTTTACGTAGGGGAATGAGAACCGATGCAGTGTAGGTTGCATACATAGGTTTACGATCCTAATTGTCTAGATTCGCCTAACCTGCATGCTAATATGGTTTAATGCTATAACTGCCTTCCAACTCACTGAAGTTTTCTTGTTGCTTGAGAAGTAGCTATAGCATCTTACAAAGACAGTCAAATATAGCAGCAACAAGACTTGATTAACAAATTGATGAACTTTTAACTTCATCAAGAAGCATAAAGAAATATCCATGAAGAGAAGTAGAAGTTATGCAGACCTATGATAAACTAATGACAGTACCATGGAATACTGCCTGACTAATGGAAGCCAACAGCTCAACATTGCACGTTGGGGCATCAAAAGTTGCAGGTGATATACAAAAAGAAGAAAAATAAAATCCGAAGCTCTTATAAAAAATAATTAATAAATATATCCGAAGTTACCGTTATTCAAGCTGAAGGTTGGAAACAAGTGAGGCTGCATTGAAATTTCCAAGGCACTGATAATTTTATATTCATCGACTGTGGTGGAAGCAACCAAAATCAGTGGAAAGTTTCTTCCTCCCTGTTTATTTACCAACAACAAAGAAAACAGGAACAGAAATTCACATTTCCAGCTGCAGTACTGTTAGTCTGCTACAAATAATTTATTTCCTAATGCAAGGTTCAGAATTCAATTTAATAGACATATAGAGAAACTTCTAGGTATCGTGAACGTATATACAAAAAAGTAAAAAATGAAGTTACATCTCAAGAAACAATTCCATTATATATACTAAGAAGAACTGTAGATTATGCAAAATTTCAAACTTCTTCCACATGAATCAGCCTTAAGCCCATTAGTACAGCAAAATATTCAACAATATAGCACAATTTCAAGTCAATTGAACTAAACCAAGAATCCAACAAAAAAAATGAAATCTTCAATCACTACAAATGAATATCAAAGAGAATTCCCAAATTCTTCCATTAACATTGCAATATGTTTCCAAGTTTCAATTCCAGAATCACAATCCATAACCAAAAACAAGAAGAAAAAGAAAAGGGGGGGAAGTTTTCTAATTCCCATCCATTACTAAAAACCCATTTTTTTACATTTTCAAAACAAAAAAAATACAGAAAAACAATAATAATAATAATAATAATAATAATAATAATAATAATAATAATAATCAACCTAATATCACAAACTCTACTACTCAGCATCAATCAGATAAAGTATTATCCTTTGTTTTCTTCCAACTTATCACCGCTGTTACGAATTTCGGAGAATTTATTTTATTAATCATCACCTCCTCCGATTCCGACCATCAGAATACTGCGAAAGCGGAACCACCTCAGATAGCGGCGTCGACATTGGTGTTGGCAGCGGCGAGTTCCGGCAAACAGGGCACGAAGCATTCAGCTTCAACCAAGCATCAATACAAGTCAAGTGAAAGTAATGCCGACAATCCGGCAATGTCCGCAGCATCTCCGCATCCTTATAATCGCACAAACAAATCGCACACATCGAATCATTTCTCACCCCTTTCGAGAACGGGAACTTAGGGTAAGTATTTATCACGGCCTGATCGAGCCCCACAACGACGTTTTGCGAATCTTCTTCGTCGTCCTCAGCAACAAAAACTATGCGGGGTAAGATTATGCCGTTGTCGGAGGAGGCGGCGGTACTGGAGCTATTTGGATTGGGGTTTTGGCGGCGGCGCGTGAGGCGGCAGCAGATGTAGGACGCGAGCAGAAGAGTGGAGAGAAGGACGAGGAAGCCGAGGGCTATGGCGATGGCATAGCCTAACCCAACGTTTGATAGGTAATTTGGTGGTGGGTTCGGTTGTGCGCGGCCGTCTTCGGCGGAGGGAGTGGTGGTAGTGGCAGTAGCAGTACTGCTACTACCGGTGTAAGTGAAGAAGGACATTGAGAAGGGAAAAGGGTGGTGGGGAAATCCATTTGATTAGGAGGAAAGAGGAGAGAGAAAGAGGGGTGGAAGATTTTTTTAGGAAGGTGGGTGAGTGGCTTAGCTGCAGCATTTAATAGTATGGTTTGAATACGGAGGAGATCATTTATTAATTGGCCAAAATTTTGGGGAAGAAATCAAGAACAAAGGAATGAAAATTAAGTGATGACTCTGAGTTGGGGTAGGGGTCGGGTTCTAATGGGGAGATTGAAAATGATGGTGGTGATTTTAAGTTGGTCGGGTCGGGTTTCTCTTGGGTTTTTTTGAGAGGTCAAAAGATATGGGCTTTTGGGTTGGGGGCATAACGATACAAACTTATTGTGAATTCTAAATTTATTTTTATGCATACAAGGTTTATATGTTTTGTTATCTTTGGCTTGTTAGACGTGATATTGATCTGGTTAAAAGATAGTGTGGGTCTAACGATAAGTGAGTCGTTAATTTTATTTTAAATTTGAGTTTGATTTCACCTACAACAGATAGTTGATGACAACTCTATGTTATATACTTTTTCAACTTCGACTTTAATATAGGTGCAATGTGAGTTCCTTCGTATGTGTCAATGTTGTAAATGCGATAATAAGATTACATGGAATGAGATTGTAAAGTTCTTTGTTTAGTAAAGGGTTGGAATGGTTAGAATTATGAGACAATCGGACTAATCCTCCAGAATTAGCCTTTTCTTTTAATTAACTTGCTTTGGCGGTCCGTGTTCCCATTAGCATTTTTGTCTTGACAACTGTTGTAACTTGAAGTCGAATCTAAGATGTCCGAATTTACGATTCATCTCAGTGCAACCTTGAATCACTTGGTCAACTGTTGGGGTTGATTTTTACCAATAATTATGCAAGTTAATCTTTTAAATGCCACAATTTATTAAAGTAGAAATAAAATTTCATATCTAGGTACCAAAGAAGATTTAATAGTTTCATCTCTCTGTTCATGAGAGAGATGTGAATTAAGTAATGAAGAAAGAAGTCAAGATTCCTATACCATAAGAGCGAAGTTATGGGAAGTGCATGTTACTCTGTCTGAATATTGGGGATATATATTCCCATTACCCATACATATATAGGAGTAATTAGTACATGGCCAGCAAAGCTTACTACATGCTATGTAATGTGAACACCGGTTATTCTTTTCTTGCTGGCCTGAGTTGAGGAAAAAAACAAGTTTTGTGTTGTTTGTTTTTGATTTGTCAAAACAAAAACAAAAGGTTTTTTGACTTGTGGAAACAAAAACAAAAGGTTTTTGGGCAGCCCAAGTGTCTAGTATCTACTTATTTTAGTGAGCACTGAGCAGAGCTGCCCCAGTACCTTTATGGAACCTAAAGTTCAATTGTGATAGGTTAGGACCATCAATAATAATGCATTGAATTTCTGATTAGATCAAAGCTATTTCTTTTAATAATTTTAGCCCTACACATGATAATTTCAATAATGGAGTTGTGTAGTGAATAGCAGTTTCTCTGTTCCCATTGTGTCCATCCACTTAGTCTCTTACTTAACACTAATTAATTCAAAAATTAAATAAAAAGTCAAGGGTCAAAATTTAAGTAGAGGAACACATGGAAACAGAAAAAATGGGGAGAGGGATCTGCTCTCTATGTAGTCTGCCAAGATCACTGACAATCATATTCTTACTAAACTAACTAAAGATCAAACCAAAGAAACATTAAATAAAAGAATAATAAACATATATAAACCTATAATTATAAAGCTCATCACCCCTCATAAAACTGTGGATAATTGCATCAATAAACAACATATATGTAAATATTCATAGTCTAGATATCCACTTTCCTCTTGCATTTCTGTTGTTGAATTGCCTGGCTTGTAATATTCACCATCATACTACAACTCATCTTCACAGTAATATGTCTCTTAATAAAAGTCAACATTTTGACCCTCCCCCCAACTCTTGTATAGCTAGCAATTGGAATCAGTCCAGAGCTCAAATCAGTTTGCAGATTAGGGTCACCCAAAAATCTGGCAGTGATCACATCCACCGTTACATTCATTTTCATCGTCCGTCTCGCCTTCGCCCGCCCCCCGGGCCCACGTGCCTCTCCGATGACCACCGTGCCACCATAGTAAACGGTGGTCGTGGTGTTACTATATTTAAATGATGCAAAATTTGGATTCTTGACGGATACTTGAGCTGTTAGGGACATATTTGCGGTTGAGCCGAGGTTGAGTTGATTCACCGTGATCCGGTTCAAGTTAATGACCGGGTTTTTTATTTTGAATACGGTGAATATCAAGATTATGATGATTATGGCTAGGGTGAGCAAAAGGGCAGCACAAATTTTGATGCAGTTTTTTCGACGTCGGAGATTTTTCTTGTTGCGGTGGACGTTGGCCGTTTCTTCCTCGTCGCTGGTGGGGTGGTCGGCGGCCGGTGCGAGTGGTCTAATTTGGTCCCTTTCCACCATGGTGGAATTAATTAAGCTTGGATTTTGATTTTTGGAGAGGGATGGATCGGAGGAGTTGTGGTGGAACTTGCAAGACTATGGATTTGTTTGTTTCTTATGTTGTGGTATTTTATACTAATGATAATGTAATGCATGTGAGTGTGGTTGGTATTGTGTGCTCAATGTTCTTCGTAACATTGACTACAAAAAATAACTCAAATAAATTAGACCGGAAAAAAGAAAAAAAAATTATTTCAATTTAACAATTGGATGATCTAATCCATTTATTACGTCAAGATTTTTTTTTTTTTTATTCTTCCAATTCAATTATCGTGTCCAATTTATCAATCTGCATAAAAATATTTGACTACAAATAGAAATTTCCATCTTACCATTGTATTTCACTCTTCATTATCCCAATTTAACTGCCCAAAAATATATAATATTATTATTTTAATAAGATAATATTATATATTTATATGAAGTCCACAAGTTTTAGAAGTTTGACTTTATTTAGCAATTTTTTTAAAAAAAGTTATATTTAATTTGGACATTTTAATTATTTCTAACATAACGTACAACTTTTAATATAAATGATAAAAATATAAAAATTGTGATGAACATGTTTTTCTCTTTGTTTATGAATATGTACAAAATGTAAGAGAGATGTCTTGGATCAATAATAGTGTTACAATTCAATATATATAAAAGAAGGTTGGTGAGACACCATCATGAATGCAAGTGTAGAATAAGTCAAATGCTTTGACATTACAAACCCGGCCATTGCATTCATATTAAGGTAGGCAATTGACTACCAATTCCAATGAATGTTGTACAAGTTGACACCCATAAAATCAATTGCTTTCTTAGATCATTATAATGGTATATTGAATTAGTTTAAGACTAAATATAGTTTACTATATAAAATATTATTATATTTATAATTAGGCTTTTAAAAGAATTTGGGTTTACACTTTATTACATTAAATATTTAATTTGATACAATTTAACTATCAATTTTAGAATCAAATCAAAATTAGCCAGAATACCTAATTTTTCGGCTAGATAAGAATTATATATGGTTTGACTGTATACAATACGGGCTAATAACACTTGTGTAAGTACCATCAAATTTACAATTTACTACATCAAATATCTAATTCATATTAAATTTGTATAAATACTTATTTTGATGTATTAAAAGCTGTATAAATCCTTATAACTAATTATTATATGTTAAATTATTAAAATTAAATATTAATACAAAGATTACCGAATATAATTTTTTATTTTAAAATTTTAAAAAAAGACTTAATTACCAAAAAAAAATCAATAAACTTTTCAAAATATAAATTATATTTTTAACACGAATGACATTAAAACTTTAAACAATTCAATTGACAAAAGTGTCCAAATTTTAATCAATTAAATAATACCCTTTTTATATTGGAAGAACATACAAAAGGAGGAGGAAAATATTGAAAAGGAAAAAAGAAAAAAAATGACCCATTCGTTCTCTCTCTCTTCCCTAATCCTTCAAATTGTTTTGTTCCTTCAAATTTGGAAATTTCAACACATTGAATTCTATCCAATAGCTGTGATCGACTTAAGGAGAAAATAACCTGAAATTTTATGTTAATTCAAAGACTTTTGTGATAGAAAAAGACTGATTATCGTCATTGAAGGAGGAGGAGATAGGAGATGGTGTGCAAAAAGGGAATTGCAAAGAGCGAATGTACTACAACATAGGTAATGTATTTTGAATTTGGAAAGTGGGTTATTTTTATTTAGTTAAAAGATTCTTTAAACAAATAGTAGTTAATTAGTTTATCCAACAACACTTTCTTTTCGTTCGTTTTCGATTTTATAATTCAAACAAACCGTAGTTAATATATATATTGTATTTATAAAAAAAAATAATTTTAAAACCGTATCTATAATTTAACAAATTGCATGTATAAATTTTACAACTTAAATCTTGCAAATTATAAATTTTATCATAAATTATAAATTTTACGTCTTAAATTTTATAAATTATATCACAACTTAAATTTTACAAATTATATTTATAATTTTTATAATTTTATTTATAACTTAAATATTTAGATGAGATATATATCTCGTAAACCCATCTATAATTAAGTACACGTTACGATCAAACGATTAGGTCTAAAAACATCACTTAATAGAGTTGCATGGATGGGCGGTTGTATTTTTTTAAATCTATTTGTCCTTTCTATATTATACGACCTTCTTTCTCAATCTTAGGCACTTTTTTTGATCCACAACAATATTGTTTCTAAGTTTCTAACAACCGTTCCTTTGTTTTTATCTTCCAAATCTCTCAAACCCAAGCCCTAGACCAAAAAGTACTTGGAAGCCTGACTTTGGCTTTGGGAATTTGTTACTTTCATATTTTATGTCAGTCTCTTCTTAATTGTACATCAAACTCATCAAGCGTAATAAATATTTTTAGCATTTAATTATTGATTTGAATAGCGAGAAGAAGGTTGTAGATTTGTTGACTAATAAAGCTGAAGAGACTGTTAAAGAGGAGACTCACCTATTTGAGTATCCCAAATTAATTAAAGAGACTGTTGGAGATACTCTTATCTAGTATATCTAATCAAGTAGACAAGTATTACTGTATTAGGATTGAACTATCTTGAAACCGGACCAAAGTGCAAGGGTAACTTAATTATTTCCTTATTGATTGGTCTAGCCCATGCACGAAGCCTAACCCAGGCCTTGCCCAAAACATTAACCAATTCAAATGTAATTCGACTTATTAACACAACTTTACTTGCATTCATTTAATGGACCCTGCATGATTGAAAGTTTAGCCGAGTATTGAGTTGTTTAGATTTGATTCATAAAATTTATCGAATATAAAATAAAGTTCGTTTAGCTACCGAGTCGAGCACAATTTCAAATTGAGCCTGAACAGTTTAAACTTTTCGAATGAATATAATTCAAATTTCAACAGAAAGTAACCATCTTGTTAGGCCTTCCCTCATGAGTTCATACTTCATGTCATGTGGATGTTGCACCTTTGTCTTTCGTAGAATTCTGATGTGGGGTTTGTCCACGCTCATTACAATTCTATTCTTTTTAAGCCATTCAATCATCTTGATTTTTATCGGTTCTTTTTCTCCAATGAGGGTCTCCGATGTGAGAATTCGGCAAAAGTCTATTGTGATCTCTCTCTTTTTATATTTCTGATCATTTATTTACACACATAATATAAAGCTTATAATTAATTAAGTAGTTCATCCATTAATTTCATGTACTCTAAGACAACATGTAAACAAACCAAATTTTTATAATTCCTCTTATACATTAACATAAGATCAAAAAAGAAAAGAGAAGTTGATTATTTTTCTTCTCAAACAGAAAACTAAATAACATGAAAATTAAAAAAATAATCTATAATTCCTCTTATACATCAACATCCAAACAAAATTAAAAACATTAAAAATATTAATATAAATGTAATATTTAAATTTTTCTTTCTTTTACTTTTATTAACTCAATAGCAACATCAAACAAATTTAGGAATTTTTAGTTTTTTTTTTCGTTTCTATACGGATTTAAGTTTTATGTTCTTTTAGTTTAATAACCATAAATTTACAAGTAAAATTTAATATTTTTACTAATAAAAAAATATCAGAGAAAATGGAGATGCGGGGTATCGATCCCCTTACCTCTCACATGCTAAGCGAGCGCTCTACCATCTGAGCTACATCCCCATGTAGACTCATTAGGAGAATACATAGTAATTAGAAAATAAAATAATTTTTACTTTTTTATTTCAAACCGTGAAATGAATACTATTTTCATTTCATATTTTGCTCCCTTTCGCTCTTTCTGGTGATTAGATTAGCTAATTGCTTTAAACTCTCTTTATTTTTGTCGTGGGTGTTCTTTTTGATCTCTACTCATCCCTTTTGCTTTCGTCATTCTAGTGATTGGAATAGCTAATTTCTTTAAACTCTCTTTATTTTTGTCGCGAGTGTTCTTTCCGATCTCTACGCACCCTCCATTGGTGTTATTTTCTGATCTCTATGCATTCCCTGATATTGATCTTCAAATCTAGCATAAAATTTATTTTTATCTTTCTCCGTAACCAATCTTCTCATTTACGCTCAACATCTTCTATAACAAATTTATAGCGAGAGAAAAGTTCATCGACTTTAAAATCAACCATTCATTTTGTACCTGTCCGTGACTGAATCGGCCATGGGTTCAATGTGTATTGAAACATTAACAATACTCATTTGTCTTGTATTTAATTAGGCCAATGTCATTTATTTCCCCTTGCTCCTCAATCTATTTTCTTTTGATATCCCAATATAACAAGTTGGGCAGCTTGGGCTATTTTCATCCACAGACATACTCTTTCCACCCCAAGAATGGACGGGGGTTAGACTATGAAAATACATAAAAAGACCCCTCTAGCCTTCACACTTGCATCTGAGTGTCTGCTGTATGAAGGGCAAAAGGGGCCTTTCCAAGCACTTCCCTTCATATCGGGAGTGATTAACATTAAGTTAACTTTGGTCAATTAATCAATATTGTATCGACACACAGACATGATGTGATCTCTCTCTGCGTGTCTGCACTGTATTAATCAATTAACCAACTTACCATGAATTCATGAAAATGAATCAATCAACAAGATTTCAAAGTTTTTCTCATAAAAGATATTCTCCACTTCATAAATATAGTCCCCATAATTTATTTATGTAGTCAAAAAGGATATATTCTCAAAATAAAGATACAGACCATATAGTTGATTATATATTCCCACCACTGATAACAAAGATAGGTGGTGACCACACTGTAGGGGCAATATTAGTGTTGTGATCATTTAGTCCACAAGTCGGAGAGAGTTGGGAGCTTGATCTCCCCTTTGCTGGAGATTGGAATACTAATATTTCCAAAAATAGGAAGATCAACAATAAGAATAATCCCCAAATCATAGTCGATGTCCCAATCTGCACCAATGTCTCTCGCCAAGCTCAGCAGCACACTGTGTGGCACCTTCAGTCCCACATCCAGCAATGTCGTGTCGTCCCCCTTCAGTGACCCTGGGTCCGGAATCGACCCAGAAGCAATCTCCCTAAAAATTACCCAAAAACACCAACACGTTAATATAATTGTACAGATTCTCTATCCAAAAGTAGAAGTCCCACAAAACTTTGCTTGAACTATAACACACAGATTATGCTCATTTCCAAAGAAAAGTTGGCCATAGTATAAGTAAACCTTGTTTACCTTATGTTGTTTGAAGGGTAGGGGACCTAGGGGTAGGGGTAGGGGTAGGGGGAGGTATAATATTGCAACCATTATTTGATGTGTTATGTAATGCATAAAATCAAAGAAAGCATTTGTAGCATGTCCAATGTCCATAGACATTAACTCTTCCTCTTTTCTGTCCATTGTTGGGGTGTCAAGATTTTTGTGAGTTCATTTTTGGGGCGAGACAGTTTGTAAACTAAAAAACACCCCTTCTATTTTATCCTCCTTTTGTATTTTTAATTTTTGTTCAAAACAATTAAATAAGAATCCCACTTTTAAGGTTTAAATGATAGAATGTTATGCAAAATAATAAGTATACAATGTATGTGAGCGGGGTATGTATGTGTACGGTTTTATGTGATAATAACATTACTCTATGCAAAATTCCTTTAAAAAAAGTGTTATTCCCACAAGTAAATATTTTTTATTTTCACAAACACAAAAATATATTCTAAAATTTTGCATATGGGAGTATTTATTGTGAAACAGGTGAATATTTTTTTAACTGTACAAACAAACAAAGCCTAAAAGTCATATTTGAAAATGTTTATTAGAAATGTGTACAAGAAGAAATTGAATTAAAAGTGTATTAAAGGGTTCTAATCCCTAATTAATACAAGGGTGATTATAGGAGTGTTAAATTTTGTCTCAGAAAGAAAGATGTGTCACCATAACATACATTAGTTGAGACTCGATTAACGATTGGTTATGACATAAATTTCATTAAAATGTCATGTCATTTGCGACAAAAAAATTTAAGACGTCTAGCATTGCTCTTAATAACATTACTCTTACTACAAAAGAAACCATACATGTATAAAATTTGTAAATATTAAAAATATAATTTTGTTTAATGTTTATCCCTCAAATACGCAGTTAATTTTTAGTCAAAATGCAATAAAATATGATGACAAACTTGAGTAAATAATGAATAAAAAAATAGTTTCTTTTTGCTGAACAAATGAGAGTTTTTTTTACTCCATCCATTCCTTAATATAATATAAAATATTAAAAAATAATTATATAACATTAAATATAATATTATTTGTCTATATTATTCATATATTGAAAAAATAATATTATTTATTCGGTAAAAAACATAATTTAATAACCAAAATTATATTTAATAGTACTTAGTTTAATATTTAAACAATTAATACTTACTTAAAATTCTTAAATAATCTATATTAAGAAACAAAAACACTCCTAATAAGTACTAACCTGTTGTTGCTTTTGAGGGTATAGGAGATATCACAAATGGGGATGGAGGCGCTATAGGGATTAGTGACGGAAACCTTAGCGTCGTAAGTGATATACTCAAGGCTCACATCTTTCAGATCGACGTCCGTCACCGTCGCCTCCGGCTTCTTCAGCTCCGCCACCTTCTCCGCCACGAAATGCTTCGCCTTGTCCAACAATCCCTCCATTTTTCTCCTTAATTTTAAGCTCTCTTTTTTCTGATGGAATTAAACTTTCTTTTTTTTCAAGTTTGTATGAACAAAAGAAAAGCGCATTGGGTTTGTATTTGTAGGGTGGGGTGGGTTTGGAAGGTCACGTGTGAGTTGCTAGGCTACTGCGTGTGCGACTGCCGACGTTATGGGTGACACGTGACTAACACGTGTTGATAGATCTTTCCGCGTTACAAGATCTTTATGTGACTAGCAGTAATTGTATATGATTGAAATTACTACTCCCGTTTCAAAGATAAGATATTGATATATCTATATATAGTACTACTTTTTTATAATCAGTTTAAAAGTAGAGATAAATTTATTACTTACACAGGATGGGTGGGTTTTAAAAGTTTCAAATATATTTATTATAATTTTTTAAGGAAAATTATAATTTTAAAAATATTTATCTAATTTTTGAAATAAAATAATATATATTACAAAAATTTAAGTCGGTTTTTTGATTTGATGAATAGAATGGAATGGAATGAAATGAAGAAAAAGACATACACCCTATCGAAAAAATTATGATATTGTTATAAAATTATGTCTAGATTCATAATATAATGGATGTCTAAATACATGCAACTCCCATAAGTTTTGTAACTCATGACTCTTTAGATTTGTAACTTACTAGGAGTATTCACTACATCAAAAATGGTCTCTAGTGAAGGACAAATCCTTCACTAGAGGCCCTATATCACTCACAAGTGATTTATTGCGAAGAAATATTTCCTTCACACGAATGCTCGCATTAGACCTCATCGCAATTGGGTATCCTTCGCTAATTAGTAACTAAATATTTTTTGTGGAGGATATATTGTGAATAAGTTTTTCCTTCACAAATTGTATTTAGTAATTGAATATTGTTATTTAGTGAAAGATTGGTTTCCTTCACACATAATATTTTATGAAGGACTATTTGAAATTAGTGAATAACTTTATTCCCTCACAAATAATATATTATGAAGAACAAATTTATTTAACGAGAGAAAATTTTCCTTCACTAATTATAAATTGAGAATGTATCTTCAAATTAGTGAGGGAAATAATCCTTCATTGATGACTAAATAATTAACTAAAAAAGATTTTAGTGCGGGAAATAATCCTTCATTAATGTCCATTTCTTCATTATAATATCTCATTAAAATATAAATAACAAAAATGGGCACAAAAATTTTATACAAACTAAATGAAAAACTAATTATTATATCATTTCAAAAGTAAATAATGTATACAAAGCTAGTATAGCCAATATACACACTAAAATTACAAGACTTGTTACCAAAAGCAAGTGTCATCACCTACAATATGTATCCACAGATATTGCACAATGAAAAAAAACTCTAGCTATAAAGCGTAGTAATTGTTAGCTCCTCATTATCTTCGTCTTCAAGTAAGTCAATTATCATCCATTTATGTCTCAAAGCATCTACTCGTGGCCTTTGAAACATGTAACTTTGATCCAAGCTTTTGAAGATATTTCTCAGTCTCTTTTAACAGTTGTTTAACACGATCTGATTTTGCATCTTACAACAAGAAGAAACACTGCTAAAGCTAACTAAAAATAACACTTTGCCAAGTGAAATCTGATAATTTTGGAGAAGCAAACAACACCTGAACCAAACAAAAGAAATGATACACATAAGAAAGAAGATTTACTTCAATAACCTATATATTAGAGATTTCATCTAGTATAATATAGGTTAATAGCAGACAAAAGAAGATATCAGAGCCACATAAGAAAGGAAGCCCAGTTTCGTTAAAGACTTCCCAGATTGGCATATAGGTAATCTTAGAAAACCAAACTTTACTTCAATAACTCAGATACTACCAACTCAAGGTGAACCATTCATGAGTATCATTAGATAAGGAAAGCAAAACATAGGAAGATATATTTAGTACATAGATCGCAATTATTACTACTTGGAGTGCTAGAAGATGATGAAGAACAAAGAACATACAAACAAGCAATATTATTCCAAGCCTCTCCATTTTCAGATCTAGTTGAATAAAGACGCGTAAATCCAACCAAAGGTGCTTTTTTAACATCCCAAGCTCAGATATTATTCAAGCATAAAATTTAAAGAATCTGTCTTTAAAACGAAAAATAAGAAAATGTGAAATAGAAAGAAAATCATGACCATAATGCATGTCAAAATGCTTCATGAAGAAAGTATTTGAATTGTAAAGCATCTTTTGCTTTACACTTTGTTAAAAAGACAAGATTATCAAAAGCATGTTGAGGATCTATCTATAGTCTTTCTTTTCCTTTTCTTTGAATAGATTAAAATGTTGGTTATCTATTGTTATCAAGTTGATCGATTCTGCGATCCTTTTGGGGGCATCAGAAATGTGATAGGAAGAGGTTGGATGCTTCACCTTGGTACAATGCGATCCATTTGGAGTGAGAGAAAGCAGAGGAGTTTTAGGAAGAGTTGTTAAAACTACCAAGTAACACTATTTGCCTTTGAGTTTTATTATGATTCTAACAAAATTAGATATACCGCAAATGCCTAAGGTTGTATGTCATGAACTTTTAGGTAACTTCCTTTTTTATGCGTTGGCGTCTCTATTATTTGTTATTTCTCCGCTTTGGATCCTATATATGGGGTTTGTGGCATGGACTTTTAGATACGGTGTATTATGGCGTAAAGGTCCTCTTTAACAACCAATTGATTTTTTCTTATACACGTAAGGCAAAGTGGATTGAGCTCAATTTGGCAAAAAAAAGTATAAATGATACCTTTTAAGGCAACAACACCAAGTGTAAACCACCATCCGGAAATAAAGAGTTCAATGCCATTGCAGACTTCTAATAGAATGAAACCAAGAGCAAATCATTTTGATTTGGAATATAGAAAGAATGGATATCAATATAGCTATGCACATCACAGAAAGATAATACTTACGGAGAAAAGAATCTTCGCAATATACCATAAAATTTTGACATCTCATACCCCCCCTTGTTGTATGACCGCAAGCAAGAGAGAGACCGATGTTTCCACAATTCAAAAAATTAAACGAAATACCATAACAAAAAGCGAATATGTAAACCACAAACATGGTAAAGTTTGGTCAATAAATGTGATCACCTTTCGCTTCGAAAGCAGATCGTCTCCAAACCTCAATGGCTTTTCACAAAGCAAGAATCATTATTAGTAACATCACCAAGTGAACACCTAAAATATAAAACAAAGTTGTGATGATTCAAATTGACAGTACAACCATTTATTAAATCTTCTAATGGTTCTCCATCACATGAGTAACAATACAACAAATTCTCCAACTAGTCTAACGATGTAATCAGGCAGAGAATCTTAATTTTTTCCTTATCATCATTCTTTGTTACTTAAGTCAACTTTCTAATAAGACACCAACACTAGTAGATTTAAAGTAAAGATGGGCTATAACGGTAGTCGAAGAAATTCATAGTTTTTAAGTGGGATAGAACCACATAACAACTAACTTTCAACATAATAATACGGTCTTTGGCAAAAGAATCGAGATTCTTTGAGCAACTATCTAACACTTTCTTTCGCTATATTTTTAATGAGTAATCTCATCAATGAAAAGGTGTCGAGCAGAAAAAGCGGGCCACATCATACATGGAACAATAGTCAAAATTAAATATAAGAAAGTTAATTATGAGAAGCTCCAATTGAAGGATAGGAAAAATGTAACACAACTAAGCTCCTACAGGAATGCACCTTAAAAGATACAATGGGATGAGTACATGTTAGTTCTTAAGCCAAAAGAAATAATGATGGGTCGTAAATGGAAAAATACCCTATATTTCGCGTGTATCCGTATTCATGTCAAATTATCCGTATCCGTGTCAAAGCGAATATTATCCGTATTTGAAGCTCCAGCATTTGAAGCTTCTTTAATTCAATTACACTTCTAGTTTTTGCAGAGATATCTTCGAAAGAGCTAACATTATCATGTACAATCGTTTTCATAAAGAGTGGATCACATGCCACGCAAAAGACATCGACTTAAATTTTATAAGCAACATTTACCGAGTGCATTTGGTGAAACATCAACTCTCACCAACTGTAATTCATCCCCCATTCTATCTTCAATCAAACAAATTCAATTAAAGGGAAAAAAATAACTTTTCCAAATTGCAGCATTTATAGGGTTATCGATGACCCTTTATAAAGATATAATCATCATAGTGATATCACAAAAGTAAAGACAAGACATTAATTTTGTATGAGACCTTTAGCTTGTCGACACACATAGTAATTGCTTGCATTGTCTTTTCTTTGTTTGAGAGCCCAAGTTTGCTCACTAAGGAGTTTCCTTTTCGTTGATCCATAATCCACTTCTACGATGTAGTGTACTTTGGTGATGGTGGCAAATCGGTTGATACTGAAATATCCTCATCTTCTTGATCGGGCCTACTCATCGTAAAAGGATTGTCATTTAGTAGTGCATGTTAAGTGGAACACATGTACGAAGCATCGAAAAGTCATCAACGTAGAAATAGTTTAATCCACATATAAATTCTCACCCAGTGACTCCAAGTGATTTCCACCATCCATTCTTGAGAGAGGTTTCTACTGTTCTCTTAACGGAAAACTTGGCAAGTAAGCATCAACATGTTGACTTCCTTGAAAATTATGGTCACCAAGGTTTGGTGCATTATCTTTTCTTTTCGCGCATGTACATATTCATCATTACATCCATTACCGATCCAACCCAATCACCTCTGTCTTCATACGTCCGGATCGCACACCATTCTTGCCTCCCACCATGTTCATGGTGTCACCTTCTTTAGAAATTCTTGAATGGGTAGTATCTTTCACCGTCTTATTCTGCACAATCCATAGAAAAAAATTTAACCAAGAGTTATGGGGTCCAAATTTGATCAACTTCATGCAATATGTAAGACACAAGAGAGCTTAGTGGTTTGCACTAAATAATGAGGCGGAGATTGGAGATACAAAACCTAATCACTAACATCGATAACAAACACAATTTTAAAGACTACAAGTGAGTAAATATTAGTCCTCAAAAGTATTAAAATGTGATATAATTAATGTTTTAATGGGTCAAGACAGAATAGCCTAAAACAATTGCATGGATAAACAATTTTAATTACTTAATTTTTTTAGCAAATGTAGTTGATAATTATTTGTACCACTTCAAACAATTCATACACGATTTAAAACCCTTCAGACTCCTCAAAATATCCAAGTTTCAAATCCAACATATACGCCAACATTGGAAATAATATTCCACTAAGCTCTAGTCCCAATGAACGAAAGGGAAAAGAAGAGAAAAAAACAACCATTTAATCGAAAAGCCAACATGTATTTAGATTGAACAAGTCCTACTTAGGCACATGACACAACAAAATAAATAAAGGGTAGAAGGTACAAAAAAGCATGACTCACTGTGTGTTGAGAACAACAGAACAAATAAATTATTAAGATAAATGTTTGGCTTCCATGCCAAAGGAATTTGAATTGAAGGGGAATCCATGGTTCCGCAAACACTCGAAATGCAAAGAAGATATAAAATGTACATTCTATCGTGATGCAAACGACCATTAGCCATATAATTATTGAAAACCGGGAAAACATAATTAGAAGTTGTGACACAAATCGGTGGGATGGGTATTAAAGTATTAATTATGCCACTCTTTCTACTAAAAATCATTTTGGCAAGTAGAAGCAATTGTTTATATATCATTATACAACCATGTGGAATGCAAGTGTTAATTTGTCCTCCACTATATATCAACACTTTCCAATACTTGCCCAATCATTATGCATAGAACAAATTTATAATCTCTTTGGGAAAGTTTAGTGTTCATAATTCACTAACATATCAAATAAGCCCAAGAACGGCAAATTGGCAAAAAAAATAGGGTTTTCTAATTAAGTAAAAACGAGTTCAAATCCCCTTAAATAAATTTGAGTTCAAAAGGTTTAAAGTCACTGATATGAAAAACTCTAAATAGACTGAAATCAGTTGTTAGGGTTTATAAATTTGTTCTCAAACCAACTTATAAGTTGTTTTTCACTAAATGGACTCCAACCGAACGAAATTGTAAAAATGAAAAAAAGAAAAAGAAAACCCAACTCGAAAAACAAACTTTACCAAACAATAATAACTTCCAATAAAGTCAATTATTATATCAAGCAAGCGCGCGAGAGAGAATGGGTACCTTTTCAAATTTGGAAGATGAAAATGGCGAGTCGTTTGAAACAAAAGAGCTCTGATTCTTTTGCTTTTCGATGCAACCCATGTCCAAACAGCCAAGATCCATTTCCCAGAATTCTCAGAGTTTTGCCAAATCAAATTTGCAGATTAATCAAAATCCCACACACAAAAGTTTAAATAAGTGTATGGTTTTCCCTAAAACTATGGCTTTGTTCTTTTCTCCTATTCCCGTCTTCCCCAAAAATCAAGTACAAAAAAAGACCCACCAAAAGCAGCAACTGTAGTAACCCAATATTTTCAATAAGAAATTTTGCGATTTAATTTTTTTTTTTATATATATATATATATATAAAGGTGGGAATATGTGTATGTAAAGTGTATGTATCTATGTGATAGATAAATTTATTTATTAGATATAAATAATTTCTTATTAGATTTATTGATAGTTATAGATTATATTCTTTTAATTTTGTAATAAAAATATTTATTAATTATTTTTCATGAAAATAGGATTATGGTATATATGATATGTAAGACCCCAACTTATTATAAATAAAATTGAATTTTCCTTTATTTATTATTCTAAATTAATAAGGGTTAATTTGATATAATTCTTTGGTTATGGGTGAAATGTGCAAAGTTTACAAAATAAGTTAAAGTGGTTATAAAATATTCATTATTGTGGGGAATATTCGTTTGGTTGTGGAATATTCTTTTTGTCGGGAATCTCTCACGTATTGCAAGCATGATCATTAGTGGGCCCCATGGCTAAAAACGGTTGGATGAAAGGAAAGCGACAAAGATTGAGTTTTATAAATAACGACGTAAATTGTTACCAATTAACACTTTGTTGGGTTACACGGTGGTTAAAAATCTGATGTCTGGCGTGGTTGCAAGAAGATACCAGTATTCGCATGATTATTGAATTATTGATCCTTACGTGAAAGCCTAAGGCACTACTCAATAATTGTTATGATGAATTATTATTCAATATTATATTTTATTGATTCAATAATTCTTTGCGTTGATATTTTGTATTCTTTGTTGTTTCAATAATTGTCATTACACATTATTTTCCATTATCAAATCAATAATTCATATTATTTGAATAATATTATCGAGATAACATTATTGGCAATGTCTAGAAAGTTACATCAAGGAGAGGTTTGGTCATCAAATCACAAGGTAGTAAGAGAGAAATCCTTATTGGAAAGCCCTCTTCCACAAGAAACGGCTGGTCACGAGATTGTGATTCGTAATATTATTTTTAAAATAATTAATTATTGATTATTATGATAAAGAAAATATTTATTTTATGTGGATATAGATGGAGAAAATTTTTAATGTGACAATTGTTGAAAATTAATATTTTATCTTTTTACGATAAAATAATTAATTTAAATATATTATTTTAATAATATATTAATGGTGATATTTTATAATGAATGTGGGATATATGAGTATATGAGGAGGTAGAGTATTTTGTGGCATTAAATGTTTAATATATGTTTTTTGTGTGTGGGTGGACACAATTCTTGATAGAAAAATTTATTATAGATCAAAATCGCCTGGTTTGTGGATTTGGTCAATTTTGTTTGGAATTTGGAAAAATTTTCTTACGCAAAGTTGTAGAGAATGGAATTTTCCATGGAAAGTCATAAGTTTTGAAGTTTTTTACGATAAACGAGCTATTTTCACTTAATTATTGAAGTTTGGAAGATAAAATAATTTTTATTAAATAATGGGTGGGACCCACTCTTGTTTGAACATGTAAATTTCTTTGGAAATTGGGTCAAGGTTGGTTTGGTGGCTGATTTGGTTCAAAGGCATGCGTAGAAGATATAAATTATAATATTAATTTATTATTTTAGTCTCCTTCATGCGTTCTAACATTTTCTATAAATAGAAGGCTAAGTTAGAATTGAAAATCACACGTAAACAAAGTTTTTCTCTCTCTCTCTAAATTATCGAGCGTATTCTTGTGAGTATACTTTTTGAGTGTTCTTTTATCTGGTCATGGGTTTCACAAGACTACTATATAATGTCCAATACAGTTATTTTGAGGTAAAAGGGTATTATTTTCTTCTTAAATGATATTTTTCTTCAATATCATTATGTCAAGTATTGGTGAACTTTTTATCAAATTTGAAACTTGTTGTGTCTGAGATTCTTATTCACGATATCTGACTTTATTCACGATATCGACCTTATTCACGAATTTAAGACTATTCAAAGAAAAATAAAAATTTTTCTTTTTTGTCCAAAATATCTATTACGGATACTAGCTTTGATTGTATCCATGTTTTGATCATTCTTGAATTTTACACCAATATGATTATTTTGAGTATTTTTTGGACATGGGTAAAACAAAGTACGAATCCTTAATCCTTAATCCTTGTCATTTTGTTTCCTTTGGATTCGTTTTTTTAAAAATGTTTTCATCATCCTCGATCTAAATGGTGATATAAATGAATATCTTTGGCACAGTAGTGCAAAGATGAACGATTAATCGATGAATATCTTTGGCTTCAGTAGTCAAAAAAGATGAGCAGGTGTTGAGATGAACATGACTAATTGGTGATCTAAAATGAATATCTTTGGCCAGTAGTGCAAAAGATGATTAAAGATGTATATTGATTGTTATTACAGGATAAACTATTGATGATGGACTTTTAAACCTTGAAGACGGTAGAATTCTTTTCTACGTGACTCTTCTAATGGATTCAAGCATTCCATTGCATTTGTTGATCTAAAACTTGTTGTCAATTGTATGATACATTAGATTTTTCCTGTTGAAGACTAACGATAATTTGTTGTATATTATCTTAGTCATAATATTCTTTTTGGGCTAGTTGAGCTCACACTTTTCCTTTTTGTTCCATTTTTCTTCTCGGGAGGTGAGAACACAAGCGAGGATCGAGTGGGGTATGGAGTGATGGTTCTAGGAAGATATTTTAATTTATCCTCACTATTTCGTAAAATAGTGTATGAATAATTAATGAGGACTTATTTGGGTGTGTATATTGTCTAGAAGACAATATTTGTATTCAAACTCACAGTTGTATTGTCGTATTCTACACGACATCTGTATTGTCAAAGTTGTAGTTTGCTTTCTATACCATGTATTTTGGCGACTCAGAATGGGTATTATATACCTATTTTGGGGGCGTCACATGATATGATTATTAGGATTCTATGATATGTATTTTATTATATTGGTTAGGTTAATTATTTTTAGCTTAATTAATGATAGTATGTGTGAAGGTTATGTCAGATATGAATTCAAAACCCTAAGTCTGGATTTTGAATAAGGAAAGAGAATAATAATATTATATTATTTAAATTTCAGTGATATAGATATGTCTGATATGTGTGTAATGTTAATATGTTGAACAATTATAGTAGAACAGTAGAAACCCTAGTATTACTAATAAACTATAGTACAGAGTTAGTTATGACTGTAAGATTTGTTATGTTGTAGGTTATGTAATTTATGACCCTCATTATGTTTACTGTCAGTTAGGTAAACCCTAATTGATATCTAGAAACCCTAATTACTAAATTAGAACCCTAATTGCTAAGTTATAAACCCTAGGTATTAATTTAGCAAAGTTAGTAGTAATCAATATATTATTAAGGCTAATTTACAAACCCTAAGTGATTAGAAAACCTAGTGTAATTAGGGAATCCTAATTAACATTTCAGAAGCTAAGATTTCCTATTTTGCCCTTAATACACAATTTTAGATTTAGAGCTTATGAAACCCTAGGGTCAAACCCTAAGGGTTAAAACCTAATAGGTGTGAGAAGTTACCAAAGTACCATGCACTTTATGAGCCAAATGACCAAAATGCCCTTTAGCCTTATTTAATAAGATAACTTGTAAAACTTGCCATAACTTTAGTTGGTGACCAACCTTTGCTAGACATGTGGTCTAAGTACTAGGTTTTAATCAATCAACAACTCACATGGTCATCCATTGCATATGATCACTATATAAATAGATCAAAGAGAGGAAAAGTTACAAAACCAAGCTCAATTACCTCATAACACTCAACCATTTCCTCTCTACTCTCTAACCCACGAAATTATAAGACAAACTAGTCCCAATACCAGCCCCACGAACAACCTCATTAAAATCAGAAGCTTAGAATCAAAGATTGTTCATCAATGGTATAAAACCCTAGTTTGAATTTCTGTCCATAATCTGTTGTTAGATTTTGTGTTTAAGTGTTAGAATATGTTTATTATAGTGTCTTATGACGATCTGGGTTGCTAGATGTTAGATCCATAACATATAGAGGCTCAAAATTGAGTTTTAAAGAAATCTGGAAAAAATTGTGTTTTGAGGTCTGACAATGAATGTCAGAGCCTCTAGATCTTTCTGTGTTATGTATTTTGTGTGTTTGATGTTTTAGACTTGTATTATGCTATATGGACTTTGCTCTAGACTTGAAATCAGGCTTAGACCATGACCAGAATAAACGTTATTCAAGGTCAAACTCAGTTGACCGAGCATGACCAAAAGTTTCTGGGCACCCCCGAAACTCAAGAACAGTGTCTGACAACACTTCCCAAGGCCTATAACTGTCAGGTGTTAAATGTTTTGTTGATGTTGTTGTATCTAGCTTGTTAGTTGTACTCCAGATCTATGCCTTTAAATCCATTAAACAATCAATAGATTGTAAGTAGTGGATGGTCAAAGTAGGTCTCTCGGCATTGACTTACAGCATCTTGAGGCTCCAATTCAAAGAGGGCTTTTGCAGCCCTCTCTGCCAACTCTACAATTCCATGTACTCTACACGCAGCAAGCAATGCTTTCCATACTGTTGCATCAGGTTCCACATCCATTTCATCTAGTAACTCCTCTGCCTCGCGCATTTTCCCTGAGCGCCCTAAAAGATCAATCATACAGGCATAGTGATCTGGACCCGGCTTTATCCCATAATTGTTTTTCATAGATTCAAAGTACTAGCGTGCATGTTCCACAAGACCCGCATGGCTGCAAGCAAAAAGTAGGCCAATAAAAGTAATAAAATCAGGTTTTGTACCACTTGCAATCATTCGGTCATAGAATAGCAGAGAGTGCTTTGCTCTACCATTTTGAGCATATCCAACAATCAGTGCAGTCCAAGAAATCACGTTCCGCATTTGCATTGAATCGAAAACTATATTTGCATCTTCTATGCACCCACATTTTGCATACATTGCTACAAGGGAATTATCCACGGATAAGGATGAACCAAAGCCAGATTTGATAAAATTTGCATGGACTTGTTGCCCAAATTCCAAAGTTGTCAGTTCAGCACATGAACTTAGGATGCTGGAAATGACAACCTGATCAGGATCAATTCCTGCAATTCTCATTTCTCAAAACAGTTTGAGGGCTTCTTAATCGAAAACTATATTTGCATCTTCTATGCACCCACATTTTGCATACATTGCTACAAGGGAATTATCCACGGATAAGGATGAACCAAAGCCAGATTTGATAAAATTTGCATGGACTTGTTGCCCAAATTCCAAAGTTGTCAGTTCAGCACATGAACTTAGGATGCTGGAAATGACAACCTGATCAGGATCAATTCCTGCAATTCTCATTTCTCAAAACAGTTTGAGGGCTTCTTCAGGGGAACCATTGTGTGCATAGCCAGTCACCAAGGAGGTCCATGAAATCACATCCTTGTCTGTTATGCTGTTGAACACCTCAAATGCTGAAGCCAAGTCATTCTGTTTTGCATACATGTCCACCAGAGCATTGCTTACTAGCTTGTAAACCTCGAATCCAGTTTTGACAATTAAAGAATGAACGGATTTTGCATTTTTCACATCATTCGTGGAAGCACAAGAGTTTAGAACGGAAGGGTATGTAAAATCATCAATTTTCATATTTTTTTGATGCATTTTTCTAAAGAACAAGAACGCTTCCTCTTTCAAACCCTGCCTTACACACCCAACTATAATGGAGTTCCAAGAAACCACATCATCAGCCTCCATTGTCTCCAAAGCGTTCCTTGCGCTATTCAAATCCCCACATTTTGCATACATGTCAATTAATGCGTTCTCAACAAACACGTTTGTCCCAAAACCACCCCGAACAATGCAACCATGGACTTGAGCCCCAAACCCACAAGCAGAAACAGCTGCACAAGCTGTCAATACACTAGGAAACGTATACTGATTACACTCGATGCCTTCTGCCCGCATGTCCCGGAAGCACTCAATTGCTCCAAGTTCATCACCATTTTGGGAGTACCCAGTAATCATGGCAGTCCATGAAATGTGATTTTTCCCATCAGTCATCATTTTGAATAGATACTCAGCTTCCAAAATGCGCCTGCATTTTGAATACATGTCAACAAGACCAGTGAAAACAAAAACATTTTTGTCAAATTGGGTTTTAACGGCATGTCCATGTACCTGTTTCCCCCTTGACAGCAAAGAATAGGTCGAGCACATCCTAAGGATACTGCCTAATGTAAATTGGTTTGGCTTGTATCCTTCATACTGCATTTGCCAAAACAATTGAAGAGCTTCAATTTCAAACCCATTTTGACAAAACCCAGAAATCAGCGAAGACCAAGTAATAGAACTCTTCTTTGGAGTCTCATCAAAAAGTTGTCTAGCTTCGACAAAATTTCCAAAACCAGCATAAGCAGCAATCATTGTATTCCATGAAAACTCATTCCTATCACACATCTTGTCAAACACTTGGCGGGCTTCATCAATCCGACCCGATTTCCGCAAACCATTCAACTTTTGATTCGTATCAAAATTGGAACGTGTGATTCTCACTGAATTGGCAATGCTATGAATTCTGTGACACAATTCAACATGCCCATATTTAAAAAAATAATTTCTTGAGAAGTTAATATACTGAATTATGAACCCGACCCGGATTGGACTGATGCTGTGGAACGAATGGCCGAGCAGAGGAAAGAGAAGCTGGAGAATGAGCTCAATGCTTATCGGGTATGCATTGTTTATTGATTGTTCTTTGTGGGTACTGTTTTTTTTTTATAGCACCAAATAATTTTGTTATTTATTTTTTACTCTTGTAAATATAGTTGGTACAAAAGAAATCTCCTTAAACATAGATGCCATTAAAACATTTTGAGGGGTGACAAGACCTTGTTACATTTTCTTTTTAACAAGTAAAGTCCCTTTCACATTTTCACTTGGGAAGGCTGTGGAGCTTCAAGATCAAATTACTAAATTATATTATAAAATAAATTTATTTTAAATCAGTGAGATTACATTACTAAATTATATTTTCAAAAAATCAATTACATCATATATATATATAATATAAAAAAATCAGTGAGGTCAAATAATTAAATTACATCCACAAAAAATCTATTAGATTATATATATATATAAATAAAATTTTAGTGGGGTCAAATACCTAAATTACACTCACAAAAAATCTATTACGATAGAACTAAACTTCTTAAATAAACTTTCTTTCTTGTGTCTCCCTTCATACCATAAGTTATCTTCTCTTCTTCAACTAAGCTATTTTTTGAATGTCAATTAGATTTGTTCTTGATGGCCTAGACTCTAGAGTTCCAGTTGGTGAGCTAGTTTTTTTGTTCAAAACTTTGAAACATAGTTAAACTCCTAAACAAAATGAAAGAAACTGAGTCTATTTTTTTTTTTTCTCAACATAAACTCCCTGCCAGACAAGTAGAAGAAAATCACCCACTTTCTCTGCTCTTCTCTCCTCTCCCTTTCTTCCCATTAAAAACTAGTAGACAGATTTGACTGTTTAACAAATATATTAGCAAGCCGTCTGGGAAAAGCCCAGAACCATTTGATCTCTTTCAGAACTTTCTGATATAGCTTATGAACTGCCTAGTACTAGTATACTTGGCTTATGAATCCAGAAAGACATACCACCATCAGTCTAGTTTAGCCAGCCATAGAAGCCAGGTTTAATACT
Source organism: Panax ginseng (assembly GCA_020205605.1). Classification (NCBI taxonomy): domain Eukaryota; kingdom Viridiplantae; phylum Streptophyta; class Magnoliopsida; order Apiales; family Araliaceae; genus Panax; species Panax ginseng. The sequence goes on along the minus strand of CM035142.1, from coordinate 103,954,518 downwards.
TTAGCATTGTAGTTCAAGAAAATCTCAATGATAACGCACAAAGTTAAACAAAATATATGAATCAAATTTGCATTTCCCTTTAGCTTTCTAAACATCTGTATCAGTCGTATACACTTTCACTTAAATATATCTTTAGAGCCTCAGCATGTCCCTCGCATCATTTGAAGCATAGTAATTCATTGAGGCCTTAAAAGAATGATAACGCGGTGATGCCCAATTCGACTTTCACTTATGCGACCAAGGTGACGAATGACCTGTGAACATCACATATTGCAAGGTTGGAATCCAAATATGCATGCAACTGAAGTTATAAGAACACTATGAAACCCATATATTTCTTTGGGAAATATATGCCAAGGAAATGCAACTTCTCCATTAAAATGCAACAATGTCCTATTATGACCGTGCTCCATTATTCACAATTCTTTATTAATTTTGTATAGCCTCTTTTCCATTTCTTCAGTGTTCACTGTTTAGCACGTAACTTTTTTTCTATCGTATTCCATTTTCACTAAGGTGCAACATAAAATGAATGGAAGTGAAAGAATATGAATAGTAAGAGTAAATGGAGTTCTGTTAACAGGGTTATTTCTTCTCAAAAAAATATTATGCTTTGCAGTCTAACTGAACTGCATTCATCATAGGGTTTTTTCCCTTATCTAATTCTTTTTTTCTTTTCCTTTTCCATTTATTTCCCTTACTTTTTTCAACCCCAAACAGAGTTTTCAGAATTCCGCAACTAGTTCCTGTCTCTATGTATCCCTCAACTTAATTAAGAATGTGATTTAAAAAATTCATTATTATTGGAGCCAACTGTAGCTTAAGATTTTAATATGGACGAATAAACATAATGATTAATTCAAGTAGGCCAAGCATTACTTCATGTCTCTGGTTTCAATGTAGGTACTCTTTATTGTCACCTAGTAGATAAAGAACCACTCACAGTAAATATTGCTTTTCCAGTATTGTCAAGCTTTAGGGCAGGGCCTCAAATGTCAGTTTCTAGAAAGAAATGTTTGCCCTTCACTGCCTCTGTTGCTGCAATATCTCTTAATTCCTGCAGTGTTATGGAAGCACTAATGTTAGTTTCAAGAGGTATACTAGATCTACATGCTGAAGAACTTGAAAAAATAATCACGACCAGACATAAACAAGCCTGAAACCACACTCTTGAGTCTGGAGAATGGAATGTTATATTTTAGGATAGTGGTGAGAGAAAGACTAACTATGTCGTTAGCACTTTGATGCTTTCAAGGAAATATTAAAGGGAATTGACTTGGATCAAGTTCACTTAATTACCAGAGCTTTGTCCAAATTTGCATCTGCCAACTTCACAAAGAAAGATAAAAATCTCAGAACACGAACAACATTGGTTCAAATTGAACTTGAGGAAACACCATAAAAAGGAAGAAGAGAGTTAGTTAGTCAAGAACCTTCTTTCTCGGGGCTGTGATGAGCTGGGAATTTGCTTCAGCATATGTAGCCATGTCATTAACTGCTGCATTGACCTTATCCAAAGTGAGCCTTCCTCTCATGTACCTACATTTTTGCAGGTCTCAAAGTTAGAATGGAACTGGCGTACAACAATAGAGTCATCATCATGTATATGCATTTAGCATGGCTAGAGAAGATTATCCAATCATTTAATCATTGGAAGACCTAACCACACCCGACCCCAAAATAACTAACAAACAGGACAGGACAGCAAAAGAAGGTATAAGTCAAAGAAGAAGAAATAAAGAGTAAGGGAACTGACCGACTACTACTTTTGTCTTTTGCCACCTAGAATCAGTGTATCAGGATATAGATACTTAACAAAAATTTGGAATATACTTACGATGATAACGAATCCAGCTCATAAGCAGTAATGTACCATAGCGGTGGCGTGGAACGACCCATTTTCTCCTGGAAAGATGGATGTAGCCATTGTAAGCTATCGTAACAAAGTCATAAACACTTCCTTCCAAACTTATAACTAGCATATAATTTAACAGCATCTTTCAGTTAATGCTCGCCTTAATTTAAGGTAAGAAGGCAAAACAGAACAACAAAAAGGCTATCTATAATTTAAGTCCCATTGCCAAAATCCTGACTGTTGCATTTGTGACCCTATCTGTCTTGCGGCGCTACTTACATCATTGCACTGACTTGATGAATATGCATACAGCCAAAATGTGTCATCTCACCCAAGAGAGTGAAAGAATTGGCCGCTGATGCCTTTGCATTGAAGAAAGGGAAATTGATCCTTAAACAGACAACCCAAGTGAAATCTGAGCTTAAGGAATAAGGAAGAAGGACAATAACTTGTTTGAGTTTTATCAGCTTGAGTTTGTTTGTATAGGTGTAAGACACTTCATTAGTTCACTGAGCCTAGTTATAAATAAGTATTGAATTCCAAGTTATGATCAAGGTTGCTTTGCTGTTTTACAAGTACTCTCTTGCGAACCTCAAAATAGGGCCATCATGAGTCAATATATTTAACTAAGATAACCTTACATCGCAAACACCCACACAGACGAAGAAAGGGAGGCAGGGAGTCACCTTAGGTAATGCTGCAGGCTCCTCAAGTTTCATTGAGCTAAAAGCAAGATCCTGTTTGGAAGCTTTAGGCAGCAGACTGAAAGTAAAGAATAATAGAAAGTGGAGTATTAGGTCTGGAAAATTGATGTCCATCATAAACCAAGAAATGGAACTGGAAGATTCAATTAAAAACATACCATTTAGTGTTTTCCTGATTTATAGTTGAAACTCTTTCTGGTAAATGTAATGGCACATAAGCAGACATATTCTGTAATTTCTTTTGTTGCCGTAGTGATGCATCAATTAGTTTCTGCATTTAGAAGGAGCCTGATTCAATTGAAATCATTGTCTATATCCATTGAGCCATCAGCTTTAACCATGAATACTTTTTTTACCAGAACTCAATATCCACAGCTAAATTACTTATTTAATGTTCAAACAGATTTTCCCCCTCCAACAAACCAACAGAAAAATTCAGATACTTCTACTTTTGAAATTCACATAATTATAAATGCCAAGTGTTCTTTCATTATCTGTATCAAAAGTACGAAAACTGTTGAGGTATCTGATTGGTGTATCATTGTTCTTTCGGATGCGTCCACCAAGGCTTGTTAACCATCATGGAATACATGACAACTTCCACTTCAAAGGGTATCTTCAGGTTTATTCTGACCGAACTTCTAGTTCTTGAGGACATAACAGAGCAGAACAAAAAGAGTGGTGGGAATAAACCTTTTCAAGAGTAGAGATTCTATGATAACCAAACTTGGTGTAAACGAATTGACAAACTGGACTGTTCAGTCTCATGTCCAAGTAAGCTAGAGAAGAAGCAAAATCTAAAGAACTTCTTACCAGTAATCCCCACAGGAACACTTTCCTTCTTTAAAATGATGGAAACAATTCGAGTCCCTTAAAATGATATGCCTATGAAAAACTTGCGATATAAATTTCATAGCAGTATGGCAATCGCCACACACCCGAAGATTCTTGAAAATCCGAATAGGTGCTCCCTGTGGCACGAAGAGGAGCCCAAAAGCAACTGCCAATTTTTCGCCATGATATGCAAGACTGAGTTCCTTAACTTCATCATTAACGTCGTGCAGTGCAAAATTCATGTCTGGCACATAGCCAGCTTCCTTAATCAATACCATAACTTCATCAATCTTCGAATAAATCTCATCTATATTTGGGTGGCTTCTATCTTCAGACATAAAGGTGTGTACTTTACTATTTATCTCAATCCAACTACGGCCAGGCTCTTTACAGACACCCTTCATTTTCATCATTCGTCGAATCCTTGCAGCATCTTCCCATCTACCAGCTGAAGAATAGATATTTGATAACATTACATAAGCCACAGCATCTTGAGGCTCCAATTCAAAGAGGGCTTTTGCAGCCCTCTCTGCCAACTCTACAATTCCATGTACTCTACACGCAGCAAGCAATGCTTTCCATACTGTTGCATCAGGTTCCACGTCCATTTCATCTAGTAATTCCTCTGCCTCGCGCATTTTCCCTGAGCGCCCTAAAAGATCAATCATACAGGCATAGTGATCTGGACCAGGCTTTATCCCATAATTGTTTTTCATAGATTCAAAGTACTGGCGTGCATGTTCCACAAGACCCGCATGGCTGCAAGCAAAAAGTAGGCCAATAAAAGTAATAAAATCAGGTTTTGTACCACTTGCAATCATTCGGTCATAGAATAGCAGAGAGTGCTTTGCTCTACCATTTTGAGCATATCCAACAATCAGTGCAGTCCAAGAAATCACGTTCCGCATTTGCATTGAATCGAAAACTATATTTGCATCTTCTATGCACCCACATTTTGCATACATTGCTACAAGGGAATTATCCACGGATAAGGATGAACCAAAGCCAGATTTGATAAAATTTGCATGGACTTGTTGCCCAAATTCCAAAGTTGTCAGTTCAGCACATGAACTTAGGATGCTGGAAATGACAACCTGATCAGGATCAATTCCTGCAATTCTCATTTCTCGAAACAGTTTGAGGGCTTCTTCAGGGGAACCATTGTGTGCATAGCCAGTCACCAAGGAGGTCCATGAAATCACATCCTTGTCTGTTATGCTGTTGAACACCTCAAATGCTGAAGCCAAGTCATTCTGTTTTGCATACATGTCCACCAGAGCATTGCTTACTAGCTTGTAAACCTCGAATCCAGTTTTGACAATTAAAGAATGAACGGATTTTGCATTTTTCACATTATTCGTGGAAGCACAAGAGTTTAGAACGGAAGGGTATGTAAAATCATCAATTTTCATATTTTTTTGATGCATTTTTCTAAACAACAAGAACGCTTCCTCTTTCAAACCCTGCCTTACACACCCAACTATCATGGAGTTCCAAGAAACCACATCATCAGCCTCCATTGTCTCCAAAGCGTTCTTTGCGCTATTCAAATCCCCACATTTTGCATACATGTCAACTAATGCGCTCTCAACAAATAAGTTTGTCCCAAAACCACCCCGAACAATGCAACCATGGACTTGAGCCCCAAACCCACGAGCAGAAACAGCTGCACAAGCTGTCAATACACTAGGAAACGTATACTGATTACACTCGATGCCTTCTGCCCGCATGTCCCGAAAGCACTCAATTGCTCTAAGTTCATCACCATTTTGGGAGTACCCAGTAATCATGGCAGTCCATGAAATGTGATTTTTCCCATCAGTCATCATTTTGAATAGATACTCAGCTTCCAAAATGCGCCTGCATTTTGAATACATATCAACAAGACCAGTGACGACAAAAACATTTTTGTCAAATTGGGTTTTAACGGCATGTCCATGTACCTGTTCCCCCCTTGACAGCAAAGAATAGGTTGAGCACATCCTAAGGATACTGCCTAATGTAAATTGGCTTGGCTTGTATCCTTCATACTGCATTTGCCAAAACAATTGAAGAGCTTCAATTTCAAACCCATATTGACAAAACCCAGAAATCAGTGAAGACCAAGTAATAGAACTCTTCTTTGGAGTCTCATCAAAAAGTTGTCTAGCTTCGACAAAATTTCCAAAACCAGCATAAGCAGCAATCATTGTATTCCATGAAAACTCATCCCTATCACACATTTTGTCAAACACTTGGCGGGCTTCATCAATCTGACCCGATTTCCACAAATCATTCAACTTTTGATTCGTATCAAAATTGGAACGTGTAATTCTCACTGAATTGTCAATGCTATGAATTCTGTGACACAATTCAACATGCCCATATTTTAAAAAATAATTTCTTGAGAAGTTCATATACTGAGAATTCAGTTTGTATATACCCCCAACTCTCTTGCAGTCTGTGTTAAGTCTATTGCACTTATGAAGTAGTTTACTGATAAATCAAAAGCAATGCTAAAGAGAAGTAGTTTATCTTTCACCTCCTTTTAATGTATCTATGTCTTGGACCAGTCTTTGCGCTAGTTGTAACATCTGTCCAATGTAAAGATTTTTGAATTTGGGTCTGATTGGGCTTTGAGAAGACGACGTCGTTCGTAGGTTCATCAATTCTTCAAATTCTCTGCAAACACTTCTCTCTCCTCAGAACTCACTCCACCAATCGATCTGTTTGAAAACTCATAGAAAGGGCAAAGGAAGAAGAAGAAAACAGCCATGGAAGCTGAGGACGAAGGTTCGGGAAAACAGAAGTTTGGGTTTTGTTTATCGTTAATCGATGGGTACTGTGTTTTTTTATAGCACCAAATAATTTTATTATTTATTTTTTACTCTTGTAAATAGTTGGTATAAAAGAAATCTCATCGTACACAATAAAAAATTAAAAAATAATAAGGCTTTGTTTATTATTTATTATTTCATTTTTGCTCATTACTCACTATATACTCACGAATGACTTCATCCAACCTCAGCTCACCAATTGAAATCAATTCCTGTTTTCTTCCAAATGATTCACCTCACCTTATCAATCTATTAATTCATCAAACTCTTGGGAAAATTTCTCCGACAACGATGCCGACGGAGAGATCCGACGCAACCGTCGATCCGACGCCGTTGCTGACCAACGCCGTCACAGACCAGATCTTCCGTAGCCACCGCTTCATCCGTCGTCCGCCGAGCCTCCGTGGCGCTGCGCGGTTCCTCCGCCGAGCCAGCAGCCGGCGGATGATGCGGGAGCCGTCGATGCGAGTCCGCGAGTCGGCGGCACAGCAGATCGAGGAGCGGCGGAGCGACTGGGCGTACTCGCGGCCGATTGTGATTCTCGACCTCGTTTGGAATTTGGTGTTCGTGTTGGGGTCGATTGCTGTGTTAATTATAAGCCGGAAGGAGAAGCCGGATAGTCCGTTGAGGCTTTGGATTGTTGGGTATTGTTGTCAGTGTGTGTTGCATATGGTGTGCGTTGCTGTGGAGTATAAGCGGCGGTATTATCAGTCGAGGTTTGATGCGGATGAGAGATTGGAGGCGGCGGAGGGAAGTGGTGGTGGTGGTGGTGGGTGGTGGAGTAGTCGGAATTCAAATTTGAGTTCGGGTAGTGATGTTGGTGAGGATGGGGATTATGTTTCACAGAGGTCTCAGAACGACGACGAGACTAGGTATTACTCCATTTTATTACCAATCAAGTTATGTTCTTTAGTTAGTTGTTATAACACAATTGTTTCATTTGATTATCTTTTGCTTTGGTTGCATTCATGCTTTGGCTTGTGTTAGCAAAATCTAAACTTGATTGGGTTTTTGTGTGTATAAGTTTTAAAATTGGCAAGTTCATGATTTTACTAAATTGTTAATTCTGGACTTGGGCTGAGACACTAGTATAGGTATGAAGATTATATGCATTTCGGCAAAATGTTAACTAAATGCAAGTTTTCTTGGAAACTTGGATAAGAGAGATATAAAACATTAACTAAAGAGAATTGTATGTGTATTTTGTCATTGATGCATTATCCTCTTGAGGACTTAGCCGGATGGAAATTGGTTGAGTTTATGAGTCTAATGAGGTCCCAATCAAGAGCGTTAATACAATTGCAGAAATTAGTAGATATAATTCTCTTCGGGCGAGAATGTACCACAGGATAGTGTTTGGATAAAATTCTTCCCCACTTTATTCCTCTTTGATAAATATTTATAGCTAAATCATAACAAACATTCAGCAACTGCAGCCGAAACCAAAGGTTCCTGACGCAAACTGATATAACAAACTACATACAGAAATGCAAATAATGCGAAATAATTGGCTGCTTTATTTTCTCCTACTCTTTTTTCGATAAATTAAAGAAAAGGAAAGGTACAAAATTAATGGGGCATACCCCATTCAGTGACCATCATAGTACAAGCCCTATGATGACAACAGTAACCAAATGCTAAATGCAAAACAATAATGCAACTTAAACCAACTTATACATAATACCCAAAGGGAGATTGTCAGGCTAAAACAATACAACTTAATCCAACAAAGCAACAGAAGAGTAGCAAGGCATACCCGCATAAGAGCAATAGAAGGAGATAGCAGCAGCATTAGAGCAATACAAGGAGATAGCAGCAGCAGTAAACAAGGCATAAGAGAAGTCAGGTCAAACCAAACAATCCAGCTCAAAAAACCCAAACACAGCAAGCCAACCACCATAGCAAGCCAACCAGGAAGAAAACCACCATAGCAACCAACTAGACTCCTTCATGCTTCATGTGGCCGTTACTCCTCCCCTTAAATCGGAAGCTTGACTAGTCTGCAAGATACTTCAGATTCTTCTTTGTGGCACGTTGGGTTCTCCGTGGCAGCTCAGGTTGCGTATTATTACGCCCTCCATCAAGTGGATGCTTGTCCCCAAGGTCCAAGCTTGGGTAATGCTTCAGCAGCTCCGCCGATGCTTCCTAGGTGGCATCCTCCGCAAGTAATTGGCTCCACTTCACCAAACTCTCCTCAATGAAGTTTGACCCATGCTTAATCCAACGTGTATCCAGAATAGCTTCCGGAGCGACCACAATGGTGCCCTCATCATTAATAGGCGGAAGTTCCAAACTAGTGTCTGCTTTGTCACCCACCTTCCTTTTGAGCAATGAGACATGAAAGACCGAATGTAAATGTGCACCCTCAGGAAGCTCGAGTTTGTAGGCCACAACACCTACTCTCCTTTCAATCGGGTATGGTCCATAAAACTTGCTGACAAATTTTTGATGAGCTCGCCGATAAGCAGACTGTTGGCGATAAGGTTGTAACTTGAGATACACTAGCTCGCCTTCTGCGAATTCTACATCTCGCCGTCCACGATCAAGTAAATGTTTCATCCTATTCTTGGCACTCCAAATTCTGCTTGAGGTTCATGAGCAATGTGTCCCTTGCCTTAAGACTGTGGTCAACCTCATCAACCGACGAAGATCTGGCAGTGTACAATGGAAGTGTAGGTGGTAATCGTTCATTAAGGGCCTGAAAAGGAGTCATGCCCGTAGATGAATGATAAGTTGTGTTATACCACAACTCTACCCAATGAAGAAAATCGCTCCATTGCCGTGGTTGTTGGTGAACAAAACAATGCAAATATTACTCTACACATCGGTTGACCACCTCTTACTTGTCATCCGTTTGAGGATGGTATGTGAACTCATCTTGAGTCGAGTACCGGACAACTTAAAAAATTTCTGCCAGAATTTACTAATAAATATGCGATCCCTGTCACTCACAATAGAACGTGGCATTCCATGCAGCTTCACGACACTGTCTTCAAAATTTTCTGCCACCACCTTTGTTGTGAATGGATGTGCTAATGCCAAGAAATGGACAGATTTGCTTAGGCAGTCCATTACAACGAAAATGGTATCTCGACCATGCGAAGAAGGTAGGCCTTTGATAAAATCCATAGTAACGTCATCCCATAATTGGCAAGGAATAGGAAGAGGTTGAAGGAGCCGGCCGAGGAAAGATTATCAGTCTTACTTTTTGTGCATGTCACGTATGTGTGGACATAGTCTTTGACTGATCGGTGCATAGAGGGCCAATAAAATTGCTAAGATAAGCGCTTGAATGTCCCCAATATACCAGAATGGCCCCCATCATGGAATTCATGGAGTAGTTGATCTACCACGGCTGTGTTGTGTGGCACCGCAACTCGTGTCTTGAAGAAGACTAGCCCATCTCTCCACGTGTAAGGCTTTCCCGGATTAGATTGAGCGTGCTGAGCAATTTGGTCCATATATGGATGTCCTTCAGAGGCCTTTTTGATATCTTCCCATAAACTCACCTGCGATACTAATAATGCATTAAGAATAGGACTTCCAGGCACCTGAGATAACACATCAGCAGCTGAATTTTTACGTCTCGAACGATGTATAATTTCATAGTCATAGCCCACTAGCTTAGCCACCCATTGTTGTTGTTCTGGTGCCCCTATTCTTTGCTCCAATCAATACTTAAGGTTGCGTTGGTCCGTTTGGATGAAGAACTTTTTGCCCAGTAAATATGGTCTCCAAGTGCGTACTGCTTGTAGGATGATGAGCATTTCTTTGGTATATGTTGACCACAAAAACTTGGCAACTCCTTGTGCTCGGCTCATGAAGGCAATGGGTCTGTGTTAATAATACACCTATACCATCACCAGAAGCATCAGTTTCAATTGTAAATGGCTCATTAAAATTCGGCATATCTAAAATGGGCGTGGTTGTCATGGCTTGCTTGAGCTGTAGAAAAGCCGCCTCTGTCTCTTTGGTCCATCCGAATTGTCCTTTCTTTCAATAGATTAGTAAGTGGTCTTGCCAACATACCATAGTTGCACACAAATTTTCGATAGTAGCCTATAAGACCCAGAAAACCACGTAAATCAGAAATAGTGCTTGGCCTTGGCCAATTTTCCATTGTCGTAATCTTGCTTTGATGAACCTTGACCCCTTGACTAGTCACGTGGCCAAGGTACTCGAGCTTTGGTTGCCCAAATGTACATTTATTTGGCTTTTAGGAAAAATTTATGTTGGTTCAAAATTTCAAAAGCCGTTGTAACATGTTCAAGATGCATGGACCAATTGGGGCTATAAATCAAAATGTCAAAAAAACAAACTAATATGAATTTACGAAGATAGGGACGAAAAATAGAATTCATAATAGCTTGGAAAGTAGGAGCATTGCAAAGACCAAAGGCCATGACCATATATTCGTAGTGGCCATTATGGGTACACGGAAAGCATGTGCGTCTTGGGGTGTTATTCGCACTTCATGGTACCCCACTCTTAAACACAATTTTGTAAAATAAGCAGCTCCATGAAGTTCATCAAATATATCAACTGTGGGGATAGGAAACCGATCTTAATAGTCACGGTATAGAGAGCTCTATACACTAAGTTCCATCTTTCTTTTTAACTAGCAAAACAGGCAAAGAGAAAGGACTAGTAATTGGTTTTATAAGCCCCAATTTAAGCATGTCATGAACTTGTTTTTCAATTTCAGCCTTTTGAAAATAGGCATACCCGTAGGGTCTTACATTAATGGGCGCAATACCTTCCTTAAGAGGAATGCAATGGTCAACTTCACGAGCTGGTGGTGGCTGTGTGGGCTGGCGAAAAATGTCCCTAAAGTATTTGATGAGTTCCTGCATATCTGCTCTTGTGTTGGCTTGGTCCACCTCCTCTATGGATTGAAAAAAAACTATGAAAGTGGAGCATCCATGTCAGACTTCTTTAGTTACTGCTGTTAGTGAGGCCGATTGAGCCGTGTAGTGTTTGAGCTTTATTTTTCCACCAAATTTCCATTGTCATATTCTGCCAATTACACACTACTGTGCCAAGTTGTTCAAGCCATTGTACACCAAGAACAAGATCAAGGCCTGTGAGAGGTAGTGAATAAAGGGTCAATAAAAATGGAATATCTTGGAGAATAACCTAGACTTGTTCAAATCTCACTTGACATTGCATTCGATTGCCACCCGTACAGTGAAGGTCTCCGTAGGAATTACTGGCAATTGAAACTCATCTGCTATCTTTGAACTGATGAAATTGTGGGTAGATTCGTAGACCCACTGTCGATGAGTACAGTGAGAATGTGGTGCCCAACTCGTGCCTTGACCCACATGGTTCGCGGTGTGAAGCAACCTGTTAGTGCATGGAGTGATATTTCTGGCTCAATTTGCTCCTCAGCTTTATCCTCCACTGTAGTGTCATCAGTAACTTCCTCACACACAACTCCGACAGACTCAACATAACTCTCCAGCAATAACAGTTGCAGTCCATGACATTTATGTCCAACAGTAAATCTCTCGTTGTAATTGAAACGCGTGCCGTCTCAGCATTTCATCTCACGTTAGTCTTTTTACCGGACTTGATGAAGCGGGTTTTGGTGGTAGAAGAGCCAATGGGGTGCGATTTGGTAGTGAACTTCCGTTGCCGCATTAGCTGCTCATCCTTCATTCTAGCTAAACTAATAGCCTCCTTCAAGGTCCGTGGTTTGAAAATCTGAATGGCATCAGAAATTTCTGTTTTAAGTCCGCCCATGAACATGCCTACCAGCGCCTTTTGAGTCCAACCATGAACTCGATTTCCCAGCCTCTCAAACTCCTTTTGATAGTCCTGTAAGGAACCCACTTGTCGGACCTTGATAATGCTTCATCAAAGTCCTCGCATTATGTGGGTCCAAACCGTGCCCAAAGCTCCTCTTCAAATATCTTTCACGTTACAGTTTACCCTTCCTCTCTGTAGGCTCGACGCAACTATTGCCACCATTGATTGGCTTCTCCCTCTAGATGGAATGAAGCCTGACACCTTTTGATTGTCAGTAGTCTCCCGATATTTGAAAAATTGATCCACCCGATTGAACCATTCGGTTGGATCATACCCAAAATATCGTGGAAATTTCAACTTGGCCATCTTCGATGACAAGACGTGCCGTCCCCCCTCATTGTCAGTTCTGTACCTCCCACCATCAGTTTCATCCCGGTGTGTGCGCGAGAACCCGTCCCAGTCGTTGTTGTGGGGACTTGAAGACGCCTTGGATGTGAGTATGACATCTGACAGCTTGTTAATGGTTTCCTCAATGCTGTGCAATCTGTCGGTCATGGAATCCTCGATTCGCTGAATGCCATCCTGTACTCCGCCAAGCCTCGCTCCCAAAAGCTCGATCTGTTCTTTGTTTGTTGCCATTGAGTAATCTGCTTTGAACCAATTAATGAGGTAGAGCGTTACTACAATTGCAGAAATTAGTAGCTATAATTCTTTTCGGGTGAGAATGTACCACAAGATAGTGTTTGGATAAAATTCTTCCCCTCTTTATTCCTCTTTGATAAATATTTATAGCTAAATCATAACAAACCTTCAGCAACTGCAGCCAGAACCAAAGGTTCGTAACGCAAACTGAAATAACAAACTACAAACAGAAATGCAAACAATGCTAAATAATTGGCTGCTTTATTTTCTCCTACTCCTACTTATACTCCTTTAAGCTTCATGTGCCGTTACTCCTCCCCTTAAATCGGAAGCTTGACTAGTCTGCAAGATACTTCAGATTCTTCTTTGTGGCACATTGGGTTCTCCGTGGCAGCTGTGGTTGTGTATTAGAGTCACCCTATAATTCTACAGAGTTTTCATGTGCCTAGAGTTCTATTGAAATGTGCTGTTGATTTTACATGGATTTCTTTTGCCTGCGTTTAGAATTATGGATGCTGACTTAGCTACTTCAATCCTCAAGGGAATACTGTAGTTTTGTTTGTTTGTTTATTTTAATGAAATTCACTGTTTTGTAAGCTTTTGATATTGATGACTTCATCTAACTTGTCACTATTGGTAAATCTTCTGTTACTGGTGCACTTTATGATGAAAGCTTTGTTTGCTCCATCGGGCTTTGTAAATTAAAAATACCTTTGAATGTTTAACACACTGTACTCAACTCAACGAACTCTCGGCTAATTAAACAAATTCGCTTAACAAACAAGGTCTGTTAGTAAAATGTACTCACCTCACCTTAACAAAGTGTAACTCTGTATAAAACATGAGATGCAGTTTTTGTTAATTTCTTGGTTTATGATGTAAAACCGCAATTCAACATAAAAATCAATAATTAGCTTTATGCTATTGTTGAATAATTTATCGACAATAAATAATTATTTATTAGAATCAGGTAATTGTAGATTCTATACCTTAGACTAAAGGATTTCTTGAAATTGCAACAGAATTAATTAAAAGAAACTTTATAAATATGTTGAAATATTTTGAAAGGTACGAGGTTAATAACTAAATTAAGTATTCTAATGATTCTACAGAAAGTCTGAAACTATAAACTATAAATATGAAATAACAACGAACTAAAAGCTACCTATTACACTAGTAGAGACCTAGTGAATGGAATAAAGAACAAGCTAATTTGCAGAAATCCTTGCAAAGATAAGTTGTAGTTGATGTTTGATGATTAAATTTATCCGTCCTTTTCTATAATCACATGATTGTCTTTTATAAAGGTGAAGATCTCTTAACTGCTATTAAATTCTCAACCCATGATCTTCTATAACCTCCTGAAACTGCTAACCCATGTTTGCACTTCATAACTATCGACTTTAATGTCTCGATCCTTCTCTACCAACCGGCACACGTGGCAGACTTACATTGTACCTGACAAAAAGTCACAAAAAACTCTTCATTAAATGTGCTCCTTTTATCAACCGATAGGGCTTTTTAGTCTTTTTACTGAATTGTTATTTTTATTAATTTAATAAAAATATAGGTACTAACAGGTTTCGAGGCAGTTGCCATTGTCTGTGGATGTTGGCCAGCTAGTAGCTTCGTGAATGTTCACGAACTATTGTGTATCTATAAGAACTTTATATTTAGTCATTGATACCTTAAATAAGACAAACACACTCAAGTATCCATGAATATTGGTATCTGTCGCATGTAATTTCTATACGAATACGTTTTCTTCTTAAACTTGTACATCCTCCCATGAGTTTGGAAGTCCTGGGCTTCATTTCACACACCATGGATTCCAACCCAAATTTTTTATTAAGAAACTTCATATACATTGATAAAGGATTTTACAGTTTATTTCATGCAGACCTTAAAGTGGGACTAGCTGGTACATCCAACTTGGCAACATATTTTGATGTAGCTCACACTTAATTAAGCCATATGTTTGAATTGCATTCTTGTACTCTAGTGATATATAACTATCCTTACCCTTTATTTGTGCAGTTTTGCAAAGCATCTGGAGTCTGCAAATACAATGTTTTCGTTTATTTGGTGGATCATTGGATTCTATTGGGTTTCTACTGGCGGCCAAAAGTTGACTCATGATTCACCTCAGCTTTACTGGTTTGTTCACACATCTCTATCTAATGTGGTGATAAGTTGAAGATTTTGATTTTTGTTTTGGATTACATTAGCATGCTTTTGTTTCCAGGCTGTGTATTACGTTCTTGGCATTTGATGTGTTCTTTGTGGTTATCTGCGTTGCTGTGGCATGTGTCATTGGTATTGCTGTTTGCTGCTGTCTACCCTGTATTATTGCAATCTTATATGCAGTTGCAGACCAGGTAATTTACCATGAAAAGTCATTTTGCAGCTAGCGTAAAATATAAATTGCAAAAATGTACGAGCATACTATTCTTTGGGGCATAAATATCTTGCATGCAATAGAGGAACTTTAATTCTGCTGCCCACATCTATTTGATAGATATAAAGGTAGGATTACATACAAGGACTAATATCCTCGAGGGAAATGAATTACTGGACATCTGTTGTAGCTGGTTATCTTTAAGGAGATTTGGTGTTGTATGGTATGCTGATATTTATTTTTCGGACATGCATTTGTATGGTATGCTGATATTTTTCTTGTTATCAACAGGAAGGAGCAACTAAAGATGATATTGATCGCTTGCCCAAATACAAGTTCAGGAGAATCGGTGATTTTGAGAAACAAAATGGGGAGATTCAAGAATCTTTTAGTGGAATAATGACAGAATGCAACACTGATACGCCCACCGAAACTGTTCTTCCCCCAGAGGATGCTGTAAGTGTGTATACTTAATTAGATGTATTCTCTTAACAATTCCTTTATACCCCGTACTATTCCACCAACCAATATACCAGCTCTGTAATACAAAGCACCCACAAAAATAAGGAAAATGGTTCATATTGCTTTCTTAATAAGCTATTAAAATATACTTGTCTAGGCTCTTTGATACTTCTTGAAATCAAGAAAGACCTGTTTCCTGTTGTTGGTCATAGGAATGTTGCATTTGCCTTTGTGCCTATGAAGATGGAACTGAGCTTCGTGAACTCCCTTGCCGTCATCATTTTCATTGCACCTGCATAGACAAGTGGTTGTACATCAATGCCACCTGTCCCCTCTGCAAGTTTAATATACTGAAGAACAGTAATCAGAGTGGTAGTGAAGAAGTATAAGAAAGCAAGCACTCTTCCACGGATTGCTGATTGGTTATGTGCATCATCCTGCATATCGAGTGTTCTGTTGGTGTTCCATTTTTCCTTGCTCGAACCTTCTCCAGTACAGGTGGCAGTTGACACCTGCGTTCTAACGTTGCGATAATTGTTTTTGCTGTGTTGTATTTATGTGCTTAATGTATATGTTTTCTTGGATGTAAATGTTGTCTATTTGTAACATTTGAAAAATCAGTGTTAGTTTTGAAAACATTTCCTTAATAAACATATAAGGTTGATCTGGTTCTTTTTGAATCTACATAAAAGTGACGATTAGCTCATAGTGTTCTGCTCCAATCTTGGCCATATTCTGCACAATTCTATGCCCTTGCTACCTGATTATCTTCTACAAGGTTGTCCCTAAGGCTGTAAAATGAGCAAACAGTTTTGGCTCAATTTGTACTCGTTCGACTTGAAATATAAATGATTCAAATATGAGCAAATTTATAAATTACTTGACCTTTCTCAAATTACAATTTTGACTTGATATTCGGATTATATTCGTTCGAAAAATTCAAACTACTAGAACTTGGTTCGAGATTGTGCCTGACTCGATAGATAAACGAGTTTTAATCAAATCTTATTTTATACTCGATAAATTTTGTGTACCAAATCTGAATAACTCAATACTCGACTCAAGTCATTTACACCCTTAAATATCCATCTCTCTGCAGCACCCATTAGCATTCAATTTAATTGCACCAGCCAAAAGAAAACTCCAGAATTATGTTTGTTTGTAAAGATTATACTGTCAGACTATTAGTCTAAGAATTATAAAATGGGTTAATAATTTTGGAATTATAATTATAATTTTAGAATTATAATCATTGCAAACAAACATAACAAGTAAAATGTCCTCGAAACAACAATGATATATATATATATATATATATACTCGTAATATGAAAAATATAAATGGGAACAAAAAATAATTTAGATTTTTTTTAGAAAAATATTTTCTTTGTTTTTAAGAAGAAAAAAGAGCTCAGCGACACCTTATTTTCGTCCAAATATTCGGATCAAGCGATGGACCCTTCCGATCGCATTCGGTGAATTAACATCACAGCTCAAATAATGCACCAGCCGGGAATCGAACCCGGGTCTGTACCGTGGCAGGGTACTATTCTACCACTAGACCACTGGTGCTTTGTTGATAACTTATCGGCGGCCATGCACTCAATTGTAAAGTTGTTTTGAATATATTTCTTATAGTTTTGTTCCGCGTAGTGACAATTTTGTGGCCCATGGTTTTGTATGATTAACTCAATTAATTAAATTCGCTTTCTTTTTCAACTTATTGGTTAGATGATATTTATTTATTATTCGTGATGTTTCTAATGAATACAACTGAGTTCATCTTTGAATTGTTCTTATAAAAAAGAAAAAATTATAGTCCCATTTGTCGTAATTAACTAAATTAAATTCTTTTAATTAACTTTATAGTACTATAAAAGAAAGTGATATTTGAGCTTCAAATTTTTATCATTAATATATATATATATATAAAATAGACTTAATCATGTTTATTGTTAATTTGATGTATAAAAATGAAAAGATATTTACAATGTACACCTCCTAATAAACAAACAATCCAAATCTACACCTTTTTACCTATTCCAAACCGGAACACCGGCCAAAATCCCATAATCAGAAACCTTCTCACCGATCCACGGCGGCAAATAGTGAGCGGGACCGCCACCAATTTCCAGCACCTTCATCCTCACGGAAAGGTTTATAATTCCATTCTTCTCCCCATTCTCATCCCTTAACCTATAACTCAAAAAATGCAAATAATTCGCCGGAAAATACCCTCCGGTAAAATTCGATATCGGAATCCTGACCCTCCCAATCACTTTACAACCATTAGAAACCTTGCATTGCACTTCAATCGTAAAAAAAGGTGCATGCATGGGCATTTGGACGACAAGTTTTTCGTTCCATGCAGGGTAGCTCCCGCCTTCAACATCGATTTCCGTGCTCTTGGCTGTTTGTGAATCGGTTTGAACGATCACGAAAGCGTTCTTTCTCACCGATTTACTCCATTGCAAATCTTCGGCGCCGGAGATGACCGTGATTTCTACAGCGCGTGCAGTCGCCTCCATATGAAATAATTAACGTGGTATAATATATATATATATATATATATATATATATATATATATATATATATATATATATATATATTTAGTTGGGGTTTATGCTTGTATTTTTTGTTTATATTTATAGAGAGTATTTAGGGTTTTTAAGGAAGTTGGAGAGAAAGGAGAGACGTTGTTTCGACGTAATAAGTATGACGAAAGCACATAGAAAGTGAAGAAATTCAAAATTGACGGGGAGACATTTCGTATGAAAGCCTCCAACAAAAATGTTAATAATTAAAATAGTCTTATTTATCCAAAAATATTAAATTATATATATAAATATCATTTTTATAATAATATAACATATTTCTTTTGATGGCTCATATTTAATAATATTTTCAACCACAGACAATTTTCTCATATATTTAATATATTTTGTTTTTTATTTATAGCCAACGGCAGTGCTGCGACGAACAGGTCCTCCGCTAGACGTCAATTTAATTATATAATTAAATCTCAAAAAATAATAATGACACTTTTTGAGATTATTTAAACACAATTTATTATAAATTTATGAGAAACTGTGTGTTTATGGAGTTAAAATGACATAGACATCAAATTCCCCTTAAACACAGACTGAGCAAAACCAATAATAGCTGAATTAATTCCGAATTCAGCCTACAAACTAATACTCTTCTCGATTTACAAAAAAAAAAAAAGGTTTCATTTATATAAAAGAAAATTATTTTAATTGCAAAACTATTTTTTCATTGATAATAAATTAGAGTCTTTAAATTTCTAATCATAATTCGATGGAGTCGAAGAAATTAGCCAGATGTATCTGAAGGGTACTTCTCGGCAAGACATTTTATTATCATGCCGTAATTACTACACTAACAATAATTTATTTTGAGGGGCAACCATTAAACTAAAGAATAATGCTAGAGATACAAACTATTCTATAAATATTTTATAAATTGCTAATGTGACATACTCCACCTCAAAGATATCATATGCAACAAGCATCTACATTAAGAAGCGATTTGTTGATCAATATCTTTGAGGTGGAAGAGTACATCATCATTTTATAAAATATTTGTAGAATAGTTTGTGTCTCTAGCATCACTCTAAACTAAAATACATTCTTAATATTTATAATTTTTAAATACTCCCTCCGTTTTAAAATTAGAGATATAATTACACTTTTAATTGAGGTCAAACAACGCATATTAAATTTTAAAATCGGTATGACTTACAAAAATTTAGAATGAAATAAACTTTGTGATTAATAATTTTTATTATATACTGTACAATTAGGATAATTGTATCAATTAAAATTAAATAAATTCATATCAATTTGAAGTTTAAGAAGGTGTTATTTGATCTCATAAGCCAAATTGTATATTTAATTTTAAAAGAATAATATTTTCTTTTTTAAAGATCGAATGATAGAAGTCAACTACCATTCAAAGCCATAGTAATATTTAGATAAATTTCATTGTTGGTTTAGCTTAATTAAGGCCTTGTTTAATTGCCAACTACCATTCAAAGCCATAGTATATACTTGGCATGTTTCCCTAAAGCACTTTCTTTGAAACTGAATGAGCATGACATGCATAATGCATTACGCTTGCGAGCTAAAATTCAGATAGAGTAAAAAAGAAGGAAGATATATGAGAGGCTCAAACTTCGAATCTTCACTATATCAACGATATACGGATTTGCAATATTTTTTTTATGTTTTACGTTTTAAAACTTGTAATTGCATAAATTATAATTTTACGACACAACTTTTTATACGGAATAAAAACTGCAAAACTCTCCTTCTCACAATAATTTTTTTGTACAAAATTAATATAAAAGTTACAAAAACCCTCTACTTTACATAAACTAAAAACTCACTCACACCTTCTCTCAAGTACTCTTAAAACGCTGCATAATTATTGGTTGTGCTACACTTCATCAACTAAATATATTACTCTATTTATAGATCAGTACCCACATATTTCTTCTTCTTCCTATTCAAAACGGAAAACTCCCAAAATAAAATTCTTATTACAAATAAATTTCTTTACAAAATAATACACTTATTAAAAATATCATTTCTTCCTTTTCATAATAGCAATCATTTTCCGAGTATCCCAACAATTCGTACATGCACCAACAAAAAATAACTTTTAAAGTGATGCTAGGGGTCTTAAAATTTTGGTCTTAAAAAGTGTTTGATCAAATGACATGTTATCATAATATTATTAGGTAGATCTTATGTGATTGACTATGCTTTAAATTATCATAAAACATTTTATTTCATGTCATTTGACACCTATTTAAGATTAAAAAAAATTAAGACTCCTAACATTATTCAAATTTTTATTCTCTATATCTTAAACTCTAATTTAATTTATATTGGAGTGAAAATAAATATTCTCTTTCATTCTCTTCGCCTCTAATAAACTTTCCTTTTCTATTTTCTTCAAATATTTGAAAATTTCCAAAGTAAAGCCTAAATAAGAGGTATAGATATGATTTCCCTGTCAATTAAGCTTACCCCTTCTCTCCGTCACTATAAGTTTGGACGACGGTTCTATATATAGGGAAATTGCACGATCCATCGATCCATCACACATCAATTATTCATACACCTGTGTAGATTAGCCCAATAGCATGTTGGACCACCTTCTTACCTAAAAAGTTAACGTATTAGGTTGATGCTCCACTATACTTATTAACTCATTTGTACACTTGAATTTATCTGATGTGGGATTCATGTGAAATATCCCAATAATATGGTACAAATTGGTATCAAACCTTGGTTATTATCGATCCATACTATATATGGCGTTTAGTTCGACTTCATCAAAGAAAATTGATATTGACAAATTCGATGGGAATATTAGTTTCAGTCTTTGGCAGGTTCGGATAAAGGCCGTTCTTACTCGGCAAGGCTTGAAGATGAAGCCTGTAAATATGTCTGATACGAATTGGGAGATGAAAAAACTAGCGAGATGTCTGTGTTAGAATGGAAAACTATGGATGAAAAGTGATTGTTTACTATGAAGGAGATGAAATCTCTTCAGAAAAATCACTTGATTTGTGCATTTTGAGAACATGAGAAAGTTCACTGTTTGTACAATATTTGGAGGACTCAAATCAAGGTGGAGATTTGTTGGGTATGACATGAATCCTTATTGAATTTGGATTTAGACGTTATTATCTAGAATCTGTTTTGGTTTAGGAAAAGTTATATTTTCTAGCTATCTCAATTTAGAATTTCTAATCCTGTTTGATTACGAATTTTTCTATGGCCTATAAATATAGGTGTTAGGATTTTGGAGAACATACAATTCAGATATATTCAGAAACAATTTAGAAACATTCAGATACATTCAGTTTTCAGAAACATTCAAAGATATTCAGATACATTCAGAGAGATTCAGAAATATTCTAAGAATTCTCATAATTCTCTCTATTTATCTTGTATTCTTTAGATATTTATTTAGTGGATTTCTTATGTCTTCTCCGTTTGTTTTTCCCAATTTGAGTTTTTACGTAAAACCTTGTATTATTGTCTTTATTTTTATGCGTTGTTTTATTGTGTTTGTCATAATTTGTCCTAACATGATGGAATAATATGTCATATCATTCATAAGCATGTTTACAATTTCGAAGACACTCTATTGAACTATTTGTAAGACATAAGCATGTTTTCTATTCGGAAGCATTTTAGTCTATATTAGATTTGGAAGACACTCTCTTGAACTATTTGTACAATCGACACCTTAATTAAAACATTCCAAATTTACACTTTTCCCCTATTCCAAACCGGAATACCGGTTACGATCTCATCCACCGGAGGACTCATCCACGACGTCAAATAATGACTGTAATCAGCAGCAGCACCACCACCACAACCACCATTGACCTTCGTTTTCACAGAAATATTAATAATCCCATTACTCTCCCCATTTCCATCCCTTAACTTATAGCTCAAGAAATGCAAATAATTCTCCGGAAAACACCCTCCGGTAAAATCCGATACCGGAATTCTCGCCCTCCCGATTACTTTACAATTACTCGTAGAAACCTTGCATTGCACTTCAACCGTGAAAAAAAAAACATGCATGGGCATTTGGACAACAAGTTTTTCATTCCATGCAGGGTAACTCCCGCCTTCTACATCGATTTTTGTGCTCTTAACATTTTGTGAATCGGTTTTAACGATGACGAAAGCATTCTTCCTCACCGGTATACTCCGGTTTATGTGTAAATCTTCACCGGAGATGACCGTGATTTCTAGAGCGCGTGAAGTTGTATCCATATGAAATAATTACTGCCGGTTAAATGTAATTTATAGGAATGGCTGATGAGAATTGTGTTGGAATGGGTTTTATGCTTGTATTTGTTGTTAATGTACGTAGGGTGTTGATATTTATAGAGATGATTTAGGTAATTTCTTAAGGAAGTTGGAGTGAAAGGAGAGAGAAACAGATACGTTGTTTCGACGACGTATTATTTATGACGAAAGCTCGTAGAAAGTTGAAGAGCTCTATTATTTATATTAAATGACCAGCTGGTTTGTTTGTTTCTTTTTTTTGTTGGAAAGTAGGAATACTGTCGTAATTCATAAGCATCATATTCAAAATTGGCGTGTGGTTTAATTTTAGGGGAGGTCATAAATGTGGGTCCAAGTCGTTAAATTTTTGAATCCCGTTAATATGAAGTTAACTTCATAATAAATTGATCAATTGATCAATATAGTGCATGTTGACACGCAAAGAGAGATCACTTCCTACCCGCGTGTCAACAATATTGATCAATTGACCAAAGTTAATTTCATGCTAACTACTTCCTACATTTTTTGATATGATATACCTATTTGTTTTGTGTGTAGATTATTGCTCGTTGTTTGATGATTTAATAAGTGGACAACTCATTGTTTGATGATTTAATAAGTGAATAAATTCAAGCGTTAACATGAAACATTTGGTATAAAAAGAAATTGGATATGAGATTTATTAATAAAAAATTATTTAATTTAAGATTGTAATATCATTGTTACAATAGTAAAATAAATATATATTTTGACGGCTTAAATTTGATGTTTTTTTGTTATTGTTAAGTTATTGACAAATAGATATAGGGAAAATTTATCCACTCTAAATTTTCAATACATAATGATCAAAGTTATGTTGTATTTGAAGTGAACTTAGAAGTTGTGAAAAGTGTGGTATGGATTAAGTAATTAGTTCAAGTGGTATTTAGTTTAATACTAACTTATTTTTTATGTAGTAGTCATGAGTAATAATATTTTTTCGAGGTTATTTACTTATTTAATTATATTTTATCATAAACTAATGAGATATTATGTGTTTATAATCCGGTGCACGTTAAAAATGAGAGCTAGGGAAAACAAATTCCACCTAAAACAATTTGATTAAACCAATAATGGCCTTATCCGAATTCAAGAACTAATATATATATATATATATATATATATATATATATATATATATATATATATATATATATATATATATATATATACATGTGTTTTAATTATAAAAAGAGTTACTATTTAGTATATGGACAATCATCTATACCATGTATTTATTATTGATTAAAAGTGAGTAAATATTATTTTAATCGTCTATTCCAAAAAGCAACGGTTAAGATCAAAAAATTGAACAATGCGTCCGCTAAAATTTCTAGCAGACTTGATTAATATGTTTTTTTTGCACCATAATACCCTCAATCAGGCCAAGGCAATGAAGAGTTTTTTAAAAAAATCCGCTAGAAGTACTAATGAATGACTTCATCCTTATTTAAGTCTTCGTCCTCATCGTGACAATCCTACACTACCAATTTCTTTGAAGATAAGTCAAGATCAAGATCCATGGAAGAAAAGTTAATAATCATATATATTCATATCTTCACTTGCCACCACCAACATAAAATGATCATTAATCCACACCTTAAAACAATCCAAATATTTCACTTTTTCAGGTATTTCCAAACCGGAATACCTGTCACAATCCCATTAAAACCCTTCTCAGCCACCGGAGGACTTATCCACGACGGCGAATAATGACCGTAATCAGCAGCACCAGTACCACCACAACCACCACCGACCTTGGTCCTCACAGAAATATTAATAATTCCATTCCGCTCCCCATTTCCATCTCTTAACCTATAGCTCAAGAAATGCAAATAATTGTCCAGAAAATACCCTCCGGTGAAATCCGATACTGGAATTCTCGCCGTCCCTATAACTTTATTACTTGTAGAAACCTTGCATTGCACTTCAACCGTTAGAAAACGCGCATGCATGGGCATTTGGACGACGAGTTTTTCATTCCATGCAGGGTAACTCCCGCCTTCTACATCGATTTTCGTGCTCTTAACATTCTGCGAATCGGTCTGAACCGTCACGAAAGCGTTCTTTCTCACCCGTTTACTGCGGTTAATCCGTAAACCTTCACCGGAGATGATTGTGATTTCTAGAGCGCCTGAAAATGTATCCATACCAAAAAATTATCGAGTTTATGTAATAATTAATAAGGTTAATTAAGAAGATTATACTAATAGTAATTGTTTGTGTGTGTGTGTGTGTGTGTGTATATATATATATATATATATATATATATATATATATATATATATAGGGTTTGAAGAATATTGATGGAAGATGAAGAGAAAGAAGAGGGAAAGAGATACGTTGGTTCAGAAAATTCAAATTGAACTGAAAAATAATGTACACGGAAAAGTAAAAGGCGTATTTATATATGTAATTAGAGCTACGTGTTTGATTTTTTTAAGTTGACCATGAGTTTTCAAGTCATAAGGATAGATATGGTTAAATAATTAATGATTCAACGTTAGCGTGCGTGCAGTGTGCGTCTCATTTTTTGGAAAATCTAGTCATTTTTACCAAAGATAATCATAACACGCACCGACTCTTGTTTTTAAGTTTGGGATGGGAAAAAAATGGAAACAATGGGAAAAAATAAAGAATATAAAACTTTCATGCGGGTGGTGGATCATCTGTAGCGCGACGGACCAAATCATTGTTAGAAGACGGCTTCTAGGCTATGGCAACTTATCATACTCCTATGGCGATGGCTTTAATGATAATATGGTCCGTCGTTATAGGTGATCCGCATGCGACTAATTAAAAAGCTCTATCTCTCTATCTCTATATATATTATGTTGTTATTGAGTTTATAAAAGAAAAGAAGAAAAAACTTAAGTTTCACATTTAATTAAATTACTATAAGTTTCCTTTGTATTCGTTTTATTATGTTTATAATTAATTTAGAAGGTATAATAATAAGAATTATAAAAGATGATCTTATATTACTTAGTTTTCCGTCTATTTTTTGATGAAATTTTTTTACAAGAAAAACGTTTTTTTTCCGTCCATTTAGTTATTTTTTTCATTCATTAAAAAACTCAATTATAACAAATGAATTGAACAAAACACTTAAGTTTTCCGTACATTTTTTTTCTTACATTTTAAAACTCAATACCAGATTGTAAGATTAGTCATTATTACTAGCTAACAACCTAACATATGGATGAAATAGTTAAAATTTGGGATACTTATATATTATTGATAATTTTTAATACTAATTATCCTTTAATACTAATTGCAATTAGTCTAATTATTAGTATTAAAGGATATAGTAACTAATTATCCTTAAGTATGATAATTTTAATACTAATTATCCTTTAATACTAATAATTCTTAATTTCAAACTTAAGTATGATAATTTCAAATTATGGAAGACTAATTGCAATTAGTCTAATTATTAGTATGAAATAATTGGATGGTCCTAATTTAAAAATAGTTAAAATTTGATATAGTATACATAAACGGAATTAAAATCATGACACGTTATTAAATATAATTCTTTTGTTTAATATTTATTAATGATATGTCATAATTTTAACATGTTCCGTACATCGGTATCCAACTTTAATTCATTTAAAAAAAAAAAGCAACAGAGATTAACCATACAAGTAGAATGCAATAACCCCTTCTTAGTCAGTGGGGTCAATTGTACTCAAAGTTTTTTTTTTTTTTTTTAATATATGATAAATAGATTTTTGTATGAGATAGAATAGTCACTTGCACCCACTGAAATCCTTACCATACACAATAACTGGTAACTGGTAACCGGAACACACTTTACCTTGTTCGCTTGTAACTGGTAAGATTCCTAAGGACCTAAGGTTCCATTCATCTCACGCCTCTTCGGCTCTTCATCTCCCGCCTCTTCTGCTCTTCCCCAAGACGGCAGTCGGCAAGATCCCAACCCAAAGCCATCTATCAACTGGTAAAATTTATGCTTTTAGGGTTTATAATCGGGGGTTTTCCTTGATTTTTTGTCTAATTGGTTTGTGAATTCCTGATAATTTCTATCTTTTGAGAGGGTAATGTTACAAACCATGGGAGAACCGCACCTTAAAAGCTAGCTATTAAAGTTAGAGAGTCCAAAGTTTATAAATACCCCACATCAAAGTTCCATATCATCGATGTGGGACACAAGTCCCCTAACTTGCAATTAGGATCATAACATTCCACCACGCTCCGCAGTCCCGGCGCCCACGCGGGCTGGCTTTGTGCTAGACGATTCTAGCCCCGGGCGAACAATGCAATACCGATGTCACCACCCTCGCCGCACGATTGCAACCGGGAGGTAGTGGACGACTTTGATACTAATTGTTGCAAACCATGGGAATTGTTACAAACCATGGGAGAGCCACACCTTAAACTAGCTATTAAGGTTGGAAAGCCCAAAGTTTATAAATACCCCACATCAAAGTCCCATACCATCGATGTGGGACACAAGTCCCATACCTTACAATTAGGATCATAACAGGTAACTGAGTATTGCCTATTGGGTAAGGAATAATAGTAGAATTATAATTGGGGGTTTTCCTTGATTTTTTGTCTAATTGAGTTTTTTGTTTGTTTTGTTTGTCTAATTGGGGGTATTGCCTATGATTTTTTGTCTAATTGAGTTCTCTCTCTCTAATTTGATTTGAATTACTTAATACCCATAAGCCCATTTGTTCTTTTCCTTGTACTTATATGTTTCACTATTTGCTCTGTTACATAGATAAAGCTGTTACTTGGATACACTGGAAAATGGGAGGAAGAAAGTATGAGAAAAAGTTTTCATTTTTACCCTCCATCTTTTAACATGGGGTTACCCTTTTCATTTTTCATGTTCAGTACATTTTTTTTGAAATTTATAGTGATGATTATAAGTTGAAGAGAATAAATAATGAGAGTAAAGACTTTTTCTCTAACTTTGCATTTTCGGTTTTCCGGACTAGATTTATGAACTATGGACCATGTTGGTTTACTGCCAATTATAGGCTTTGATAGTTTGAAAATCATGGTTTCATGATTTTGACAGATACAGATAATGTAGGGTTATTATTGGCAATTATTTTTCAAGTGTTAGTGTATAGTTATTGGCAGAGGTGACTGATCTTGTTGAAGTTGTAGTTACTTTATTGATTTCCAGTTGATAGTCAGTCTTTGCCCCTCTCTCTCTCTCTGTGTGTGCCTCTTTGGATGACTAGTCTAATAGCCTATCTTAAGTGTACATAGACAAGTATTGTGTACATATTAATTATTTGGTATACAAATAGATACAAGCATTATAAAATACTATGTACTATATACTGATATGGTATGTAGATATAAAATAAACAAAAGCAAATCAAATACTAGTAACAAAAAGCTTTGGTAACACCTGGTCGTCAAGAACTGATGACCTTAACAACATTGCAACTGGGTATTTAAGTTAGATAGCCAACTTTGCGTAATTTTGAGACAAAGTGTAGTAAACGTGAATTGAGACGACAATAAGTGGTAGTAATGTGTGCAGTAAATGTGAAAAGTACAATAAATGTGGAGAAAAATTACAAAATCTCTTAATTGTATTAAAACAATGTAGTATTGCATGGTTCATGGTTGGTGTCGGTTGGGTATTAAATACTGCATCAGGTATCTCTCGCGAGCTCTTAAAATATATAGATTAATGTTTCTTGTTTGGACAATTAAATAACTGTGAGAAGGATTTATAAAGTGTGAATCTGCAAGGGGGAAACTTACGGTGAATTATGCATTTCAGAGTTCAGACAAGTGCTTGAAAATAGATAGCAACTACTATGGACAAATTTGTATTCAAAAAAGCTTCTGCATTTGAAGGATCATGTTCTAACAAAACTCAGAAAAAGGATGATGATAAAGTAGATTTGGGAAATCTTGAAGCAGACCTCGGGTTGCGAAATATATAGAACAATAAATGAAATTAAGAACAAATTGATTTCATTAACAACAGTCGACCAGACAAGCTATAAACCATTCCAATTCAAAGCTGCCACTTCAAAAAGAAACAACTTTAGACTATGATAAAGAAAAAAATAAAGAACATAAAAAAATTGATACAAACATGTCATAAATTTCAATGATTTCCTAAATTGTATGTACAATAGAATCCAATCTGCAAATATTCTTGTATCTAATGTTATTCTATAGGAAAGCAGTTCTTTCTCTATGCAACTCAACACAAAGAGTAGAAACTCAACAAATATCATCTAAAGTGACTGCAGTTTGGTGCCTCAAAAGCAGAAGACATGATCACTTTTGCTTGTAACAAAAATAGAAGAAAGAAAGAAAGTTCTTATTCACCATATTTCTCTTTCAGCTATCACTACTATCTTTGATTGTATCCAACAATTTGCTATTTAGCAAAAAATCGGGCCATATTTTAAGAATGAGATTAATGTTATTTTGCCAAGAACTAATAAAGTGATTGCAACATATATCGTAGTACTACATTTCCCAGATAAAATCTTCAACATGTTTGAGAACAAAAATACAAATGACAATTGACTATAAAAATATAATAAAAATATCAGAACCAAAGGGCTTCCAAGTGCATAAGAGTTCATCTTTTCATAAAACATCTGAAAGGAAAAGGAGTTCTTCAAAATTAAATAATCACGAATCAGAGTTCTTCTTTATAAACCCGTAGTATAATATAATAAGAGTTCGTCAAGGTTTGGGTCAGCCAATCTATCATTTATGCATCCAAACATAACACCAAAACATATATATCTCTGTAAACAAACAAAACAACAGTTTCTCATTAATAGAGCAAGTTTGACAATCAGAACATAACAACCTAAAAATCAGATCAACTCATTCAACTAATTACAAAAACCTGATAAAATTCAAATCATATATATTAATAAATAATGAATTTAACACAGATCGCAATTGTAGCTTCAACAAACGTGGGATTTTGTAATAGGCGGAGGTGAAGGAAGAGCAGCAGATGGAAGTGAAGAAAACGGGAGAGGTAATAGGGTTCAGTGGACAGAAGGGGAATTTTGTAATATAGCTGAGGTTATTTTTGTCCATAAAAAACTAAAACTCGGTAAGAGGGAGCTCTTAATGGTTTAGAATTGTTTTTGAATCTTACCGATTAAGAGGCATTAAGAGGCAATAATTTTTTTACCAAACAAGTTTTGCCTCTTACCGATTCAGACACAATTCTATTCAGGTGGTGTTTGATAAAACTGAGTGTTAAGACCTGAACAGTTTAGACGTCTGAATAATATAGAGCATCTAAATAGAATTGTGTCTGAATGAAAAATTTTTACCAAACAAGTTTTGCCTCTTGCCTGAATTGAGTTTAGACGTCTGATATAAGAGGCAATAATTTTTTTACCAAACAAGTTTTGCCTTGTACCGATTCAGAGGCAAACCTATTAAGAGGTATTAAGACCTTATCAAACACTACCTAAATATATAATCTTGTAAAGCGTTTAGTTGATTCAAGCGGTTGTGAGCAAGCCCAGTGAGAGCAGATCCTCCGACCCCAAATTCCCTGTTTCTCTACTTAAATTTTGACACAATCTCTTACTTAACACTAATTAATTCTAAAATTAAATAAAAGAACATGTGTCAAAATATAAGTGGGGGGATACAAATGAGACAGAAAATTTGGGGACAGAGGATCTGCTATCAAGCCCAGTAATGGTCTAATGAGCTAGCTAGCTAGCTCCCAACTATACTTATTGTAGTAGACCCATTAAAAAAGTCCATATTGATAGAAAACTGGGTTCCCCCATTTTCCTTACAACGTTAGTTATATTTTAACTTTTCTGTCGGTTACTGTAATTATTCTTAAAAAGGGGTATAACAAAATTACCACATTAAAAAGAGTATTATTTATAAAATTATAAATTTTAAGAACACTTTTTAGTTTAATATTTACTTGTAAATGCAATAGTCCTTTCGTTCACGAGAAGAGTCTTGTTTGAAAAATTTATAAATTTTAAAAATATATTTTTGCTCAATATCTAATACAACGAAAATGATAATTACACTGTAATTACACTATTAAGTATCATAAACACAGTAAATATCATAATTACGAAGTATTTTTTATTAAAAGTACTCCGTAATTATTGCAGTTGATACAAACATTTTGGAGAGAGTTTACTTTGAAAAAAGTATATTATAGTGACTATTAACACCCGTTTTAAATTGAGTTAAAAGGAAATAAAAAATTTATAATTAATTTTATATAACTTTAAATTGGATAGTTTGGGCCTTTGGGGAAAGTAAATTTAGAAAATTATTCCAAACGTAGAGACAAAAAATTGTTCCATTTTTTCAATTTGTTCTTCTTATTTTATTTTTTTATCGGTAGCTGTTTTATTTTAATTTTCTTCCCTCAATTTAAAATACTTGCTGCAGCAAAAATGGAGCCCTAGACTAACTCCGTCCGTCCACCCACTTGCTCAATTGCTGTGGCCAATACGGTTAGTTTCTGATCTCTTTTTCTCCTTCCCTCTATACATATAAATATAAATAAATATATGCAGATTGATGTAATATGTATAGCTCTCGTGTGATTTCATCTATATATGGGCGTTGTTTCTTGCACTAAATCAGTTCAAGATGGGGGAAAATGCTAAATTTTGAGATTGAACTCATTTACCAATCTTAACTTTTTCTTCTTCTTTCAGGTTTCCATTATAAATTTAGAGGTTATTGTTAAATTGTCTTGATTCCATGAAAGTGGAGTTTAATTTATTTTTATTTATTATCTCTTTAGCTGATTTTACTCGTCAAAAACTACTAAAGATTTTCATAAGAATTTTGGCTGCTTGTTATATTGCATCTATTGATCTTATTGGGTTTATATATTCATCAAATTTATCTCAAAATTGTTGATTGTTGTTATTAAATGATTTGCTTTTTGGTTCTCTTCTTGTGTCAAGGACTATTGAGTATTGAGTTTGTTATTATGTACTAGTGGAAATCAAAACTATATTAAATGTTTTATTATTGCTTGCAGTTTGAACTTTGAAACTGAATAGGATATCTGCAAATGCCGCATTCCATAATATAATGCATGTACTTATCGTTATAATTTTCCAACACTTATTCAAAGTATTACTTTCATAAAAATGTGTGACTGACGAGAGGGTAGTCAAGAGAGGACCACTCTTTATTAAGATAACAACTGGACTTTTAGTATTCATCTTAGATACTTGGTTATCAACTTGGTTTTAATTTTCCAATTTCCATATCTAATTCCCAGCCCACTTCCAGGGTGTGCAAATTTGGAAAATAAACTTTGCTAGCTCCTATTAAACCTTGCTTTCTAATCTTATTTCCGGTTTCAGTATGCGTCGAAGTTCATATCTCTGCCAATTCCTTCACCAAGGCTGAGAAGTTGATAGACTCCACGACACGTTTGCGTGAGGTGGTCGTCGCCCGGATCGTTTTTAGCACAGTTATTGGGTGAATTGCTTGCAACACCTTAACCTCTCGTCTATACTTTAAACGGTAATCTTGGTACAATTGTTCGCGTTCGAAATCTGCGTTGAATGGACACCAACGACACCTTGACCCCTCGCTTATATTGAAGCGGTAATCTCGGTACAATCGACGATTGATGCGGTAGAAGACGTCACACACAACTATGAATTGTTGTATGATAAGTCAAATTGAATCTCAAAGAAATAACTAAGAAAATACTATTTTCTTAGGAATTCTTCAAAGAACCAAAAGTAGAGAATAACCTCACAAGTTTATTGAATAATGAATAATGTATAATGTGTTTGATTACATCAACTTGGACCTCTATTTATATTATTCAAAACAATCCAAATCCTAATAGGAATTTATAAACTATAACCCTAATAGAAGTCAATTTGAAAAAGAATTCTAATTAAAAAAAGAAATCCTAATTACAATATAATTATAAAACTAATTCTAAATTCCAAATATTTTCCAAGCCGCGTACGAATTATGTTAAAACAGATATTCCTTTACAAGCCAAGAATCCGTGTACTACTAAGAATTTATATGGTCCAGCTTGATGATTGTAAAACGTGGCCCACAAAACAATATGCTGACCATGCAAATCAGATCACTTATTGGACCTGAATTTGGAATCCTTGCATTGCTTCATGAATCTTAAGTGCTTTGCTTGCTGGATTACTATTTTAGAAGGCCCACTTTGCAAAATAACTTAATGTTCCTTTGCATGTCCCACGTTAGTTGCATAAATAAACAATTTCAGCCTTCCTTTTTATGCAATTAATCCCACATGCTTGAATTAAACCTCTATTTCCATACAATTACCGAATTTAGTTTTAATGCCCACACAATTGGATTTCCTTGGATAATCTTCAGCCCAATTATTTGAAATTATTTGTTGAACATTTGACGTCCGAGTCGATAAATTGACGAAAAATTCTAACCCGATCAGTCTGTCATCATTCCTCTCCTCTTCAAAAGGATTTGTACTCAAATCTGGCATTTGCACCTCTTGAAAAGGATTTGTCCAAAAATCTGATCCTACATTAAAAACAAACCAAGTTAGTAACACCAAAAAAATATAACCACAAGTCTTATCTGGCAATTTAAATGAATAAGTAATATAGCAACGAAAGCAAGAATTTGAAAAGTTCCAACTCCTCCTGGATCAAATATCAAAATGAAAAACTCTTCATGTGATAGATTCTCCCAATGACGAATCCCCAGATCAAAAGTCAATCTAAAGATCTCGATCCTTCGCAGAAACACATTTGTCAATTCTCCTAGATCAAATATCAATACTTGAAATTCGCCATGCTTCTCACACAAACTCTCTTGAATTCCTGGATTAAACACAAAACAAATCAACAAGTTCTTTTAGTCTAATCACAAAGAAATCAAAATCATATGCATAGTCTACTAAAACAATATTCAAAACACTTCCCTGTAAACTCTCAATGCATTGATCGAATTGAATTGCATGATCCATGTTTCCCTCGATGAATATGATCCTATCACGAATCTGCAAAACATAACCAACCTTTCTCCTTCCATTGACATTAACACAATCAAAATCACATAATAGCACCAACGGAATAAAAAGGTCACAATCATAAGTTGAAAATTCAATAGTATATCGACGATGATCACAAACAAACTCAACACATGCTAAAGAATTTCCCAAAGTGTTGACAAAAATCGGAATATCATCAAAATAGAGAATTACAAATTTTTCCATGAAAGAATGAAAAATATAATTCAACAATTCCATGGAAGTATGCAATGCCTTGGCTAATCCAAGTGAACTAACTAAACATGCAAATAACTCATCTCTCAAACCATCTTGATGATAAACACTCCTTGAATCAAAACCATATGATAGCAAATCATGCAATGAAGATTGCTCTAACGAAACAACATGATTACTACCATTGTCAACTAACGATAATTCATGTAAAGATTGACTAGCATGAAACCCTTGGTCAATATTTGAATAAGAAAACCTAGAATTAATTTCATGCAAGTAAGCACATCAAAAACGAGAATATATATCATGATCATAAACTAACTCAACAAAAATCAAATATCCTCCATAGTTTATGATAAAGACGATTTTACCCTCAAAATAGCTAATAACAAATTCAATGGAAGCATGCAAAACATGTTTTAAATAACTCATGAAAACACTAGATGCATCAGTTAATCTAACATAAATAACTATCCATCTAAACAACTCACATGTTAAAACGATTTTCCATTTATCACAGTTATGCACACTAATTTGATTAGGTATTGTCATCACATGATCATCTTCAAGTGTAGATAAAACACAAGTACTATGTAATCTATCAAGCATATTATCCAAACAAGAAAAAGAATAACGATACTTGTTTACCAATTCAAAATCGACGAACAAACTCGTTGTCCCATCCTCCTTAGGTACTATAATCTCATAATCATCACATGAACTCATGCTTCTGTCACGATACCCACTTTCACCAATTCTCCAACCCGCCTTGGTAACTCCGTCGTCTCCTCGGAAATACTATCAGATGATCGATACGGAATGATAGCACAAGGTATTTCATCAACAACCTGTACAAGAGACAAAACAAAACTAGACAAAGAAGAATTATTAGTGTTAGTACTCAAAAGCGCCGTCTTGTACGAATGTACAATAATTGGCTTTTCAAAATATAACTCACTTTTCAACTCACTCTCTTTTTCATAGTCACATATTTCTTCTCTCTTCTTTATGCTCACTCTCTTGTTTATTTTTCTCTCGTTTATTTTCAAGCTCACTCTTTTCATTCTCTTTTTTCTCAAACTCTCTTTTCCTTTCATTCTCACTATTTTCAATTTTTTCTTTTACATTATCAATCTTTTGAACAATTTCTTTTTGTCGATCTTTTCCACATGTATTTCCTTTTACAAATTCATCTCCTTGATTACTTTCTTTCAAATGTTCACCATCTTGTTTTAGATCATGGATTTCATCTTGAACACTCAAACCTAATAACTCTCTTTGGACTGCATATTCTATAATTTCTTCTTGCATTTGATCACGATATTTTTGTAAATACATTAGATCGTCACGAACTTGCTCGGACGTCATAGGACAAAGGTTGACTCTTATTCAATTGTGTACCAATGAATATTTATTAGTACAACTGTTATGCTTCGCGCACCTGTTGTGTCGCCATGGCCTCTCAAGTAACAAATGACAAGTATGGATTGGAACTACATCGCATAATATTTCATCTTCATATTTGTCAATACGAAAAGAAACTGACACTCGTCTAGTCACCATTGCCTCCTCACAATCGACGATCCCTTGCATCTTATAAGGCCGAGGGTGTGCAACTGTTGACAACCCTAGTTTCTCCACCATTGTAGTGCTAGCAATGTTAGTACTAATATCACAATCAATTTTTACAATGCATACCTTTTCTTGTACTAGAAACCTAGTATAAACCATATTCTTTTGTTGCATTGTTTCTTCCTCGTTAGCTTGCACACTTGTAGCTTTTCTAGTCTCCCATGACTCTCCAAGAATCGCATGATCTTCTTCAACTTTTATTTCCCTAGACAATAAATGTTCCCTCCTATGCTCCATAGGTTTATGAGGCTGCTTCCTACGTCGATGATAATTGTGATGCCTCTCATAATCCTCCTTCCATGATCTCCACCACTCATCCACGCTAGACTTCATACGAACTCTGGGTCTTCTTTTCAATGGCTCTTCATAGCCCAACATATTTACTACAAAACAAGGGTTAGGAGATAAAAACAATTTCCTCACACACTCCCTTACGTGTTTCACTCAAATAATAATGAATCTCTCGTGTATCACTCAATTGGCTTTTACCCTCGATTAATCTCACCACTAAGCCTTTTACCTCAATATTCTCTCTAATAGGTTCTTCTTGAATTCCCCTAGCAAAATTCTTGGTTTTACTAATCAATTCAAAAATTACTTATCACGGAACAAAATTATAGATGTTGTGACTATCAGAATGCCACAAAATCACCGATCGATTGCCTTGTACTCCTCTTGTATGCCTTAGATTTGTAAATTGTAGCTCCGTTTCAGAATCGATGATGATGGAACGGTATGAACTCTTGGTTGGAATTTGATGATTTGATGGTGTGCTACAAATTTGGTTCGCACAATGGAAAATAAAATCTGATTTTTTGTTTCTTTTTTTTTTTTTTTTTTTTTTTTTTTTACAATATATATTTCGACTGAAAATTAAAGATAAGTAACTCGCTAGAAAAACTTGGCTTTGATACCAAATGATAGACTCCACGGCATGTTTGCGTGAGGTGGTCGTCGTCCGGATCGTTTCTAACACAGTTATTGGGCGAATTGCTTGCAACACCTTAACCTCTCGTGTATACTTTAGACGGTAATCTTGGTACAATTTCCCGTGTTCGAAATTTGCGTTGAATGGACACCAACGACACCTTGACCCCTCGCTTATATTGAAGCGGTAATCTCGGTACAATCGACGATTGATGCGGTAGAAGACGCCACACACAACTATGAATTGTTGTATGATAAGTCAAATTGAATCTCAAAGAATAATTAAGAAAATACTATTTTCTTAGGAATTCTTCAAAGAACCAAAAGTAGAGAATAACCTCACAAGTTTATTGAATAATGAATAATGTATAATGTGTTTGATTACATCAACTTGGACCTCTATTTATACTACTCAAAACAATCCAAATCCTAATAGGAATTTATAAACTATAACCCTAATAGAAGTCAATTTGGAAAAGAAATTCTAATTACAATAGAATTATAAAACTAATACTAAATTCCAAATATTTTCCAAGCCGCGTACGAATTAAGTTAAAACAGATATTCCTTTACAAGCCAAGAATCCGTGTACTACTAAGAATTTATATGGTCCAGCTTGATGATTGTAAAACGTGGCCCACCAAAACAATATGCTGACCATGCAAATCAGATCACTTATTGGACCTGAATTTGGAATCCTTGCATTGCTTCATGAATCTTAAGTGCTTTGCTTGCTGGATTACTATTTTAGAAGGCCCACTTTACAAAATAACTTCCTTTGCATG
This sequence comes from Panax ginseng, assembly GCA_020205605.1. Classification (NCBI taxonomy): domain Eukaryota; kingdom Viridiplantae; phylum Streptophyta; class Magnoliopsida; order Apiales; family Araliaceae; genus Panax; species Panax ginseng. Next base: position 103,917,598 of record CM035142.1, on the reverse strand, counting down.
TCCCACGTTAGTTGCATAAATAAACAATTTCAGCCTTCCTTTTTATACAATTAAATCCCACATGCTTGAATTAAACCTCTATTTCCATACAATTACCGAATTTAGTTTTAATGCCCACACAATTGGATTTCCTTGGATAATCTTCAGCCCAATTATTTGAAATTATTTGTTGAACATTTGACGTTCGAGTGGATAAATTGACGAAAAATTCTAACCCGATCAGTCTGCCATCAGAAGTTGTTACTGGCATTGGTCCTTTTCTCTTTTTAGTTAAGTTGAGTAAACCATAAAGATATTAAGGTAGTTCAGTTTTAATTTGTGTAAACCGTAAAGGGCGATCATGTTGTTTTCTTTGTATTATCTTTTAGTTACTGCTGGCAGATAGATATGGTTTTCTTTTACGCCTTTATGAGTTGTGTTTTACTAATTAATTTCTTGCACAAATCTTTATCAATTGGTGAATCAAATTGCGAATTTTTCTTTTGGTATCCCAAGGAGGCCACTGAGCTATCCTCTTTTTCTTCATTGGTTCCCCTCAGGAATCCTCTTTCTGGGGTAGTAGAACCTTAGCTTATCTGCATTCATTGGTAGTTTTTTCAGTGCTCGCCTCGTATTAAATGTTGAGAGTGGCTACGCCATCAATTCTTTGAAACTTAATGTCATTGATGAAACTGGGTCATGCTTCTTAAAAGAAATAAGATGCTTGGAAGTTGGGAAAGTCTTAGCACTTTCCACGGGCAAGTTATCCACATTCTAAAGTACAACTTCTTGTGGAAGTATTGAGTGGAAAGTGTTATTTTAGTAGTTTTTAGCTCGACTCCAAGATGTTGTGAGTGGGACTTTATTATTGTACGAAAAAAATTATGTTATTACTTTTTTACTATTGGAGGCTCAATTCTATGGAAAACCCAGATATGATTAGATAGCCCAAGCCCAAATGGAAAGGTGTCTCCTGTTTAATTTTTAATCTGTCCGAGGACCTCAGTAGACTAATGAGGTTCATGTTCATTTTTTCCTGCATCAATTTGGTGCATATGGAGTTTGTGCTAGGTTCTTTAGTAGTCTTGGGGTGTCTTTTATTGTCCCAGTTCTTTTGGGGCATTTATCCATTAAGGAATCTTAGAATTTTAAAGATTAATACAATTGTTTCCATTTTTTGAGGGACTGATTTTTCTTTCTTTGTTTTTGTGTTTGGACTGTGGGAGATATAGAAACATAGTTACTTCGATGCTTAAGATAGGAGTGGAGGGTGATGTTCTTTCTTAGGTTTTACATTTCCTAGGGTGACTCTTTCTTTTACTTTTTGTAGAACTTCTTGTCCTCTTTTGTTGCTATTGCATCCCTATTTATTCAATATTTTTTAATAAAAAATCTTGGAAAGCATTCAGCAACTGAGAAAGTGGAAGAACATTCAAGTCATGAAAGTTTGATGTTTACAAAAGCAAATTAGTTCTTTGTCCAGCTTTTCTATTTCTTGATACCCTCCCCAAACCACCCCAAAACTATAAAAAAAAAGAAAAGAAAAGAAGACATGGGTACATATATTTTCCTTCTTATGTATGTTGTTACTTGATGTATTTGTTTTCTGAAGTCTAGTTATAAGGTTGTATGGATAGTGTGACTTCTGCATGACTTGACTTTATATATAGATGTCGAAAATAGATAAATTGCTGCGCATCCTTTTTCATGAGATGGCTTGTTTTTCCTTGTATTTGGTGCATCAATTTATGTATCTAGGTAGGTAGTTGCTTTAAAACTATATACCACTGCCAATTATTATGTCAAATTTGGTTGATATATGAAGAGCAGTCCTGGAGCTGATATCTTGTTCCTTACCTTGTTTGTAGTTGGATTTAGGGAAGAATGGGTCGGAAAGGTGAGAGGCTGTATATAAACCCGAAGAAGTTTGGGGGGTCTTGCAAAACCATGCTTGAAGGAAACTATGACATTTCTTAATTGTTTCTCTCTTAACCATAACAATGATGAGAAGTGTGTTCGGCAAAAGAACCAATTGAATGCATGCATGGATGCTCAGGTGATTGAATATTTATTTATGGATTGTAATAGTGAATTCGGCATTGTTTTGTGTTCTATGTTTTCTTTTTCAATTGCATGTTCTAATTGAAATAAAAACTTGGTGGTAATAATCCATTTGATTTCTTATTTTTTTCAACTTTAGCTTTCGGCTGCTTGCTATGTTTTTGTAGGCTGGCAAAAAAAACAAAAAGCCCTTTGCAAGCATCAATTATCACTTGACTAGGCTTTACAGCGGAAAGTAGTTTTTAAGTTTATTATAACAGAAAATGGTGTTGTTCATTTTCAAGATGTAATGGCAGGAAATTTTCAGGCATCTTGGCTAAAATTACTCAAGTAGGCTTAAAGTTTAAATTTCTTATGAAGAGGAAGGAGCTAGTTTCTCAATAATTTATAGACAAACAAACTCCTTTGTCTTTGAAAAATTGCTTATTTTCTGGATGTATTTGTTATATCAATTTGATATGCTCTGCTTCCTATACTTGGTTACATATACCAGTAATGATGCCAGTAATGTCTGTCAATGTTTGATCCTTGGGTAAAGGACATGTATTTATGCTCGGTACATTTTGTGGAAGATGACTAAATTCAGAGGCAAAAGATGGTTGGTTATAAACAGTTGGCATAATCAATCTTTCCTCACTCTCGTTATAAAGTTTTAAAATGGTCCAAAATTTTAATGTAACCTAGAAGTCTTCATTGCTAGAAACTAATACTGAAAATCAATGACTGGAATACTATTCTAGTCGACCTCCTCAATCTTAGGGCCAGCACCACCAGAAGGAGCGTCATCATCCATAGAGCCACCTGCTTCACCGCCTGCACTGTACATCTTGGCAATGATAGGGTTGCAGATACCCTCGAGCTCCTTCATCTTATCCTCAAACTCATCTCATCTTAACTAGCAGAGAATTAGCGCGGCTGTACTGCTGGAACCAAGCGCAGCTGCGTTCCTTTGTCAAATTGGTCGATTTTGGCTGGCTTTTGGTCAGATTTTGTGGGCTAAGATAGGGTTTTCAATCATGCACTATAAAGGATCTCATTGAAGACTCATTTAATTTCAGCTGATCTAGGGATTAGGAGGGTACTACAAACATCTAAAGAAGAGTAAAAAATGCTTCAAAACAAGGAGAAAAAATTCTGAAAAAGCCAAGGAACAAAGAGGAGTTGCAAAACAAAAGAGGAATAACTAGAGAACAAGAGACAACAAAGCAAGCAAAGCTAAAAATCAACAAAAGTGGTTTTGTTATAACTTTCATCTCTAGCTAGCTTTCCTTTTAGTATTGTAATCCAAGAAATAATATTTGAATATATTGTGTATGATGTTTTATTTAGTTACCATGAACTAACTTGCAATGAAACCCAACACCTAGTTTAATTTGATTCTCTCTCATTTTGGTTTTGATTGATCATATGTGAATTGGTTATCATGTTTTGTGCTTTATATATTAATTGTTTGGCCAATACTTATAATTACTTTGGTAACTTGTATGAAATTGACAAATGAATTATATTGTTTAGACCTAAATATGATTTCATACGAAAGTTTATTCTTCCTATGACTAAATAACAAGATTTGTATATATATAGAGTAGAAATATATCTATATATGTGGTGTGGCATGCATATATATATATATATATATATATATATATATATATATATATATATATATATATATATATATATATGCTAACCTTGGTGAGAATCTAAACTTGATGATTCCCTATGCGAAAGATCATTCTTTTGAAGAATAATTAACAAGATATTTTGTGGCATGTCTTATTAATTGTTCTTAAAATTGATTAGTTTGTTAGTATATATGATATATATATATATATATATATATATATATATATATATATATATATAGAGAGAGAGAGAGAGAGAGAGAGAAGAGGATCAGTCATGTATATTTCTTATCTTACTCACCCGTGTTCATCCCCTTTAATGACCGGACCGGTGACGATTTATTTCATCCATACAAATCATTGTTTATACTTTTAGCGACGGACAACATATAGCATTGCTAAAAGCATCGGGTCCGTCACTAAAGGGGGGTGAGCACGAGTGAGTAAGATAAAGGGTATGCACTTGATCCAGACCGATATAAAGCAAGGATCAAGTGTGTGTGTGTGTGTGTGTGTGTCACGTATGGGTGATGATTTTTGTATGACAATCAAAAGAAAGTTTATAAAAATAGTAGAATTCTTGATTAGCAATTCTTGTGGTTAATTAAATAAAAAGGGAGTTAAGAGAATTAAATGAAGTGTTGGAGGAAATTATAATCTTAGATTTCTTTATCTTGCTATTCCCCGTGATTCATTTTATTGAATGTTAATTTAATTAATTTTCATTCTACATCACTTGAATTAAATTGTTTAAATTAAGGATGAGATGATATAAAGTTGGTACTTGGCGAATATTAATGATAATTTTTCGTGATATCGACAACTCTTTTATTATTGTATTAATTACTTATTAACCGTATATAATTGTACGTATTTATCTATTGTGAAAAATAACCAACAAGTAGTCCACGAGAACATAGAAATTGACAAAAGCATCACTTTTGGTATATATATATATATATATATATATATATATATATATATATATATATATATGAGAAATGATCCATAGAAATGTTGTTGTCAGGCACTGTTTCAACTAACTGTTATCTAGTCGTCCAAAATTAGAGTGAATGGCTGAGATGAGGGCCCAGTCGTTAGAGGAGTAAAGAACCAAAAGAATAATTTGATAAATTTTTATGATGATGCTAGAGGGAGTAGCGACATTGAAACATGGGAGTAGCAGCCAGTCAAAATGACAACGTTTTGACTGGCCGCTACTCCCTCTAGCAGCCAGCATAGAAAATTTATCAAATCGTGGGCAGTAAGGGGATTTGGCCCAACCGCTAGAGGGAGTAGCGGCCAAATTAGCCTTATCTTTAAGACAGAGATCTAACATTTTACTCCATTCCCATCCAAATGCTAAACAGCTGCAGAAATATAGCTTCGGAGAGAATCTGCTAGTTCTGAAATCACTTGTTTGTGCGATAAAGTCATGTTCATTTATACAAGTCATGTTCATATATAAACGTTCCATTTCCATCCTTTGCAATATTCAAGTTTTTGTAGTTTGGTAGACAAGTATGAAACGGATCTGGTTATCGTGAAGTTAATTTTATGATAAATTGGTCAATTGACAAATACAGTACTGACACCGCAGTGTAAGATCACTTTAATTTCTAATCTGCGTGTCGACGCTATATTGGTCAATTAACCAAAGTTAATTTTATGCTAACCACTCCCATATTAAACACGTCAAAGCTTCCCCTTTTCATTTTCCAGTTTTCTTTTCCATTTCCTTGGAAATAAGAATAGGAAACTAATTGTTATTTGCTAACAATTTAATTATGTTGTTAATTGTTTGTGACCAATTTTATTTTATCATTAAATATAAAATTTGTGTTTTTAATCTATCTAACAAAATACAACTGATTTTGAATTTCTCGGTCACCCTAATAAATCATCTGGGTCGTCCAAAGTTTAGGATAAATCTCACCGTCCATATAGTGTCGGAGGCATGAGACACAACTAGTTAAAGTATATTAGAAGAAATTAGAGGGAAAATATAATAGAGGGAATCTTAATCTCATTCTTGTAAGTAGGGTTGAGTAAGTAACCAAATTGGAATCGAAACCGCACCAAAAACTGCACAAATCGCACCAACGGTTCTGGCATATGTGGCGGTTTTAGGTGAATTGAATAACCAAATTTATGATTCCGGTTTGGTTACTAGCCAAAATCGCACGCATAAAATCGAAACCGCAACATGTGTGTATGTATGTATTATCTCTAGTAAATTCTAAAGTTACTTTTCACTTGAACACGCTCAGAGAAAACCCCAGTCTTGCATTAATTGTCATTTTTTCACCAATTGAAAGAAGATTGTTAGAGGTTATAGAGTCAAAAATTAAGCAATTGGATTTTGGAATTTTGAATTTGTTTGATGCGTTATTGGAGGGGCTTATAGCTGAGGGGCCGAATTCATTGGTTCGAGCACTTGATGCATTGGTTAAGGTCAATACTATAATAATAATAATAATCTAATAGATTATTTTTCAAATTAGGTATAGTTAGGATTATATTATATAAGTTGTGAGATCCCAAATTTTATGAAATAAAAGTATTCAATTTTTCTATTTTGATAAATAGTTAAATAGATAAAAGTTTAAAGTTAAGTGTGATATTTGAAAATTTTACAAATGAAGCAAGTTGTCATAAAATATTCGTTGTTTTGGGGAATATTCGATTTAACATGGAATATTCGTACGATGACACAATCATTGGTGGACCCCACAACGGAAGTATTATCGTAGTTAGAAAATGACAAAATTATCTTTTATAAAAATAACGACGAAAGTTTTAATTGTTAAACCGTTGAACTACCCGGTAGTAAAAGTACAAGATACGCGTGGTCAGATAAGAAGACGCAGATTGATTATTGATGCTTTACGTGAGAAGTCACTTTCGGTTATACTCAATTATTACTACAAAGAATTCTTTGCGATAATATCTCTCATATTATTGATTCAATTATTGTCACAAGATTATCTCGCATAATATTTATTATTATTAAATCAATAATTGAGACGACAAAGTTATTCATATTATTATTCGCAATATTGACGATGTCTAGAAAGTTCGTCGATGAGAGGTTTGGTCACATAATTCAGGCGCCTAATAGGGAGAAATCCTTTATCTGAAAGCCCCCTCTTTTGGGAATGATCTGGTTGTTAAATATTGTGAGTTATAATATTAACGCATTTAATAAGTTCGTGTTGATTAAAGATGAAATTGATATTTTATTGTCTTTGAGATTATTGGTGTTAGTGAAAATCGACATCTATTCCGATAATAATTGACGTCTGGAGGTTATATTGACCAATCGGGTAATTAATTAGAAAAATGAGCAATTAATTGCTATTAATTCACATATTTATAGCTATGTGTTCACATGTGTGTACTATTGATTCATATGTATGTCTTATTGGGGGAGGTGGTGCAAGATTGATAATACGCAAATGACTAAATTAAAATGGAGGTATAGATGAAGGTACTATCCTGTAATTATTTTTTTCACATGTATAGAACTATTGAGTCACATGATTGTACTATTGATTCACATGATATACTATTAGGGGAGGTGGTGCAAGTTTGATGATACTTGCAGGACTAAATTAAAAATGAAAAAAAAAGATGAAGGTATTATACTGTAATATTTCGAACCCCAAAACGTGCAATTATCGAAACTATATTTTTCTATAAATAGAAGCTCATTCTTTCTTCATTTCTCACCAATTCACTAAGTTTTACAAGAGCAATTATTATAACGAGAAATTATAGAGAGAAGGAAGAAGAGAAGTCTGCTACCTCACTATTCTAGTATCCAGTTTTCTTCTAAAGTAAGGGGTATTATTTCTTTCGTATTCATGAAGAGAGTTATTTTCTTTCAATACTCGTAAGGGTTGTTATTTCATTCTTTATTATTCATTGGAATAACTCGCTCACGCGACTACCGCATGCGCAGTGAATTCTTACGTTATTCCATTCTTTATTATTCTCGTTAGAATAACCCGCTCACGCGGATCATGCATGCATGGTGAATTCTTCGTTATTCCATTCTTTATTATTCATTGGAATAATATGTCTACGCGACTCACCGCATTTACGGTAAATTCTTCTCGTTAGTCCATTCTTTATTATTCGTTGGAATAACTCGCTCACGCGACTCACCGCATGCACGGTGAATTCTTACGTTATTCCATTCTTTATTATTCGTTGGAATAATGCTCACGCTGATCATCGCATGCATGGTGAATTCTTCGTTATTCCATTCTTTATTATTCATTGGAATAACTATCTACGCGACCATCGCATGCATGGTGAATTCTTCGTTATTCCATTCTTTATTATTCGTTGAATAATATGTCTCACGTGACTCACCGCATGCATTGTGAATTCTTACGTTATTTCATTCTTTATTATTCTCGTTGAATAACTCGCTCACGCGACTACCGCATGCATGGTAAATTCTTTTGTTATTCCATTCTTTATTATTCTGTTGGAATAACATGTCTACGCGGACTATCGCATGCATGATGAATGACCCTTCGTATTCATTCCTTATTAAATTGTGAAAATGATATGTCTACGTGGATTACCGCATGGCGGGTGAAAATCCATTTGCAGTTGCATATATTCTATTATACTCATTTGGTTAAAGTTTTGGCTTCTATACTCTATGAAATTAGTATAATATCCTTGATATTTGCACTTCATCCAGTATCTTGTCATGAAAATATTCTTCTGAGCATTCTTGAATTTTACTCCACAAAGCAGTATCATGTTGACAATTTGAACGTTATTGAATTCTGGATAAATTAAATTATAAATATTTAAAATTTATCCTTGAACTTGTTTTATTGAATTATTATGTCATTGTCATCATCATCATGCTTATATTGTGATGAAAGTCAGCTTTGACTTATGTGCATAGATGGACTTGGTATGGTTATGACTAGAGATTATTCGGTATATATAATCATGACCGTAATGTAACGAATGATGTGGTAAAAGTCCTCATTGGCCTGTAGTTCATTGATGGACAGTTGTTGGTATGATTATGGCCAGAGATTATTCGGTATAATCATGACCATTGATGATTACATGAATATCCTTGGCCGTGGTGAATGGATGATTTGATTTTATTTATTGTCGAGTCTCAAATGATAAAGTTGATGAAAAACTTTTAAATCATGAAGATAGTAGATTTTACGCTTCTACTTGACTCTTCTAATGGATTGCTTATTCCATTTGCAATTGTTGATCTAAAACTTGTTGTCTATTGTATTCTATCAGTTGTTATACTGTTGAAGGCTATGGATAATTTATTCTACATTATCTTAGTCATAATATTTCTTACTGGGCTAGTTGAGCTCATCCTTTGCTTTCATTGTTCTCTTCAGGAAATGAGAATATAGCTGAGACTAGTCGGGGAATGGAGTGACGGTCCAGATGATAACATTAGTAGTCCTCACTATTCTGTTAAATAGTGTTACAATAAATGTAATGAGGACTCCATTGAGTGTGGATATTGTCTAGATGACAATATTCTTATTAAAACTCTTAGATTATGTTTTATCATATTTTACACGACTGTTGTATAATTAAGCTGTATTTGAATTTTGTACCATGTATTTGGCGACTCAAGATGGGTGATGTATACTTGTTTTGGGGGCGTCACATAAGTCTTCCCCAGTATATATTGTTAATTTTTGAAAAACTAGATAAACCTTCTTGCTTGTTATCAAATATATGGTCTGTGCTGTTTTATATAGCGTATGTTTATTTTTAAAGCATCATTCCTTTATTATAAACTAAAACTATTTTACGTGTCTCACTGTTCTATGATTTGATGGTGAATTTGACATGATTAAGTACTAAATTATACTAACAGTCCCCAAGCCTTCCATTATAAATATTATTACATCAAATAATTGCTATATACTTTGTATTCATGGTTTTCATGATTTTGACCAAAACATCCCCTTTGTATTTCTTCAATGCTTTTAAATCAACATGCTTATGTTTTTTTCAATATCTAAGCAATATATAAAATTAATCAATACCTATAATATGATGGCTATACAAATTGACTGAAAATAAAATAAGAACTAGAGCAAACAAACTTACAGGCGTAGAGTCTTAGTGATAAATTGCTATCGAGGATACACTTTTTTGAAAGCCCCCTTTCCTAGAACCTCTTTCTATTGTAAATTACATCATATAAATCAAATTGAGGAAAAAGTTATAATGCAGTACACTCAACTCAAAAGCAATGAACACATAATGATAATATCAGAAATGATAACAATTGAAAAGTTTCATTGAAATAATTTCAATGTAGGATATACATATATGAAAAGAGAGAGAGAAAGGGAAGTATGTATGTATGTGTGTGTGTATATATATATATATATATATATATATATATATATATATAAACCGAGTACTCTGATAAGCTGGCTTGCTGCGTCTCTTCCCTTCTTCTTCTTCTCACCCTTTCTCCTCTTCTCTCGTCTCGAGACTCCTCTTCTTTGTTTTCGCGTCATTGTGTAGCGAAATGATGAATTTGTTAACATAAAGTTTGATTAATGATCGCAATTCCATGATCGCAGATTTTTAATGACATGGACTTATCAGCGATCGCGTACGGTCGCAGATATTAAGTGGTCGCACAAAACCTTGGAGCCAACATTTTCAGCCAAATTTTAGGAGGCAAATTTATATTGGCTGATCGTCAATGATCAGATCGCAATATGTTAAAATATAACTTATTTAGATTACATATAACTGGCCGCAGATGATGGTCGTTGTGATTAATATAAGCGAATCGATAAGGCAAATACGATAGTGTTGGTCGTTGTTAGGCCTTTTTCTTGTAGTGGCAGAAGGAACTTTGGTTCTATGCTTGCTATAATTCTCATTGCCGATTCTGTCATTAAGTTAATTGCTCGATGTAAGTTCTATGTTAAATTTTATTGAATACTTAGACTTTTTTGTTGTTTCAATTGGTTTTAGAACCGAAACCGAACCAATAAAACCGTACCGCACACTTTAGAACCGCACCAATCACAATCGATTTCTTGTGCTATTTTTTGAATTTTTCAAACCACACCTAAACAATTTCGGGTGTGGTTTGGACTTCAAACCGCATCATGCTAACCCGTTGTAATATTCTAAAAATGGAGTAAATTAAATAATTTCTCAAAAACGAAACAAAATAATTTCATTTGTTATTTTGGGTGAACAATAAGATCTTTAAGTTTATAAACCCATAATCATTTTAAAAAACAAAAACATGAGTAGGACACAAATACGGCGTCGTCTAAGAACTTATTGTAATCTAATCTCTCACAATTTCACTTCACTCATCTGAGAGAGGAGGAATAACAAAAATGGCAGCTATGGTTTCTCATCACTCTCTTCTTCCCTCCAAATTTCCTCCAACTTTCACTTCCAATTCCTCCTCTCTCCTCTTCAATTTCCCTTCAACCGCCCGAACCTTTCCGTCCCGATTCAAATGCTCGGCCGGACAGACCGGCTTCTTCACCAAACTCGGCCGGTTAATCAAAGAGAAGGCCAAGAGCGACGTCGACAAAATCTTCTCCGGCTTTACAAAAACTCGAGAAAATCTAGCCGTGATCGACGAGCTTCTTCTCTACTGGAATCTCTCAGATACCGACCGTGTCCTCGACGAATTAGAAGAGGTTCAATTCCCCACTCCCTTTTAGTTTCTTCAGATAATTTATATTTTTCCTAGAATTTTTTTTTTTGTAAAATCTCTAAGCATTTGAAATATGCTCCTGATTGGGTGAAAAAAGAAAGATAGTTGTGTAAGTAAAAAAAATCCCAACTTGGATGTTTTCTAGCTCAATTGAGATTTGAAATTATGGGAATTGACTCTAATTTCAAATTTTCCCCTCAAATAAGCCTCGAATAAGCACCCAATGCAACAGTTTCTATAAAAGTATAAATTTTTTCTATAGAACAATTTGAATTTGTCAATTATATAGAAATGAGTTGCATAGGTATAGAAATGTTGTATATTGACTCTAATTTCAGATTTTTCCAAAAATAAGGCCAGAATAAGCACCCAATGCAACAATTTTTTATAAAAAGACAATCTTTTCCATAGAAAAAGTTGCATTTATCATTTTATATAGAAAAATGAGTTGCATAGGCATAGTATAGAACATGTTGCATTTGGTACTTAGTTGGGATTTATTTTCCGCGGACATAACATCTTCCGGAATAAACTGACTATAAGTTTTACAGTTTATTTCTCTTTTCTGTTCTCTTATAAATGAACTTAATTTTAATCACAAATTCATAAAATTCAAACCTACATGTGCATGCAGATGAAGAAATTTGTGTGCTTATGTAATGTCAGCAACTTAACTATTGTGCAGAAAGATATAAATAAAGGCAAGTGGGCCTGAAGTTCCGGTGGTATTATGAAAATTATTCTTCCTGAAAATTTGAAGAAATGGTTGCAAATAGAGTAACTATAGGCTTATGATACTATTCTAACTAGAACAAAAAAAAGATTACAGGCTTTGCTGGTTTCTGATTTTGGCCCAAAGATCACTATAAAGATTGTGGAGAGCTTGAGGGATGATATATATGCTGGAAAGCTCAAATCGGGAAGTGAGATTAAGGTAACTATTCTGAGATATTCTCATGTATTTATATTGTGCTATGTTTTGATGACTTGAAAATTGTTTTGGAAGATAAGAAAATGCGATTATGTGCCTTATTATTTATCATATTTATCGTTTAGAAGTTGAGTTGTTGTGATTCATTTATACAAGTAATTTATGTCCGTGAGTTCCAGATCAAGGACTATCAGTTCTCATAAGGTTAAGTATGATGGACTGTGGATTATGATGGTTTGTAGGATGCTTTGAAGAAGAGTGTGTTGGATTTGTTGACGAGTAAAGGGCTCAAAACAGAGCTTCAGCTTGGATTCAGGTTTGTATTACTTTGTAATTTCATTTATGCTCTTGAATTGTCTTGTTTACATTCATTTGGCTTTAATTCAAAGCTGCTACTTGTATATGGTTATTGCTAGGAAACCAGCTGTAATCATGATAGTTGGTGTCAATGGAGGTGGGAAGACAACATCTCTTGGTAAGATGTAGAGATAACGGTCCTAGTTGACTTAGCTTGTGTGTTTGCATCCAAATTGAAAGAATTATTGTAAGGATAGAAAAATGAAATTTAAGAGTGATCTCAATAAGCATTTAGGCGGGGTAAGAAAAAGAATTTTCAGTTTTCTGGACTATAGTGTAGCTCGATAAAATCTTTCATCTAAACAAATGGGTACTTGGGTGCTGTACCATAGTGACTTCTGTTGTGGAAGACTTTGTTTCTCTTTTGCAGATCTTAAAGATAACTCAAAAGCAACAACTGACATTTCATTTTTCTCATTCAAATTGCAGGAAAGCTGGCCAATAGATTAAAGAAAGAGGGAGCTAAGGTAAGGCGGCAGCACTCTCATAGTGGATTAATTGCATTGCAATATATTTGATTTAGAATAATTCCCATTTCTTGATTTTTCGTCTTGTAAACACCTGCATTCAGTTCAGTTTGACATCTGCATGAAAAATCTGAATTTGGTTTCCTTTAAAAGCTAGCTGATTTGCGCAGGCATATCTATTGGTCTATGATTCGTTTCATGTTTTATATTCAAAGAATTACTCTTTTAGTGGATAATATGTCAATGATGAGCTGATAAAAAAAGATATTTCAAAGACAGAGATTTTGAGTTGTAGTTACAACTTAAAAGGGTTAAATGTTTTTTTCGTCAGTGTACTTTAGGTAAACTTACAAATGACTAACTATATTTTTTTCCTTACAGTCAACTAACTGAACTTTTGTTTTCTTACAAAACGTTACAAAATTCGTTAAATCATGTTAACTTGAAACGGTTTGCCACATCTAAATCCACATAAGAGAGAGAGAAAGCTGACATGGAACTCTCAAGTATAATGTAGCCACCCTTGAGTGGAAATGAAAGAAAATTAAGGGAAAAATAAAATAAATTTTTTAAAAATAAAATAAAATCAGAAAATTAGCAAAGAAAAAAGGAAAAAAATTAAAAAATAATTTACTTGTTTTTGTAATTACTAGCAAATGATTGTTTAGGTAATTAATAACAAAAAGAGTCGATTAATTAGGAAATTATAAAATTTTAAAATATGTTGAAATTAAAAATATTTTTAAAATAAATTCTTATTGACTTTATATACATACATATTTATAATTTTTATTGCCTTTATATACATGCATTCTTACTTGGAAATTATAAAAATTAAAAATATATTGAAATATAAAATAAATTCTTATTGACTTGATATACATACATATTTATAAATTCTTATTAACTTTATTTATATGCATTCTAACTTGGAAAATTAATGAATTATGTGTAGTAAAAATTAATTTTTTTAATTAGATTTTAACATTTAAATTAGCTAGATTAAATGGAGAAAATAAAGTTCTTGGATAAACATAGCATCACTTGAACCGAGCAAGGGAAAAAAATTATCACGACAAGAAGCATCAAAAGTCCAGACACGAATAAGAGTCCCAATCATATACATCAAGATCCATCAAAACCATCACACGACCATCTCTCAGTCATCATTTGATTTTTGAAACAGATTAGAGCCTTGAGGTGATAGTTTTGGTTGTGATTGTGATTATATATATATATATATATATATATATCATACATACAGTTATGAAATTGTTACGAAATGGAGTCAGTTTTTCATGTGCCAGCTCAGCTCAAGAGTATCAATTATTTGTCTTTATTTTCCTGAATTCCCACAACACATTTTCATGAGGCAATAGACTAAACCGTATCGAGATTTCATTAAGGAATTCATTCCACGACATAAGGGGTTTACCGGCCTGTTCAGAACGATATCATAAACTAGCAACCCCATCTAAATGTAAATGAATTGAAGCAATGATTACCTTCTGTATGTTATCCATAGGACTCATCAAAAAATAATAGTGACATTTACAGATCCAATCCTAGACATCGGTCCCATCAAACCTAGGGAAATCAATTTTCGGTTTATAACCATGATGGTTGAAACCGTAGTATGGAACGGTTGGTGTAAAATGAGGAGTAGAGAAGAGTGGATTTCCAAGAGGGAATTGATGTATCAGAGGCCTGATCTGACTTGACCCGCCAAATTGGTAATTGAATCCAGTTCCCTTCATTCTGAATTTCGACGTTACTGGTATTTTGGGATCCAACCCATTTACAGAGGCCTCTTCATCGTCGACCACCCTATCTTTGTCCTTAGAAAGCTTAGAGACTTGCATAGTTCACAGAGTCGATCAGACCTCAAGAAGAGTCCCCTGATCAATCCCAGATTTCATCCACATGCTTCCGAAGGTCCTCGGTAGATTTCATTAATTCCTCATGTGGTTGCATCATGGAGGCGGAGGATCGGTGGCTCTGATGCCACTTATAAGGATTGTGATAGTGTTTTGGGGTTTCTATATACAAAACAAAGATGGAGAAGAAATCACAGTTGCAAAATTAACTAAAGAGGTAGGGAAAAAAAAGATAAAATATTTTATCCATTGCTTCCTTCAACTGGACTTCAATCGCCCATTTTATAATAGGGAAACCTACATCTGCTGCATCAAAATTAAGGGTAAAAGAAAATACACGAATTATATATGGCACGAGGAGAGCACGTGGGAGCTATGTAAATGAAAGAAAATAAAGACAAATAATTGATACTCTTGAGCTGAGCTGGCACATGAAAAACTGACTCCATTTCGTAATAGAAATCGAAGGAAAGAAAATTATCCTTCAATCGCCACCGTGATACTAGCCATAGCCGACGAAGCCGACGACTCCAATCGTCTAACAATCGAGATTTGACAAAGCAAGTGATCGTCGTTTAGAACTTAAAGTAATTGTTGCCCTGGCCGTCACATTTCTTCATTTCCCGATCTAAGGTCATCTTCATTTTTCTCTTCTTTTTTCTTTTTCTTTTTTGGTTTGATCTTCTTCTCGATTTAGAGCTAGATCTAACGTTGGCCCAATCTATTCATCTAATTTGTTTTATTGAAACTTGGGCATCTTAGCATTCTAGAGTTAAAATTATAATTTTCTTTCAACATAATGTGTAAAGTTTGATTTTGAAATCATAATAAACAAAATTTATTCCTGTTAGTGGGTGGGTTATGGTCGAATATTCATGGATGGTGGGTGGGTTGGTTTTATTGGGTGGGCTAAAGCTGACATGTACAAAGATGTTAAAAGAACCTTACAGCTAAGATTATGTGCATACGTGGCATTGCCATGTCGATCTACCTTTAAAAACTTACAGTGAAGATGAAATTTCAAATTTCTGTATGAAAACAAAAGTTCAATTAGTTGACTGTAAGAAAAAGAAGTATAGTTAGTCATTTGTAAGTTGACCTAAAGTACAGTGATTCATTTTGTACATGTTAATTTGGAATTCTTTATACTCTATAATAACTGATCTTCTACCTAATGGAGTGGCCTATTTTAGTCTTTTAATAAACTTCCCTTGGGTTGCAACTTGGATAATTCAAACTAAAATTTGACCTATCAAATTTGACTTATTGTAAGGTATCAAATAGATTTATAAATTCCTTGCTTGAATACGCTTTTTTTCCAGGAGCTTCATGTTTTAGACTTAAAGGTATTTGTGCTGTACAAACGTAGTTACCTATAGTGAAATCAGTTATTCAAATTAAGAAGGGGTTCTTTCATTGCTTAACTTCATTCAATACCGTTTTATTGACTACAATGGTTCTTAAGTAGGAGCAGATTTTATTAGGATAGATGAGACATGTAAAAAGTAGATCCTACTATCTAGTACATTTAGAATCCATTCCCTTCATTTTAGTACTAGAAAATTTTCTACTGGCACTGGAGAAAGGGGCAACATAATTCTTCAAACTTTCAATTAAAATGTGAGGTTAGATGATAGTTGATAATGAACTAGGAGATAGATAAATCAAAAACTAAATGGAGAAGATGGAAAGTTTTGCATGCGCCAATCTTCTATATGTTAATGCAGGTTATGTTTCTGAAATTTGTGTCTGGGCATTGGAAAATTTTACTAGGTGTTTTCCCTTACACCCAACAGACGGATATTAGTTAAAGAATTCTAGGTAAATACCAATGATATTTTCAAGATATAAATAATTTGGAAATGCTAAAAGTTGCAAGCTTATTACTTTAAGAAGGTTTGACTCATTTGACTTGAATTTCTTGGGAGGTGGACAACAAGGAGGACATAAACATCTCGGGAAACATTAGAAATGGGTTCTAACGTCTAATAGTTACGTATTGCATTTGAGAATAGTGCAAGTACCTCCGATATTTTTGTCCACTTTCTCCATCTTTCGAAGCAGTTACTGTGCAATGCTTTCATTTGTCTCTTCTAGTAGTGCTTAGGGGCATGCCATTGGTAGCTGGAGGTTGTTCTTATCTTATTATTTATGGTTAAAAATTGTGCCAGATATTGTTGGCTGCTGGTGATACGTTTAGAGCAGCTGCTAGTGATCAATTGGAGATTTGGGCTGAGAGGACAGGGTGTGAAATTATTGTTGCTGAAAAAGAGAAGGCCAAAGCGTCATCAGGTAGACTACTAAACTAGAAAGTTTGATTAGTTTGGCATATTTTTTGGTAATTACAATGTAAACATACATAAGAACTTGTAAATCACTAACACATGTTCTGAATAGTTCTTTCACAGGCCGTGAAAAGAGGGAAAGATCAAGGATTTGACATTGTCTTGTGTGACACCTCTGGTCATAAGTATAGAAGAATAACTTGCTGGTGTTGTTACTGATATTTGGATTTGAAGTGGTGATTTAGCGAACTCAATATATTTCTCAGGTCTGCATACCAATTACAGCCTGATGGAAGAATTAATTGCTTGCAAGAAAGTTATTTCTAAAGTTGTTCCTGGTGCACCTAATGTAGGTTCAACTCCCTATCATTGTTCTTTTATATCCTTCAAATAGTGTATAAATTTAGTTCGACCAATTCTATTTTTTAGGTTTTCATTGTCAATAGACATTCAGTTACTAATGTTATGACTTTTATTGGGAATCACCGAATTATTTTAGGAATCATTATCTAACTAAATACATGGGTAAGAGAGGTGACGGAATGCTAAAGTATAAAGAACGAATTTGTTATTTTTGTAAAACTACTGCCCTGATTATAATTGAATGCTAATTTTCAAAACTAAGATATTGAAAATTGATCTTCTTGACGTTTTGGAGGACCAAAACGTGTTGACTTCTTTCTGCCAACAAAATAAACAAGA
Source organism: Panax ginseng (assembly GCA_020205605.1). Lineage (NCBI taxonomy): Eukaryota > Viridiplantae > Streptophyta > Magnoliopsida > Apiales > Araliaceae > Panax > Panax ginseng. The sequence continues at coordinate 103,899,591 of CM035142.1, read as the reverse complement.
GTATTGTGAGCTTGTGTTTAGCCGAAATCATTCTACTTATGGACGGCAGTGAAGGTACTCAATTACAGTTGTTCAACAATCAGTCTCACATCTGCAAACTTTATAGTTCATAATTTACTATCATTACTTGTTATTGGGGTCACTGGAGGTCTTCATAAAATTATACTCTGAAGCACATACTTTACATGCTGGCTGCTGCAGTAACCTTTGAACAAATCTCAAGTTTTGGTTATTTTAATTGATAACTAATTTATTCACTTTCCCTCATAAATTTTAGCTTGCTCATTGCATTTCTTTTAAAACCCATTGTATGCATTATTGTCACCCTGAACCTTTGACGGAAAACATTTTACTCAACAAACTGTATATCATATCACATGTTGTGCTTTCGCCTACTTGATATAATTCTTCATTTACTTTGTGTTGTGTGAACTTTTGTCTTTCAATTACAGATTACATAATGCTTTTTCATTTGTCTATCTCAAAGTTCCATGTGTTACTCTGTGGTGCTATATTGGGTTACATATAATTATTTCACCATATTCACAGGAAATCCTGCTTGTTCTTGATGGAACAACTGGTTTGAATATGCTTCCACAAGCGAGAGAGTTCAACGAGGTAATCCATTAATTCCTTTAATATCTAGCACAGTTTTGTTTTTTTAATTATTATTTTTTTATATTGCAATGATTGTTCGAAGAAACGTAATATATAGATATATACTTTGTGCGTTATCAACCTTGGAATCTTTGCAAACAATACGTTGTTGATAAGGAAACTGATTCTATTTTTTCAGCAACTAACTTGCTGACATCTAATCACATAGGTATCTGCTTTAATTGCCTAAAAAGGCAAGCACCAATTGCCTCCACTTTTTGCAAACAATGTTTTCTGTTACTGATTTTTTTAAAAAAAATGTAGAAGCAGAAACAAAAATTTGGAAGCAGAGGCAATTACGGAACGGGCTCTTAGTTTCTCATATAAAATGTTGAGAATATTTCTACACTACCAAAAAAACATCTACCATGGGTGGCTCATACACTAATCCAACCTCTCACCAGCATCAGCTCCTCCACTACTGGCACATGCGCCAATACCACCACCCATCATTATCACCGTCTTTGTTGATTTTCAGAGTTGTGGGATACTAGGGGGTAAGGTTTACCTAGATGTTGTAGCCATTGTTGGTCAGCCTTGCGCACTGGTCCTTTTCAGTTAGCACAATAGCACCTGCACTTCTTACATAATGTAAATTATTCCATCAGGTGATTACCAACAAAATAAAGAAGAATACTTAATTAGAGATGTGACAGTATCATTGAGTATATTGTTTGACTCGAACTTAATGACAGGTCGTTGGAGTAACTGGTTTTGTTTTGACAAAACTTGATGGTTCTGCCAGAGGGGGCTGTGTGGTATGCATGTTTTTTGTACTACTCTCTTTGGTTCACATATTTGATACTCTGTGGTCCTTGGACTCTGGCCTTTTAATTGTTAAAGTAACTAATCTGTGTGATCAATTTGGACTGCAGGTTAGTGTAGTTGGCGAGCTTGGCATTCCTGTGAAGTTTGTGGGTGTTGGTGAAGGTGTAGAAGACCTCCAGCCCTTCGATGCAGAAGCATTTGTTGATGCCATTTTTTCATGAGCCTGAAATCAGTTGGTCTCTGCATCATTCTTTAAAATTATTCCCTGTGTTTATTATATTTTGATAGGTTTACAGAAGTGCTACACATTTTACAATTTTTTTTTCTTAAATAGATATATTATAAGCTTTTTACCACAACAGTTTGAACTCTTTCCTAAACATTTAAATTATTTCCATCACCAATGAAATATCTTCTTTCTTTTCCATTCCACAGATCAAGTCAGTGGTACAATCCAGTGGAACTTTTAGTAGGATTAGGACATGACATTACAGTCAATACAAGCAAAGGTGCAGAAGGCGTATCACAGAGGTGACAGAATGGAGTTTGGACTTGCATACATTTGTTCTGTGGATACTTGGTGCTACCAAATCTGTATATTAGCTTATCTTCCCCTTCCCCGGTCTCCCGGCGGGGTGGTTTTCTATAGTTTGTAGGCTAATATTTCTCTCCCCTAGATGAAAAAACAGGGATAGGGTAAAGGATAACCTCAAATCTATTGAATTAGTGAGTTTCATTGCTTGTTTGATGATACAGTTATAGGCATCCGTTTGCATCACTTATGTATCTGGCAATGAGAATGTGTAAGAATTAGATCTGGCAAAAATATGGTTATGGGTTGGTTTTGGTTTTCAAAATATGGTTAACCAACCATTTAAGAACTAAAATCATAGTAACCATTTTTAATATGGATAATGTGGGTTGGAATCATATGGTTATGGTTAAAAATCATATTAACTATATTAACCATTTTAAGATGTTTTGACTTTTAAACAAAAATTTTAAAATATGAAATTAATATATATTATAGATAGAGAGACGGATATAAGGGGTGGAATTTAGGCTCCTTAAATAATGCTATGAGATATACATAATCACGTAATACTATCTTTTTTGGGTGAGGGTGAGGGTGAGGTGAGGGTGAGAGTGGGGGTGGGAGTTGGGGTGGGGGTGGGGGTATGGGGGGTATACATAATCACATAATATTATTTTTTTGAGGTGTGGGAGTGGGGGTGGGATGGGGTGGGGTGGGCGAGTGTGGGGTGGGGGTATGAGGTGGTGGGTGGGTGGGTGGGGTGGGGTGAGTTGGGTAGGGGTGTATACATAATCACATAATATTTTTTTAGTGGGGCGGGGTGGGAGTGGGTGGGGTGGGGGTAGGGGATAGAGGGTAGGGGTGAGGGTGGGGTGGGAGTAGGAGTGGGTGGGGTGGGGGTAGTGTGGATGAGGGTAGGGGGTGGGGTTGGGGGTAAGGGGTGTATACATAATCACATAATATTTTTTTTTTGGTGGTGGGTGAGGGTGGGGGTGGGTGAGTGGGGTAGGTGGGTAGGTGGGGGTAGGGGTGGGTGGGTGGTTGGGTTGGGGTTGGGGTAGGGGTGGGGTTGGGGGTAAGGGGTGTATACATAATCACATAATATTTTTTTTGGGTGGGGGTGGGTGGTTGAGCTTCTTGAATATGTAAATATGGGTGGAAAGAACTTTTAATTTAGATTTGGAATAAAATATGGGTCGAAAAATGGTTAACCGAGTTAGAACTATATTTCATTTTAAAAATATGGTTCCAAACTTTAACCAACCCAAATAAATAAATATAGTTAATCAACCCATTTAGTTTCAATTAATATAATTTGACCCGACAGTTAACTAACTATATTGCCAGGTCTAGCAAGAATATAACTTTTCAGAAGATGTCATGCTGTTTTATCATCTCGCCCCCCCCCCCCACACACACACACACACACACACACAAAAAAACATACATCCCTTCTAAATTATAAGATTTGTGAATCTAATAATTGGTAATACTGTTTAAATAATTTATAATATCCATTATTGTATTAACCAATATTAAAAAAATTCATGTCAATTTCTTAAATTCAAAAATATCTTAAATTGATTTAAAAAAAATCATATAATCTATCTAACAAAATAGAACTTATTTTAAATTTTCCGCCCATCCTAATAAATCATCTACGCCGTCCAAAGTTTAGTGCCGGAGACTCGGACACATCTAGTGATCTTATATTTTGGAAAAGGGCGAGTTAGAAGTATTTTGGACTTCATACCAAGCAATTCCTCTAGCCCAGCATGCTCAGGATGTAAGAGAGATTTATGTCTGACTTGTCTTACAAAAGAAAATCTTGCAATATTTTAAGATAACAGAAGACTTGCCCAAGTATGCATAAAATGATAAAACAGTTCTTTCCTGCCATCTATATGCATAATAAGACCCATAAATAGTTGCATAAATGGTATAACTAACAAGTTTGTTAAAACAATTAACCAGCAATACAAGGGAACATTGAAGCAGTTTTTTAAACTTGTTTTGTCTAATATTCTCATACAAGGCCTTTGACAAGTTGGGACTTGGGATAATATTTACAAACTCGCGACTGGCATGTTATAGAAGGTAGCACGAGAAGTGAAAGCCAACTTCTCAGATTCCTTGATTCTGAACTCAACTGCAACTACTGTCAAGTTCCTTCCGCTCCTTACTACAGAAGCATCAACTATCACCTCCGTCTGTCAATGTAGATAATTTCTCAGATTAAAGCAGATATTTAGTAAAGAAACTGAAGAATATATAAAGCTGCAGATGTTGGTGAACAGTCTGAAATGGAAAAGCCTTCTATCAAGACTATGATAATCTCTCTCCCACCCCACTAAACCATATATACATTAAAGTTTGTATATGATAATCCAGCCTCTGCTCTACATGAATAATAAAAATAAACTCTGTACCAAGACGATAGAAAATATTAAATGGTGATAGCCCAAGTAATTGAGTAGTTAAGTATTGCAGTATTATAACGATCGGAGTAGAGTAGATAGAGAATTTGCACTAAGAAACGAACAAAAAATGCAAAACAAGTTCAAGATTGTAAAGGTAGAATTGAGAAGCATGCACTCAAGTAACCAAACATACTGAAACTTCTAGGGAGTTTTAGCACCAATCAGCAAACAGCTGTGAGTTGGCTCATGACAGTGTTCGATGAAATCTGACCGCAATATAGAGATCAAGACATGAGGCCCTCCCTACAAAATGAGTTCATTGTAAAAGCTGAGGCACTGTCCTCTGAACCACTCACTGCTCATACTAGAGGCATCCTTTGAATCCCTTCCCTATCCATCCATAATTATAAAACAACTAGTCCAACTCCAGGCAACTTGACATTTGATAAATTTTCTGAAACTGAAAAAATAACTTTTTTACGAGAAGGAGAAAGATGACTGTGAAAGAAGGATGAACAATAATTTATACCTTAAAAAACTGAGTAAAATTTATCCAATCAAACATATAGACAATCAAGCACAAAACAGACATGAATAGAAACTTTCTCAACAAAGAAGCTTCCTAATCGCATGAAGGTTTTAATAGTAATCAAGTTTAGCTGCTACTTTTTTCTGCCAAGAACAGTCATCTCTGCTCTCAACATCGCTCCTCATTCCTCTTTCTTCCCTCTCTCTTCTTAGATCAAGAGCCCTGGTGAATTCTATGTGTCATAAGGTTATCTCTTTTTTTTATCTCCCGTCTCCTCCTCCTTATCTTTTTAGATTCAAGAAAGAAAATCTTCTTCCTTATCATTGCTCTTCTTTCTAAGCTGTCTTATATCGTCCTATTGTTTATCTGAAAATATCATTTGTCATCCAAAACCATATTAAGCGAGCCGTATTTTTTTTTTTAGCTAAGTTTATTACCAATAAGCTGTTTGACAGAATGTCTGTAAGCTTCATCAACAAGAAGCTAAAAGAAACAAATGAACTTCTTTCGACAAACAACACTATGATCATTAACCCTATAAAAGAATTGGGAAGCTTTTCTCTATTATTATAGATACAACGAATACTTGGAAACTTGAGAAACATCATTAGGCTTGTGCCTTTTTAATTTATCATATCCACGCAGGTGGATTGAAAAGTGACATGTGTGTAATATCTTCATGTCTTAGGGAGCGCTTATAACCAGATTCAGTTCGGCATTATATAATCCAAAAATCACAAACTATTAATAAAAGTCATATCAAGAGCCACAAAGTTATATCCCAGAGACTTACATCGCGTGGAGCAGCCGAGAGATAAGACATGCTCAATTCTCCAAGAAAAAGCTCCTTATCTTTGCCCACAACAGTTCTAGCACAAGCTACTGCTACCATCTCCGCCACAGCTCCCACTGCCCCTCCATGCAATCCCCCATACGCATTCTACAAAACCCGATGAACTCAACATTAACCTTCCACTTTGTTACCAAGAAAAATGAGAAAAATTAAACCAAATAAGAAAAAGGAAATCAAAGTTCAAACTGTTCAATTAACACAATTTTAAAGGAAATCAAAGAAACTATAAAAGTTAAGGTTTGGGCATACTGGTCCTTAGCAAACAATCAAATAAAACATAAAGATTCATGAGTTCAATTATATTACAAAGGGATTTCTAAAATATTCAGTAAAAGAAAAAAGGAAAAATTAGTTTACAGTGACAACAGCTTTGACACAGAGGAGGCAGGAAACTCGGCCCCTTTCGACATGATCAACCTTGAGCAGACCCCGAATGAGATCCGAGTAAAAATCCTTATAACTCTCTGGAATTGTTTCAGAGACACCAACCCCCGTATAGAAACGAATGAGTTGAAGCATCTTTTCAGGGGAAATGTCTTTGGAGATGACTGTTTCTTTGTTAATAAAACTTGTCAAGGACTTCTCCATCTTTCCTCAATTTTCCCAGATTCAAGGAAATGGTAATAAACAAACTCTTTTTGGCTATTGGGTTTATATCAACCAACCAAGAATCTAACTTTTTTTAGAAAGGAAAAAGACCCTGTGAACAGTTAATTCTAGTATTTGCCAAGTTTTTGCACTTGGGTCATTTTATTTCACTTCTCTACCATTTTCTCAGAAACCCAAAAGGAATTTTACAAAAAGATCCTATCTTTTAGGGAAATAAATGATATTTCACTTTTCTACCCTTTTCTCAGATATCCACAAGGAATTTAACAAAAAGATAATAGAATAATAACCGAAGAAAGAGGGAGAGATTACAGTGACGGCAGGTTTGACGGAGAGGAGACAGGAGATCCGGCCACGATGGAGGTGGTTTAGGTTGAGAAGGCCGCGAATTATATCGGAGTGGAAGTCTTTAGTGTCGGAATTTGGCGGAATTGTGGCGGTGATTCCTACTTCATCTCTGAAGAATACATTGAGGAGAGAGTGAGCTTGTGAAGAGCTCATCTTCTTCTCCGCCTCTGTTTGTTGGCTATCAATTACACTCCATTTACCCCCTTCAACTGTAATATTCTGAAAATACTGAAATATATATTTCATAAGACGATAAAAGAAGTTAAATGAAAGGGTGACTAATCCGAGTAACAATCAAAATTTTAAAATATTATAAAAAAGTGTCGTTGTAGATGTATAACGACAGTAAAAATTATCGTTATAAATTTATAGAAATAATTTTCACATAAAAATATCAAAAAATCATATTAAGATGTATCTCGAATTAAAATTTAATATACTGATAATATATATATGAGCAGTATTAAAATCATAACCGTTTGTAAAATGAGAGTAATTTTGTTTAACATAGATAAATTATTAATAATCTGTCATAATTTTAACGTTGTTCTTATATATACTTTAATTTTTAGATCTAGTGATTTATTTATTTCCTCTCTTTTTTAATTTTTATCATAATTAAGTTTTATTTTCTCAAAAAATTGTCCCTATACTTTTCTATTTTTGGTATATAATCCCTCTGCCCTCAAAAGAATAGGCAAAGTATATTTTTGACACACATTAAAACAATAAAGCAGAAGAAAGGGAGTATAGAATGATTCCAAATTTATCCTGGGTAAATCCATAGATTATACAAAGTGATTAGCGGTTTTATTTATTTTTATATTAATAGACCCCATTAAATAACATATTTATTCCTCACTTTATGTAAATTAGTTCATCCTTTTGAGGAGAAAAAAAATCAACCTTCTGGCCGACCGGTATAGTAACCGGGTTTTTTTTAGACTCCCAAAATAATTATAATATTTATTGGAACTGAAATTTTTACAGAATTCAGAAAAAAATACTATTCCGTCGAAATTATAATTCACGTCGGCACGAAATATTAACACTCTTGAGATAGCACCAATATTTATGACGAAATTATTTTTGATAGAATATTTCGTCAGAATTGTGTAGATGTTGACGAGATCCATTCCGTCAAAAATAATTTTGTCGACTACTTTTTTTTTGTAGTGGTCGAGATCGAGATCGAGATAATTGGGTTTGTTTCGAGTTTGATTAGAATGAATCTTAGATTTTGGTTTGAATGAATATATTTTAAGTTTTTTATCATAGATATATATCTTGGTGGGAATGAATCTTAGATATTTTGGTGATAATGAATCTTAGGTATCTGGGTTTATTTTGAGTTTGGGATTGAAACTTTGAAAGTTTTAGTTTATTTTTTTTATTTCTTATTTTTTGTTAATCATTATTTGCTATAGTTTTATTTTATATTCTTAAAGTCAAAATTATTTAGGGTGAATTGTATGTAGAAGTATTTTATTTGGGGATTAATTTTATATATAAGTATTATAATTAGGCATTAATTATTTTTAAAAGTGTTTTAATTTAAGATTAATTGTATTTAGAAGTATTTTAATTTTTTAATGGAGTCAACTGTAAGTGATTACCGTCAAACCGTACAAACCCATTAAGGTCTTATCGCGTTATCATTCGGTCAATTTCATCTGAAAATTGAATTTAAGGAGACACTGTGAAATTAGATAGTTTAAGGATTAAATTATAAGTCCAATTAGTTTAAAAGCTAAATTATGAAGACTGTGAAATTTAGTTGAGGATATTTGATAAAAATTAAATGAATCTAAATCTAAATGAGCTGAATTTGAATGAAAAAAGTTGTTTAATAATTGACATATCTGAAACATCTGAATAACATATTTTTATTATTTTAACCCTCTAAAAAAATTTAAAATTATTATAAATTAATTTAATATTACTTAATATAATAGTTAATATTGTAAAAAAAAACACTCGGACGTCATTCAGCCCATTCATTAAAAAAAATGGCACTTGGCCATTTAGTTCAAATCGTCTGAACGGCTGAATCGGTCAGTCATTCAGACGATTTTTTTCCAAAATAAACGCACTGAATAGCTAATCAAACAGCTAAATAAGCTCAAAATTAATGAATTTTGATCTCTTGTGTTTAATTTTTCTCCCTACCGTTTTGTAGGTGGCGAGATAATCAGATTTCTCTCTCCATAGATGATGAAAATTAAATCCCATAAAAAGTCAATGTCAAAATATATTCTTTTAGAGAATTGATAATAACAATCTTAATACTTAAGCAATGGGTCAAAATCAGGCACATATTCGGGTGTCTGCCCGGAGAGCCTCCTTGATGCCCGAGGAGGTAGGACGGTAAGAGCAAGACTTTGGCTCGCCGGTGAATTAGGTACATGATGATCAGTTGTAGCAGCAATATCAAGTCCATCATACTTGGGGGCGTTATGAGCAAGCCTCCAGCTTGTTGTCCGGTGAGGAAGGGCTGCAAAATATATACACAAAGGGCGTGTAAAATCATAAACATAATGTGACTAATGGTTAAGTAATATATACGATTAGATGGGTCCGGTTAGGGTAAAATTGTCGCATAACTTATTATCGATATATAAGCTCTGTTATTTTTTATTGTATTGGGTATAGGTTATATTGTATTTGTGTTGGCTGACAAACAGAGCGCTAGAGTTAAAAATACAACTTCTGCTATAATTAATATAGCAAAAAATTATAAAACTTATCGATAGTAAGTTATGTTACAATTCACCTTAACTGGAACCGGTATATTTATTGTGATACGTGAACTATCCAAATCACGGGATTCTGTAAAAATTTCAGTTCCAATAAATCTTATAAATTATTTGGGAGTCATTATATAAAAAAAATCGATCGCTGCCCCTGTCGCCAAAACCCGGTCCCCCTAGCATTTTTGTTAATATTAGGGCAAAATGTAAAATTGTCATCTCATATAGATACACTGAATTGCAATATAGAAGTTAATGGGGCAAATTGTAAAACTATACTCTCATGTTTACACTGAATTCCAATATAGACTAGTGTTTTAATTTTTGTAATATCATAACTAATGTTTCAATTTTGTGCAAAATTGTCTCCTCGTACTAAATTTTTGTCAAAATAAGTCACAGTTAGAGGGACTGAAGTGCAAATACTCCCTAAAAAAAGTTTGACCCGTGACAAATGTATGTCTTGTTAAACATATATAATATTTGTTGTATATATAGTTATGGGAACTTGCAAGATTTTGCATACATGTGATCATTTTAATGTCTCACAATAATATATATATACGGTAAGGATCAAGAGCATAATCCTTAAATAACATAACGCCTTAAATAGCATAATTTTATCAAAACGATGTTTTAACAATATATATATATATATATATATATATATAGAACCTTACTTTTAACAGTATCAGCATTCTTGATGTTTTGTCTTTGAGCTGAACAATTAGCATGTTTCCGTCTCTTAGTAGGCTTGTTCAGCTGTTGACATAGACGGTAGAAAATGTGATGAAACTGAAAAGAAAAAGGAAAATATTAGAATTAGTGATAATATAGAGTGAGTTATAACATATATATATATATATATATATATATATATATATATATATATATATATATATGGATTAATAGAGTTAAATAACAGATAAACTCCTAACGAAATGTACTGACATCTACGATCGTAAAGTTAAGTTAACTTTATTTACGATCAGAATAGAATATTTCTATGATCGAGAATTCATCACCCTACTTTTCTACGATAGTAAAGTACTCTAAACGTAGGGTGATGAATTCTCATATCGGAGGGTGACTACTCTACTATCATTTTATCAGTGATTACTCTATGATCGTAGATTATGTACATTTAAAACTTATATAGTTTCTATTATATATATATATAAGCTAAATAATCAATTACCTTGATGATAGAATTCTTTTTGGTTCCACCATGTTTAGCAGTTGAAATATTGGTTTTCTTCCGTTTTTCTTTTTTTGAAGAAGACTTTTTAGGAGTCCTCTTTGACTTTTCTTTTGAACAAGGCTTTGCAGTACTTAAGCGATCAGTCTAAAAACAAACAAACAAACAATGATATTGTTACAACTTAAATAACATATACTCCATCCATCCGTTCTAAAATTAGAGCTTATTTCTCTAAAATAATTACTTTTTATGTACCCCTAATAGTTAAGAAGTTGGTATAGGGCTTAACGTGAAAGTAAAAAAGTCATGGTAAATTATAAATATCATGTCACGTCACGTTTTACACTTTTAAAATAAAAATATATTTCTATTTTTAAAGCGAACTAAAACAAAAAATATATCTTCAATTTTAAAATAGATTAACAAAAAAAAATTAAATTGAAATATTACGTACATGTCTATTATGTATAAAGCCGTAGGCGGCTTTTGGCGCTAAAACATTTCTAATGTAATTTTAGCTTTCAAAAATGCCTTTTAACTTTTAAAATAATTTTTATTTAATTTGTCTTTTTTATATAGGTTATATGTATATCTGCGATCGTTTATTTGACAGTTTTTAAAAAATTATAACGACGGTTCACCCTTCACCATAGACCAGACTCGTCGTTATAACTCAAAAAAATCGTCGTCATAGACGACTGTGTATATATATATTTTCCCTTTTTATATTCATTTTTTATTTTCTATTAAATCTTTAAAATTTTATAAAATTCTTATTTTATCTCATATAATTTATATATGCAACATGTGTTTTTAAAATGATGAATGATGTTCAAACTTACTCGCGATGGTAACGGTGACGGCGATAGCGGCGGCGGCGGCGCATATATTGAAAGTTGCGCTTTCATAACATAGCTAACATATCGCATTAAGTCTTCGATGGCGTAAAATTTTTGTTTCAAGTTGTTCGTATAGTAGTACTACATGAAATACATCAATATCAGTACAAATTAGGAGAAGATTAAATTTAGAAAGCTTGATTATTAACATATTAGTAATTAAATTAACTCAACAATTAACATAATAACTCAATTCTCCAAATTAAACTATCATAGTGTTGTCATAGAATTCAAAGCTTCTCTATATTTTGTTGCAGATTGAAAAAGAATTACGTACCAATAAAAAGACTAAATACAATTAAATATATAAATTTTCTTTTTAAAAAGTGAAGACATTTTTTCAAGCTATACTCAGATAAATAATAAGTGGGCCATATGTAGAAATAACAGTTTCCTTTTCTTTTTTAAAATCAAATATCACTTCGTACATCAAAAAAACAACTTCAAAATCCTTAGGTCAGATATCAACTCGATCAAACAAAAAACTATAGGCTCAATTTACCCAGAAAACAAAAAATAAAATAGAAAATTGGAGAAAGTGAGGAAACAAATTAAATAAACCAGCTATAATAAGTAGAAGAAGATCTAATTAATACAACTTAATTTTATAAATTCTGTAATTCAAACTCATCAAATCTATCTGCAAACTAGCTAAAGCTAATTATACATATATAACCAAACTTAGATCATCATATATATGGGAGTGGATCCATGGAAAATAGTGGTTAAGTGTAAGGTCTTAATTAACTAGCAATAATTAAATCTACATATTACTCCCTCCGTCCCTATTTAAATGACGTTTTAGAGTTTTTTATTTGTTCCTAATTAATTGACGTTTGTTCAAATCTAGGAGAATTAATGATAATTTTTTCAAAATTACCCATCATTACTCTACCTATTTTTTTGGTACTTGAAACTCTTGTGCTATGATAAATTATTGATTTAAGGATATTATAGACAATTGAGTACTATATTTAATGATTTTCAATCATTATCTTAATTCTTGTGTCCATCTCTAAAACGTCATTTAAATATGGACGGAGGGAGTATCACATACTCCTCCGTTCCTTAATATAGGTCGTTTTAGAGTTGTGCACAAGTATTAAGGAAATGATTGTATAACATTAACTATAATATCAATTGTCTATATTGCCCTTGTATTGGAATAAGATATCGTTATTTATTGGACAGAAAATATATAGTGAGAACCAAAGTTACATTTAATACTTGAGATATATTGGAAACTAAGCAATTAATGCTTACTTGAAATTCTCAAACGACTTATATTAAAGAACAAAAACATTTCTCTAAAAAGACTTATATTAAGAAACGGAGGGAGTATAAACTGCTCACATACTGCTCACATACACTCACGTGTACATTGGTATGGCCCATGTGCAGAGCAAATCATGTGGGTCATACTAATATATGTATGTGAGTGTATGTGAGCGATTTTATGTGATAGTAAGATGCATACATACATATATGTATGGAAACTAAAATGATATTTTCACATGAATCTCCATCAAATGAAGGTGGGCCAACTTACTATTTATGTAAGAAAGATCATGTGAAAATATTAGTTCCCTATCTATCTATCTATCTATATATATATATATATATATATATATATATATATATAGGGTTCCATCCACGTGAATCCGATTCTTGTGGAGCAACTCCTACATGTTGTAGCGGCTTGTTATAATATTTTTTTTCCTCTAAAAAAAAGGTTGCTCCACAGTAACAGATTGCTGTGGATGGAACCCATATATATATATTTGAAATTTTTTCCAGCGAACCGACCATAGCGACAGTTTAATCCGTTGCTCTATAGCATAGAAAGTCAATGTCACGGCTATGACGACGATTTGTACCATCTATATAGCTCAGCAAATCAGTTTTTCTACCGTCGCTATAACTAGATCATCTTTTCCGATTCGTTCGAGAAAATTTTCATATATATATATATATATATCATCCAAATTTACCACTAAAGATATTTGTTATTAATTCGTACCTCCAGAATGTTGCCCTTATTTTTGTCTGTCTGATGTTCCAATCTCCATCCTGCCGGAATTGAGTTTTGATTTCTAAGAGCCATTATATATATATATATATATATATATATATATATATAATCTCTCTCTAGAGTACTCTCTCTCTAGAGTACTACTAGTATATATTTTTATCTCTCTCTCTAT